>OZ021713.1:17950806-18607652 GCA_963978555.1 Galerucella nymphaeae
AACTGCATTGTGCTAACTTCTCTCCTGGGCGGAATTATGGACTCAAAATACACTGGAAAATGTAAAATTGTCCGCTGAATCGATTGCCGAAGACTAGAACGTTCTATCTATCATATTAGTCAAGTTATGAGCACTTTTAGTTTTGAAAACGGGATTTTCGAAAATTTCATGACTTCATTTGAAGGGGAAAAAATGACTTTAGACAAAAACAGACTGTGGCAGTCGATTTTTCGCATCAAAAAACCTCTTCTGACAAATTTTGAGCAATTTTTATTCCAAAAACGTATTTTTCGTCAAAAATTTTGAAGCAAGGGGTAGGTATGGAAATATTTAATGTAAACTGCATTGTGCTAACTTCTCTCCTGGGCGGAATTATGGACTCAAAATACACTGGAGAATGTAAAATTGTCCGCTGAATCGATTGCCGAAGACTAGAACGTTCTATCTATCAGCACTTTTAGTTTTGAAAACGGGATTTTCGAAAATTTCATGACTTCATTTGAAGGAGAAAAAATGACTTTAGACAAAAACAGACTGTGGCAGTCGACTTTTCGCATCAAAAAACCCCTTCTGACAAATTTTGAGCAATTTTTATTCCAAAAACGTATTTTTTGTCGAAAATTTTGAAGCAAGGGGTAGGTATGGAAATATTTAATGTAAACTGCATTGTGCTAACTTCTCTCCTGGGCGGAATTATGGACTCAAAAATACACCTGGAGAATGTAAAATTGTCCGCTGAATCGATTGCCGAAGACTAGAACGTTCTATCTATCATATTAGTCGAGTTATGAGCACTTTTAGTTTTGAAACGGGATTTTCGAAAATTTCATGACTTCATTTGAAGGAGAAAAAATGACTTTAGACAAAAACAGACTGTGGCAGTCGATTTTTCGCATCAAAAAACCCCTTCTGACAAATTTTGAGCAATTTTTATTCCAAAAACGTATTTTTTGTCGAAAATTTTGAAGCAAGGGGTAGGTATGGAAATATTTAATGTAAACTGCATTGTGCTAACTTCTCTCCTGGGCGGAATTATGGACTCAAAATACACTGGAGAATGTAAAATTGTCCGCTGAATCGATTGCCGAAGACTAGAACGTTCTATCTATCATATTAGTCGAGTTATGAGCACTTTTAGTTTTGAAAACGGGATTTTCGAAATTTCATGACTTCATTTGAAGGAGAAAAAATGACTTTAGACAAAAACAGACTGTGGCAGTCGATTTTTCGCATCAAAAAACCCCTTCTGACAAATTTTGAGCAATTTTTATTCCAAAAACGTATTTTTTGTCGAAAATTTTGAAGCAAGGGGTAGGTATGGAAATATTTAATGTAAACTGCATTGTGCTAACTTCTCTCCTGGGCGGAATTATGGACTCAAAATACACTGGAGAATGTAAAATTGTCCGCTGAATCGATTGCCGAAGACTAGAACGTTCTATCTATCATATTAGTCGAGTTATGAGCACTTTTAGTTTTGAAAACGGGATTTTCGAAAATTTCATGACTTCATTTGAAGGAGAAAAAATGACTTTAGACAAAAACAGACTGTGGCAGTCGACTTTTCGCATCAAAAAACCCCTTCTGACAAATTTTGAGCAATTTTTATTCCAAAAACGTATTTTTTGTCGAAAATTTTGAAGCAAGGGGTAGGTATGGAAATATTTAATGTAAACTGCATTGTGCTAACTTCTCTCCTGGGCGGAATTATGGACTCAAAATACACTGGAGAATGTAAAATTGTCCGCTGAATCGATTGCCGAAGACTAGAACGTTCTATCTATCATATTAGTCGAGTTATGAGCACTTTTAGTTTTGAAAACGGGATTTTCGAAAATTTCATGACTTCATTTGAAGGAGAAAAAATGACTTTAGACAAAAACAGACTGTGGCAGTCGATTTTTCGCATCAAAAAACCCCTTCTGACAAATTTTGAGCAATTTTTATTCCAAAAACGTATTTTTTGTCGAAAATTTTGAAGCAAGGGGTAGGTATGGAAATATTTAATGTAAACTGCATTGTGCTAACTTCTCTCCTGGGCGGAATTATGGACTCAAAATACACTGGAGAATGTAAAATTGTCCGCTGAATCGATTGCCGAAGACTAGAACGTTCTATCTATCATATTAGTCGAGTTATGAGCACTTTTAGTTTTGAAAACGGGATTTTCGAAAATTTCATGACTTCATTTGAAGGAGAAAAAAATGACTTTAGACAAAAACAGACTGTGGCAGTCGATTTTTCGCATCAAAAAACCCCTTCTGACAAATTTTGAGCAATTTTTATTCCAAAAACGTATTTTTTGTCGAAAATTTTGAAGCAAGGGGTAGGTATGGAAATATTTAATGTAAACTGCATTGTGCTAACTTCTCTCCTGGGCGGAATTATGGACTCAAAATACACTGGAGAATGTAAAATTGTCCGCTGAATCGATTGCCGAAGACTAGAACGTTCTATCTATCATATTAGTCGAGTTATGAGCACTTTTAGTTTTGAAAACGGGATTTTCGAAAATTTCATGACTTCATTTGAAGGAGAAAAAAATGACTTTAGACAAAAACAGACTGTGGCAGTCGACTTTTCGCATCAAAAAACCCCTTCTGACAAATTTTGAGCAATTTTTATTCCAAAAACGTATTTTTTGTCGAAAATTTTGAAGCAAGGGGTAGGTATGGAAATATTTAATGTAAACTGCATTGTGCTAACTTCTCTCCTGGGCGGAATTATGGACTCAAAATACACTGGAGAATGTAAAATTGTCCGCTGAATCGATTGCCGAAGACTAGAACGTTCTATCTATCATATTAGTCGAGTTATGAGCACTTTTAGTTTTGAAAACGGGATTTTCGAAAATTTCATGACTTCATTTGAAGGAGAAAAAATGACTTTAGACAAAAACAGACTGTGGCAGTCGATTTTTCGCATCAAAAAACCCCTTCTGACAAATTTTGAGCAATTTTTATTCCAAAAACGTATTTTTTGTCGAAAATTTTGAAGCAAGGGGTAGGTATGGAAATATTTAATGTAAACTGCATTGTGCTAACTTCTCTCCTGGGCGGAATTATGGACTCAAAATACACTGGAGAATGTAAAATTGTCCGCTGAATCGATTGCCGAAGACTAGAACGTTCTATCTATCATATTAGTCGAGTTATGAGCACTTTTAGTTTTGAAAACGGGATTTTCGAAAATTTCATGACTTCATTTGAAGGAGAAAAAATGACTTTAGACAAAAACAGACTGTGGCAGTCGATTTTTCGCATCAAAAAACCCCTTCTGACAAATTTTGAGCAATTTTTATTCCAAAAACGTATTTTTTGTCGAAAATTTTGAAGCAAGGGGTAGGTATGGAAATATTTAATGTAAACTGCATTGTGCTAACTTCTCTCCTGGGCGGAATTATGGACTCAAAATACACTGGAGAATGTAAAATTGTCCGCTGAATCGATTGCCGAAGACTAGAACGTTCTATCTATCATATTAGTCGAGTTATGAGCACTTTTAGTTTTGAAAACGGGATTTTCGAAAATTTCATGACTTCATTTGAAGGAGAAAAAATGACTTTAGACAAAAACAGACTGTGGCAGTCGACTTTTTCGCATCAAAAAACCCCTTCTGACAAATTTTGAGCAATTTTTATTCCAAAAACGTATTTTTTGTCGAAAATTTGAAGCAAGGGGTAGGTATGGAAATATTTAATGTAAACTGCATTGTGCTAACTTCTCTCCTGGGCGGAATTATGGACTCAAAATACACTGGAGAATGTAAAATTGTCCGCTGAATCGATTGCCGAAGACTAGAACGTTCTATCTATCATATTAGTCGAGTTATGAGCACTTTTAGTTTTGAAAACGGGATTTTCGAAAATTTCATGACTTCATTTGAAGGAGAAAAAATGACTTTAGACAAAAACAGACTGTGGCAGTCGATTTTCGCATCAAAAAACCCCTTCTGACAAATTTTGAGCAATTTTTATTCCAAAAACGTATTTTTTGTCGAAAATTTTGAAGCAAGGGGTAGGTATGGAAATATTTAATGTAAACTGCATTGTGCTAACTTCTCTCCTGGGCGGAATTATGGACTCAAAATACACTGGAGAATGTAAAATTGTCCGCTGAATCGATTGCCGAAGACTAGAACGTTCTATCTATCATATTAGTCGAGTTATGAGCACTTTTAGTTTTGAAAACGGGATTTTCGAAAATTTCATGACCTTCATTTGAAGGAGAAAAAATGACTTTAGACAAAAACAGACTGTGGCAGTCGATTTTTCGCATCAAAAAACCCCTTCTGACAAATTTTGAGCAATTTTTATTCCAAAAACGTATTTTTTGTCGAAAATTTTGAAGCAAGGGGTAGGTATGGAAATATTTAATGTAAACTGCATTGTGCTAACTTCTCTCCTGGGCGGAATTATGGACTCAAAATACACTGGAGAATGTAAAATTGTCCGCTGAATCGATTGCCGAAGACTAGAACGTTCTATCTATCATATTAGTCGAGTTATGAGCACTTTTAGTTTTGAAAACGGGATTTTCGAAAATTTCATGACTTCATTTGAAGGAGAAAAAATGACTTTAGACAAAAACAGACTGTGGCAGTCGATTTTTCGCATCAAAAAACCCCTTCTGACAAATTTTGAGCAATTTTTATTCCAAAAACGTATTTTTTGTCGAAAATTTTGAAGCAAGGGTTAGGTATGGAAATATTTAATGTAAACTGCATTGTGCTAACTTCTCTCCTGGGCGGAATTATGGACTCAAAATACACTGGAGAATGTAAAATTGTCCGCTGAATCGATTGCCGAAGACTAGAACGTTCTATCTATCATATTAGTCGAGTTATGAGCACTTTTAGTTTTGAAAACGGGATTTTCGAAAATTTCATGACTTCATTTGAAGGAGAAAAAATGACTTTAGACAAAAACAGACTGTGGCAGTCGACTTTTTCGCATCAAAAAACCCCTTCTGACAAATTTTGAGCAATTTTTATTCCAAAAACGTATTTTTTGTCGAAAATTTTGAAGCAAGGGGTTAGGTATGGAAATATTTAATGTAAACTGCATTGTGCTAACTTCTCTCCTGGGCGGAATTATGGACTCAAAATACACTGGAGAATGTAAAATTGTCCGCTGAATCGATTGCCGAAGACTAGAACGTTCTATCTATCATATTAGTCGAGTTATGAGCACTTTTAGTTTTGAAAACGGGATTTTCGAAATTTCATGACCTCATTTGAATGAGAAAAAATGACTTTAGACAAAAACAGACTGTGGCAGTCGATTTTTCGCATCAAAAAACCCCTTCTGACAAATTTTGAGCAATTTTTATTCCAAAAACGTATTTTTTGTCGAAAATTTTGAAGCAAGGGGTAGGTATGGAAATATTTAATGTAAACTGCATTGTGCTAACTTCTCTCCTGGGCGGAATTATGGACTCAAAATACACTGGAGAATGTAAAATTGTCCGCTGAATCGATTGCCGAAGACTAGAACGTTCTATCTATCATATTAGTCGAGTTATGAGCACTTTTAGTTTTGAAAACGGGATTTTCGAAAATTTCATGACTTCATTTGAAGGAGAAAAAATGACTTTAGACAAAAACAGACTGTGGCAGTCGATTTTTCGCATCAAAAAACCCCTTCTGACAAATTTTGAGCAATTTTTATTCCAAAAACGTATTTTTTGTCGAAAATTTTGAAGCAAGGGGTAGGTATGGAAATATTTAATGTAAACTGCATTGTGCTAACTTCTCTCCTGGGCGGAATTATGGACTCAAAATACACTGGAGAATGTAAAATTGTCCGCTGAATCGATTGCCGAAGACTAGAACGTTCTATCTATCATATTAGTCGAGTTATGAGCGCTTTTAGTTTTGAAAACGGGATTTTCGAAAATTTCATGACTTCATTTGAAGGAGAAAAAAATGACTTTAGACAAAAACAGACTGTGGCAGTCGATTTTTCGCATCAAAAAACCCCTTCTGACAAATTTTGAGCAATTTTTATTCCAAAAACGTATTTTTTGTCGAAAATTTTGAAGCAAGGGTTAGGTATGGAAATATTTAATGTAAACTGCATTGTGCTAACTTCTCTCCTGGGCGGAATTATGGACTCAAAATACACTGGAGAATGTAAAATTGTCCGCTGAATCGATTGCCGAAGACTAGAACGTTCTATCTATCATATTAGTCGAGTTATGAGCACTTTTAGTTTTGAAAACGGGATTTTCGAAAATTTCATGACTTCATTTGAAGGAGAAAAAATGACTTTAGACAAAAACAGACTGTGGCAGTCGATTTTTTCGCATCAAAAAACCCCTTCTGACAAATTTTGAGCAATTTTTATTCCAAAAACGTATTTTTTGTCGAAAATTTTGAAGCAAGGGTTAGGTATGGAAATATTTAATGTAAACTGCATTGTGCTAACTTCTCTCCTGGGCGGAATTATGGACTCAAAATACACTGGAGAATGTAAAATTGTCCGCTGAATCGATTGCCGAAGACTAGAACGTTCTATCTATCATATTAGTCGAGTTATGAGCACTTTTAGTTTTGAAAACGGGATTTTCGAAAATTTCATGACTTCATTTGAAGGAGAAAAAATGACTTTAGACAAAAACAGACTGTGGCAGTCGATTTTTCGCATCAAAAAACCCCTTCTGACAAATTTTGAGCAATTTTTATTCCAAAAACGTATTTTTTGTCGAAAATTTTGAAGCAAGGGGTAGGTATGGAAATATTTAATGTAAACTGCATTGTGCTAACTTCTCTCCTGGGCGGAATTATGGACTCAAAATACACTGGAGAATGTAAAATTGTCCGCTGAATCGATTGCCGAAGACTAGAACGTTCTATCTATCATATTAGTCGAGTTATGAGCACTTTTAGTTTTGAAAACGGGATTTTCGAAAATTTCATGACTTCATTTGAAGGAGAAAAAATGACTTTAGACAAAAACAGACTGTGGCAGTCGATTTTTCGCATCAAAAAACCCCTTCTGACAAATTTTGAGCAATTTTTATTCCAAAAACGTATTTTTTGTCTAAAATTTTGAAGCAAGGGTTAGGTATGGAAATATTTAATGTAAACTGCATTGTGCTAACTTCTCTCCTGGGCGGAATTATGGACTCAAAATACACTGGAGAATGTAAAATTGTCCGCTGAATCGATTGCCGAAGACTAGAACGTTCTATCTATCATATTAGTCGAGTTATGAGCGCTTTTAGTTTTGAAAACGGGATTTTCGAAAATTTCATGACTTCATTTGAAGGAGAAAAAATGACTTTCAGACAAAAACAGACTGTGGCAGTCGATTTTTCGCATCAAAAAACCCCTTCTGACAAATTTTGAGCAATTTTTATTCCAAAAACGTATTTTTTGTCGAAAATTTTGAAGCAAGGGTTAGGTATGGAAATATTTAATGTAAACTGCATTGTGCTAACTTCTCTCCTGGGCGGAATTATGGACTCAAAATACACTGGAGAATGTAAAATTGTCCGCTGAATCGATTGCCGAAGACTAGAACGTTCTATCTATCATATTAGTCGAGTTATGAGCACTTTTAGTTTTGAAAACGGGATTTTCGAAAATTTCATGACTTCATTTGAAGGAGAAAAAATGACTTTAGACAAAAACAGACTGTGGCAGTCGATTTTTCGCATCAAAAAACCCCTTCTGACAAATTTTGAGCAATTTTTATTCCAAAAACGTATTTTTTGTCGAAAATTTTGAAGCAAGGGTTAGGTATGGAAATATTTAATGTAAACTGCATTGTGCTAACTTCTCTCCTGGGCGGAATTATGGACTCAAAATACACTGGAGAATGTAAAATTGTCCGCTGAATCGATTGCCGAAGACTAGAACGTTCTATCTATCATATTAGTCGAGTTATGAGCACTTTTAGTTTTGAAAACGGGATTTTCGAAAATTTCATGACTTCATTTGAAGGAGAAAAAATGACTTTAGACAAAAACAGACTGTGGCAGTCGATTTTTCGCATCAAAAAACCCCTTCTGACAAATTTTGAGCAATTTTTATTCCAAAAACGTATTTTTTGTCGAAAATTTTGAAGCAAGGGGTAGGTATGGAAATATTTAATGTAAACTGCATTGTGCTAACTTCTCTCCTGGGCGGAATTATGGACTCAAAATACACTGGAGAATGTAAAATTGTCCGCTGAATCGATTGCCCAAGACTAGAACGTTCTATCTATCATATTAGTCGAGTTATGAGCACTTTTAGTTTTGAAAACGGGATTTTCGAAAATTTCATGACTTCATTTGAAGGAGAAAAAATGACTTTAGACAAAAACAGACTGTGGCAGTCGATTTTTCGCATCAAAAAACCCCTTCTGACAAATTTTGAGCAATTTTTATTCCAAAAACGTATTTTTTGTCGAAAATTTTGAAGCAAGGGTTAGGTATGGAAATATTTAATGTAAACTGCATTGTGCTAACTTCTCTCCTGGGCGGAATTATGGACTCAAAATACACTGGAGAATGTAAAATTGTCCGCTGAATCGATTGCCGAAGACTAGAACGTTCTATCTATCATATTAGTCGAGTTATGAGCACTTTTAGTTTTGAAAACGGGATTTTCGAAAATTTCATGACTTCATTTGAAGGAGAAAAAATGACTTTAGACAAAAAACAGACTGTGGCAGTCGATTTTTCGCATCAAAAAACCCCTTCTGACAAATTTTGAGCAATTTTTATTCCAAAAACGGTATTTTTTGTCGAAAATTTTGAAGCAAGGGGTAGGTATGGAAATATTTAATGTAAACTGCATTGTGCTAACTTCTCTCCTGGGCGGAATTATGGACTCAAAATACACTGGAGAATGTAAAATTGTCCGCTGAATCGATTGCCGAAGACTAGAACGTTCTATCTATCATATTAGTCGAGTTATGAGCGCTTTTAGTTTTGAAAACGGGATTTTCGAAAATTTCATGACTTCATTTGAAGGAGAAAAAATGACTTTAGACAAAAACAGACTGTGGCAGTCGATTTTTCGCATCAAAAAACCCCTTCTGACAAATTTTGAGCAATTTTTATTCCAAAAACGTATTTTTTGTCGAAAATTTTGAAGCAAGGGTTAGGTATGGAAATATTTAATGTAAACTGCATTGTGCTAACTTCTCTCCTGGGCGGAATTATGGACTCAAAATACACTGGAGAATGTAAAATTGTCCGCTGAATCGATTGCCGAAGACTAGAACGTTCTATCTATCATATTAGTCGAGTTATGAGCACTTTTAGTTTTGAAAACGGGATTTTCGAAAATTTCATGACTTCATTTGAAGGAGAAAAAATGACTTTAGACAAAAACAGACTGTGGCAGTCGATTTTTTGCATCAAAAAACCCCTTCTGACAAATTTTGAGCAATTTTTATTCCAAAAACGTATTTTTTGTCGAAAATTTTGAAGCAAGGGTTAGGTATGGAAATATTTAATGTAAACTGCATTGTGCTAACTTCTCTCCTGGGCGGAATTATGGACTCAAAATACACTGGAGAATGTAAAATTGTCCGCTGAATCGATTGCCGAAGACTAGAACGTTCTATCTATCATATTAGTCGAGTTATGAGCACTTTTAGTTTTGAAAACGGGATTTTCGAAAATTTCATGACTTCATTTCAAGGAGAAAAAATGACTTTAGACAAAAACAGACTGTGGCAGTCGATTTTTCGCATCAAAAAACCCCTTCTGACAAATTTTGAGCAATTTTTATTCCAAAAACGTATTTTTTGTCGAAAATTTTGAAGCAAGGGGTAGGTATGGAAATATTTAATGTAAACTGCATTGTGCTAACTTCTCTCCTGGGCGGAATTATGGACTCAAAATACACTGGAGAATGTAAAATTGTCCGCTGAATCGATTGCCGAAGACTAGAACGTTCTATCTATCATATTAGTCGAGTTATGAGCACTTTTAGTTTTGAAAACGGGATTTTCGAAAATTTCATGACTTCATTTGAAGGAGAAAAAATGACTTTAGACAAAAACAGACTGTGGCAGTCGATTTTTCGCATCAAAAAACCCCTTCTGACAAATTTTGAGCAATTTTTATTCCAAAAACGTATTTTTTGTCGAAAATTTTGAAGCAAGGGGTAGGTATGGAAATATTTAATGTAAACTGCATTGTGCTAACTTCTCTCCTGGGCGGAATTATGGACTCAAAATACACTGGAGAATGTAAAATTGTCCGCTGAATCGATTGCCCAAGACTAGAACGTTCTATCTATCATATTAGTCGAGTTATGAGCACTTTTAGTTTTGAAAACGGGATTTTCGAAAATTTCATGACTTCATTTGAAGGAGAAAAAATGACTTTAGACAAAAACAGACTGTGGCAGTCGATTTTTCGCATCAAAAAACCCCTTCTGACAAATTTTGAGCAATTTTTATTCCAAAAACGTATTTTTTGTCTAAAATTTTGAAGCAAGGGTTAGGTATGGAAATATTTAATGTAAACTGCATTGTGCTAACTTCTCTCCTGGGCGGAATTATGGACTCAAAATACACTGGAGAATGTAAAATTGTCCGCTGAATCGATTGCCGAAGACTAGAACGTTCTATCTATCATATTAGTCGAGTTATGAGCACTTTTAGTTTTGAAAACGGGATTTTCGAAAATTTCATGACTTCATTTGAAGGAGAAAAAATGACTTTAGACAAAAACAGACTGTGGCAGTCGACTTTTCGCATCAAAAAACCCCTTCTGACAAATTTTGAGCAATTTTTATTCCAAAAACGTATTTTTTGTCGAAAATTTTGAAGCAAGGGGTAGGTATGGAAATATTTAATGTAAACTGCATTGTGCTAACTTCTCTCCTGGGCGGAATTATGGACTCAAAATACACTGGAGAATGTAAAATTGTCCGCTGAATCGATTGCCGAAGACTAGAACGTTCTATCTATCATATTAGTCGAGTTATGAGCACTTTTAGTTTTGAAAACGGGATTTTCGAAAATTTCATGACTTCATTCCAAGGAGAAAAAATGACTTTAGACAAAAACAGACTGTGGCAGTCGATTTTTCGCATCAAAAAACCCCTTCTGACAAATTTTGAGCAATTTTTATTCCAAAAACGTATTTTTTGTCGAAAATTTTGAAGCAAGGGGTAAGTATGGAAATATTTAATGTAAACTGCATTGTGCTAACTTCTCTCCTGGGCGGAGTTATGGACTCAAAATACACTGGAGAATGTAAAATTGTCCGCTGAATCGATTGCCGAAGACTAGAACGTTCTATCTATCATATTAGTCGAGTTATGAGCACTTTTAGTTTTGAAAACGGGATTTTCGAAAATTTCATGACTTCATTTGAAGGAGAAAAAATGACTTTAGAAAAAAACAGACTGTGGCAGTCGACTTTTCGCATCAAAAAACCCCTTCTGACAAATTTTGAGCAATTTTTATTCCAAAAACATATTTTTTGTCGAAAATTTTGAAGCAAGGGGTAGGTATGGAAATATTTAATGTAAACTGCATTGTGCTAACTTCTCTCCTGGGCGGAATTATGGACTCAAAATACACTGGAGAATGTAAAATTGTCCGCTGAATCGATTGCCGAAGACTAGAACGTTCTATCTATCATATTAGTCGAGTTATGAGCACTTTTAGTTTTGAAAACGGGATTTTCGAAAATTTCATGACTTCATTTGAAGGAGAAAAAATGACTTTAGAAAAAAACAGACTGTGGCAGTCGACTTTTCGCATCAAAAAACCCCTTCTGACAAATTTTGAGCAATTTTTATTCCAAAAACATATTTTTTGTCGAAAATTTTGAAGCAAGGGGTAGGTATGGAAATATTTAATGTAAACTGCATTGTGCTAACTTCTCTCCTGGGCGGAATTATGGACTCAAAATACACTGGAGAATGTAAAATTGTCCGCTGAATCGATTGCCGAAGACTAGAACGTTCTATCTATCATATTAGTCGAGTTATGAGCACTTTTAGTTTTGAAAACGGGATTTTCGAAAATTTCATGACTTCATTTGAAGGAGAAAAAATGACTTTAGAAAAAAACAGACTGTGGCAGTCGACTTTTCGCATCAAAAAACCCCTTCTGACAAATTTTGAGCAATTTTTATTCCAAAAACATATTTTTTGTCGAAAATTTTGAAGCAAGGGGTAGGTATGGAAATATTTAATGTAAACTGCATTGTGCTAACTTCTCTCCTGGGCGGAATTATGGACTCAAAATACACTGGAGAATGTAAAATTGTCCGCTGAATCGATTGCCGAAGACTAGAACGTTCTATCTATCATATTAGTCGAGTTATGAGCACTTTTAGTTTTGAAAACGGGATTTTCGAAAATTTCATGACTTCATTTGAAGGAGAAAAAATGACTTTAGAAAAAAACAGACTGTGGCAGTCGACTTTTCGCATCAAAAAACCCCTTCTGACAAATTTTGAGCAATTTTTATTCCAAAAACATATTTTTTGTCGAAAATTTTGAAGCAAGGGGTAGGTATGGAAATATTTAATGTAAACTGCATTGTGCTAACTTCTCTCCTGGGCGGAATTATGGACTCAAAATACACTGGAGAATGTAAAATTGTCCGCTGAATCGATTGCCGAAGACTAGAACGTTCTATCTATCATATTAGTCGAGTTATGAGCACTTTTAGTTTTGAAAACGGGATTTTCGAAAATTTCATGACTTCATTTGAAGGAGAAAAAATGACTTTAGACAAAAACAGACTGTGGCAGTCGATTTTTCGCATAAAAAAACCCCTTCTGACAAATTTTGAGCAATTTTTATTCCAAAAAGGTATTTTTTGTCGAAAATTTTGAAGCAAGGGGTAGGTATGGAAATATTTGATGTAAACTGCATTGTGCTAACTTCTCTCCTGGGCGGAATTATGGACTCAAAATACACTGGAGAATGTAAAATTGTCCGCTGAATCGATTGCCGAAGACTAGAACGTTCTATCTATCATATTAGTCGAGTTATGAGCACTTTTAGTTTTGAAAACGGGATTTTCGAAAATTTCATGACTTCATTTGAAGGAGAAAAAATGACTTTAGACAAAAATAGACTGTGGCAGTCGATTTTTCGCATCAAAAAACCCCTTCTGACAAATTTTGAGCAATTTTTATTCCAAAAACGTATTTTTTGTCGAAAATTTTGAAGCAAGGGGTAGATATGGAAATATTTGATGTAAACTGCATTGTGCTAACTTCTCTCCTGGGCGGAATTATGGAATCAAAATACACTGGAGAATGTAAAATTGTCCGCTGAATCGATTGCCGAAGACTAGAACGTTCTATCTATCATATTAGTCGAGTTATGAGCACTTTTAGTTTTGAAAACGGGATTTTCGAAAATTTCATGACTTCATTTGAAGGAGAAAAAATGACTTTAGACAAAAACAGACTGTGGCAGTCGATTTTTCGCATCAAAAAACCCCTTCTGACAAATTTTGAGCGAATTTTATTCCAAAAACGTATTTTTTGTCGAAAATTTTGAAGCAAGGGTTAGGTATGGAAATATTTAATGTAAACTGCATTGTGCTAACCTCTCTCCTGGGCGGAATTATGGACTCAAAATACACTGGAGAATGTAAAATTGTCCGCTGAATCGATTGCCGAAGACTAGAACGTTCTATCTATCATATTAGTCGAGTTATGAGCGCTTTTAGTTTTGAAAACGGGATTTTCGAAAATTTCATGACTTCATTTGAAGGAGAAAAAATGACTTTAGACAAAAACAGACTGTGGCAGTCGATTTTTCGCATCAAAAAACCCCTTCTGACAAATTTTGAGCAATTTTTATTCCAAAAACGTATTTTTTGTCGAAAATTTTGAAGCAAGGGTTAGGTATGGAAATATTTAATGTAAACTGCATTGTGCTAACTTCTCTCCTGGGCGGAATTATGGACTCAAAATACACTGGAGAATGTAAAATTGTCCGCTGAATCGATTGCCGAAGACTAGAACGTTCTATCTATCATATTAGTCGAGTTATGAGCACTTTTAGTTTTGAAAACGGGATTTTCGAAAATTTCATGACTTCATTTGAAGGAGAAAAAATGACTTTAGACAAAAACAGACTGTGGCAGTCGATTTTTCGCATCAAAAAACCCCTTCTGACAAATTTTGAGCAATTTTTATTCCAAAAACGTATTTTTTGTCGAAAATTTTGAAGCAAGGGTTAGGTATGGAAATATTTAATGTAAACTGCATTGTGCTAACTTCTCTCCTGGGCGGAATTATGGACTCAAAATACACTGGAGAATGTAAAATTGTCCGCTGAATCGATTGCCGAAGACTAGAACGTTCTATCTATCATATTAGTCGAGTTATGAGCACTTTTAGTTTTGAAAACGGGATTTTCGAAAATTTCATGACTTCATTTCAAGGAGAAAAAATGACTTTAGACAAAAACAGACTGTGGCAGTCGATTTTTCGCATCAAAAAACCCCTTCTGACAAATTTTGAGCAATTTTTATTCCAAAAACGTATTTTTTGTCGAAAATTTTGAAGCAAGGGGTAGGTATGGAAATATTTAATGTAAACTGCATTGTGCTAACTTCTCTCCTGGGCGGAATTATGGACTCAAAATACACTGGAGAATGTAAAATTGTCCGCTGAATCGATTGCCGAAGACTAGAACGTTCTATCTATCATATTAGTCGAGTTATGAGCACTTTTAGTTTTGAAAACGGGATTTTCGAAAATTTCATGACTTCATTTGAAGGAGAAAAAATGACTTTAGACAAAAACAGACTGTGGCAGTCGATTTTTCGCATCAAAAAACCCCTTCTGACAAATTTTGAGCAATTTTTATTCCAAAAACGTATTTTTTGTCGAAAATTTTGAAGCAAGGGGTAGGTATGGAAATATTTAATGTAAACTGCATTGTGCTAACTTCTCTCCTGGGCGGAATTATGGACTCAAAATACACTGGAGAATGTAAAATTGTCCGCTGAATCGATTGCCCAAGACTAGAACGTTCTATCTATCATATTAGTCGAGTTATGAGCACTTTTAGTTTTGAAAACGGGATTTTCGAAAATTTCATGACTTCATTTGAAGGAGAAAAAATGACTTTAGACAAAAACAGACTGTGGCAGTCGATTTTTCGCATCAAAAAACCCCTTCTGACAAATTTTGAGCAATTTTTATTCCAAAAACGTATTTTTTGTCTAAAATTTTGAAGCAAGGGTTAGGTATGGAAATATTTAATGTAAACTGCATTGTGCTAACTTCTCTCCTGGGCGGAATTATGGACTCAAAATACACTGGAGAATGTAAAATTGTCCGCTGAATCGATTGCCGAAGACTAGAACGTTCTATCTATCATATTAGTCGAGTTATGAGCACTTTTAGTTTTGAAAACGGGATTTTCGAAAATTTCATGACTTCATTTGAAGGAGAAAAAATGACTTTAGACAAAAACAGACTGTGGCAGTCGACTTTTCGCATCAAAAAACCCCTTCTGACAAATTTTGAGCAATTTTTATTCCAAAAACGTATTTTTTGTCGAAAATTTTGAAGCAAGGGGTAGGTATGGAAATATTTAATGTAAACTGCATTGTGCTAACTTCTCTCCTGGGCGGAATTATGGACTCAAAATACACTGGAGAATGTAAAATTGTCCGCTGAATCGATTGCCGAAGACTAGAACGTTCTATCTATCATATTAGTCGAGTTATGAGCACTTTTAGTTTTGAAAACGGGATTTTCGAAAATTTCATGACTTCATTCCAAGGAGAAAAAATGACTTTAGAAAAAAACAGACTGTGGCAGTCGACTTTTCGCATCAAAAAACCCCTTCTGACAAATTTTGAGCAATTTTTATTCCAAAAACATATTTTTTGTCGAAAATTTTGAAGCAAGGGGTAGGTATGGAAATATTTAATGTAAACTGCATTGTGCTAACTTCTCTCCTGGGCGGAATTATGGACTCAAAATACACTGGAGAATGTAAAATTGTCCGCTGAATCGATTGCCGAAGACTAGAACGTTCTATCTATCATATTAGTCGAGTTATGAGCACTTTTAGTTTTGAAAACGGGATTTTCGAAAATTTCATGACTTCATTTGAAGGAGAAAAAATGACTTTAGACAAAAACAGACTGTGGCAGTCGATTTTTCGCATCAAAAAACCCCTTCTGACAAATTTTGAGCAATTTTTATTCCAAAAAGGTATTTTTTGTCGAAAATTTTGAAGCAAGGGGTAGGTATGGAAATATTTGATGTAAACTGCATTGTGCTAACTTCTCTCCTGGGCGGAATTATGGACTCAAAATACACTGGAGAATGTAAAATTGTCCGCTGAATCGATTGCCGAAGACTAGAACGTTCTATCTATCATATTAGTCGAGTTATGAGCACTTTTAGTTTTGAAAACGGGATTTTCGAAAATTTCATGACTTCATTTGAAGGAGAAAAAATGACTTTAGACAAAAATAGACTGTGGCAGTCGATTTTTCGCATCAAAAAACCCCTTCTGACAAATTTTGAGCAATTTTTATTCCAAAAACGTATTTTTTGTCGAAAATTTTGAAGCAAGGGGTAGATATGGAAATATTTGATGTAAACTGCATTGTGCTAACTTCTCTCCTGGGCGGAATTATGGAATCAAAATACACTGGAGAATGTAAAATTGTCCGCTGAATCGATTGCCGAAGACTAGAACGTTCTATCTATCATATTAGTCGAGTTATGAGCGCTTTTAGTTTTGAAAACGGGATTTTCGAAAATTTCATGACTTCATTTGAAGGAGAAAAAATGACTTTAGACAAAAACAGACTGTGGCAGTCGATTTTTCGCATCAAAAAACCCCTTCTGACAAATTTTGAGCAATTTTTATTCCAAAAACGTATTTTTTGTCGAAAATTTTGAAGCAAGGGTTAGGTATGGAAATATTTAATGTAAACTGCATTGTGCTAACTTCTCTCCTGGGCGGAATTATGGACTCAAAATACACTGGAGAATGTAAAATTGTCCGCTGAATCGATTGCCGAAGACTAGAACGTTCTATCTATCATATTAGTCGAGTTATGAGCACTTTTAGTTTTGAAAACGGGATTTTCGAAAATTTCATGACTTCATTTGAAGGAGAAAAAATGACTTTAGACAAAAACAGACTGTGGCAGTCGATTTTTCGCATCAAAAAACCCCTTCTGACAAATTTTGAGCAATTTTTATTCCAAAAACGTATTTTTTGTCGAAAATTTTGAAGCAAGGGTTAGGTATGGAAATATTTAATGTAAACTGCATTGTGCTAACTTCTCTCCTGGGCGGAATTATGGACTCAAAATACACTGGAGAATGTAAAATTGTCCGCTGAATCGATTGCCGAAGACTAGAACGTTCTATCTATCATATTAGTCGAGTTATGAGCACTTTTAGTTTTGAAAACGGGATTTTCGAAAATTTCATGACTTCATTTCAAGGAGAAAAAATGACTTTAGACAAAAACAGACTGTGGCAGTCGATTTTTCGCATCAAAAAACCCCTTCTGACAAATTTTGAGCAATTTTTATTCCAAAAACGTATTTTTTGTCGAAAATTTTGAAGCAAGGGGTAGGTATGGAAATATTTAATGTAAACTGCATTGTGCTAACTTCTCTCCTGGGCGGAATTATGGACTCAAAATACACTGGAGAATGTAAAATTGTCCGCTGAATCGATTGCCGAAGACTAGAACGTTCTATCTATCATATTAGTCGAGTTATGAGCACTTTTAGTTTTGAAAACGGGATTTTCGAAAATTTCATGACTTCATTTGAAGGAGAAAAAATGACTTTAGACAAAAACAGACTGTGGCAGTCGATTTTTCGCATCAAAAAACCCCTTCTGACAAATTTTGAGCAATTTTTATTCCAAAAACGTATTTTTTGTCGAAAATTTTGAAGCAAGGGGTAGGTATGGAAATATTTAATGTAAACTGCATTGTGCTAACTTCTCTCCTGGGCGGAATTATGGACTCAAAATACACTGGAGAATGTAAAATTGTCCGCTGAATCGATTGCCCAAGACTAGAACGTTTCTATCTATCATATTAGTCGAGTTATGAGCACTTTTAGTTTTGAAAACGGGATTTTCGAAAATTTCATGACTTCATTTGAAGGAGAAAAAATGACTTTAGACAAAACAGACTGTGGCAGTCGATTTTTCGCATCAAAAAACCCCTTCTGACAAATTTTGAGCAATTTTTATTCCAAAAACGTATTTTTTGTCTAAAATTTTGAAGCAAGGGTTAGGTATGGAAATATTTAATGTAAACTGCATTGTGCTAACTTCTCTCCTGGGCGGAATTATGGACTCAAAATACACTGGAGAATGTAAAATTGTCCGCTGAATCGATTGCCGAAGACTAGAACGTTCTATCTATCATATTAGTCGAGTTATGAGCACTTTTAGTTTTGAAAACGGATTTTCGAAAATTTCATGACTTCATTTGAAGGAGAAAAAATGACTTTAGACAAAAACAGACTGTGGCAGTCGACTTTTCGCATCAAAAAACCCCTTCTGACAAATTTTGAGCAATTTTTATTCCAAAAACGTATTTTTTGTCGAAAATTTTGAAGCAAGGGGTAGGTATGGAAATATTTAATGTAAACTGCATTGTGCTAACTTCTCTCCTGGGCGGAATTATGGACTCAAAATACACTGGAGAATGTAAAATTGTCCGCTGAATCGATTGCCGAAGACTAGAACGTTCTATCTATCATATTAGTCGAGTTATGAGCACTTTTAGTTTTGAAAACGGGATTTTCGAAAATTTCATGACTTCATTCCAAGGAGAAAAAATGACTTTAGAAAAAAACAGACTGTGGCAGTCGACTTTTCGCATCAAAAAAACCCCTTCTGACAAATTTTGAGCAATTTTTATTCCAAAAACATATTTTTTGTCGAAAATTTTGAAGCAAGGGGTAGGTATGGAAATAATTAATGTAAACTGCATTGTGCTAACTTCTCTCCTGGGCGGAATTATGGACTCAAAATACACTGGAGAATGTAAAATTGTCCGCTGAATCGATTGCCGAAGACTAGAACGTTCTATCTATCATATTAGTCGAGTTATGAGCACTTTTAGTTTTGAAAACGGGATTTTCGAAAATTTCATGACTTCATTTGAAGGAGAAAAAATGACTTTAGACAAAAACAGACTGTGGCAGTCGATTTTTCGCATCAAAAAACCCCTTCTGACAAATTTTGAGCAATTTTTATTCCAAAAAGGTATTTTTTGTCGAAAATTTTGAAGCAAGGGGTAGGTATGGAAATATTTGATGTAAACTGCATTGTGCTAACTTCTCTCCTGGGCGGAATTATGGACTCAAAATACACTGGAGAATGTAAAATTGTCCGCTGAATCGATTGCCGAAGACTAGAACGTTCTATCTATCATATTAGTCGAGTTATGAGCACTTTTAGTTTTGAAAACGGGATTTTCGAAAATTTCATGACTTCATTTGAAGGAGAAAAAATGACCTTTAGACAAAAATAGACTGTGGCAGTCGATTTTTCGCATCAAAAAACCCCTTCTGACAAATTTTGAGCAATTTTTATTCCAAAAACGTATTTTTTGTCGAAAATTTTGAAGCAAGGGGTAGATATGGAAATATTTGATGTAAACTGCATTGTGCTAACTTCTCTCCTGGGCGGAATTATGGAATCAAAATACACTGGAGAATGTAAAATTGTCCGCTGAATCGATTGCCGAAGACTAGAACGTTCTATCTATCATATTAGTCGAGTTATGAGCACTTTTAGTTTTGAAAACGGGGAAAATTTCATGACTTCATTTGAAGGAGAAAAAATGACTTTAGACAAAAACAGACTGTGGCAGTCGATTTTTCGCATCAAAAAACCCCCTTCTGACAAATTTTGAGCAAATTTTATTCCAAAAACGTATTTTTTGTCGAAAATTTTGAAGCAAGGGTTAGGTATGGAAATATTTAATGTAAACTGCATTGTGCTAACCTCTCTCCTGGGCGGAATTATGGACTCAAAATACACTGGAGAATGTAAAATTGTCCGCTGAATCGATTGCCGAAGACTAGAACGTTCTATCTATCATATTAGTCGAGTTATGAGCGCTTTTAGTTTTGAAAACAGTCGGCAGTCGATTTTCGCATCAAAAAACCCCTTCTGACAAATTTTGAGCAATTTTTATTCCAAAAACGTATTTTTTGTCGAAAATTTTGAAGCAAGGGTTAGGTATGGAAATATTTAATGTAAACTGCATTGTGCTAACTTCTCTCCTGGGCGGAATTATGGACTCAAAATACACTGGAGAATGTAAAATTGTCCGCTGAATCGATTGCCGAAGACTAGAACGTTCTATCTATCATATTAGTCGAGTTATGAGCACTTTTAGTTTTGAAAACGGGATTTTCGAAAATTTCATGACTTCATTTGAAGGAGAAAAAATGACTTTAGACAAAAACAGACTGTGGCAGTCGATTTTTCGCATCAAAAAACCCCTTCTGACAAATTTTGAGCAATTTTTATTCCAAAAACGTATTTTTGTCGAAAATTTTGAAGCAAGGGTTAGGTATGGAAATATTTAATGTAAACTGCATTGTGCTAACTTCTCTCCTGGGCGGAATTATGGACTCAAAAATACACTGGAGAATGTAAAATTGTCCGCTGAATCGATTGCCGAAGACTAGAACGTTCTATCTATCATATTAGTCGAGTTATGAGCACTTTTAGTTTTGAAAACGGGATTTTCGAAAATTTCATGACTTCATTTCAAGGAGAAAAAATGACTTTAGACAAAAACAGACTGTGGCAGTCGATTTTTTCGCATCAAAAAACCCCTTCTGACAAATTTTGAGCAATTTTTATTCCAAAAACGTATTTTTTGTCGAAAATTTTGAAGCAAGGGGTAGGTATGGAAATATTTAATGTAAACTGCATTGTGCTAACTTCTCTCCTGGGCGGAATTATGGACTCAAAATACACTGGAGAATGTAAAATTGTCCGCTGAATCGATTGCCGAAGACTAGAACGTTCTATCTATCATATTAGTCGAGTTATGAGCACTTTTAGTTTTGAAAACGGGATTTTCGAAAATTTCATGACTTCATTTGAAGGAGAAAAAATGACTTTAGACAAAAACAGACTGTGGCAGTCGATTTTTCGCATCAAAAAACCCCTTCTGACAAATTTTGAGCAATTTTTATTCCAAAAACGTATTTTTTTGTCGAAAATTTTGAAGCAAGGGGTAGGTATGGAAATATTTAATGTAAACTGCATTGTGCTAACTTCTCTCCTGGGCGGAATTATGACTCAAAATACACTGGAGAATGTAAAATTGTCCGCTGAATCGATTGCCCAAGACTAGAACGTTCTATCTATCATATTAGTCGAGTTATGAGCACTTTTAGTTTTGAAAACGGGATTTTCGAAAATTTCATGACTTCATTTGAAGGAGAAAAAATGACTTTAGACAAAAACAGACTGTGGCAGTCGATTTTTCGCATCAAAAAACCCCTTCTGACAAATTTTGAGCAATTTTTATTCCAAAAACGTATTTTTTGTCTAAAATTTTGAAGCAAGGGTTAGGTATGGAAATATTTAATGTAAACTGCATTGTGCTAACTTCTCTCCTGGGCGGAATTATGGACTCAAAATACACTGGAGAATGTAAAATTGTCCGCTGAATCGATTGCCGAAGACTAGAACGTTCTATCTATCATATTAGTCGAGTTATGAGCACTTTTAGTTTTGAAAACGGGATTTTCGAAAATTTCATGACTTCATTTGAAGGAGAAAAAATGACTTTAGACAAAAACAGACTGTGGCAGTCGACTTTTCGCATCAAAAAACCCCTTCTGACAAATTTTGAGCAATTTTTATTCCAAAAACGTATTTTTTGTCGAAAATTTTGAAGCAAGGGGTAGGTATGGAAATATTTAATGTAAACTGCATTGTGCTAACTTCTCTCCTGGGCGGAATTATGGACTCAAAATACACTGGAGAATGTAAAATTGTCCGCTGAATCGATTGCCGAAGACTAGAACGTTCTATCTATCATATTAGTCGAGTTATGAGCACTTTTAGTTTTGAAAACGGGATTTTCGAAAATTTCATGACTTCATTTGAAGGAGAAAAAATGACTTTAGACAAAAACAGACTGTGGCAGTCGATTTTTCGCATCAAAAAACCCCTTCTGACAAATTTTGAGCAATTTTTATTCCAAAAACGTATTTTTTGTCGAAAATTTTGAAGCAAGGGGTAGGTATGGAAATATTTAATGTAAACTGCATTGTGCTAACTTCTCTCCTGGGCGGAATTATGGACTCAAAATACACTGGAGAATGTAAAATTGTCCGCTGAATCGATTGCCCAAGACTAGAACGTTCTATCTATCATATTAGTCGAGTTATGAGCACTTTTAGTTTTGAAAACGGGATTTTCGAAAATTTCATGACTTCATTTGAAGGAGAAAAAATGACTTTAGACAAAAACAGACTGTGGCAGTCGATTTTTCGCATCAAAAAACCCCTTCTGACAAATTTTGAGCAATTTTTATTCCAAAAACGTATTTTTTGTCTAAAATTTTGAAGCAAGGGTTAGGTATGGAAATATTTAATGTAAACTGCATTGTGCTAACTTCTCTCCTGGGCGGAATTATGGACTCAAAATACACTGGAGAATGTAAAATTGTCCGCTGAATCGATTGCCGAAGACTAGAACGTTCTATCTATCATATTAGTCGAGTTATGAGCACTTTTAGTTTTGAAAACGGGATTTTCGAAAATTTCATGACTTCATTTGAAGGAGAAAAAATGACTTTAGACAAAAACAGACTGTGGCAGTCGACTTTTCGCATCAAAAAACCCCTTCTGACAAATTTTGAGCAATTTTTATTCCAAAAACGTATTTTTTGTCGAAAATTTTGAAGCAAGGGGTAGGTATGGAAATATTTAATGTAAACTGCATTGTGCTAACTTCTCTCCTGGGCGGAATTATGGACTCAAAATACACTGGAGAATGTAAAATTGTCCGCTGAATCGATTGCCGAAGACTAGAACGTTCTATCTATCATATTAGTCGAGTTATGAGCACTTTTAGTTTTGAAAACGGGATTTTCGAAAATTTCATGACTTCATTTGAAGGAGAAAAAATGACTTTAGAAAAAAACAGACTGTGGCAGTCGACTTTTCGCATCAAAAAACCCCTTGTGACAAATTTTGAGCAATTTTTATTCCAAAAACATATTTTTTGTCGAAAATTTTGAAGCAAGGGGTAGGTATGGAAATATTTAATGTAAACTGCATTGTGCTAACTTCTCTCCTGGGCGGAATTATGGACTCAAAATACACTGGAGAATGTAAAATTGTCCGCTGAATCGATTGCCGAAGACTAGAACGTTCTATCTATCATATTAGTCGAGTTATGAGCACTTTTAGTTTTGAAAACGGGATTTTCGAAAATTTCATGACTTCATTTGAAGGAGAAAAAATGACTTTAGACAAAAACAGACTGTGGCAGTCGATTTTTCGCATAAAAAAACCCCTTCTGACAAATTTTGAGCAATTTTTATTCCAAAAAGGTATTTTTTGTCGAAAATTTTGAAGCAAGGGGTAGGTATGGAAATATTTGATGTAAACTGCATTGTGCTAACTTCTCTCCTGGGCGGAATTATGGACTCAAAATACACTGGAGAATGTAAAATTGTCCGCTGAATCGATTGCCGAAGACTAGAACGTTCTATCTATCATATTAGTCGAGTTATGAGCACTTTTAGTTTTGAAAACGGGATTTTCGAAAATTTCATGACTTCATTTGAAGGAGAAAAAATGACTTTAGACAAAAATAGACTGTGGCAGTCGATTTTTCGCATCAAAAAACCCCTTCTGACAAATTTTGAGCAATTTTTATTCCAAAAACGTATTTTTTGTCGAAAATTTTGAAGCAAGGGGTAGATATGGAAATATTTGATGTAAACTGCATTGTGCTAACTTCTCTCCTGGGCGGAATTATGGAATCAAAATACACTGGAGAATGTAAAATTGTCCGCTGAATCGATTGCCGAAGACTAGAACGTTCTATCTATCATATTAGTCGAGTTATGAGCACTTTTAGTTTTGAAAACGGGATTTTCGAAAATTTCATGACTTCATTTGAAGGAGAAAAAATGACTTTAGACAAAAACAGACTGTGGCAGTCGATTTTTCGCATCAAAAAACCCCTTCTGACAAATTTTGAGCAAATTTTATTCCAAAAACGTATTTTTTGTCGAAAATTTTGAAGCAAGGGTTAGGTATGGAAATATTTAATGTAAACTGCATTGTGCTAACCTCTCTCCTGGGCGGAATTATGGACTCAAAATACACTGGAGAATGTAAAATTGTCCGCTGAATCGATTGCCGAAGACTAGAACGTTCTATCTATCATATTAGTCGAGTTATGAGCGCTTTTAGTTTTGAAAACGGGATTTTCGAAAATTTCATGACTTCATTTGAAGGAGAAAAAATGACTTTAGACAAAAACAGACTGTGGCAGTCGATTTTTCGCATCAAAAAACCCCTTCTGACAAATTTTGAGCAATTTTTATTCCAAAAACGTATTTTTTGTCGAAAATTTTGAAGCAAGGGTTAGGTATGGAAATATTTAATGTAAACTGCATTGTGCTAACTTCTCTCCTGGGCGGAATTATGGACTCAAAATACACTGGAGAATGTAAAATTGTCCGCTGAATCGATTGCCGAAGACTAGAACGTTCTATCTATCATATTAGTCGAGTTATGAGCACTTTTAGTTTTGAAAACGGGATTTTCGAAAATTTCATGACTTCATTTGAAGGAGAAAAAATGACTTTAGACAAAAACAGACTGTGGCAGTCGATTTTTCGCATCAAAAAACCCCTTCTGACAAATTTTGAGCAATTTTTATTCCAAAAACGTATTTTTTGTCGAAAATTTTGAAGCAAGGGTTAGGTATGGAAATATTTAATGTAAACTGCATTGTGCTAACTTCTCTCCTGGGCGGAATTATGGACTCAAAATACACTGGAGAATGTAAAATTGTCCGCTGAATCGATTGCCGAAGACTAGAACGTTCTATCTATCATATTAGTCGAGTTATGAGCACTTTTAGTTTTGAAAACGGGATTTTCGAAAATTTCATGACTTCATTTCAAGGAGAAAAAATGACTTTAGACAAAAACAGACTGTGGCAGTCGATTTTTCGCATCAAAAAACCCCTTCTGACAAATTTTGAGCAATTTTTATTCCAAAAACGTATTTTTTGTCGAAAATTTTGAAGCAAGGGGTAGGTATGGAAATATTTAATGTAAACTGCATTGTGCTAACTTCTCTCCTGGGCGGAATTATGGACTCAAAATACACTGGAGAATGTAAAATTGTCCGCTGAATCGATTGCCGAAGACTAGAACGTTCTATCTATCATATTAGTCGAGTTATGAGCACTTTTAGTTTTGAAAACGGGATTTTCGAAAATTTCATGACTTCATTTGAAGGAGAAAAAATGACTTTAGACAAAAACAGACTGTGGCAGTCGATTTTTCGCATAAAAAAACCCCTTCTGACAAATTTTGAGCAATTTTTATTCCAAAAAGGTATTTTTTGTCGAAAATTTTGAAGCAAGGGGTAGGTATGGAAATATTTAATGTAAACTGCATTGTGCTAACTTCTCTCCTGGGCGGAATTATGGACTCAAAATACACTGGAGAATGTAAAATTGTCCGCTGAATCGATTGCCGAAGACTAGAACGTTCTATCTATCATATTAGTCGAGTTATGAGCACTTTTAGTTTTGAAAACGGGATTTTCGAAAATTTCATGACTTCATTTGAAGGAGAAAAAATGACTTTAGACAAAAATAGACTGTGGCAGTCGATTTTTCGCATCAAAAAACCCCTTCTGACAAATTTTGAGCAATTTTTATTCCAAAAACGTATTTTTTGTCGAAAATTTTGAAGCAAGGGGTAGATATGGAAATATTTGATGTAAACTGCATTGTGCTAACTTCTCTCCTGGGCGGAATTATGGAATCAAAATACACTGGAGAATGTAAAATTGTCCGCTGAATCGATTGCCGAAGACTAGAACGTTCTATCTATCATATTAGTCGAGTTATGAGCACTTTTAGTTTTGAAAACGGGATTTTCGAAAATTTCATGACTTCATTTGAAGGAGAAAAAATGACTTTAGACAAAAACAGACTGTGGCAGTCGATTTTTCGCATCAAAAAACCCCTTCTGACAAATTTTGAGCAAATTTTATTCCAAAAACGTATTTTTTGTCGAAAATTTTGAAGCAAGGGTTAGGTATGGAAATATTTAATGTAAACTGCATTGTGCTAACCTCTCTCCTGGGCGGAATTATGGACTCAAAATACACTGGAGAATGTAAAATTGTCCGCTGAATCGATTGCCGAAGACTAGAACGTTCTATCTATCATATTAGTCGAGTTATGAGCGCTTTTAGTTTTGAAAACGGGATTTTCGAAAATTTCATGACTTCATTTGAAGGAGAAAAAATGACTTTAGACAAAAACAGACTGTGGCAGTCGATTTTTCGCATCAAAAAACCCCTTCTGACAAATTTTGAGCAATTTTTATTCCAAAAACGTATTTTTTGTCGAAAATTTTGAAGCAAGGGTTAGGTATGGAAATATTTAATGTAAACTGCATTGTGCTAACTTCTCTCCTGGGCGGAATTATGGACTCAAAATACACTGGAGAATGTAAAATTGTCCGCTGAATCGATTGCCGAAGACTAGAACGTTCTATCTATCATATTAGTCGAGTTATGAGCACTTTTAGTTTTGAAAACGGGATTTTCGAAAATTTCATGACTTCATTTGAAGGAGAAAAAATGACTTTAGACAAAAACAGACTGTGGCAGTCGATTTTTCGCATCAAAAAACCCCTTCTGACAAATTTTGAGCAATTTTTATTCCAAAAACGTATTTTTTGTCGAAAATTTTGAAGCAAGGGTTAGGTATGGAAATATTTAATGTAAACTGCATTGTGCTAACTTCTCTCCTGGGCGGAATTATGGACTCAAAATACACTGGAGAATGTAAAATTGTCCGCTGAATCGATTGCCGAAGACTAGAACGTTCTATCTATCATATTAGTCGAGTTATGAGCACTTTTAGTTTTGAAAACGGGATTTTCGAAAATTTCATGACTTCATTTCAAGGAGAAAAAATGACTTTAGACAAAAACAGACTGTGGCAGTCGATTTTTCGCATCAAAAAACCCCTTCTGACAAATTTTGAGCAATTTTTATTCCAAAAACGTATTTTTTGTCGAAAATTTTGAAGCAAGGGGTAGGTATGGAAATATTTAATGTAAACTGCATTGTGCTAACTTCTCTCCTGGGCGGAATTATGGACTCAAAATACACTGGAGAATGTAAAATTGTCCGCTGAATCGATTGCCGAAGACTAGAACGTTCTATCTATCATATTAGTCGAGTTATGAGCACTTTTAGTTTTGAAAACGGGATTTTCGAAAATTTCATGACTTCATTTGAAGGAGAAAAAATGACTTTAGACAAAAACAGACTGTGGCAGTCGATTTTTCGCATCAAAAAACCCCTT
The DNA here is from genome assembly GCA_963978555.1 of Galerucella nymphaeae. Classification (NCBI taxonomy): domain Eukaryota; kingdom Metazoa; phylum Arthropoda; class Insecta; order Coleoptera; family Chrysomelidae; genus Galerucella; species Galerucella nymphaeae. Next base: position 17,978,358 of record OZ021713.1, read on the forward strand.
CTGACAAATTTTGAGCAATTTTTATTCCAAAAACGTATTTTTTGTCGAAAATTTTGAAGCAAGGGGTAGGTATGGAAATATTTAATGTAAACTGCATTGTGCTAACTTCTCTCCTGGGCGGAATTATGGACTCAAAATACACTGGAGAATGTAAAATTGTCCGCTGAATCGATTGCCCAAGACTAGAACGTTCTATCTATCATATTAGTCGAGTTATGAGCACTTTTAGTTTTGAAAACGGGATTTTCGAAAATTTCATGACTTCATTTGAAGGAGAAAAAATGACTTTAGACAAAAACAGACTGTGGCAGTCGATTTTTCGCATCAAAAAACCCCTTCTGACAAATTTTGAGCAATTTTTATTCCAAAAACGTATTTTTTGTCGAAAATTTTGAAGCAAGGGTAAGGTATGGAAATATTTAATGTAAACTGCATTGTGCTAACTTCTCTCCTGGGCGGAATTATGGACTCAAAATACACTGGAGAATGTAAAATTGTCCGCTGAATCGATTGCCCAAGACTAGAACGTTCTATCTATCATATTAGTCGAGTTATGAGCACTTTTAGTTTTGAAAACGGGATTTTCGAAAATTTCATGACTTCATTTGAAGGAGAAAAAATGACTTTAGACAAAAACAGACTGTGGCAGTCGATTTTTCGCATCAAAAAACCCCTTCTGACAAATTTTGAGCAATTTTTATTCCAAAAACGTATTTTTTGTCTAAAATTTTGAAGCAAGGGTAAGGTATGGAAATATTTAATGTAAACTGCATTGTGCTAACTTCTCTCCTGGGCGGAATTATGGACTCAAAATACACTGGAGAATGTAAAATTGTCCGCTGAATCGATTGCCGAAGACTAGAACGTTCTATCTATCATATTAGTCGAGTTATGAGCACTTTTAGTTTTGAAAACGGGATTTTCGAAAATTTCATGACTTCATTTCAAGGAGAAAAAATGACTTTAGACAAAAACAGACTGTGGCAGTCGATTTTTCGCATAAAAAAACCCCTTCTGACAAATTTTGAGCAATTTTTATTCCAAAAACGTATTTTTTGTCGAAAATTTTGAAGCAAGGGGTAGGTATGGAAATATTTAATGTAAACTGCATTGTGCTAACTTCTCTCCTGGGCGGAATTATGGACTCAAAATACACTGGAGAATGTAAAATTGTCCGCTGAATCGATTGCCGAAGACTAGAACGTTCTATCTATCATATTAGTCGAGTTATGAGCACTTTTAGTTTTGAAAACGGGATTTTCGAAAATTTCATGACTTCATTTGAAGGAGAAAAAATGACTTTAGACAAAAACAGACTGTGGCAGTCGATTTTTCGCATCAAAAAACCCCTTCTGACAAATTTTGAGCAATTTTTATTCCAAAAACGTATTTTTTGTCGAAAATTTTGAAGCAAGGGGTAGGTATGGAAATATTTAATGTAAACTGCATTGTGCTAACTTCTCTCCTGGGCGGAATTATGGACTCAAAATACACTGGAGAATGTAAAATTGTCCGCTGAATCGATTGCCCAAGACTAGAACGTTCTATCTATCATATTAGTCGAGTTATGAGCACTTTTAGTTTTGAAAACGGGATTTTCGAAAATTTCATGACTTCATTTGAAGGAGAAAAAATGACTTTAGACAAAAACAGACTGTGGCAGTCGATTTTTCGCATCAAAAAACCCCTTCTGACAAATTTTGAGCAATTTTTATTCCAAAAACGTATTTTTTGTCTAAAATTTTGAAGCAAGGGTTAGGTATGGAAATATTTAATGTAAACTGCATTGTGCTAACTTCTCTCCTGGGCGGAATTATGGACTCAAAATACACTGGAGAATGTAAAATTGTCCGCTGAATCGATTGCCGAAGACTAGAACGTTCTATCTATCATATTAGTCGAGTTATGAGCACTTTTAGTTTTGAAAACGGGATTTTCGAAAATTACATGACTTCATTTGAAGGAGAAAAAATGACTTTAGACAAAAACAGACTGTGGCAGTCGATTTTTCGCATAAAAAAACCCCTTCTGACAAATTTTGAGCAATTTTTATTCCAAAAAGGTATTTTTTGTCGAAAATTTTGAAGCAAGGGGTAGGTATGGAAATATTTGATGTAAACTGCATTGTGCTAACTTCTCTCCTGGGCGGAATTATGGACTCAAAATACACTGGATAATGTAAAATTGTCCGCTGAATCGATTGCCGAAGACTAGAACGTTCTATCTATCATATTAGTCGAGTTATGAGCACTTTTAGTTTTGAAAACGGGATTTTCGAAAATTTCATGACTTCATTTGAAGGAGAAAAAATGACTTTAGACAAAAACAGACTGTGGCAGTCGATTTTTCGCATCAAAAAACCCCTTCTGACAAATTTTGAGCAATTTTTATTCCAAAAACGTATTTTTTGTCGAAAATTTTGAAGCAAGGGGTAGGTATGGAAATATTTAATGTAAACTGCATTGTGCTAACTTCTCTCCTGGGCCGAAATATGGACTCAAAATACACTGGAGAATGTAAAATTGTCCGCTGAATCGATTGCCGAAGACTAGAACGTTCTATCTATCATATTAGTCGAGTTATGAGCACTTTTAGTTTTGAAAACGGGATTTTCGAAAATTTCATGACTTCATTTGAAGGAGAAAAAATGACTTTAGACAAAAACAGACTGTGGCAGTCGATTTTTCGCATCAAAAAACCCCTTCTGACAAATTTTGAGCAATTTTTATTCCAAAAACGTATTTTTTGTCGAAAATTTTGAAGCAATTGGTAGGTATGGAAATATTTAATGTAAACTGCATTGTGCTAACTTCTCTCCTGGGCGGAATTATGGACTCAAAATACACTGGAGAATGTAAAATTGTCCGCTGAATCGATTGCCGAAGACTAGAACGTTCTATCTATCATATTAGTCGAGTTATGAGCACTTTTAGTTTTGAAAACGGGATTTTCGAAAATTTCATGACTTAATTTGAAGGAGAAAAAATGACTTTAGACAAAAACAGACTGTGGCAGTCGATTTTTCGCATCAAAAAACCCCTTCTGACAAATTTTGAGCAATTTTTATTCCAAAAACGTATTTTTTGTCGAAAATTTTGAAGCAATTGGTAGGTATGGAAATATTTAATGTAAACTGCATTGTGCTAACTTCTCTCCTGGGCGGAATTATGGACTCAAAATACACTGGAGAATGTAAAATTGTCCGCTGAATCGATTGCCGAAGACTAGAACGTTCTATCTATCATATTAGTCGAGTTATGAGCACTTTTAGTTTTGAAAACGGGATTTTCGAAACTTTCATGACTTCATTTGAAGGAAAAAAAATGACTTTAGACAAAAACAGACTGTAGCAGTCGATTTTTCGCATCAAAAAACCCCTTCTGACAAATTTTGAGCAATTTTTATTCCAAAAACGTATTTTTTGTCGAAAATTTTGAAGCAATTGGTAGGTATGGAAATATTTAATGTAAACTGCATTGTGCTAACTTCTCTCCTGGGCGGAATTATGGACTCAAAATACACTGGATAATGTAAAATTGTCCGCTGAATCGATTGCCGAAGACTAGAACGTTCTATCTATCATATTAGTCGAGTTATGAGCACTTTTAGTTTTGAAAACGGGATTTTCGAAAATTTCATGACTTCATTTGAAGGAGAAAAAATGACTTTAGACAAAAACAGACTGTGGCAGTCGATTTTTTGCATCAAAAAACCCCTTCTGACAAATTTTGAGCAATTTTTATTCCAAAAACGTATTTTTTGTCGAAAATTTTGAAGCAAGGGGTAGGTATGGAAATATTTAATGTAAACTGCATTGTGCTAACTTCTCTCCTGGGCCGAAATATGGACTCAAAATACACTGGAGAATGTAAAATTGTCCGCTGAATCGATTGCCGAAGACTAGAACGTTCTATCTATCATATTAGTCGAGTTATGAGCACTTTTAGTTTTGAAAACGGGATTTTCGAAAATTTCATGACTTCATTTGAAGGAGAAAAAATGACTTTAGACAAAAACAGACTGTGGTAGTCGATTTTTCGCATCAAAAAACCCCTTCTGACAAATTTTGAGCAATTTTTATTCCAAAAACGTATTTTTTGTCGAAAATTTTGAAGCAAGGGTTAGGTATGGAAATATTTAATGTAAACTGCATTGTGCTAACTTCTCTCCTGGGCGAAATTATGAACTCAAAATACACTGGAGAATGTAAAATTGTCCGCTGAATCGATTGCCGAAGACTAGAACGTTCTATCTATCATATTAGTCGAGTTATGAGCACTTTTAGTTTTGAAAACGGGATTTTCGAAAATTTCATGACTTCATTTGAAGGAGAAAAAATGACTTTAGACAAAAACAGACTGTGGCAGTCGATTTTTCGCATCAAAAAACCCCTTCTGACAAATTTTGAGCAATTTTTATTCCAAAAACGTATTTTTTGTCGAAAATTTTGAAGCAAGGGGTAGGTATGGAAATATTTAATGTAAACTGCATTGTGCTAACTTCTCTCCTGGGCGGAATTATGGACTCAAAATACACTGGAGAATGTCCAATTGTCCGCTGAATCGATTGCCGAGGACTAGAACGTTCTATCTATCATATTAGTCGAGTTATGAGCACTTTTAGTTTTGAAAACGGGATTTTCGAAAATTTCATGACTTCATTTGAAGGAGAAAAAATGACTTTAGACAAAAACAGACTGTGGTAGTCGATTTTTCGCATCAAAAAACCCCTTCTGACAAATTTTGAGCAATTTTTATTCCAAAAACGTATTTTTTGTCGAAAATTTTGAAGCAAGGGTTAGGTATGGAAATATTTAATGTAAACTGCATTGTGCTAACTTCTCTCCTGGGCGAAATTATGAACTCAAAATACACTGGAGAATGTAAAATTGTCCGCTGAATCGATTGCCGAAGACTAGAACGTTCTATCTATCATATTAGTCGAGTTATGAGCACTTTTAGTTTTGAAAACGGGATTTTCGAAAATTTCATGACTTCATTTGAAGGAGAAAAAATGACTTTAGACAAAAACAGACTGTGGCAGTCGATTTTTTGCATCAAAAAACCCCTTCTGACAAATTTTGAGCAATTTTTATTCCAAAAACGTATTTTTTGTCGAAAATTTTGAAGCAAGGGGTAGGTATGGAAATATTTAATGTAAACTGCATTGTGCTAACTTCTCTCCTGGGCCGAAATATGGACTCAAAATACACTGGAGAATGTAAAATTGTCCGCTGAATCGATTGCCGAAGACTAGAACGTTCTATCTATCATATTAGTCGAGTTATGAGCACTTTTAGTTTTGAAAACGGGATTTTCGAAAATTTCATGACTTCATTTGAAGGAGAAAAAATGACTTTAGACAAAAACAGACTGTGGTAGTCGATTTTTCGCATCAAAAAACCCCTTCTCACAAATTTTGAGCAATTTTTATTCCAAAAACGTATTTTTTGTCGAAAATTTTGAAGCAAGGGTTAGGTATGGAAATATTTAATGTAAACTGCATTGTGCTAACTTCTCTCCTGGGCGAAATTATGAACTCAAAATACACTGGAGAATGTAAAATTGTCCGCTGAATCGATTGCCGAAGACTAGAACGTTCTATCTATCATATTAGTCGAGTTATGAGCACTTTTAGTTTTGAAAACGGGATTTTCGAAAATTTCATGACTTCATTTGAAGGAGAAAAAATGACTTTAGACAAAAACAGACTGTGGCAGTCGATTTTTCGCATCAAAAAACCCCTTCTGACAAATTTTGAGCAATTTTTATTCCAAAAACGTATTTTTTGTCGAAAATTTTGAAGCAAGGGGTAGGTATGGAAATATTTAATGTAAACTGCATTGTGCTAACTTCTCTCCTGGGCGGAATTATGGACTCAAAATACACTGGAGAATGTCCAATTGTCCGCTGAATCGATTGCCGAGGACTAGAACGTTCTATCTATCATATTAGTCGAGTTATGAGCACTTTTAGTTTTGAAAACGGGATTTTCGAAAATTTCATGACTTCATTTGAAGGAGAAAAAATGACTTTAGACAAAAACAGACTGTGGCAGTCGATTTTTCGCATCAAAAAACCCCTTCTGACAAATTTTGAGCAAATTTTATTCCAAAAACGTATTTTTTGTCGAAAATTTTGAAGCAAGGGTTAGGTATGGAAATATTTAATGTAAACTGCATTGTGCTAACTTCTCTCCTGGGCGGAATTATGGACTCAAAATACACTGGAGAATGTAAAATTGTCCGCTGAATCGATTGCCGAAGACTAGAACGTTCTATCTATCATATTAGTCGAGTTATGAGCACTTTTAGTTTTGAAAACGGGATTTTCGAAAATTTCATGACTTCATTTGAAGGAGAAAAAATGACTTTAGACAAAAACAGACTGTGGCAGTCGATTTTTTGCATCAAAAAACCCCTTCTGACAAATTTTGAGCAATTTTTATTCCAAAAACGTATTTTTTGTCGAAAATTCTGAAGCAAGGGGTAGGTATGGAAATATTTAATGTAAACTGCATTGTGCTAACTTCTCTCCTGGGCGGAATTATGGACTCAAAATACACTGGAGAATGTAAAATTGTCCGCTGAATCGATTGCCGAAGACTAGAACGTTCTATCTATCATATTAGTCGAGTTATGAGCACTTTTAGTATTGAAAACGGGATTTTCGAAAATTTCATGACTTCATTTGAAGGAGAAAAAATGACTTTAGACAAAAACAGACTGTGGCAGTCGATTTTTCGCATCAAAAAACCCCTTCTGACAAATTTTGAGCAATTTTTATTCCAAAAACGTATTTTTTGTCGAAAATTTTGAAGCAAGGGTTAGGTATGGAAATATTTAATGTAAACTGCATTGTGCTAACTTCTCTCCTGGGCGGAATTATGGACTCAAAATACACTGGAGAATGTAAAATTGTCCGCTGAATCGATTGCCGAAGACTAGAACGTTCTATCTATCATATTAGTCGAGTTATGAGCACTTTTAGTTTTGAAAACGGGATTTTCGAAAATTTCATGACTTCATTTGAAGGAGAAAAAATGACTTTAGACAAAAACAGACTGTAGCAGTCGATTTTTCGCATCAAAAAACCCCTTCTGACAAATTTTGAGCAATTTTTATTCCAAAAACGTATTTTTTGTCGAAAATTTTGAAGCAAGGGTTAGGTATGGAAATATTTAATGTAAACTGCATTGTGCTAACTTCTCTCCTGGGCGGAATTATGGACTCAAAATACACTGGAGAATGTAAAATTGTCCGCTGAATCGATTGCCGAAGACTAGAACGTTCTATCTATCATATTAGTCGAGTTATGAGCACTTTTAGTTTTGAAAACGGGATTTTCGAAAATTTCATGACTTCATTTGAAGGAGAAAAAATGACTTTAGACAAAAACAGACTGTGGCAGTCGATTTTTCGCATCAAAAAACCCCTTCTGACAAATTTTGAGCAATTTTTATTCCAAAAACGTATTTTTTGTCGAAAATTTTGAAGCAAGGGGTAGGTATGGAAATATTTAATGTAAACTGCATTGTGCTAACTTCTCTCCTGGGCGGAATTATGGACTCAAAATACACTGGAGAATGTCCAATTGTCCGCTGAATCGATTGCCGAGGACTAGAACGTTCTATCTATCATATTAGTCGAGTTATGAGCACTTTTAGTTTTGAAAACGGGATTTTCGAAAATTTCATGACTTCATTTGAAGGAGAAAAAATGACTTTAGACAAAAACAGACTGTGGTAGTCGATTTTTCGCATCAAAAAACCCCTTCTGACAAATTTTGAGCAATTTTTATTCCAAAAACGTATTTTTTGTCGAAAATTTTGAAGCAAGGGTTAGGTATGGAAATATTTAATGTAAACTGCATTGTGCTAACTTCTCTCCTGGGCGAAATTATGAACTCAAAATACACTGGAGAATGTAAAATTGTCCGCTGAATCGATTGCCGAAGACTAGAACGTTCTATCTATCATATTAGTCGAGTTATGAGCACTTTTAGTTTTGAAAACGGGATTTTCGAAAATTTCATGACTTCATTTGAAGGAGAAAAAATGACTTTAGACAAAAACAGACTGTGGCAGTCGATTTTTTGCATCAAAAAACCCCTTCTGACAAATTTTGAGCAATTTTTATTCCAAAAACGTATTTTTTGTCGAAAATTTTGAAGCAAGGGGTAGGTATGGAAATATTTAATGTAAACTGCATTGTGCTAACTTCTCTCCTGGGCCGAAATATGGACTCAAAATACACTGGAGAATGTAAAATTGTCCGCTGAATCGATTGCCGAAGACTAGAACGTTCTATCTATCATATTAGTCGAGTTATGAGCACTTTTAGTTTTGAAAACGGGATTTTCGAAAATTTCATGACTTCATTTGAAGGAGAAAAAATGACTTTAGACAAAAACAGACTGTGGCAGTCGATTTTTCGCATCAAAAAACCCCTTCTGACAAATTTTGAGCAATTTTTATTCCAAAAACGTATTTTTTGTCGAAAATTTTGAAGCAAGGGTTAGGTATGGAAATATTTAATGTAAACTGCATTGTGCTAACTTCTCTCCTGGGCGAAATTATGAACTCAAAATACACTGGAGAATGTAAAATTGTCCGCTGAATCGATTGCCGAAGACTAGAACGTTCTATCTATCATATTAGTCGAGTTATGAGCACTTTTAGTTTTGAAAACGGGATTTTCGAAAATTTCATGACTTCATTTGAAGGAGAAAAAATGACTTTAGACAAAAACAGACTGTGGCAGTCGATTTTTCGCATCAAAAAACCCCTTCTGACAAATTTTGAGCAATTTTTATTCCAAAAACGTATTTTTTGTCGAAAATTTTGAAGCAAGGGGTAGGTATGGAAATATTTAATGTAAACTGCATTGTGCTAACTTCTCTCCTGGGCGGAATTATGGACTCAAAATACACTGGAGAATGTCCAATTGTCCGCTGAATCGATTGCCGAGGACTAGAACGTTCTATCTATCATATTAGTCGAGTTATGAGCACTTTTAGTTTTGAAAACGGGATTTTCGAAAATTTCATGACTTCATTTGAAGGAGAAAAAATGACTTTAGACAAAAACAGACTGTGGCAGTCGATTTTTCGCATCAAAAAACCCCTTCTGACAAATTTTGAGCAAATTTTATTCCAAAAACGTATTTTTTGTCGAAAATTTTGAAGCAAGGGTTAGGTATGGAAATATTTAATGTAAACTGCATTGTGCTAACTTCTCTCCTGGGCGGAATTATGGACTCAAAATACACTGGAGAATGTAAAATTGTCCGCTGAATCGATTGCCGAAGACTAGAACGTTCTATCTATCATATTAGTCGAGTTATGAGCACTTTTAGTTTTGAAAACGGGATTTTCGAAAATTTCATGACTTCATTTGAAGGAGAAAAAATGACTTTAGACAAAAACAGACTGTGGCAGTCGATTTTTCGCATCAAAAAACCCCTTCTGACAAATTTTGAGCAATTTTTATTCCAAAAACGTATTTTTTGTCGAAAATTTTGAAGCAAGGGTTAGGTATGGAAATATTTAATGTAAACTGCATTGTGCTAACTTCTCTCCTGGGCGGAATTATGGACTCAAAATACACTGGAGAATGTAAAATTGTCCGCTGAATCGATTGCCGAAGACTAGAACGTTCTATCTATCATATTAGTCGAGTTATGAGCACTTTTAGTTTTGAAAACGGGATTTTCGAAAATTTCATGACTTCATTTGAAGGAGAAAAAATGACTTTAGACAAAAACAGACTGTGGCAGTCGATTTTTCGCATCAAAAAACCCCTTCTGACAAATTTTGAGCAATTTTTATTCCAAAAACGTATTTTTTGTCGAAAATTTTGAAGCAAGGGTTAGGTATGGAAATATTTAATGTAAACTGCATTGTGCTAACTTCTCTCCTGGGCGGAATTATGGACTCAAAATACACTGGAGAATGTAAAATTGTCCGCTGAATCGATTGCCGAAGACTAGAACGTTCTATCTATCATATTAGTCGAGTTATGAGCACTTTTAGTTTTGAAAACGGGATTTTCGAAAATTTCATGACTTCATTTGAAGGAGAAAAAATGACTTTAGACAAAAACAGACTGTAGCAGTCGATTTTTCGCATCAAAAAACCCCTTCTGACAAATTTTGAGCAATTTTTATTCCAAAAACGTATTTTTTGTCGAAAATTTTGAAGCAAGGGTTAGGTATGGAAATATTTAATGTAAACTGCATTGTGCTAACTTCTCTCCTGGGCGAAATTATGAACTCAAAATACACTGGAGAATGTAAAATTGTCCGCTGAATCGATTGCCGAAGACTAGAACGTTCTATCTATCATATTAGTCGAGTTATGAGCACTTTTAGTTTTGAAAACGGGATTTTCGAAAATTTCATGACTTCATTTGAAGGAGAAAAAATGACTTTAGACAAAAACAGACTGTGGCAGTCGATTTTTTGCATCAAAAAACCCCTTCTGACAAATTTTGAGCAATTTTTATTCCAAAAACGTATTTTTTGTCGAAAATTTTGAAGCAAGGGGTAGGTATGGAAATATTTAATGTAAACTGCATTGTGCTAACTTCTCTCCTGGGCCGAAATATGGACTCAAAATACACTGGAGAATGTAAAATTGTCCGCTGAATCGATTGCCGAAGACTAGAACGTTCTATCTATCATATTAGTCGAGTTATGAGCACTTTTAGTTTTGAAAACGGGATTTTCGAAAATTTCATGACTTCATTTGAAGGAGAAAAAATGACTTTAGACAAAAACAGACTGTGGCAGTCGATTTTTCGCATCAAAAAACCCCTTCTGACAAATTTTGAGCAATTTTTATTCCAAAAACGTATTTTTTGTCGAAAATTTTGAAGCAAGGGTTAGGTATGGAAATATTTAATGTAAACTGCATTGTGCTAACTTCTCTCCTGGGCGGAATTATGGACTCAAAATACACTGGAGAATGTAAAATTGTCCGCTGAATCGATTGCCGAAGACTAGAACGTTCTATCTATCATATTAGTCGAGTTATGAGCACTTTTAGTTTTGAAAACGGGATTTTCGAAAATTTCATGACTTCATTTGAAGGAGAAAAAATGACTTTAGACAAAAACAGACTGTGGCAGTCGATTTTTTGCATCAAAAAACCCCTTCTGACAAATTTTGAGCAATTTTTATTCCAAAAACGTATTTTTTGTCGAAAATTCTGAAGCAAGGGGTAGGTATGGAAATATTTAATGTAAACTGCATTGTGCTAACTTCTCTCCTGGGCGGAATTATGGACTCAAAATACACTGGAGAATGTAAAATTGTCCGCTGAATCGATTGCCGAAGACTAGAACGTTCTATCTATCATATTAGTCGAGTTATGAGCACTTTTAGTATTGAAAACGGGATTTTCGAAAATTTCATGACTTCATTTGAAGGAGAAAAAATGACTTTAGACAAAAACAGACTGTGGCAGTCGATTTTTCGCATCAAAAAACCCCTTCTGACAAATTTTGAGCAATTTTTATTCCAAAAACGTATTTTTTGTCGAAAATTTTGAAGCAAGGGTTAGGTATGGAAATATTTAATGTAAACTGCATTGTGCTAACTTCTCTCCTGGGCGGAATTATGGACTCAAAATACACTGGAGAATGTAAAATTGTCCGCTGAATCGATTGCCGAAGACTAGAACGTTCTATCTATCATATTAGTCGAGTTATGAGCACTTTTAGTTTTGAAAACGGGATTTTCGAAAATTTCATGACTTCATTTGAAGGAGAAAAAATGACTTTAGACAAAAACAGACTGTAGCAGTCGATTTTTCGCATCAAAAAACCCCTTCTGACAAATTTTGAGCAATTTTTATTCCAAAAACGTATTTTTTGTCGAAAATTTTGAAGCAAGGGTTAGGTATGGAAATATTTAATGTAAACTGCATTGTGCTAACTTCTCTCCTGGGCGGAATTATGGACTCAAAATACACTGGAGAATGTAAAATTGTCCGCTGAATCGATTGCCGAAGACTAGAACGTTCTATCTATCATATTAGTCGAGTTATGAGCACTTTTAGTTTTGAAAACGGGATTTTCGAAAATTTCATGACTTCATTTGAAGGAGAAAAAATGACTTTAGACAAAAACAGACTGTGGCAGTCGATTTTTCGGATCAAAAAACCCCTTCTGACAAATTTTGAGCAATTTTTATTCCAAAAACGTATTTTTTGTCGAAAATTTTGAAGCAAGGGGTAGGTATGGAAATATTTAATGTAAACTGCATTGTGCTAACTTCTCTCCTGGGCGGAATTATGGACTCAAAATACACTGGAGAATGTCCAATTGTCCGCTGAATCGATTGCCGAGGACTAGAACGTTCTATCTATCATATTAGTCGAGTTATGAGCACTTTTAGTTTTGAAAACGGGATTTTCGAAAATTTCATGACTTCATTTGAAGGAGAAAAAATGACTTTAGACAAAAACAGACTGTGGTAGTCGATTTTTCGCATCAAAAAACCCCTTCTGACAAATTTTGAGCAATTTTTATTCCAAAAACGTATTTTTTGTCGAAAATTTTGAAGCAAGGGTTAGGTATGGAAATATTTAATGTAAACTGCATTGTGCTAACTTCTCTCCTGGGCGAAATTATGAACTCAAAATACACTGGAGAATGTAAAATTGTCCGCTGAATCGATTGCCGAAGACTAGAACGTTCTATCTATCATATTAGTCGAGTTATGAGCACTTTTAGTTTTGAAAACGGGATTTTCGAAAATTTCATGACTTCATTTGAAGGAGAAAAAATGACTTTAGACAAAAACAGACTGTGGCAGTCGATTTTTTGCATCAAAAAACCCCTTCTGACAAATTTTGAGCAATTTTTATTCCAAAAACGTATTTTTTGTCGAAAATTTTGAAGCAAGGGGTAGGTATGGAAATATTTAATGTAAACTGCATTGTGCTAACTTCTCTCCTGGGCCGAAATATGGACTCAAAATACACTGGAGAATGTAAAATTGTCCGCTGAATCGATTGCCGAAGACTAGAACGTTCTATCTATCATATTAGTCGAGTTATGAGCACTTTTAGTTTTGAAAACGGGATTTTCGAAAATTTCATGACTTCATTTGAAGGAGAAAAAATGACTTTAGACAAAAACAGACTGTGGCAGTCGATTTTTCGCATCAAAAAACCCCTTCTGACAAATTTTGAGCAATTTTTATTCCAAAAACGTATTTTTTGTCGAAAATTTTGAAGCAAGGGTTAGGTATGGAAATATTTAATGTAAACTGCATTGTGCTAACTTCTCTCCTGGGCGAAATTATGAACTCAAAATACACTGGAGAATGTAAAATTGTCCGCTGAATCGATTGCCGAAGACTAGAACGTTCTATCTATCATATTAGTCGAGTTATGAGCACTTTTAGTTTTGAAAACGGGATTTTCGAAAATTTCATGACTTCATTTGAAGGAGAAAAAATGACTTTAGACAAAAACAGACTGTGGCAGTCGATTTTTCGCATCAAAAAACCCCTTCTGACAAATTTTGAGCAATTTTTATTCCAAAAACGTATTTTTTGTCGAAAATTTTGAAGCAAGGGGTAGGTATGGAAATATTTAATGTAAACTGCATTGTGCTAACTTCTCTCCTGGGCGGAATTATGGACTCAAAATACACTGGAGAATGTCCAATTGTCCGCTGAATCGATTGCCGAGGACTAGAACGTTCTATCTATCATATTAGTCGAGTTATGAGCACTTTTAGTTTTGAAAACGGGATTTTCGAAAATTTCATGACTTCATTTGAAGGAGAAAAAATGACTTTAGACAAAAACAGACTGTGGCAGTCGATTTTTCGCATCAAAAAACCCCTTCTGACAAATTTTGAGCAAATTTTATTCCAAAAACGTATTTTTTGTCGAAAATTTTGAAGCAAGGGTTAGGTATGGAAATATTTAATGTAAACTGCATTGTGCTAACTTCTCTCCTGGGCGGAATTATGGACTCAAAATACACTGGAGAATGTAAAATTGTCCGCTGAATCGATTGCCGAAGACTAGAACGTTCTATCTATCATATTAGTCGAGTTATGAGCACTTTTAGTTTTGAAAACGGGATTTTCGAAAATTTCATGACTTCATTTGAAGGAGAAAAAATGACTTTAGACAAAAACAGACTGTGGCAGTCGATTTTTTGCATCAAAAAACCCCTTCTGACAAATTTTGAGCAATTTTTATTCCAAAAACGTATTTTTTGTCGAAAATTCTGAAGCAAGGGGTAGGTATGGAAATATTTAATGTAAACTGCATTGTGCTAACTTCTCTCCTGGGCGGAATTATGGACTCAAAATACACTGGAGAATGTAAAATTGTCCGCTGAATCGATTGCCGAAGACTAGAACGTTCTATCTATCATATTAGTCGAGTTATGAGCACTTTTAGTATTGAAAACGGGATTTTCGAAAATTTCATGACTTCATTTGAAGGAGAAAAAATGACTTTAGACAAAAACAGACTGTGGCAGTCGATTTTTCGCATCAAAAAACCCCTTCTGACAAATTTTGAGCAATTTTTATTCCAAAAACGTATTTTTTGTCGAAAATTTTGAAGCAAGGGTTAGGTATGGAAATATTTAATGTAAACTGCATTGTGCTAACTTCTCTCCTGGGCGGAATTATGGACTCAAAATACACTGGAGAATGTAAAATTGTCCGCTGAATCGATTGCCGAAGACTAGAACGTTCTATCTATCATATTAGTCGAGTTATGAGCACTTTTAGTTTTGAAAACGGGATTTTCGAAAATTTCATGACTTCATTTGAAGGAGAAAAAATGACTTTAGACAAAAACAGACTGTAGCAGTCGATTTTTCGCATCAAAAAACCCCTTCTGACAAATTTTGAGCAATTTTTATTCCAAAAACGTATTTTTTGTCGAAAATTTTGAAGCAAGGGGTAGGTATGGAAATATTTAATGTAAACTGCATTGTGCTAACTTCTCTCCTGGGCGGAATTATGGACTCAAAATACACTGGAGAATGTAAAATTGTCCGCTGAATCGATTGCCGAAGACTAGAACGTTCTATCTATCATATTAGTCGAGTTATGAGCACTTTTAGTTTTGAAAACGGGATTTTCGAAAATTTCATGACTTCATTTGAAGGAGAAAAAATGACTTTAGACAAAAACAGACTGTGGCAGTCGATTTTTCGCATCAAAAAACCCCTTCTGACAAATTTTGAGCAATTTTTATTCCAAAAACGTATTTTTTGTCGAAAATTTTGAAGCAAGGGTTAGGTATGGAAATATTTAATGTAAACTGCATTGTGCTAACTTCTCTCCTGGGCGGAATTATGAACTCAAAATACACTGGAGAATGTAAAATTGTCCGCTGAATCGATTGCCGAAGACTAGAACGTTCTATCTATCATATTAGTCGAGTTATGAGCACTTTTAGTTTTGAAAACGGGATTTTCGAAAATTTCATGACTTCATTTGAAGGAGAAAAAATGACTTTAGACAAAAACAGACTGTGGCAGTCGATTTTTCGCATCAAAAAACCCCTTCTGACAAATTTTGAGCAATTTTTATTCCAAAAACGTATTTTTTGTCGAAAATTTTGAAGCAAGGGGTAGGTATGGAAATATTTAATGTAAACTGCATTGTGCTAACTTCTCTCCTGGGCGGAATTATGGACTCAAAATCCACTGGAGAATGTAAAATTGTCCGCTGAATCGATTGCCGAAGACTAGAACGTTCTATCTATCATATTAGTCGAGTTATGAGCACTTTTAGTTTTGAAAACGGGATTTTCGAAAATTTCATGACTTCATTTGAAGGAGAAAAAATGACTTTAGACAAAAACAGACTGTGGCAGTCGATTTTTCGCATCAAAAAACCCCTTCTGACAAATTTTGAGCAATTTTTATTCCAAAAACGTATTTTTTGTCGAAAATTTTGAAGCAAGGGTTAGGTATGGAAATATTTAATGTAAACTGCATTGTGCTAACTTCTCTCCTGGGCGAAATTATGAACTCAAAATACACTGGAGAATGTAAAATTGTCCGCTGAATCGATTGCCGAAGACTAGAACGTTCTATCTATCATATTAGTCGAGTTATGAGCACTTTTAGTTTTGAAAACGGGATTTTCGAAAATTTCATGACTTCATTTGAAGGAGAAAAAATGACTTTAGACAAAAACAGACTGTGGCAGTCGATTTTTTGCATCAAAAAACCCCTTCTGACAAATTTTGAGCAATTTTTATTCCAAAAACGTATTTTTTGTCGAAAATTTTGAAGCAAGGGGTAGGTATGGAAATATTTAATGTAAACTGCATTGTGCTAACTTCTCTCCTGGGCCGAAATATGGACTCAAAATACACTGGAGAATGTAAAATTGTCCGCTGAATCGATTGCCGAAGACTAGAACGTTCTATCTATCATATTAGTCGAGTTATGAGCACTTTTTGTTTTGAAAACGGGATTTTCGAAAATTTCATGACTTCATTTGAAGGAGAAAAAATGACTTTAGACAAAAACAGACTGTGGCAGTCGATTTTTCGCATCAAAAAACCCCTTCTGACAAATTTTGAGCAATTTTTATTCCAAAAACGTATTTTTTGTCGAAAATTTTGAAGCAAGGGTTAGGTATGGAAATATTTAATGTAAACTGCATTGTGCTAACTTCTCTCCTGGGCGAAATTATGAACTCAAAATACACTGGAGAATGTAAAATTGTCCGCTGAATCGATTGCCGAAGACTAGAACGTTCTATCTATCATATTAGTCGAGTTATGAGCACTTTTAGTTTTGAAAACGGGATTTTCGAAAATTTCATGACTTCATTTGAAGGAGAAAAAATGACTTTAGACAAAAACAGACTGTGGCAGTCGATTTTTCGCATCAAAAAACCCCTTCTGACAAATTTTGAGCAATTTTTATTCCAAAAACGTATTTTTTGTCGAAAATTTTGAAGCAAGGGGTAGGTATGGAAATATTTAATGTAAACTGCATTGTGCTAACTTCTCTCCTGGGCGGAATTATGGACTCAAAATACACTGGAGAATGTCCAATTGTCCGCTGAATCGATTGCCGAGGACTAGAACGTTCTATCTATCATATTAGTCGAGTTATGAGCACTTTTAGTTTTGAAAACGGGATTTTCGAAAATTTCATGACTTCATTTGAAGGAGAAAAAATGACTTTAGACAAAAACAGACTGTGGCAGTCGATTTTTCGCATCAAAAAACCCCTTCTGACAAATTTTGAGCAAATTTTATTCCAAAAACGTATTTTTTGTCGAAAATTTTGAAGCAAGGGTTAGGTATGGAAATATTTAATGTAAACTGCATTGTGCTAACTTCTCTCCTGGGCGGAATTATGGACTCAAAATACACTGGAGAATGTAAAATTGTCCGCTGAATCGATTGCCGAAGACTAGAACGTTCTATCTATCATATTAGTCGAGTTATGAGCACTTTTAGTTTTGAAAACGGGATTTTCGAAAATTTCATGACTTCATTTGAAGGAGAAAAAATGACTTTAGACAAAAACAGACTGTGGCAGTCGATTTTTTGCATCAAAAAACCCCTTCTGACAAATTTTGAGCAATTTTTATTCCAAAAACGTATTTTTTGTCGAAAATTCTGAAGCAAGGGGTAGGTATGGAAATATTTAATGTAAACTGCATTGTGCTAACTTCTCTCCTGGGCGGAATTATGGACTCAAAATACACTGGAGAATGTAAAATTGTCCGCTGAATCGATTGCCGAAGACTAGAACGTTCTATCTATCATATTAGTCGAGTTATGAGCACTTTTAGTATTGAAAACGGGATTTTCGAAAATTTCATGACTTCATTTGAAGGAGAAAAAATGACTTTAGACAAAAACAGACTGTGGCAGTCGATTTTTCGCATCAAAAAACCCCTTCTGACAAATTTTGAGCAATTTTTATTCCAAAAACGTATTTTTTGTCGAAAATTTTGAAGCAAGGGTTAGGTATGGAAATATTTAATGTAAACTGCATTGTGCTAACTTCTCTCCTGGGCGGAATTATGGACTCAAAATACACTGGAGAATGTAAAATTGTCCGCTGAATCGATTGCCGAAGACTAGAACGTTCTATCTATCATATTAGTCGAGTTATGAGCACTTTTAGTTTTGAAAACGGGATTTTCGAAAATTTCATGACTTCATTTGAAGGAGAAAAAATGACTTTAGACAAAAACAGACTGTAGCAGTCGATTTTTCGCATCAAAAAACCCCTTCTGACAAATTTTGAGCAATTTTTATTCCAAAAACGTATTTTTTGTCGAAAATTTTGAAGCAAGGGGTAGGTATGGAAATATTTAATGTAAACTGCATTGTGCTAACTTCTCTCCTGGGCGGAATTATGGACTCAAAATACACTGGAGAATGTAAAATTGTCCGCTGAATCGATTGCCGAAGACTAGAACGTTCTATCTATCATATTAGTCGAGTTATGAGCACTTTTAGTTTTGAAAACGGGATTTTCGAAAATTTCATGACTTCATTTGAAGGAGAAAAAATGACTTTAGACAAAAACAGACTGTGGCAGTCGATTTTTCGCATCAAAAAACCCCTTCTGACAAATTTTGAGCAATTTTTATTCCAAAAACGTATTTTTTGTCGAAAATTTTGAAGCAAGGGTTAGGTATGGAAATATTTAATGTAAACTGCATTGTGCTAACTTCTCTCCTGGGCGGAATTATGAACTCAAAATACACTGGAGAATGTAAAATTGTCCGCTGAATCGATTGCCGAAGACTAGAACGTTCTATCTATCATATTAGTCGAGTTATGAGCACTTTTAGTTTTGAAAACGGGATTTTCGAAAATTTCATGACTTCATTTGAAGGAGAAAAAATGACTTTAGACAAAAACAGACTGTGGCAGTCGATTTTTCGCATCAAAAAACCCCTTCTGACAAATTTTGAGCAATTTTTATTCCAAAAACGTATTTTTTGTCGAAAATTTTGAAGCAAGGGGTAGGTATGGAAATATTTAATGTAAACTGCATTGTGCTAACTTCTCTCCTGGGCGGAATTATGGACTCAAAATACACTGGAGAATGCAAAATTGTCCGCTGAATCGATTGCCGAAGACTAGAACGTTCTATCTATCATATTAGTCGAGTTATGAGCACTTTTAGTTTTGAAAAGTGTAAAATTTCATTTCGTTAGTCGAGTTATGACATATGTTTCCAATAAAACAAGGAATAGGAAATTGTCTGTTCACATCTTATAAAAAAACCGAGGGTTAATTCATCCAATGAATTATATTGTTATTTGCATGCATATCAATTGCACTCGGAATCCGATTCCCCGAATCCCCGTTACAACCAGACCCTACAAAATCAATTCAGTTTATTCGGTTTCCAAGGCAATGTAAACAACTACGTGTAAGTCGAGTGAACTTCCAGAGCAAAAATGCAACAACAAAACAAACTAAGTTACAAATTTTCCAAAATTCCAATGCTCAATACACAAAAACCAGTAACTTTAGATGTATCCAAAGATTTAAACAAAATGATAACAATCAAAAAAGCAAAAAAGAAGAAATTATTAAACTATATGTGTGAAACCGCCTTAAAAACAAGATTAAGAACTAAAAAAGATTTTCATAAACAAATTCCGTCTCAACCGTTAACAGCTGAAGATTTCAAAAAACTTTCAAAACGTTGTACCGATAGTGAAATGTCTAAATTTCAAGAAAGGGCCATCAGAAGAAGAATAGAAGCTAGAGGACTGAAACAACAATACCCAGAACTTGTGAACAGCTTCATCAAAGAAGTCAAAATTAATTACACAAAAATCCTACACTACGCTGCAATGAATACCAAAATCAAAAACTATCACCCAGAAGTTAATTTCCAAATCGCCCCGTATAAATTCATCGGTCGTACAAAAAACTTTAAAAAATTCTTATCCACACGTAAAATATTCGAAAACAAATGGATACTGCACAATCCGGTTATAAGGAAGATCCAAAAAGAGTCAGTTTTGCAATTTTCCTCCAAGCTGTTCGACCTACATTTCAATCAAGTTTTAAACGTTGAAAATATCGAATATCAATACAAAGAATTATCTGAAATTGCTACTAAGAAGCTGTACAATTTTTACACGAAAATAACTAGTTTGGTTGAAAAAAAAGAGGATTATCATTTTTTAAAAGTGGCCACTGGGGTTGTAACTCTTCATATAAGTGATTCTATAACTTCAACCCTAAAAGACATAGCTGAGTTTACCAATGCTAAGGATCCTAAGCCTTATTTGCTCCTGGAAGTTACTTTCACTAATGGATTAGTTCTAGCACCAACGCCTGAAGAAGTTATCGAATTATATAATAAATTTATTGATAACATTTTAGGTAATTTAATTCCTAGTTATTTCATTATATTCTTTTTTTTTATTTTTAGGAATAAAAAACGAAATTTTCGACCTAGAAACTTATAAACTAAAAGGGAGTAAAAAGAAAACTATAAACTTGTATCTAACAGAAGAATTTATCAACAATTTAAAAGATACTATTAAAATAAATATAAATAAACAATTCGAACCGATTTTAGAGTATTTAAACAACATAAACGACACTCTATCCGTTATTTACAAAGACATGTATTCAGAAGAATTTTTTGAATCAATAGTAGACATTGTTTTCGAAGAAGGTTGCAAGAAAATTAATTTCTACAGGGAATATTTGGACAAAGTTATGTTCATCCCGGATTTTGAATTTTTCAGAATAGCCAAAGTATCTTTTATAGGATATAAAAATAAATTACATTCGGGATTACACAACAACATTAATCTTATTTTCGAAAAATTATATTCTCAACACCTGTGGGAAGTGAGCGATTTGTGTGAAAATTTCGAACATATAAAAATGAGAGCAGAAACTAAACCTGAAACGACAGAAGAACTAATCGATATTGGAAGATTTATGACATGGGTAAGAATCCTTCTTTCTATCAACTTCTTTTGTAGCGCCATCGTCACGTTTTTAAGCAACTCACGTCAAACTATCCATAATTTTTTTCTGTCAATTCCTTTTGTAGCGTCATCGTCACGTTTTTATGCAACCCACGTCAAACTATCCATAAATTTATCCTGTCAACTTCTTTTGTAGCGTTATCGTCACGTATTTATGCAACTCACGTCAAACTATTCATGAATTTCTCCTATCAACTTTTTTTGTAGCGTCATCGTCACGTTTTTAAGCAACTCACGTCAAACTACCCATACATTTTTCCTGTCAACTCCTTTTGTAGCGTCATCGTCACGTTTTTATACAACACAACACATTATCCATTTTCCACTTTGTCGACAATCACAAGACTGTGCTTGTTTTCTTCATTTTTCCTGTCAACGTCAACTTCTTTCGAAGCGTCATCGTCACGCTTTCCATTTTCCACTTTCGTCGACAATCACATGACTGTGCTGGTTTTCTTTATTTTTCCTGTCAACTTCTTTTAAATCGTCATCGTCACGTTTTAATCCAACACACTCACGTCACGCTTTCCATATTCCACTTTTATCGACATTCTAATGACTGGGCTCTCGTTTTTTCTTTTAATTACAGATAAGAAACGAAGAATTTTCCAACTTAGAACGACGAGTAATCGAAGCACTATCTTCGCTTTGCAAAATAATAGATTTGGGTTCTCTAGAAGTCGAGCATATGCAATTGAATGCCATGTCTATACAATGGTTGATTGATATTTTACCTATAATGGAGGAGCAGTCGACAATTTTTGACAGTCTCAAATACGATGTAGAAGAAAAATTACAAAAAGTAGTCGAAGACGTTTCCGAAATGGTTAAAAAGGTTTTTCCTTTATTGGTAATTTTAGATGAAATGGACGATATCGATAAAGTTAAGAGTTATTTGAATTTTATAACATTGCATATGAAAAAAATCAGGGAAATCGAAGGTCAGATAGAGTGGATCAATCAAGAAGAGGTAAATGTTGTCGAAAATCAATACTAGTGATTTTAGACAGCATGATTTTTGTAGGTCACTTTAAGTTTTCCAAAATCCACCTACTCAGAATACGAAGAATTGAAAAATTATGTCTACCCCTTCCATCACCTTTTAAATGTTTGCTTGGAGGTAGAACAGCGCCTCTATTGTTGGCAAGACGGACCTTTTGACATGCTCAATTACGAAAGTACTAAATCTGCCATGGAAAAGTACCAAAAAGAGTTATCTGAATTTTATAAAACTTATAGACAAAAATTACGACAAGCTCAAGATGAAAATATATCTGTTAGATTCAAAGGAACCGTAGACGATCCAGATATGTTAAACTGGCCTGCACCTCTGAAGCTATGCGGTACTGCTTTGAAGCGTATAGAAGCCTTTCAACCTTCTGTCAAAATCATGAAAATTATTTGCAACAATTGCTTGAGGAAAAGACACTGGAAAGCGATGTCAAAAATTGCTGGCACTGACGTAACTCCTAATGCTGGTAAGTTACTTTACACACAATGCTAGTAAGCTACTTTACGCTCGAATGACACACATAATTTTTTCTACGGTCGTATATTTTTCTAGGTACAACGTTACGTAAAATTATGCAAGTAGATTTTTTTTCTAAAATTGAAGAATATGAAATTGTTAGCGATGGTGCTACTAAAGAACAAGTGCTGCTGGACCAATTTATTAATTTGAAAAAACAATGGATTGGTATTGATTTTACTGTAAGAAAGCATGAAGTATTCGATTTTCAAATTCTAGTGAAATTGGATGAAATAGAGCATATTATAATAGATCATAATATGGTGATAAGAAACATGAAAAGTTCTGTTTTTGTTACACCACATGAAGCAGAAGTAAAAGATTATTTCGAGAAAATTTCTTTGGTAGAAGAAACTATTGAAAATTGGAAAAAAGTTCAAAATATTTTACTTAAATTATACCCAATGATTTCTTTAAAAGAACTTGAAATTGTTATACCGAAAGAAACAAAATTGTTGGAAAAAGTTATTTGTAACTACAAGGAATTAGTTGAGAAAATTTTGGAATTTCCCAACGTTTTTAAAATAATAGAAGAAACTGATTTACCGGAAAATATTATAAATAATATGGAAAATTTGGAAGTTGTACTTTTAGGAGTAAATACTTATTTAGATAATATACGAGATAAATTCCCAAGATTCTATTTCATCTCAAACGACGAATTTATAAAAGCAATTTCTAGCTCTAAAGAAATTTTATTGAGTGAACATTTTTTAAAGAAACTTTTTCAAAATATTTCCCGATTAGAAATTGTAGGAAACCAAATAACAGGGATAAAAGGGAGTTTTGAGATTATTAAATTCAAAAAAAACCTAGAAATAGAGACCACATTGGAAGATACTTTCAAAAAAGTTGAGAAAGAAATTAGAACAACAATTCGTGAACAAATTTTTGAATGTTACAAAATTTATACTGAAAAGGAATTTGATATTTTTAACAATTTTTGTGAACAAGTTGTAAAAGTAAGTTTACTTTGTTATTGGACTGAAAACATACAAATGTCCCTAGGGATAAGCTCAAAAGAAAGCCTGGAGATATGCTTTGATAATTTACAAACTTCTATTCAACAAAAAATAAAAATAATTGAAAAAAATTTAAAAAACGAAAACTCCCTAAAAATCAAAAACCTCGTAGTGACTGAATTGTACATAAAAGAATCAATAACAAAAATTCTAGATTCCAAAAAAATCAGTATGTACAATTTCGAATGGGAGGCATTTTTTAAATACAATTTAAACAACGAAAACGTCAAAGTGACATCTATGAATACAACTTTAGACTACGTTTACGAATACTTGGGAAATTATTCCGACATAATAACCCCGAATACCGAAAGATGTTTTAGAATGTTAATAAGTACTTATCACACGAATTACTGTGGCTTACTTCAAGGTCAACCTGATGGTGGAAAATTCGAAACTGTGAGAACATTAGCAGGTTTATTTGGTAATTTTTTAGTCAAATTCGTTTGCAGCAATGAATTAAGAAGTTCTGTATTAGAGAGATTTTTAAAAGGTATATAAATTGGCGCCCAACGTTTGGCAAATATTAACTTTTAATTTTTTTCAGGGATTCTATTAAGCGGTTCTTGGTTATGTTTTGAAAATTTCACTGAATTGCATCCTAATGTAATGTCTGGACTTACTGAATGCCTTTTCAACATCGAAAATGCCAAAAAAGAAAAGTTAGATTATTGTAAAATAGGAAATAGTTATATTAATTTCAAACTTACAAGTTTTATAACTATTTCTACAACAAATGATTGTTATAAAAAATTACCGGAAACTTTGAAGAAGTATATTAGAGCTGTAAGTCTATTACAACCAGATTTTGGAAAAATTTCCGAAATTAAATTATTCAGCCTTGGATTCAAGAACGCTTTTGATTTATCTAATAAAATATCTTTTGTTTTTAACAATTTACAAGATTTATTTTCAATGAAACAACATTGTTATTTTGGATTAAGTAAACTCATGAAAGTGTTGGAAGAAATTGAAAAAACTAAGATTAAAAATACAACTGATGAAATTGTAGCAGCTTTATTCAAAGTGCTAGGAAAAGAAATAGATGAAGATAATTATAAAGAGTTTGAAGATATTTTACACTACATTTTTCCAGGATATATAATAATTCATGAAAAAGATTTGAACGAAAAAATTATAAAAATATGTAAAGAAAATAATTTGAAATATTCTAAGAAATTTTGCTCTTTAATAAAAGAAGTGAACAACGCAATTAATACAGATAATAATTACGTTATTATAATAGGAAAACCTTGTAATTCAAAAACAACAATTTTAAAAATATGCCAGAAATTATCCGAGCAAAAAATAAACATAAACTACATTTTTCCAAATTCTTACGATCATCCAACTCTTCACGGATATTTAAAACAACCAAACGAATGGATCGATGGACTAGTGACGACGATTTTAAGGGAAAATCTCCATGAAAACCACCAAGAAGAAAATTGGATAGTTTTCGACGGGGATATTAATGAAAATTGGGTAAACAACATCAAACTCAAGGATAGAAAAGTATATTTAGAATCTGGGGAAGTTATGGAGATGGGAAAATGCAGTAAAATCGTTTTTGAGGCGGAAAATTTGCAAAACTGTTCACCTTCAGTAGTAAGTAACAAAAAAATTATAAAAATTCAAATAGTTACAGCCCGTGAAGTATACAGGGTGTCCCGTAAATTGGAGGCATGATTACCCTCTTAGTTTGAGTGAATTAAAATGATTAAATCAAATCGTCTCTTTTAAAACGTCAAATACGTCAAATAATGCAAATCGATTCTGACAGCGCGTCGTTTGAAACGTCAAAATAATGATAAAATCCTAATTTTACGTATTATTTAGAGAAAAAAATGGACAACAGTAGTTATATTTAGTTATACCTCCCAATTATCATTTATAAATTCAAGAGTTTCGATTAAAACTGTATGTTACGTATCCCTTTTTGAAAATAAACATGTTCTATAACCTAGTGGTAGAAATAGTTGACTCTGGCGCGGACGATTGGGGTTCGATCCTCACTGGAAGCTTTCTTTTTTTAGTCGTGGATAAAGTATAGTCTTTTACTTGTGTAGAATGGCTAATATTCACTTGGATGATTCCAAAACTCACTCAGTATCAATTATGTCGAATTCGAATAAGCCAGTGGCGTGGTACGAGGGGTTTGTAAACTTTTAAAGTAAATTTCGTCTTCTATAACATTTCAGATATCCCAAGCAGCTGTCATTTATATCAACCACGAAATACCAATATGGAAAGCAAAAGTAAAATCATGGACAACCTCTTGTTCTTCAGAATGGATCCAAGGTTACCGTATCCAGATAGAAGACATTTTTAACTGGGTAATCTCAGCCAGTTTGGACTTTTTCCAAAATCATTGCAAACAAATTTACAAACTAATCGACATTAATTTGGTACAAAACATGATGGCGATCACGCAAATGTTTTTAGACGATGTATGTTCCATTTACAAAAAAGAAGAAGATTTGAAGAGTTTATTAACTTGGATACAAGCTACAATTATACAAGCTGGGATGATAGGATTAGGAGGGTTGTTAGATACTGCTTCGAAATGCAAGTTTGATGAGTTTTATAAACTTTTATGGAGAGGATTGGATCCGGTTTATCCTTATCCAAATAGTTTTGGTAAATTGGAAGTAAGTATACCACACGATGGGATGCTGGTTGATTATCAGTTTGTTTATAAACAAAGAGGTAATTGGAAGTTATTCCAAGATTTATTAAAAGTGGAAAAAATCGTAGAAAATCCTTATATGTGGGAATTTTTAGTACCAACAGCTGATACTCTCAAATACTCTTTCGTACTTTCTTTATGTATTAAAAATAAGATCCCAGTGTTATTATTCGGTCCTAATTGTTCTGGAAAAACAATTTTAATTCAAGATACGTTAAGAACTAAATTAAACGAGGGTCAATACGAAATATCGCAAATTAATTTTAATTCTTATTTCAATTCGCGTAAATTGCAGGAAATGGTAGTTTCTAAAACAAATAAAAGAAAAAATGGCTTGTATTCTCCAAGTATGGATAAAAATTATTTAGTTTTTATCGATGATTTAAATCAATTAAAATCAGATAAATACGGTAATTTTAACTGCTTAGAATTACTTAGACAATATCTTGATTATAAGGTTTGGTATGATGATTTGAATAAAGCAATATTTTTTAGCGATTTTAATATAATTATTGCTGCGGAAAAATTAAATAATAATTTAAGATTTTTAAGACATTTTCATATATTTGGATTAAACGAATTTACAGATGATACTGTTGTTCGTATTTATAGTAATATTTTGTTATATATTTGGAAAAATAACGGTTTTCCTAGCGATATTAATAATATTATAAACAATTTAATAGAAGCTTCACTTTTTATTTATAAAAAAATTTTAATACGTTTTAAACCAACTTTAAATAAAAGTTATTACCAGTTTAATTTAAATAATTTTTCAAAAATTATACAGGGCTGTTCTTTATTAAAAAAAGAAACTTACGATTTAAATAAAAAAATTCACGTTAAATTATGGATACACGAAACTTTAAGAACATTCGGTGATCGGTTAAATTTTTTAGAAAATAATTTGCTCGAAAAAGATATACAAGAAACTTTAAAAAAATATTTTGGAGAAGAATCTTTGGATATAGAAATAAATAAAATAATATTAAGTTCAATACAAAATAGAAATAAATACGAAGAAATTACAGATATAAAAACCGTAATAGATTTTTTAACCGAAGAATTAACAAAATACAATTATAATAATAAAATTAAATTAAATATTTATTTTTTTAATTATGCCGTAGAAAAAATATTTAAAATTACTCGCGTACTATCTTTATCGCCGGGGAATTGTCTATTTTTAGGATGTAACGGATTGGGTAGATCAGTTTTAATTAAACTTGTTACGTTTATTTATGGATATAAATTTTTTCAACCCACTTTAATTCAAGGTTATAATTTAGAAAATTGGAAAAATGAAATAAAATTTGTTCTAAAAGAAACCGGAGCTTTGGAAAATAAAACTGTTTTTTTAATTAATGAAAAGGATTTGATAGAAGAAGAGTTTTTACAATATTTAGAAGAGTTAGTGAAAAATGGAGATATTTCTTATATTTTTAATGTAGAAGAAAAACAGGAAATCTTAGAATTATCCAGACTTTCTGCACAAGGGGGTAATAAAAATATTGATATTAGTTCTTCAGCTGTTTTTTTACATTTTAATAAATGTTATAAATTAAATTTACATTTAATAATTTGTTTTTCCATTAAAAAACTTAGAAAACGTTTACAAATATTCCCAGCTTTTCTAAATTGTCATATAATATATTGGGAAAACTGGCCAGAGGAAAATCTACAATTCACAGCGAAAAAAATGTTAAAAAACGTAGAAATTGAACCAGAAGAAAAAATTAATACAATAAATACTCTAATATATTTCCATAGAAATTTCCAAAAAATGAGCCCCCCTACTTTCATTCATACAATTAAAATATTTATCAATCTTTTAACAGAAGAAAAAAATTGTTTAAAAATCAAAAAAACAAGATTTTCGCAAGGTTTAGCTAAAATCTCTTTCGCTTCCAAACAAATTTTAGACATGCAAAAAGTTTTAGCCGAATACAAACCACAATTAGCAGAAATGACGGCTAAAGCTATAGAAATGACTCAACAAATAGCTTTAGAAACTATACAGGTAGAAAAAGCTTCAGAATTAGTAAGACAGGATGAAAAAACAGCAAGCGAACAAGCTATAGTAGCACAAATTTTAAAATCGGAATGTGAAGCTGAGCTAGCACAAGCTATACCTATACTAGAAGATGCTATTTCAGCTTTAAATACATTAAAACCATCTGATATAACTTTAGTAAAATCGATGAAAAATCCGCCAGATGCTATAAAATTAGTAATGGCAGCTGTTTGTGTTATAAAAGATGTGAAACCAGACAGGATACCAGATCCTAGTACCGGCAGGAAGACTTATGATTATTGGGGTCCCAGTAAACGTATTTTAGGCGACATGAATTTTTTACAAACATTAAAAGATTTCGATAAAGACCGTATAAAAGCGGAAATTATGGTGAAAATAAGAAAAGATTTTCTTCCACATAAAGATTTTAAACCACATGTTGTAGCGAAAGCTTCCAGTGCAGCTGAAGGGTTATGTAAGTGGATAATAGCTATGGATATGTATGATAAAGTAGCTAAAGAAGTTGCGCCTAAAAAGGAAAAATTGGGAAAAGCCGAAAGAGAATACGCTGAAACGATCGCGATTTTGGAAGAAAAAAAAGGGGAAGTTAAAAGAATAGAAGAAAAATTAGCTGGTCTTAACGCTTTGTTGGAAGAAGGTAATAAAAAGCAAGTAAAATTGCAAAAAGAAGTGGATGTTTGTAATAGAAAATTGGGAAGTGCTCAAAAATTGATCGGGAGTTTAAGTGAAGAGCAAATAAGGTGGGGAAAAGCGGTGGAAAATTTAGAAAAACGTTTGGAAGTTGTTTTAGGGAATGTATTATTAACATCTGGGATTATAGGATATTTAGCAGCGGTAGATTGTGGTACTAGGATTGAAATAACGGGAAATTGGAGGAAATATATATCGGAAAATTTTTTTGTATCTAAAAATTTCGGTATTGAAAAATCTTTTTTTGGTAAATTGAAAATAAATAAGTTTAAATTAGGAGATTTTCTAAGGGAAAACTTTTTTTTACAAAACATTATTATTTACGAATTATCAAAATTTTTTTCTATTTTTATAGATCCGGATTATCAAGTTTTTAATTGGATTAAAAAAATCGAAAAAAGAAATAAATTAACAATTACTACTTTTTATCAGGAAAATTTTTTGGAAAAATTAAAAAATTGTGTTATAAGCGGAAAACCCATTTTAATACATCAAATTAAAGATGATTTTCCACATTTTCTTTATTATTTTATTTCGAAAAATTATTATTTAGAAGAAGAGAAAATTTTTATTTTTTTAAATGGAGAAAATATACAGGTAGATTCAAAATTTCGGATTTATTTAGTTTGTAATTTAGAAAAACCGCAATTTTCACCGGAAATTTATAATAAACTAACAATTATTAATTTTAAAATAACTGGTGGGTATTTAACAAACCATTTTTTAAAAACTGTAACGGAAGTGGAAAAACCAGAATTAAGGAAATTAAAAAAAGAAATTTATTTAAAAAAAAATAAATATGAATTAGAAATAAGTAAAAAAGAGAAGGAAATTTTAGATACTTTATGTGAATCTGAATCAGATATTTTAGAAGATGAAATTTCTATTAAAATATTAGAAGATTATAAATTTGATTTAAAAAAATTAAGAAGTAATTTCCAAAAAATAGAAGAAGATGAGAATGTTGTACAAAATTTTATGGAGCAGTATAAATCTGTAGCTAATTTTGCAGCTGATTTATATTTTTGTGTTAATAAATTTAATTTTATAAATTTTATTTATACATTTTCTTTAGAATGGTTCGATTATTTATATTATCAATCTATTATTAGCGCGGAAAAATCTAAAATTGTTAAAATTAAATGTGAAAAAATTAATAAAAATTTTCTTTATCAACTTTATAAAACCCTAAATTTTACTTTATACGAAAAAGATAAATTTTTAATTTTAATTTTTTTAACAATAAGCATTTTAAAGTACAAAAACAAAATAAAAGAAGAAGAGTTGAAGTTTTTTTTCAAACAAACAAAATTCAACTGGGAAACTTTGAAAACATTGGAAAATATACAGGGGTTTTATAATTTTTGTACCGATTTTAAAACCAATTTTTCCGACTGGAAAAATTTTATTTTTTCCGAAAAAAATCTACCAGAACCATGGGACAGTAAACTTACACAATTTCAAAAAATTTTATTAATAAAAATATTAAAACCAAAATTTTTATATACTTATATAAAAAATTTAATAAAAACAGAGCTGGGGGGTGAATTTTTCGACCCTTTCAATTGGTCCATAGACGATATTTTCAACGAATCTTACAGTTTATCCCCCATACTATTAATACAAAAAAATAATGACGATTTTATTGAAGAACTTTATATGCTTTTAAATAAAAAAAACGTAAATCATACTTTTAAATCATTTTATATAAACGACAACCCCCCAACCCCCCTATTGTTAGAAGAAGCTCAAAAAAACGGTCTGTGGTTGCTTTTTCGAAACTGCCATTTAGATGAGCTTTTTTTAAAAAATTTAGAACACAAAATATCGACTATGAATTTCGAAAATACCAACGAAAATTTCAGACTATGGTTAACAGCAGAACCATCCAAATCTATACCACTAGAATTACTACAAAATTCAATGAAAATCGTATACGACTCCCCGGGAAATTTTAAACAAACTTTAAATAAATTTATAAAAACAAAATTTATAACAAACTATTTTTCAAAAGGGGTACCAGGAAAACAAGAAATATTCAGTAAATATTTATACGGTTTAATAAATTTTCACTGCGCTATTTTAAATAGAAAATATTTCGAAAAATTTTTCTGGAATCCTTCTTATATATTAAATTTAAATAATTTAAATATTTCTATAAAAATATTACAGTCTAATATACAATTTTCAACAGGGGACGTAGAAAAAATATTGTACGTAATAGGAAACTACCAATACGGTACTCAATTAGATAATAAGTTGGATATTGAGGCTTGTAATTGTTTTTTAAGCGAGTTTTTAAATACGGAAATGGTTAAAAATAGGAATTTTTCTTTCGGGAATGTTCGTGAATATGGTTTGCCGAAGAAATACGATTACTCGGATTATTTAAAATTGGTGAAAAATCTACCGGGTGAAGATGATGTGAAAGTATTTGGAATTAGTGAAAATTTGGAAAATATTCACCGTACTAAATGTGCTTTTAGAGATATAAAATTGATATCTCAAAGTTATAGTGATATTGAAAAAGAAAATTTAGAAGAAAATGAGTTTAAATTAATTTCGAAAATTGATAAAATATTTGAAAATCTTCCTGGAAAATTAATTTTTTTTGGGGAGAATATTATAAAAGAAGAAATTAAAATTTATAATAATTTATTAAATATTATTAAAAATTCATTGGTTTCGGTTAAATTGAGTTTGAGTGGAATTGAAAATATGTCTAAAGAAACAGAAGAAATTGCAGAAAATATTTTAAATACAGCGGTACCAAAAATGTGGAAAAAATATACAAATTTCAAAAGTAACACTTTATCTAATTATTTATTTAATTTTGAAAAGAGGGTTGAATATTTCAGGGGTTTTAAAAAAAATTTCTATTGGCTGGGGGCTTTTTTATTCCCAAAAGCACTTTTGTGTCAAATAAAATTCGATATTTTTTTAAAAAATAATATCGCGATAGAAAAAATCGATTTTTCAACTGAAATATTAAAAAATGAAAATTACGAAGAAAATAAAATTATAATAACGGGATTGTTTACGACAAACGCTTTATGGGATGTTAAAAATCAAATTTTCACCGAAATTGTATCGAATTATTATAACCCTTTCCCAGCAATTGTTTTAAAACCTTTCGATATTTCGAATTTCGATTTATCGATTTTTTGCGAACTGCCTTTATTTCAAAATAGTGATTTGAAAATTTTTATTTGTAGTCTGAAAATACCAAATTTAAATAAATCCAAACATTGGAAAATAAGAGATGTCAAATTTATATCATATACATCCGAAGTCGATTAGTTTATTTTTCGAAGACACCCTGTATTATAGTTATTGTAATAAATAACATTCAATAATAAGCTGAAAATTAAAAAAAAAATAGCACTTACATTTTAAATCTTCATTCCAATACCATTTGGACTCTACCATATTGGACTGCACCATATTGGACTTCACCATATTTCCCATTAATTACCATTAAAAAACCCGAAATCGACCATTTCCATTTACCGGCCGGCGATTGCCACCACATTTATCTCTTAGTACTAACTCATACATCACATAGTTTCCCCATTGATACTGACTCAAAGTCCACTACGTTAGAGAAGGACCTCAAGTCAGTACCAGTGTTCTATAGAGTAGCCCATCGATCTATACTTACAACCGGTTGCATATCATTCAAAATAGATTACATTTTAGAGTACTGTATAAAAATACACATCTCACATTGTAATTTACTAAATTAAATAAATTATACAATTCGGTCAGTACAGGGAAAATGAGCGTAACCCGACAACCTCAAAGAGGGCAACCTTGTCCATGTAGTCACAGAAGATCTTACCATATTACCCAAACACTCTTTTAAGTTATACAAAAATTAACAAGTTTCTACAAAATTATAATTGGGAGAAGTGAGAGAATCAAAATTATTTTAAAATTTACAACTGTTAGAATGAGGAACTCCAATCCGGTGCAGTATCCAGATTTAAATTATTAAACAAAGGAATATTTATAAACAATATAATTTCAAAAGAAAAATTAAGTATGTGATTAATTTTGGAAAAACTTGTTAACCAAAGTACCTTAAGTTAGCGAGTAGTCCAAGTAATCTGGGCACAAGAAGTGTGTCTTTAGTGAAATATTAAAATTTTCAGAAGTTTAGAAAGATTAAAAATATAAAAATTAGTTTGTACTGATGAGTTTTTGAAAATATGAAAAGTGATTAAGTTTAAAAAAAAGATTTTCCAATACTACATGTCTTTATCGTCCTGAGGAAATTTCTGTGATCTCACACAACAATAAACAACAGACATACAACAATTTGAAAATTTGTGTAACCACAAAAAAAATTTCAGTTGATAAAAAATTATATGTATGATGTAACAGTATACACCATTATTTATTCCAATATAAAAAATTTGCAAAAAATTAAAATGTTAATAATTGGAAACACCCAAAATAATAAATTGTTGTCACTTCTTGTGAGTAGTCTGGAAGATCTCGTTGTATATACCTAGTGCGTTCTGGAAGTGCCTACCCTAAATAAAAATATGCTAAACTAAATAAATGTTTTAAATTTGGAAAAGAAATTTGAAGATTCTAAAAATAATTCCGAGTGATAAAAATATTAATTTTCTAAGGAATTTTCTTTATATATTATTTGATTAAATCTATTTTTTATATTTAATAATAAGCTAGACTAACTGAATAGTTTAAATCTTAAGATATTGATATTTTTAAGTAATTTTTTCATTGGATAATTTATTTTTTATTTTTCCTATTTTAATTTAAAAATATTAAACTGTGTTTGCCCTATATTAGCTTCCAGAACGTTGCACCAGGAATCCTTTGTTCTTCTGTACCTAAATTATAATGTCTGGAGTAATCGGTCTTACCTAGTGAATTTTGAGAAAGTTTAAATATTTAAAAAATGATAATTTTCTAAATCTGATCAATAATATTCTTAGCTAAATAAATGTTTTACTTTATTTAAGATTCCTAAAACTTTTCCAAGTTAAATTAAAGAGATGTTTTTTTATATATTTTACAGTTAATATATTTTTATTATTATTATTACTCTTTTGATAATGTTCTATTTAAATTTAGAAAAAAATTTTGATATCAACTTAAATTTTTGACCGATTTACTCACATAACATTGCTGCATGAAAAAATTTCACCTGAAAAAGAAGAAACACAAACAAAATCCACATAAAAATATCCTCTTGCTGGGGTGTTTCCAATATTTAAGAAATTATTAAAAGCAAAACAACCTACATGAATAGCAACAACATTCCAGACATACTCTTTGAATTACAAAAATAGAAAATGTACTCATGAATTGAAAAAATATATGAATAAAGTTTATTTATGACTTCAAGAAAATGGATAACTGAAGATGGTGAAATGAAAATTATTTGTAAATATAAATTTTGTAATTTTTCATACTAATTTTTTGAATTTTTCGAAAATATTTCTATTTTTGTTATTCGTCACAATATCATCAGTCACCTACCTTTAGGCATATCGCTTTTTACCAACCTCGCGTTAAAATCTGCAACAAAAAAAGAAACAAATTCAAGAATTTTGTATTAAATAACATGTAAATAAAAAATATCACGCTTAAAATTTATTCAGTTTCTGATACACCCTGTATTTCATGATCAAACATCATTTGGAATGTTTGGGGATTTAAATTAAGATCAATTTAAGATCGTAACGCCCTGTATGTTTAAAAAAATTATCAGTTTTTTAGTTTTCTGCTTACAACGCCATCTAGAATTTCTTAACTAAACTATTGCAGAAAGTAGGAGCTGACAATAATTCTAGTTAGGGTAAAAAATCCAAAGATGGACCTTGCTTCAGCCGTCTTGTTACCAAGCGAAAACTATTTCAAATTATTTAGAAACACTGAAATTTTGTAAAACGGTTTTTTTCTAATGAGAAATCAACAAGTGAACTAAATTATTTAAAAATCAATGTGGCTAAAAATATATTCGTCGTATATACCTACCTTTATTAAAACAACAATTGGTTAAACACAATCGAAGTAACCAAAATAAATAGTTAAGAAAATTGTGAATCTACAACCATTTACGTAGTTGTATGCTATAACATTGCAAAATGAATAACCTGTCTACACCCTACTTCAATTAAATTTGAACAATATAAAATGCCCAAATGAATACTTTTATACATAAAATCGATTTATAGTAGATGTAGTGTAAGAAATTACATACTATATAGTATTTAATCTTCTTTTAAATACATTAACATGTAGTTTCCACAATGGCGTCCCTTGAATCCCAATGAATCATGTTACAGATTACAAGAAAAACACAACTTACCGAATATAAACATATGTAAAAGTATTCAAATCTATAGAACACCACTATTAACACAATTATTAACAAACAAATATTTCCCTCATTACACTTAATTATTATTAATTTCACTCTATTTTAAATTGTAATTGCTCAAACATGTTAAAACGACTGAAGCAGGAGACCAACTACGCATGTACGCAGAAATACTCAAAGCACCCTTTGCTTATGTTTTTTGCGAAAATTGTTTTCTGTCAGATTTCAGGGTCGGCATGAGGAACAACTTGATTTTCTTTTGAGATTTCAGTATAATTTTTTTAACAAATATGTTATTATGTTGAAAAATCAAAGTTAACCAAAATGAAATTGATAAAATGTACTTATAGATAGTTTCCAGCACTATTTACGTAGTTTAATGATAAGAAAATACAAAAATTAAGACACTATGCACCTATCTACGTTATAATTTGTATATAAAATTGTTTAATAGAAACATTTAGTATTAAAAATGATGAAAATTCATAGTTTTTAAGCCTATTTTAAACGTATATTCTACCTTACTATCCGTTAAGTTAGAATTTAATATATTATTAGAAAAATATACTCACCGGACATTACTGTATTTTCCATCATTCAAATGTATAAAACTGCACAATTATTCACGTTAATACACACACCACTTTGTTTTAAATCGTAATTTGTTTTCGGCTTGTTTACCTACTAACCAACAAAAACTGCAGACGAACTGCGCAGGACGAACCTATCGTTCAAAGAAACAAGTAGAAAATCCAGGTACGGCATAAGGAGACTTTATATTTAATGTTTTTAAGAATTTTATAAACATATTTATGAATTAACCAAAATGTAATATGTATTTGTATAATTATAAAGATGTTAAGGTTAAATCAATGAAGTAGTTTTTAGCTTTATCCTTTGAGCCTGGTTTACATCAGTGAAGTAAATTGTCTTGTAGATTGGTACAATTAAAAAGAAGATTCTTCTTGTATCGTGTTATGTCAAATAGTTTTACACGGTGAACAAATGTCAAATAACTCAAATATGACAAGTAACATAAAAAAATGTAACTCATGAATGTTAGGGATATAAATTAGGATAAATATTGTTACAAAAGGTGTCTTTTAAATAATGGCAAGCTAGGAGAGCACTTGAAAGGGATTTATCATTTGCAACTGTCACTGTCAGGTGAAGAATACAGAGGTTTGGAAGGTAAATAAAACCCAAGAAATATTATTTTTAATATTACTACAAGTCGTATATACAAAAAAATATAATGTTTAACCCATATATACATAATATAATCAACAGTTTCAACATATCCTTCTGTTTTTTTAAAGTTACATTCCAAGACAAACAGTTCAAACATCACATTAAAAATATTTTTTAAAAGAGGCCAAATTTATATTATTTATTACCACAATTTTGAAAAAACTACTTAAACCATAGTATCACAGTAAATAAAAGAACATTTTCGATAATATTTAATCCAAATGATTCCAAATTAGTCTTTACTCATACCAACTGCTTACCTTGGTCAATCTTTTCGGTTCACCCAGTACTTTCTTCAATATAAAATAACATTTAGACACAAAATACATGACATATATAACTACAATAACTTGCTCAGTATTGATTAAAAAAAAAATACATTAAAAATATTGTAATTTCCCTTGATCGTCCAGAGGAAGGTCTCGGATAATGTCTTCAGCAAAATCTGAATACTGCAAGTAAGTAAATTTCCATTATTTTATCAATTAAGAGAAACTTTTGATGTTGGATGTTAAAGTAAGACAAGAGGAAAACGTTAATGATAAATATTTTTGTGATACATTTGAACTACTGTTAAAAATTAAGTATTTGTGTACTACTTACTCATGTCATACTGCCATATTTACTACCAGGAGGCCAAACTGGAACTTCAGAGGAACTAGAAGCGGGAGTACGAGTGAAAGCATTGACAATAGAGTCTTTCAATCTCTCTCTAAACGTTTTATATTCCATATCGGTGTATTGTTGACCAAAATTGAAATCGGCCACTTCTATTATGAACCTAAAAAGGACAATTGGACAAAAAACAGATAATTTAGACTCTTAAATAATAATAGAACTCACCTAGAACGGTTTTGAAAGTAATAGGCGACTCCGAATACAATTAACACTACTGCTACTAAACTAAAAGCAACGGGAACAACAATAACAGACAGCTGACCTTGTTTTTTCACTAAAATACACAAATTAAACGGTATTAATTACACAAATATGACATAATTCGACACTAACCTTCATAAATGTTGACAGTTACAGGTGTTACAACTTTATTAATATCATTTTGAATAATAATCAACACAGTAGTTTTAGGAGAAATTAAAAATCTTGATAAAGCAAATTCGCAGCTATCCAATACTTGTGTAACATCACAAGTTTCATTCCCTGTTACATTATATGCACCCCTTTTGTATTTAACGCAATATAAGAAGTTTTTAGAGCCACTACATTGGATTTGCAACGATAACATTTCTCCTGGCTGTAGCCAGTTGTTTCCCGTAACATTCACTTTTGAAAGCGGTTCTAAAAAAACTTTTATTCACTTTTTATCACTCTACATACACAAAAACTTACCTTTAGCTTGAAATTTCTTGTAAAAATAACCATAAACTTTCTGCTGATCAGTTGCTATGAAAGAACTGTTACAAACTAACGGAAACTCATTGTTAAATGGTACTAAACTTCCGTTGGCCCAAGTTTTAATATAAGTTGCTGACAGATTTGAATCTTTAACAGATCTTTTAACTTTTGTAGTATTATTAGAAGTAGGAGTCGTAGTTGTAGCTTTTGTAGTAGTAGTGGTAGAAGGAACAGTAGTAGTTGGTAAAGGAGTAAAGTCTGCCATAACTAAAGCTTCGATAAAATGATTTTCATAAGGTAATGTATAGTTGTAACGAAATTCAAATCCATTAGTTATACCATTATATTCGCAATCAACAAACCAGTAGGTTCTTACAGTAACAGCTGTTTTAACAAAATCGTCATCGGCTTGTTTTAATTTTACATAATGAGTTACCTCAGTTTTGGTAGAAACAAAGTTATTTGTTATTGTTTGGTTATGTTGTTCAATGAAAAAATTTCCGTTTAGATTTTCTGTTATTTCAAATTCTTTTCGAGTAGAACCAACTTGGTAACAAATATCAAGAATTATGCATTTCATCACTGTTACTTGAGCAACATAAATTCCTGTTGGGTATATATCGGCAGGATAAGTGATATTCCAAGTATCTACTGGTGTAGTTACTTCAACAGGCTGAAACATGAAAACTGTGAACTAAATATTGTTTAAATCAATTATATAAACCTTGTTAATATGCTGAGGTATTGCATTATCGGACCAGTCATATTTTACTGTCATACCATCAGGAGGAAAATCACGAATAGTAGCTTTAAAATTGATGGTTCCTCCTTTCACGATAGGACCATTATGCTCCAGTTCAATAGAATAAGATGAATATGCTATAAAAAAATGAGAAAAGTATTTTTGTAATTATCTCTCAAAAGATAAAGTTTATATTGCTTATATCCGAAATGAAAGAAAACGCAAATATCAATATATATTTATGTAAACTGCAAATAGACTCACCCAAATCGTAACATAATATATTAAGTATAATAACTATCACAGATTTTATAATCATTATTTGTATAAACAAGTATAGAATAGAATTGAAGAAAATTAATGAAATTTTGTCTTTTTGTTTTTATTATCATAAACTTCGCAATATTTTCAGATGTCACTGTCACTTGTCAGTAATGTCAGTGGTGACAGTGCTGTCAGCGGCAATAACTTGAAGCTCCCAAAATGACCATTCAAACCTTAAAATATAATTGAAACCATAAAAACTTATCATTATCCAATATTAATTTTTATACATTGTAATTGAATAAAATAACATCCACCTCTCATTTTCCAAAATTTGGTTGGTACTCTGGATAGGTGCATTGTGCATCGGCAGTTGGCATTGCTGGTAGAAAGGTTAAAGGAAAGCTGATAGGTGACGTGTAGTGTTTTAGGAAGAAAATTAAAAATGATTAAAAATTCAATATATTTGGCGTTAACTACATTTTTTATACTGATAGAAATATCCTCAGCTTTATATTTCCATATAGGCGAAACTGAGAGAAAATGTTTCATTGAAGAAATTCCTGATGAAACTAATGTTATAGGTATGATATAAATATTTTCTTAAACATTCACAATTAATCCATATTCATTTACAGTAAATTATAAAGTTGAATTATACGACCCCAGAAGCGGTGGTTTTATGCCCTCCTCAACAGGAATTGGAATGCACGTAGAAGTAAGAGATCCTGATGATAAAGTTATATTATCCAGAGTATACAGTGCTGAAGGAAAAATATCCTTCACTTCTCATTTACCTGGAGAACACGTTATTTGTATGTTCTCGAATAGTTCAGCTTGGTTCAGTGGATCTCAGTTGCGTGTACACTTGGATATACAAGTAGGAGAGAACGCCATTAATTACGGGGAAATTGTACAAAGAGAAAAACTATCAGAACTTCAATTAAGAGTTAGACAATTAATTGATCAAGTTGAGCAGATTACAAAGGAACAAAATTATCAAAGGGTAAGAAAAACTAATTAAAATAAGTGATTATCTTTAATATTGTGATTTTCTTAGTACCGAGAAGAAAGATTCAGGCACACGAGTGAAAGTACAAATTCAAGAGTTCTGTGGTGGTCCATTACCCAAACTGCTGTTCTTCTGATGATGGGAACATGGCAAATGAGACATCTCAAGACATTCTTCGAAGCTAAGAAATTAGTCTAATCTATTTATTTTTATGTTATTTTGTATGTTATGTAAACACAAGTTTTCGATATAAAAGAAAGTTTGATCTGATTGTATTTCGTTTTATTTGAGTCTTGAAATTCAACATAATAGTCAAAACTATCTACACGTGTACATTGCACAAGAAAGTAAGATATTTAAAATGCAACAATGAAATATCGGGTAGATTATTAATTTAAGATACCTTTATAAATCAAATCCCATACTTTTATCCAAATATTCAGAAAACACTAACGTTTGTGGAGCTGGATACACTTTTAAAACAGAAAAATCTTTCTCTAAAACATCACCCAAAGTATCACAAGTACTATAATACAAATATCCGTTATTTTGTAGCTCTTCTGCTAATTCTATTTGATGGTTATCCATTAGATCTTCATTTATAACAACCAATAAAGGCTTATTGGCTTTAAGTACTTCTAAACAAGTACCTGCACCAGCATGACTTATTACCAAATCACTTTTCAATATTTCTTCAGTAAACTCTTCAAAGTAAGCATCATATTTCAGCGTGAGTTTATCAATTTTTAATACGGTAGATTCACCTTCTTTGATAATATTGCTGGAAGGATTATGTACTGGAAGTTTATAAAAACCTTTTCCTGTTTGAATTTGTATAAATTCGTATCCTAAGGACGTCAGAGTTTGAAGGACTCGATCGGTGGTAATAGTTTCTATAAGTTTAGGAAATTTTGTTGTTCCTACTGTAACAAATAACCTTTTTCCCATTTTAAATATAAATTACTAGTAGTTCGAGGTGGTACATTTGAACTACTGCGCTCTATTTTTCTTCTTTTTAATGTATAACTTTGAAAGGGGAATATTTGAACTACTACGAGACGCTGTTCTTCTTTCTCGTGTAATGATACATTAGCTGTCAACTCGTTTTACTTTCAGTGATAAAACATTTTCCTATGCGAGCGTAGATGAGGAAAATTGGTCGACTCTCAAGATGATCAAGACTCAAATGACGGATGACACAATTTGACACGACAGGTAATCGGTGATCAGACTCAAATGACGGATGACACTTGACAGGAGATTGGTGATCACTCAAATGACGGAGGACACAATTTGACACATTTGACAGGTGATCGGGGGTGAATTTGAACTACTATGCGCCAAGTATTCTTACAAGTTTGATTAAAATTTTGTTCTTTTGAATAATAAATGAAAATACAATAAAATTTCCATGTATTTATTGAATTACAGGATATCTATTTTATAAAATAAGATAAACATTTCAAGCTTCTGGTTCTTGGAGCTTGGCCAAGAAAGACTTCTTCTTCTGCGTAACACGATCTTTGCGCTCGGCCAAGGTAAGCTTCCTGCGGTTCCACCTCTTGGTGGCAGCTGCTGGAGCTTTTTCTGCTTTCTTTTCAGCTTCAGGATTAGCACGAATAGCGGCATGTGCGTTCTTGTAAAGTGTTTCCAGCTGCAAAGAAAATTCATTAATAAAGACACATAAATATTATAAATAAACAAAATTTAAAAACTGTTTCATATTTTACATTAATATTAACATGGAGCTGTTAAAATTAAGAACAAAACATGAATTTCTGTAGTCCAATTGCGACACGACAGTCCAAGTTTACAAACTGCAGTAATTTTAATTGGACGGAATAAAAAAATTGAAACAATTCTACTCACTTGATCAGCATTGATCCCCAATTTAATGTACTGGCTGAATTGCCTCTT
Organism: Galerucella nymphaeae; assembly: GCA_963978555.1. Taxonomy (NCBI): domain Eukaryota; kingdom Metazoa; phylum Arthropoda; class Insecta; order Coleoptera; family Chrysomelidae; genus Galerucella; species Galerucella nymphaeae. The sequence goes on from OZ021713.1 coordinate 18,020,216, forward strand.
GAAAGCTTCAGGATCTTCTTCTTCCAAAGATTTCATGTAATCAGCAACGTGGATACCGAAAATATGATTACGGTGAACTTCAGCATTGAAGCTTTTGGATTCACCATCGAAACCTGGGAAACGTTTCGTAGAATGAGGAATGTTTAGACCACCATCTACGGCTCCTTTCATGGCACCGAAAACGCGAGCTCCGGTACTTGTTCGGTTCAAACCAGTATCCAAATAACATCTATTAGTTGAAAAAGATGAATTAATAGCGGATATTTGGGAGTATCGATTAAAAGTTGATTATTTAGATGAATCAGAGACACTTTATAATCAAAAACTTTGGGATTTCGAAGTAGACCAAAGGTACTTTCTCAAAACATAAAACATGCCGGAGAAACCTTCAGGAAACCTCGAGTGTACCAAGTCAGATGACGCGCATGTGTCAAAATTTCATCATTAAAAAGATCTTATGTTGTGAGACAATAGAGTTCAGTTCAAGGTCAGTGTGGACAACAAAAAGTGGTTTTTTCTGACAAGAACGACAGTGGACGTTGTTTTTGTGACAAGAATGACAGTTGACGTTGTTTTTTGTGACAAGAATGACAGTTGACGTTGTTTTTGTGACAAGAATGACAGTTGACGTTTTTTCTGACAAGAATGACAGTTGACGTTGTTTTTTTCTGACAAGAATGACAGTTGACGTTGTTTTTTCTGACAAGAATGACAGTTGACGTTGTTTTTTTCTGACAAGTTTGCGTCTACCATTCAAAACATAAGATTATTTCTTGTTTTTCCATTATTATTGACATCTATATTGCTTTATTGAAATAATTAATATACCTCTGAAGCGAGTATCTTGAAATTACTTTTTAGCTCTGCTAAATACTCAACATATCAGTGGTTCTTGTTTGCAATATAGATGTCATCAATGATGAAAAAACAAGAAATAATCTCATGTTTTGAATAATAGACGTCAACTGTCATTCTTGTCAGAAAAAAACGTCAACTGTTATTCTTTTCTGAAAAAAAAAACAATGCCATCTTTCATTCTTTTCAGAAAAAAACAACGCCAACCCTCATTTTTGTCAGAAAAAACAACGTCAACTGCCATTCTTGTCAGAAAAAACAACGTCAACTGTCATCTTGTCAGAAAAAACAGCGTCAACTGCCATTCTTGTCAGAAAAAAACAACGTCAACTGTTATTCTTTTCTGAAAAAAACAATACCATCTTTCATTCTTTTCAGAAAAAAAAAAAAAACGCCAACTTTCATTCTTCTCTGTAAAAAAAAACAACGCCAACTTTCATTCTTTTCAAAAAAAAACAACGCCAACCCTCATTTTTGTCAGAAAAAACAACGTCGACTGTCATTCTTGTCAGAAAAAACAACGTCAACTGTCATCTTGTCAGAAAAAACAACGTCAACTGCCATTCTTGTCAGAAAAAAACAACGTCAACTGTTATTCTTTTCTGAAAAAAACAATGCCATATTTCATTCTTTTCAGAAAAAAAAACGCCAACTTTCATTCTTTACTGAAAAAAACAACGCCAACCCTCATTTTTGTCAGAAAAAACAACATCAACGGTCATTCTTGTCAGAAAAAAACAACGCCAACTGCCATTCATGTCAGAAAAAACAACGTCAACTGTCATCTTGTCAGAAAAAACAACGTCAACTGCCATTCTTGTCAGAAAAAATTAAAAAAAAAACACTTTTTGTTGGCCACACCCTGACTTCAGACTAAACTCCTCTATTCCCTACAAAAAAGAGCTCCCAACCTAATCAATAAACTACATTTTTTCCCATTCTTTCAACTTACTTTTATAACGTAGCTTCAAAAACATAAAATACATCAGCGTGTAAATAGTCAATACGATGCCAGACTTGAAAGAGTTGACTCATTACTTAGGCAACAGCACGCGGTTAACCCAAGCGGTCAACCATCCAAGATCTGACCGCGCCCTCAGTAGTTTAACTTCGGAGATCTTACGGGATCCGGTGTTTACAAACTGAGATAAACCGTTGCCCTAGAGTTTAAGTACATTGAATAAAATCCTAAAAGCAAAACCTTACCCATACATTCATAGCACTTTAATACGATTAATTTGATATTACGACTTACCTGAAAGCTCCTGGTCCACTATCTACGTTCTCAACGTTGTATTCGTCACCGTTAATTTCAGTATTACCACCATACAAATTATCAAGACCCAATTTTTTTAATAAACGTCTAGCTAACAACAATCCAGTTGCGTATGCAGCTGCGTAGTTGGTAAGTCCTGTTTTGATTCCATATCTTTAAGAAAAATTGTAACTCAGCCTAAATGATATCAATTTTATTCGATTCAATACCTTGGCAATTCATGGGAGTAAGCTGCACATAGAATTTTATCTCCTTCAATGCGAGAGTAACCGATTTGGCAGGTAATGTTACGGTTTGAAAAACGTACAATTAAACGGTACTTAGGAGTGTTATATTTATTCTTATCTTGAACGATAAGACGTTTGCGGGCGTAATAATCGGTTTTTCCTTGCCTACGCCTCTTGAATTTAACTTGGTACCTTTTGAAGTACTGCTTATTCTTAACAACTTTAACGAAAGCCTGAAATTGATAAAAATTTAAAACACTGTGAACAAAATTATCGTTAGTTGTTGAATCGGAAAAAATATTATAAACAAGAAAGAAAATTCAAAGCATATAAATCCATCAAAATATAATGGAATGTTATCTGTTATCATCTTGCACGAGTTAATCTGGAATCATCTCGAATATGTAGGGAATTTAGTTGAATTAAATAGTATATTCGTATATACCTGTTAATTAACTATTATAAACTATTCATATTTGTTTAATAACACTTACCATTTTCAATTAATTAAAAATGATCACTACGAACACAGGCCTGTGTATTCACCGCCGTGTCCAACACCAAAAAAGACAGAGAGAAGTTGGATGCAAGCACTTGTATATATGACAGTGACAGATGTATAATTCTTCTTTTTTCTTTGGAGTAAATCAATGAAATAAAATCCTATAAACAATTATTTGTTATTTGATCTAACAATGCCAGTAATGGATACATTTGATTTGAAAGTCATTTTTATATTATATTTAAATTGTTTCCTTCCTTACAAGATTTTAATTAGCTCCTGTCAAACTAGTAGACAGTAGACCAAAACGTCTAAACACGTGTGATTACTGTCATTTGTCATTTCTTTTGGTTCTAACCAAACAGTTTAATTTTGTCTGGCTTTAAATTAGAAATAAAAAACAATGAATGAAGTTCCAGGGTTTTCAGATCCAAATATTACAGATAAAAATGTCGAAGATGCCACATACAAAAAGAAAGAACATAAAAAAGGAGGAGGTTTCCAATCCATGCATCTGAATTTCAACGTTCTTAAAGGAATTACTAAACGAGGGTATAAGCAACCAACGCCAATTCAAAGAAAAGTATTGTTTTCATATCATTATTATTATATTTTACTTGAATACGATACATTTTAGACAATCCCTCTAATAATGGAAGGTAAAGATGTTGTAGCTATGGCTAGAACAGGAAGTGGAAAGACCGCTGCTTTTTTAATACCCCTGTTCGAAAAACTAAAACTACGAATTGCTAAAACTGGGGCCCGTGCATTAGTATTCTCGCCTACAAGAGAACTCGCTTTACAAGTAAGAATATATAATAAATATAAAATATTTTTTATATTAAATTCTTTCAGACGTTAAAATTCATCAAAGATTTAGGTCGGTTCATGGACTTGAAAGCAGCAGTAATATTGGGAGGAGATTCTATGGACGATCAATTTTCAGTTATACATGGAAACCCAGATATAATAGTAGCTACTCCAGGAAGATTTTTACATGTTTGCGTTGAAATGGAACTGAAATTAAACAGCATAGAATACGTTGTTTTTGATGAGGCAGATAGATTATTTGAAATGGGACTCGGAGATCAGTTAACTGAAGTTATAAGAAGATTGCCTGATACAAGACAAACAGTTTTATTTTCCGCTACCTTACCCAAAGTTTTAGTTGAATTCGCTAAAGTTGGATTAAGTGATCCAGTATTAATAAGATTGGACGTAGAATCTAAATTACCGGAAGAATTAGTTTGCTGGTATTTCACAGTTAAACCAGAAGAAAAATTAGCAGCTCTACTAGTCCTTCTACAATCCTACATCGATCCCAAACAACAAACAGTCGTTTTCGCAGCCACCAAACACCACGTCGAATATTTACATATGGTATGAATCTTTTTACAAAATTTTTTAATCTTTTATATGCTTTTTTGTACATTTTCAGGTCCTGGATAAAGTTGGAATTAGCAATACTTATATTTACTCCGATTTAGATCCTTCGGCTAGGAAAATACATGCTGCTAAATTCAGTCTGGGAAAAGTTAAAGTACTTATAGTTACAGATGTAGCAGCTAGAGGTATCGATATACCAATGCTGGACAATGTTATCAACTACAATTTCCCAGGGAAATCTAAATTATTCGTACATCGAGTGGGTAAGTACTGAATTTCTTCTTTTTTATCAAATTCAAGTGAATTTCTTCTTTTTTTTATCAAATTTGACTGAATTTCTTTTTTTTTTAATCAAATTTAACTGAATTTCTTCTTTTTTTATCAAATTCAAGTGAATTTCTTCTTTTTTTATCAAATTCAAGTGAATTTCTTCTTTTTTAATCAAATTTAAGCGAATTTCTTCTTTTTTTTATCAAATTTAAGTGAATTCCTTCTTCTTTTTTATCAAATTTTACTGAATTTCTTCTTTTTTCATCAAATTTAAATGAATTTCTTCTTTTTTAATCAAATTCAATTGAATTTCTTCTTTTTCATTATCAAATTTAAGCGAACTTCTTTTTTACATATTTTTTTTATCCAATTTAAACGAATTTTTTCTGTTTTTTATCAAATTTAAGTGAATTACTCCTTTTTTTATCAAATTTAAGTGAATTTCTTCTTTTTTTTTTTCAAATTTAAGTGAATTTCCTCTTTTTTTTAATCAAATTTAAGTGAATTTCTCCTTTTTTTTTATCAAATTTAAGTGAATTTCTCCTTTTTTTTATCAAATTTAAGTGAATTTCTCCTTTTTTTTATCAAATTTAAGTGAATTTCTTTTTTTTTTTTCGAATTTAAGTGAATTTCCTCTTTTTTTTAATCAAATTTAAGTGAATTACTTCTTTTTCAAATTTAAGTGAATTTCTCCTTTTTTTTTATCAAATTTAAGTGAATTTCTCCTTTTTTTTTATCAAATTTAAGTGAATTTCTTCTTTTTTTTTCAAATTTAAGTGAATTTCCTCTTTTTTTTAATCAAATTTAAGTGAATTTCTCCTTTTTTTTTATCAAATTTAAGTGAATTTCTCCTTTTTTTTTATCAAATTTAAGTGAATTTCTCCTTTTTTTATCAAATTTAAGTGAATTTCTTCTTTTTTTTTTCGAATTTAAGTGAATTTCCTCTTTTTTTTAATCAAATTTAAGTGAATTACTTCTTTTTTTATCAAATTAAAGTGAATTTCTCCTTTTTTTAATCAAATTTAAGTGAATTTCTCTTTTTTTTTATAAAATTTAAGTGAATTTCTTCTTTTTTTATAAAATTTAAGTGAATTTCCTCTTTTTTTAAATCAAATTTAAGTGAATTACTTCTTTTATTTTATCAAATTTAACTGAATTTTTTCTTTTTTTTTATAAAATTTAAGTAAATTTCTTCTTTTTTAATCAAATTTAAGTGAATTTCCTCCTTTTTTATCAAATTTAAGTGAATTTCCTCCTTTTTTATCAAATTTAAGTGAATTTCCTCTTTTTTTAATCAAATTTAAGTGAATTTCTTCTTTTTTATCAAATTGTATTGTTTTTAATTTTAAAGGTCGTTGTGCTAGAGCTGGTAGAAACGGTACAGCCTTCTCTTTAGTTTCCCCAGATGAATTCGCTTATTTATTAGACTTACATTTATTTTTGGGACGTACTCTTTCTATTACGACTGCTGTTAATAAAAACGGTACTGTGGGAAGGATCCCACAATCTTTACTCGAAGAACAACAAAGTACGTTATTAACTTTACATGAAAATAATATCGATTTGGTTTCTACAAGAAAAGTATCAGAAAACGGTTATCAACAATATATTAGATCGAGACCGAATGCTTCTTCTGACAGTAACAGGAGGATTAAAGAATTGCCTCTTACGTCTTGTTGGGTACATCCTATTTTTAGGAAAGTTGGGGAAAATAGTGAACAGGAGAGGGAAAGTTTATTGGATAAAATGAAAAGTTACCGACCGCTAGGGGTAAGTCATTATTATATAATTTGTTTAAAGTTTTTTGTTTACATTTTTGTATGGTTTATTTATATTGTGATGTTGCCAAGCTGTAGTTTGTTTATTTACTTAAAAGAAAACTAAAAAAATTCGATCTGATGTTGGATATTTATGTAACAATCGTATTAATAATAATGAATACTATTACTCACGTCTATTACCGCAGTAAGCGGGTCCCTTATTTCGGTAATCTCGTTCAAAATAGCTCAACAAAGTTGTTACCATCAAATGACATTTATTTTAGATCTGCTTCGGTATTTTATTAACTACACTGCTTATTTGTCTAAATAATTATTATAAAACTGGTTTTTTCAATATAAGAGAGACAATTAATTCAAAAGCATCAAAAAACAATCAATGTCAATAAACATCAAAACAATCATGTGACATCTTGAAGTTTTGCCAACCCGTTAGCTGTCAGTCTAAGATCAGTGTGGCCAACAAAAAGTGGTCTATGGACTGAACTCCTCTATTATACTACAGAGTACACCATCTGAGGGGGTGTACTCTGTGATTATACCAGTTTATCTGACACCATCTTAAAGTTTTGCCAACTTGTTAGCTGTAAATTGCCCTATTTGTTAAGGACAAATTGTATATACTTTTGGTAAATTAGTATTTATTCTGATAAGCAGGAAAGTAACTAAAAATGACATTGCTTTAGACAATATTTGAAATTTGCGGAAAAAACAAATCAGAAGAATACATAACCATGAAAAAAAAGCGAGCTTTCCACAAAGATAAAATAGTAGCACATCATCAAGTAATAGAAAGAAAAAAAGCGGAAATAGAAGAAACCAAACCCGAAGTAACTACTTTACAAAGCAGCAATAACGACGACATAAACGAAGCTTTTTCCACAGTGGTTTTACCCAAAAAACGAAAAATGGACACTTTGTATAAGAAAAACAAAAAACAAAAAGTCAAAGACGAAAATTATATCCCTTATGCACCTTCCGATCAACACACAGAACAAGGGTAAAACAATAAACTACGTTCATAAACTTCCACTATATAATTTCGATTTCAGGTTAGCCGTCAATAATTTCCAGAAAGAAGCGATGCGAGCGCAGTTGGATTTGGTGGGCGATTCTGCCGAACATATGAGAATGAGTAAACAATTGAAAGTGTGGGATAGAAAGAAGAAGAAAATGGTTGCTGCACCGGTAAGTCTATATTTGTAAACACAGTAGTTCAAATGTACATTTTAAGTTGTATACGGTATAAAACGCAGTAGTTCAATTGTACGTTCTAGATAACTTTGTCTTCTTTTTTATATCGTGATGTAGTATAGGTTATGCTGTGGGACAAAATGACAATTTTTTGACGTATTTTTAAGAATGCCAGAGCCGGAAAAATTAGAACAGAAGCCGGCGTCTGGATATCAGCCACTTACAAGAGCAACAGATACGAGCAATGGAAAGAAAAAACTAAAATAGATCAAGAACAAGACGATGACGAGGACGAAAGTTCTGCTCCGAAAGGTAAAGTTTCTCTCCCTTTTCACAATCATTGGTGAGTTTGAATCTTTTTTTTTTTTTAGCTCCAGTAAGAAGTCGTCACACTCATTGGGCAAAACATAACGAAAAAGTTAAGTTGAAACAAAGAAAGTCTGAACTTAAATCGACAGATCAAATTGTAAAAGCTCGATTGATAGCTGATAAGAAAAAACAAAAACAGAAGAAGGGCAAGTCGAAAAAGGGAAAGAGAGGAAGGCGTTGAAAGGTTTGTTTTAACTAGGATTGTTATAATTGAAATAAATTTATTATTAAAGAAAAATTTACTTATTCACCTTACTGGAACTCCTTTCTTCACAGTAGTTCAAATGCTCATCTTTCAGGGTCAATAAAAACTATTTTTACTAAAAATCTTTAATTTTTTTCAATCTCGTTTTCATCATATCTTCCCAACTAACACTTTCGACAACTAACCCCCCATTTAAACAATTCACAACCACTGAATATTCCGTGCTGCTTTCAGGATTAATTATAACCGAGTCAGGACCATGTACAGCTTTAAATACCTTTTGTACATCACAAGACTTAGCTTGGAGTAAAAATTTGATATTTTTCTGACAGAATTCAGCCAATTTTAAATGCAACGCTCCATTTTTCATGTTTATTTCAGAGTTTCCCTGTATTCTTGACAAATATATATCAGCGTTACCATTTTCTACTGTAGTTAAAAGACTGCCATCAAATCCAGCTGGATAATACATTATTATTCATATATAAGGAGTATTTATTACATTGGGGTACTTACTAAGATTTAAATGACCTTCTTTGACCAATATTTGGCAACGTTTATGTAGATTTGATAATGTTAAATTACCGTTACCAGTTTCAAACACGCTTTCATTACAATATGAAGATTCGACAGTTATATCACCTTTGTTAGTTTTTAGATGTAAATCAAGTCCTTGTAATTTTCCAGCTTTTATTGACTACGAATTAACGAAAATCTTATAATTAACTACAATCCATTATATAGAATTGCTTACCCCATTTTCAGTAACTACTTCAATGTTAGATGCGTTAATTGCATCTTTTAATTCGATATCACCATTTTTAGTACAAATTTTAAGAGATTTCCCATTAAATTTATCCACACAAATATGTCCTTTGTCTGATTTTAAATTGATTTCATCCCCGTTAAATTGGCCTATAGTAATATCTTTCTTTGAAGTTACATACAAGTCTACAAATAATATATAAATTTTAACTGGGCTTTATGGTATTGAAGATTGTTTTCTTACTTGCTTTTACAGGAACTTCAATCTGAACACTGATATTTTTTCCATCTTCTTTAGTATTGTCTATTATTGTAATATTATTTCCATCTACACTACATTTTAATGATTGTGCATCACTCGGTATTAGTAATTTATCACAATTAGGATATTTATGAACACTCAATGGTTTAATAAACAAACTATAAGAAACATTAATGTAAATATCACTGTATGAAAGAACTTTCAGCTCTCGCTTCACTTCTTTTGAATATTTTCGTGGAATACATGTATTTAATTTCTTAGATGTAGTCAATACTTTCGTAAATATATTCCTACATGTATTCAGAAACATTTTCTTGGGATTTCTCTTTTTAAACTGTACATAACCTTAAAAATTGTTATGTGAGATTTGAACTATTTGACAAACGTCAAGTTTTTCAATCGGCCTTTAATAATAGGGAGATACAACCAATTAATATATCTGTGGTTTACTAAATGAATCATTTGAACTACTTATTGTTTATAGGCTGTTCGTAAGCGTCCCATTTAGATAGTGGAGAAAAGAATACAAATATTTCGTATAAAAGCTAATTTATTTATAATTTAAAACGAGAATATACAAAATATAATATTGGTTTAAATAATGTGAATAATTTCTAAACTATAAATGACGAAATGACACTAAAATGGCCATAGGTTAACATTAAAACGTCAAATTAAGAAATTAAAAAAAAAACATACAGGGAGAATAAAAAACAAGTGAGATTTTCTCAATAATCAGTTCGTTGGATTCAACATTTCTAGACAAAACTTATCATTTGTTGTGTTCCACTGCCTACAATCTTCAAAAGAACGCTATCAATACAATATTTTTTTCTCCCTGTATATATACAATATAAACACACTCTCTAATAGATTCAGTTCATTTTTGTTTATATATTTGGGTAAATTGTAAGATATAAAGTGCTATTAAGATTGTCTTTCTACAGTGAACGGATAGTCATAGTCTTTGAGAAGCTGCTGCATAGTTTTCGCCTTTATCCTAGGGAACTGGAACTAGAAAGAAAAGTTTAAATTTAAACCCCATCATGCGACCACTCCAACAAAAAGTCTCGTTCTCAGGAACATCCCCCTATCACTAGTTCACACATATCAACCCCCCCGTGCTGAAAAATTAACAAAAACTTACCCTATCAGAATTAGAACCGGTTAAAAATTTGGAATTTACAATGAAAGGTACACCATCTAGTCCTAGATGAGGATTACCCAAGGTATGCGTAGATTGCTGATGTTCAAGTACAGGACCTGGCGGTTTAGGTGCTGGTCGCAAAGGTCCCCCTGCTGGACCTGGATGGAGAAAAATTTATTGGGGAAACCAAGGAACGTTCCGTTCGATCTTACCTGCTGGAATCGAAGGATAAGGTCCCTGTCGTAAGATTTCGTAGTCATTATTTGTATCTGTAAGTGATGGATAAGCTGAAGGGTTTCCTGGAGTCATAGCGTTCGGTTTTGGAGGTCGTTCCGGTGGGGTTTGGCCGTTAGGGTTGTTAGATTGAGCGTCTTGAACGTTCCCCATTTTATAACAGAGAGTAACACCGTTTAATTCTCTAGAATTAATCGGATATTATTGTCCATCATCAAATAATGTTATTTATACGGATATTTAATTATAAAATGTTGGAAAAAGTATTTGGGTCACTTAAAACCACTTCCGTCTCATAGAACTACTGATTGACTAATGACAGTAGTGACATTTGACGTTGACATCAAACATGCAACGTAGATCATCGGTACAAAGAGTATACACTCTTTGGGGAAACGTAGTGTTGGTTTACAACAAAAATAAATTTTAAATGTACAGTTATTTATACTGTATCAAAAATATCCCTATTTCATATATTCAATTATAAAATGTTGGGAAAAGTATTTGGAACACTTAAAACCACTTCCATTCCATAGAACTACTGATTGACTAATGACAGTAGTGACATTTGACATTGACACCTTTGGGGAATCATACTGTTTTGGGTTACAGCCAAAATTAATTTTAAATGTACAGTAAATCACTGTATATCTGTATTTTTATTTAGAGAACGTTAAAATTGAATTTAAAAGTTGGGGTATCCCAGATTGATAATAAAAATATTATAAAGAAACTCAAAATTATTTTAAGAATATTGATAAAAACGTACTTTTTCTTCCTGCGACATATTGTACAAAACACCATGGTTAAATTCAAATGAAATAAATGGGGATACAATATTTAATACCACACTGATTAGATTAGATTAAAATTTAAGCAAATGATAACTAGGAAAGTAATTTTTAGATTACAACATTTAATCGAACTCATCTCAATCATATTTGATGCTGTCAGATTATCACATAACCTACAATAGAGGAGTTTAGTCCATAGAACTCTATACTACGTAACATAGAGTTCTATGGTTCAGTCTAAGGTCAGTGTGGCCAACAAAAAGTGGTTTTTTCAGACAAGAATGACATTTAAGGTCACCATTTCATTTCTCTTTCTCTAGAAATGCTACAAAAATCTAATAAAAAATGGACATACACAATTAAACGAATATTAACAAAAATAAATATAGCTGACATTTGACAGAGCTAGTGACTGAATAACAGAAATGAAATGGTGCCAACAATATTTTTGTTTTCAACAGTAGACCTCAAATGTCATTCTTGTCAGAGAAAACCACTTTTTGTTGGCCACACTGACCTTATATTGAACTGTCAGATTTTCACATAACCTACAATTATTGCTGAATAATGAAATAATTTCCGGTGCTGGTCAATAAAAATATGATCAAATTTAGCCACTTACCCAGCAAACGAAAATCCAGCTGGTGCCTTTCTTAATCTACTACAAATAATTATATCGGTAACGGCAGTTTTTATGTCCTTTCTATTAACCAATCTATAACAGATTTGCTTTTTTCTCCAAGCTTTTTGTTCGCTGTCTGCTGTTCTGTTCAGCAAACTAAATCCTTGTGGTGGATTGGCTTTGTCCGCAAGGACTAAGATCTCTTGTACAACGAAATTTGGCAATCCTATAAGTAAATTCATTTTCGAGATATTCTTTATTATTTTTAATATACCTCCAAGGTAGTCCCATTCTAATTTCACAGTTATTAGACCTTGGACTTTGAAAATACACCAAGAAAACCATCAATATCATTAAATTAATCATTTTCGATGAGTTTCTATCACATTTTTTTTGGTATGTATGAAAAAATATGAAGAAATCTTTGGAAAACAGATTAGTTCCTTGTACATTGACATACATTCATTAAAAATCCCATAAATATTAATTAAACCGAACAATGAATTCAACTGAAGTTATTATTCACTAATTAAATTACTTTGTATTTAAAATAAAAACAGTACCAATAACTGTACTTTATTTAAATTAGAATTTAACTGTAACTGCGTGTGAAATAAAGATAAAGAAGAAAATGTGAGGTATATTCTAATAGAGCAATTCTGTTTTGTTTAATCTGGTCCCTTTTATAGTAATTTTACAGTATTTCTTATGGACTTTTTATATAAACAACTTTATTACATCTTTATAATTGATATTATTGTTATTGCAAGTATAAAGAAATTAAAACAAGTTGTATAGATGCATGTTGTTCTAAAAATGATGAACCTCACATATAAAATACATCCTATAAATTCAAATACCCTTATTTCCATAGATAATATTTTTATAACCTCTTTTTATCAGTATTAAAAATGTTGAATCACCAGTGTATACAAAAATAATAAGCTTTATAAAGATATATATGAACAATAAATAATCTAAATATGAACCTAATATTAAATAACTTACCTTCAGTTTTTGATAAACATAAATATCTTGCTGAACTACTTTTAAAAATCGAATTCTCTCTCAAATCTGCATCAGAATCTTGATCATAGGTTTTATTTATAGCAAAAAAGCCTCTAGGACACTTTTCTAGATTTTCTACGATCTAAAAATACCGAAACAATGTAGGTTTTTGTAAACTAAAATTTTGAAAATTATAAACTTACTTGTATAGCTGTAATTGGTCTATCGTCGGGCCAATTTAAAATCTTATTCTGGACAGACGATTTTAACATCGTACTCAGTCTTGTTATCAGTCGTCTATAAATAAACAAAAATTGACAATTGCACTAGAAAAGTAAAATAATGTCTTTCTTATTGTACCTGCCACAGCATCACACTGATTTGATGTTTTCTAATACTATTAATAAACTATTAGTCAGACAGATCACAAGAACTCATATTTATCACAATAATTTTAAAACCACAAACTATAAGAAATAGGAAACTACGATCTATCCGCTACGAGATAATTCTGGTTTGTGAGATACCTACCTTCACGCAGAACGTTGACCTTCAACGACAAAATTTCCGGACACAATTTATTAAAATTAATCGAATTCTTTTCTTTTCACTTGTATGCTTGTATAATCTTATCTTTTTTACCCGCATTTGCCTGTTTACCTTATCACTGTAAGTTATGTCATTGTATTACCAAGTAAAAGTCTAAATTAGGGATAAAGAATTAATACTTATGGAGAATGTAGATACATTACTCATGGAAATCTAGATAAAGCACTTCAAATCGCACCAATCAAATCGCTTTCAATTAATTATTTAAAAACCGAGACCTCGCCCAATTATATTGTTTTACTAAACAGGCTAATTGTTTATGTTATAAATTATAAATATGCGTGCCCATTTGAAGGAATAACTGTTTTGCTGTTTATTTTAAAACTATTTTTGTTATCGATGATTTCTCAACAGCTGGGAGGCATTTTATAAAGTAATCGATTTGCCTATCTATTAGTAGCCATAGTTCTATGTTTCTAGTAACTTTGCATACAAGGCCTCCTACAACACTAGGCCGGAATGCTGAAATTTGGCAACTTTGTAGAGAGGGCTTATCATGTCAGACTTCTATCATGGCGAGACCGTGAAATAATATTTATTTACGTTTATAGTGCCTCTGTATTTATAATTCGTGATATGTAATAGATGATCAGAGGATTGTAATAGTGTGTACAATCTTTTTAAATAGATTTTATGAACTTGGTGCTTGTTATTTGCAGTTAACAGACTGACAACTTCAACATAAGACTTCTGTTTGCATCCGTTTGTTTTTTAGGTAAGATATTTAATAATATATATAAATAAAAAGATTTTAGCATCAGTATAATTTGTAAACATACTCTCTAGTATGTGGACTCATATAAAATATAAAGCAATTAAGGCATAACATGGTAATTGTATCAAATAAAGGATGTTTAAGAATTTTCTTAAACTGATTGAAATTATTTAACCAAGACTAATTTTCATATTATTATACAATTTCTGATTCTTGCTAAGCCATCAAGCCACATTAAACATACATGAATTATATAAATTAAGCCAATAAAGTTATTTACTCATAAACTAATAACTCGACTAATAAGTAACACTTCTATTATATATTTTATTTTGTTGTAGATGTCTGCAAAATGTTCAGTACTAAAGTTGTATAGATTTCAACAGTGAAGGATATATTACAGTAGTTTCCACCCAGTGATAAGCTGAAGAAAGGATCCTACATACAAATTGGGGACTAAGTCAAACTTCAGTGTGTATAAAACTCAGTATTAAATATTTCCCCAAAGATCAAATTTCATTCACTGATGTGTACAAGGATAAGTATGGTGATCGGAAGACATTTACAAGGAAAAGACCTGTGTTAAAGGAAAATGTAATACCACAAATATTTCCCCGTCTCTCGAAATATCTTCCAGTGGAGAAGAATCCAGCTACAAGAAGTAATCCTGGAATGGGAAGAATAAGGACAGGTACAACAAGAAGAATGGTTAAATAGTGATGTGATAGTGAATTTTTGTGAAGATTAAATCTAAATTGAGTGCTCATTTAGAGAAGTGGCTGTGTCAATAACAAACAAACTATATATTTATATTTGATTGGATTTGACAATGATGAACCATATGTCAGGTGTAGTATAAAACTATTTGAATGAATAAATGATAATCTAGGTAAGAATTGAGCATAATTTATTCATTATTTAGTTGATTTATATTTATTTTAAGGTGATGTCTTGTCAGCTGTAGAGGCTGATTTTATTCATATTTTATATTCTTATCAATAAAATACCTTTTGCAGTATTATTTTCTTTGGTCTACCCATATATATTTCGATTTTTATTCGTTTAAAATGTTTCTTAGCCTGATTTATTTCATATTTCTCAGGCCTACAATCGTTTTCATCGGCCCTCTTTTTGAAAGTCGCGCCACGTTGCCACATCTAGGTTTCCGGCCTTGTGTTAGAGGTGGCCTTGTTTGCATACAAACCAACTTGTTTATTAATAAAAATGTTATTGTTAAATTATGCTAAATCATAAAGCGATAAACAAAAGCTTCCTTTATTCGATAATTTGAAAATAAATCTGAATTTTGAATTCAACCCCACAAACCGGGCAAGTTATCCCCTGGAAAATTATTATCCAATAAAGGAAAAAGAAGAAGAATTCAACCATAACCTTACACATTGTCATTTTTATTTGTATATCTTTTAAATAAATTTAGATAAATGGAAATAGAATCCACAAATTTGGAAGCCAATACGAGCACATCAACGTATTCGACAAAGTAAGTAATTTGTACAATAAATTTCATGTATTTCAATTTTAAATTTCATTATTTTAGACTACTACTTTGCGAAGTATGTGGTTCAGGTAATGGTAGATATACTTGTCCTCGATGTGAATTAAAAACTTGTTCAGTAAGATGTAACAAAATACATAAATTGGAAATAGACTGCAATGGAGAGAGGGATCGAACAAAATTCGTACCTTTGAATAAATTTACCAATTTAGATTTGTCCAGCGATTATAGATTATTAGAAGAAATTTCTAGATCTTTGGAAGTAGCAAAAAAAAACTTTGGTTACAAGTGGAATTCGCACCATGTAATGAAACTAAGGAACGCAGCTAAATTAAGAAAAGTAGATTTAAAATTTCTACCTTCCCAGTTTTCTAGACATAAGAATAATACGACAAACTTTCAACCAACACTGGGACAAATATTCTGGAATATTGAATGGGTTTTTGTGAATGCTGAAAAAATGAAAATACACGACGAAAACATCCCAGAAAATCAAAAACTCAGCACCATTCTTCAAAAATATTTAACATCAATCGATAACAAACTACTAGCAGAAAAATTACAGTTTTACCAAGCCGTAGGAATACCTGGAATAAAATTATACTTAAAAGCAGAACAAAAAAAAGATAAAAAATTCTACGAATTGGATATCACTACGACATTAAAAGAATCTCTGGCAAATAAGATAATCATCGAGTATCCAACAATTCACATAGTTCTCAAAGATCATGGATGTGGTTACAACGTAATTGATTCAGGTAAGTGCAAAAACAATCATTTATTCAACTTTTGGTAAAAAATCTGACACTTTATTATCCGGAGCAGCAGCGTACGGTACTTTCTGAAAAGTTTCAATAAAATACTCGCCTTCATTAGTTGAAACAGTGGGAGTTTTATGATCTTCTTGGTTGTTTCGAGGAATTACTGGGATGTCATCTTTACTTTCTGTCGGTTCAAATTTTTCCACAAATACATCAAAAATGTCACTTGTACTTTCAGGATTATCTATCGGTTTATTTTCAACTTCCTTAAAAGTACAAGCTTCTTCGGAATTGGTTTTATCTTCTTTAAAAGAACACGATTCACCATGATCCGCTATCTGTTCTTTCAATTTCGGTTTCGATTCAGAAAAAATAGCTACAAGATTTGCTACATCTCTTTCCGATTCTAATCTTTTTTCCTCAGCCATATGTATATCGCGTTCCGCTTTTTTACGTTCCTTTTCTTCTTTTCTACCAGCTTCTATCGCTCTTAAAACTTTATATTTACTCGCTCCATATATTATCCCGGCCAGTAGAAGACCGTATCTGAATAGTTTTATGACTGGGGAAACTTTTACAGGCTCCGGCAAGGGCATGATTCACAATTTAATCTTTTATAATGTTTGACATGTTTTGTAATTTTGACGTTTGCTTGAAATGTTAAGTAAGCTTCACATGAAGATATTTTGAATCAGTACACAATAACTTTCAGATGATGAAGACGATATTGGTATAAATAAAAAGTTTGGAAATGAAGTTGTAAATAGTATTGTAAGTAAAGCGGAAAATGATATGAACAAGTCTTCAAAGAATCTGCTATTTACTTCGGAATGTTCAG
The DNA here is from genome assembly GCA_963978555.1 of Galerucella nymphaeae. Taxonomy (NCBI): domain Eukaryota; kingdom Metazoa; phylum Arthropoda; class Insecta; order Coleoptera; family Chrysomelidae; genus Galerucella; species Galerucella nymphaeae. The sequence continues at coordinate 18,037,549 of OZ021713.1, forward strand.
ATGATGAATTACTTTAATTTAAAACTAACAACTCTAAGGAAAATTAAAGAAAAACATCTGAAATTGAAAAGCTTGGAAGAATTTTTGGCGTCGTTTTATAAAATGTGAAAATTTATTTGTTTACCTATATTTTTGTATTGTATTGTTTGTTGAATAAAAAATTGTATGTATAATATTCACAATAAACATGTTTCTATTGAGTTTATCATTTATTTTCCTAAAAAAAAACCTTAAAAGAATTATTTTTGCTAACTTATGTTGGTTTTTTGGCAAAACTGTCAAAGCAAAAGTCAAGAATAACCCTTAACCTCAATATCTTCTTTTTTGAACAGTATTCTGAGGAATAATCCATAGAGATATATGATTTTATCTATGGAATAATCTACTATTTATTATTATTTATAAAATTTGAAGGTATATTTCATCTCTGGGTGCTCTGCCACTATTTTTTATATTAATTTAGGGTATATTATTCTTATATTCTTATTCTCAGTCACCATGAACTAGCTTCGTTATAGTCCAAATGTATAAAAGAAGAAGTTCCTTTTCATGGTACTGCCTACTGGCTAAGTCAATTGTCAAATATTTTGTTTATTGTTTATGATAAATTAAAACTAACAACTCTAAGGAAAATTAAATAAAAACAACAGTATATAAAAATACATATTTATATGATATAATAACAACAAAAAAATGCAAAAACAAGAGATGATGTCGTTAAATTGCTTGGAAAAATGAAATCGAAATCTTATTACATCTGGTCAAGCTAAAAGCAATATATTTTCCTGTAGATACTGAATCAGAAGAAAATGGATACTTTCCATACAAACTACATACTTTTTGTAGGTTTAATGTTGTCAATAAACAATTTTTAAATAAATAAAAGGTAATTAAACACATATATATTAAATAACCCACTTCCTGTTGAATAAATATGAAAATTAGTTTATTAACCACAAGTCCTCCAGCCAAAATTTACACAAAAGTGTCACATAAATATACATTTTATATTATTGAACTTACATTAATATACAATAAAATGGAAAAAAAATATTTTTCACCTCCTAACCTTTGGATTATTAAAACAGAATCTTTTAGTAGACAAATTTAACTTTACAAAACCCAAAAATATAAAATAAATAGCAGTAAAACGATTCCTCCCACAGCGGCTTTTACATACATGGATTTAGTATTTAAATAAGTTGCGTCCTTTTTATATTTTTCTGTCAGCATTGAGAGATTTTGAGTTTTAGTATCCAATTCTATAAAACCAGCATATTATAACCTTAAAACTATTGTTTAAATACAATTTTTCCTACCTGATAATACTGTGCCTCGTTGCAGAACATCATCAATATTTTGCACCATAATTCTTTGAACGTCCTGTAATTGATTATTAATAGTATTTAAATTTCTTCTTGATCTGGAATCTGCGAATTGTTTCTTAGCTTTTTGAATGTATGTATCAAATTCTATGAAAGAATATGGTCTAGTTACGGTATTCACTCTTTTACCATATTCTGAATGGAATTGTTGGGATATATCTTCTAAATAAGAATAAGCTAGACGTTTTGAATATGTTTTTTCACATAAAACTAGATAACATACATCAAATTCTATCAAATAACTGCAAAAAGAAATAACATTATTAATTAAAACTGTTGGTAGATAATAACTTACTGAAATAAATATGGTCCAGTTTCAATTGTACATCTATTGGGAGATTGAGGCCCTAATTTTCTAAATAACATTTTAGCTTGATTTTGGTAATCCAGTATACTTCTTCCAGACTGAAATTTAAACAATATTGTTTCATTTAATATGTTTAGGAAATTTTATACACAGACCTGTTCATCTTCTTGCATAGTAGCAGCCAGGGGTAGTCCATCTGCCACCCTGGCAATCATTGTCATTAAAACCATACTTTTTACTTTTAAATGTTTAACACGATATCAAAATCAAATCCGGGGTAGGTTATTTTTTATTTACACGTCATACTAAACACGTCAGTCACTTCTTCTTTTTTAGGTTTCTAAATTTCTAGTTTTCTTCTTCTTTGTATATCACGCACGTTTGAACTACTGATCGACTTCATTGGTTTGTTTTTTGTCAATCTAATCTAACCTAAAAATTAGTTGTAGCTTTTTTAATGTTTAATAAAGAAAGAAGCTAATTATTAAATAAGTGTATAAAATTGTATGTGGTGAAAATGTCTGAATCTACATCAAAAACCATTTTACCTTTCAGTAAATCAAATGATAAAGAACAAGATAAGGTAATATGTTTACTCGTATATCTACTTATTTCTTATCTATTCACTAGTTTTTTAATACATACATTTCGAAATTTAACCTTTTTTGTTAACTGCTATAAGTAAAAAAACTGTAGTTTTTCTTGTCAGGGTGCCATATTATTCATTTTATTTGACCCTACCACTGTACAATAAATTATTATAAATGAATTTCTCAAAAGTATGTTTTCACTAATTTCTTTGTTTTCATTATCATATTTGTTAATTGTCTGTTGAGTTTATCAAAAGTAAATTTTTCTTAGAAATTGTTGGAACCCTTCGGTTACATACTACAAGTCCCTGGTAAAAATGTAAGATCTAAATTATCAAGTGCATTCAATCATTGGTTGAGGATTCCGAATGAAAAGCTGCTACAAATTAGTGATATTGTCCAGATTTTACACAATTCTAGTCTACTGTAAGTAATTTCTGTTAATAAAACAACACATTAGTCCCTTTATTTCAAATTGAAAGTTATTTGTTTCAGACTTGATGACATTCAAGATAATTCAATATTAAGACGGGGTATCCCAGTAGCTCATTCAATATATGGAGTAGCTAGTACGATTAATTGTGCAAATTATACATCTTTTATTGCCTTAGATCGAGTCAACGACTTGAATCATTCCAAAGTAAGTTTGATAAATGATAATGTATAATTATAATTTAATAATTAAAATTTATCTTTTGCAGGCAATATCGATTGCTTTGGAACAAATTTTGGAGCTTTACAGGGGCCAGGGTATGGAAATATATTGGCGAGATAATTTTACTTGTCCTACGGAAGATGAATATAGACAAATGGTGATACGAAGTGAGTAATTTTTGTTTTATATGAAAATTTTTTAATTGAATGTGTTATTTTGTAGAAACTGGTGGTCTTTTTATGTTAGCGATAAGATTAATGCAAATTTTCAGTGAAAATAAACAAGATTTTACCAAAATTACAGCAATTTTAGGGCTTATGTTTCAAATACGAGATGATTATATCAATTTACTATCAAAAGATGTGAGTAACATCATTTTTTTAACCAAAAAATATAGAAATCTGTAATATATTTTCAGTATATGGAACATAAAAGCTATTGTGAAGATTTAACCGAGGGTAAATTCAGTTTTCCAATTATTCATGCCATTAGAAGTCAACCGAACGACCAGCAAGTTATTCGTATCCTTTTTGTTGTGTCTTTTAATTCAATTCATCATTAAATACTTTAAATTTTCTTAATAAATCATCAGATATTCTTCGACAAAGAACCAAGGAACCTGAAGTTAAAAAATATTGTGTATCTTTGTTGGAAAAATATGGTAGCTTCGAATATACAAGGAAAGTTTTATCAGACTTACAGAATGAAGCTAGAGAGGAAATTGAAAAGCTCGGCGGTAATCCTCATATGGAAGAATTTTTGGCGTCGTTTTATAAAATGTGAAAATTTATTTGTTTACCTATATTTTTGTATTGTATTGTGTCTGTTGAATAAAAAATATGTATGATATTCACAATAAACATGTTTCTATTGAGTTTATCATTTATTTTCCTAAAAAAAACCTTAATTTTTACTATTTTTTGACAAAACTGACAAGAAAAGTCAAGAACAACCCATAACCTCAATATCTTCTTTTTTGAACAATATTCTGAGGAATAATCCATAGAGAAATATGATTTTGTCTATGGAATAATCTACTATTTATTATTATTTATAAAATTTGAAGGTATTCGTTATCTTTGGGTGCTTTGCCACTATTTTTTATTTTAATTTAGGGTATATTATTTTCATATTCTTATTTCCACAGTCACCATGAACTAGCTGTTAACTAGCTTTGTTAAAGTCCATATGAATAAAAAAAGAAGTCCCTTTTCAGGGGACTGGCTAAGTCAATTGTCAAATATTTTATGTTTATGCCAATTTTTATCCTTACTGGAAAATTTTCAATTTTATTTACATTGAAAATTTTTAAATACACCAAGTTTATGAGAGTTTAGAAAAAATGAGTAGAAGAAAGAACGCTAGTCGTGTTGCTGCATTACTGAGGAATTATCATCAAGATTCAGATTCAAATTCAGACAATGAATCCGGTGGTATGACATCGGCATTTGTAACTCTTTTACAAGCTGCAATTTCACAATCCACACGAAAATCCGCTAATCCGAAACGTAAACGTAACACTACCAAAAAACCTGCTACAAAGAAAAAACCAACTACTCCAAAAAATAAGACAAAACAAAATGGGAGAAAAGTACCTAGTGCTGTTAATTTTGATTCCGATTCCGATGATAATGAAATCGCTACTGCAGATATATCCGATACGATCAATGAAACATATACGAAGAAGGTCGAAAGTAAAGTTGACACATTTTTTAAATCTGGATCTTTAATGTCAGATGATGACGATGATGAAGTGCTTAACAAACAATCAAATATTATTTCTAAGCCAAAACCGAAAGATTTTTATGTGCTTTCTGATTCTGATGAAGACTTACCTTCGACATCAACGGTGAAGGATGTAGTAAAATCTGTGGTACAGACAATAGATCCACCTAAAGAGAAGGATGAAGATCTGATGGATATAGTTGACAAGATATTAGACTCTGAAGATACTCCTATAGAAATAGAAACTAAAACAGAAGAACCAGACAGCTGGAGCGTATTTAAAAGTAAAACAGAAGAAATTATGGGAAGCGTAACTGCCTTTCTGGATACCTTTAAAAAAGATGAAAAAGAAAAACCACAACCAGAAACTCCACCCGAAAAAACCAAACTATCCTGTCCAATCTGCTTAGAAGTTTTAGTTGAAGGTATAGTACCAGGAGCAACTGTATGTGGACATATATTTTGCATGGATTGTATACAAAAAGTGGCTAAGACTTCAAAGACTTGTCCGACTTGCAGAAAACGCATCACAGTTAAACAAATCCATCCTTTGTACATTTAAACAGTCTTGATTATATGTGTTATTTTTAATTAAAACAGTTTGGTTAAGTTGGTTTATATTTTTAGCAGATGAAGTTGAATTTTTAGCTGAGAGATGGAATTTTAACCAGGTAGGTGCAATTTTAGTTAGTAATGTGCCAATTTCTACCTTGAGGTTTCACTTTTGACTTTTTATTACATCAGAAAATCTCTTGTCATTATTTTATTTCCCGATTTGTTGAAAAGCTCCACAGAGAATTTAAATAAAATCAAAAGGACAATTTCACAAAAATATATTTAATCTAAATTCAATGTACACAGTATTTTATTCAGGAACCAAGAATTAATTTCAGTAATATTGTGATTATATTTAAAAAAATTACAGGATCTGAAAATAAATACATTTAACGTTACATCTAAATATTGCTGCCTTATCTACTTACATTTCGAAATTGTAGACAGGGAACTTATGATATTGAAAATTTTCGTTTTGGATTCTTCATTTTTAAAACACAATTTCGACCTAAGGTTGCCTTCATCATCAGTAGCTAAAAACAAACAGATATAACTGTCTGAAGAGGCTAGTAAGTTAACAGGTGATACTTACGTTGACCAAAAAAATAACGTTCTTCATTTATTATTGTAAATGCATTTAAACATAATAAAGATGTCTCGAAAAGGTTCCACAATGTTAGAGCCATATCTTTCAATTTATCATTACAGATTTGGAAAACCGTTTCAAGTTGAACATTTCGTTTTGAAATGGCGTAGATGTCATTAAAAACGTCAAAATTATACAGGGTGGCTCAGACAAAATAATTTAAACGTCAAATTGGACTATTTACAACCCCATCTATGAAATACTTGTTGAATTTCAAAACGTTTCTGGTTTTGAATTGAATTGTGAGTGTTGTTACATAATAAAGTGTTTTTCTTAATGTTTTACTAAGGTACGTATGACAAAAATAATTATATACCAGACTAAGTGCTTTCTTTGCAATTATATCATCAGTCAGCAACTGATTAATGTTATCTAAGCTCTAGTTTCCTTGTATTTATTTAGAATACAGTATTGTCATTATGTAGATAAATAATATAGGTTCACACGTCTTTATGAAAAAAATTTCGTATGTTCAATGACTATAATTTATATATACATCGTTCATGGTTGGTTGGGTATAAAATTTCAACGTCAAGATCAAGAGATACACTAAAAGATACTTGATTTGGATATTTTACGCAAGAAGAAAGTTTTTATGGTCGTTAAATATAATGGTTCGAATCATACTATGAATTATACATTTAGATTATTAAAAATGTTGCTACACTCTCTTTTTTTTTTGGTGCGCTTCATATTATGAAAGCTGTATTTGTAGGTAGATTGAAATAATGAGTATTATAAAAGTGGAAAAATCACTGTACGAGCAAAAATGCATATCTGAGAAACAATCATAAACTAATAATGTCGATAATTGGATTTCGATATCATCTGTTGGAGAGATGCAGATTCGACCGCGGAAAGGTCATCACCGCGCGGCTACGACCTGGTTTCGAAAATCCTTTCTCCTCTTCAAGTCTCTTCTTCTTTAATTCGTGCATAAGTTACAGGACTTGTTGGACGTCTATTAACATTTAAATAGAAATCGGCTCTAATTGATCATCTTTCATGTCTTTACCATAAACAATTTCCTGTACAGGACCGTAATATTTGATTTGTAACTTTTTTGTAAAATAAATACAGGCTTATAATAATTGGAATAAATTAAGCTTAAATTTTAGATATACATTTAAAAGATTAACAATAAGGTCATTTCAACTGTCGTGGACATGCCCACTGCAGTATTTTGGTTACGAGGGTTTGTCAAAATATAAAATTGTTCTTTAAAAAAATGGATAGTTTTGAGGGATTATGCAACTAAAATTACAGATATTTTTATAAGAAATTTTATGCTGAATCGAATGATGTATAGTAGAAGATGCTGAGACGAATGATTCTACAGTTATAATCAAAAGTAAGGAAGCGTGTTTTATAGGATAGAGTTAAAAATAGTATGCATGGACTTGAAAAATCATACAGTCTATGATAATTGGAATAATAAGCTCAAATTTTAGACACACGCTCTCAAAGAATCAATTGATAAGGAATAAAATTGACAATGTCATAAGTACGGTATTTTGGATACGAGGGTCAGTCAAAATGTGCAATATAGTAGAAGATGTTTGGATAAATAGTTCTACAGTTATAATCAAAAGTGAGGAGGCATATATCGAATATAAGTAGGGAAAATGAATTAGATACAATCCTGTTCTTATGTTAGAGAAGTAAAAGTAATGGAAAGGAAATTTTTATTAGCATATTTAAGAGTGCGTGGGTTCGATTCAAACCAAAAGTTGAAAATAAAAATAATGAAGCAATAAAAAACTACTGTGGGAGGCTTAAGATTTGATAGATTTAAATGAATTTGAAATTTTTCAAACCATACTCAATATCTTTTGACTTTATATCATTTTCTGACAAAGATAGCTTAAGATTCAATTAGCTTGGTAGACAAAAGGTATTACAGAAGAAAATAAAACATATATTTTACGGTGACAAATGTATTTTTTAACATAACCTAAAAAAAGCTTTATACAAAACATTCAACACTTGATGGTGTTGGTTGAAAATGTGTAGATGGTATTGAATGCATCATGACCCGTCTGAGATGGTAAGAGATGGTATTCACACTGAAATCAGTTCTAGAGCCATTAGTAAGGGGCTCCGTATGACCCAGAAGGTATCGAACTAGGTCCACTTGGGTATCCGGAAAAGCTGGGACCTTGAGAAATTTGGTTGTACTGAGCGACTTGGATGGCCTGTTTGATTCCTTCAAGATCAACTCCAACGACGCGGTATTGGTAGCTTGGAACTCCGTATTGTGGAGATGGTGCACCATATTGGGAAGATGGTGATGAGTATCCACCACCGCTGCTGCCGCTTGAAGCGCTTTGTTCTTCTCTGAGTAAAATTTGACGGACTTGTTCGAGAAGAGCTGGGTCTACGGAAGCTCCTTCGTTAGTTTGACCTCCAGATGATACTTGGGTGTATCCACCACCTCCGGACAGTCCACCCCCCAAGGAGTGACCGCTACCCCCGAAGGAGTAGCTGCCGCCCCCGCTGGGCCTGCTGTAGCTATAGCCTGAAGGTGGCTCGGCTACGACGACAGCGGCCAGGGCAATAGCAAAAACCTGAAACAACAAATAAAAATTATTATTTATAGTTAAAACCACCGACTTATCATTAAAGAAGCTGATTAAATATTTAATTATAACCAATTAGGAAATGCTACTGAAGAAGGAGGTACAAGAAAAACAAACTTATAATTTCACTTTCTACTGTTACAACACTTTTTCCATGTGGGACAAAAGGAAGTGATTTAAATTCTACAAGAGAAGAATTCTTGTGAGAAGACCGGTTAAGGTGAGTTTATTGTTTAAACAATATCAAATAATAAAAGAACTGATGCTTCCGTGTATGCTAAAGAAGGAATTAAACAGCTAGAATTAAAAAAAAATCAATAAATATTGAGCTAGTAGTTCAAAAAATAAAATAAAGTTTTTTTAAAAAAGAAAAAAGCGATAAAATTATTAAAAATAGTATAAATGAGTTCTTAACTAACAATTAAATATATATTATTAATTATTTGGTATATTAAAGATTATATATAAAATAAATGACGATGATTTGAGTGTATTGTGAAAATTTTTGTGGTTGAATTTCTTTTTATTTCCTCGCAGCCAAAAAAAAATGAAAAAATTCATCAATTATAATAATTAAACCACAAAAATTTCACTATAAATCACTTCACTCTAAAAAAATCACTCGCGTAATCCTTGATTTTTTTTTTTAAATTCACTTACCACACTGTAAGAATTCATGATGCGTATTTGACTGGGTCTAGTGGTGACTGTGCTGGATCTCTCAAGTTTCGGACTTTTTATACTGACCCAGGAGGGGGTGGGAATCACGTCTTCTGCTGGAGGAGCTACTTTCACACTGGTGTATATGTACATCCTCAAAATATCTCGCATCTCACACACAGGTGTACCTATTTTGCCAAAAAATTCATTTCGACGAGGTCACTGGGTTATAAAGATTGAATATTTTCGAGATATTATCCTAATTTAAATTTTATTCGATACTTCAGTCTGTTCGTGTATACAGGTATACAGTGTGGACAAATAAAATAAATTCATTATTTTATAATAATTCCGCTAGAGGAATTTTTAAAGTGTAAAAGATGTTGCCAGCTTTGGCTATTACAGATATGGCACAAGTACGTCTCCAAAACGTACTGAGGTCGTGCTACCAAAACCAGGATGTACTGGGGACGTCCAGAGGTTTGATAGGACTGAACAGGAATCGAATTTCAAATAAATATACAAACCTAACTTTTCTAAAAATGATTGAACTGATTATTTTTATTTTTGTCGATAAAAAATACTCGAAATTAATTAAAAAATGTCTTGCACAATGTTTAATAGTATACAAGCAGGTAAAATATTCTAAATATTTTGGTAATTATGGATTTTATTGTGAAATCAAAATAAATTGCCCAATAAATATATATTTAAACAAATTATATTACGATATTCGATTGACCATGAATTATTATTAAAAAGTTTTGAGTAATAAAAATATTTTACTGCCATAATAAACAACTTATCCTTATTGTATAGGACCGATTATTTTTCAAAAGCGATAAAAAATATTGTTTATTTCCGAGTAGGTAAAAATGACTCGTAAAATAATAATTGATGACTATATTATTTAAATAATTGCAGAGAAAGTACAATTCTCCATTGTAACTATACTGTATGTCTTAAAACCTACAAGTTCTCACAATTATTTATTTATTTTTTCACATAATTTTTGTTGATACAACAAACAATTTAAAATTGATGTTTAGTTAGATTCCTTATAAATAAATATTCAAATAAAGCTATGAATTCAATAAATAATAATAGAAAGTGTAATTTATGAATGATTAAGAAACTGCAATCTATAAATAAATCAGGATTAACTGATGAAATTATTGTTAACAATTTCAATAACTGTTATTTTAATTTCAATAACTTTGCAGCTTATTACGAATATAACTTTTATGGAATAAAAGAAGAATTTGTTGAGATACTGCCAACTGACAAGTTGACACTGATGACAGTCGCTCACGGGGCGACTATCAGTGGATATTTCAATCCTAACCTAACTTTTGATAATATTTTCACACTTTCGGTACACATTTTATATATTACGTAAAATACGTTCATAAAATGCGTAGTAGAAGAATCTACGTAAATAAACAACCTTGTGCCACATTTTAGAATTCGAAAATAAGAAATACTTATATGTAATTATATTGAGTATCTGTAAACAGTTCATTTTGCAGGTTGGGTGTTTGTATAATAAAAATATGTAGCAAAAATGACTATTATAATTGATTATAGCTTGTCTCTTCTTCGCTTTTGACGGTAAATCATCTAAATATACCAATTCTATCCGTTCACATATACTCCAAATGAGTTTCAGATGATGCCTCATACCTTTCACAAATTTTAGTTCGATTTAAGATGTTTGTAACTATGTCAATAGATTTGAATAGTAAAATCTAACTGGATCGAGTGTAGAAATAAACCATTATAATTTTTAATGATGAATATTTAAGAAATTTGAATGTGGAAACGCAATTATTTATAATTTAATTAGTATCAAAATGTCTGTTAATATCATTATTTTTAATGTTTTAAAAGATTTATATCCATTAAAAAACTCTACGTTTAGAAGATTTAAATAGAGAAGTTAGCTACGCAAGGGTTGACATAGGACCGTATAGTTCTGTGGTCCTCTTTTTTAAAATCGTGCTGAAGATAATATATAGGTTATGCTTATATGTTGTATTGCGTGAATGACTTAGTACGTTCTAGCCATGATAAATGCTTTCATACATTCACAATCACTTTTTCTATTATATACACAGTCCTCTTTTATATATTACATAATTTTATGCTGTTTATAACTATTAAAATAACATCGAGTCGTTTATTACTGGTACAGAGATGGTTTTTCAATATAAATTAGTTTTGAAATTGTTCATTTCTAATTTATTTGACTTTGCGAAATTTAATAGTTGATTCAACTGTGGTTTGTTTGATAGAGCAATGACTTTTTGAATTTCCCGCTTGGTATTAAAAGATTCGTTTGTTAATATTAATTATTGGGGAAGTGTTAACTAAACATTTTATGCAAGCTATTTGGCATCATTAAATTGCTTTTACTAGCTTAATAGTTTAAATAAATTTCAAAATACGTAAATTGTCAACACCATTATTTTGTTTTTGTGACACATTCAAGGAGGCTTATGTTTTTAAAATTGTTTTTCATTCAAATTCCAAGTTATTTGATTATTAATTTTACAATTTCAATAATCATAAAATGAAGGTGTGTTTATTATTGTCAATAAACATTTGACACTTGAGAAATATGAGTTTTTACACTTTTCACGGCCACAGGGTCACGGAAAGTGCAAAATATTTTTAATTGGTTATATGATCCATACTGCGAAAGGCTCTTAAAGATAATGACGTTTCTGGTTGTAATTTGGGTTGCCTACCCTATCAGGCCCTTATTTAAATTGACATATATTATGTAATTGTCCTATTCCTTTACTACTAAATCAACTTCTTCGCACAAGAAGCTTCACTTTTATATAATTACTGTGCATTATTGGTTCCAGCCAATTTATAAGAAACGTATAAAGTAATGTAAATGTAAAGAAAAATCTACCCGCAGGCGATACACTGACATGGTTTCGATAAAAACGAATTAATTTTTACTTTTTTTGGTGCTTGTTAGTTGTCTGGAAACAAGTTTTTTTATTCTTCATGAAAGCTTTTGAAAAAAAAAACGCCCACAGGTTAAAAATTAGTGTAATTTAAGACGAGTTAAGATGGTTTTTATTTCTTCTCGTTTTCGTCGATATAAAAATGGTGCTTGAATTACAAATAGTATAATTTACTTTTTAGATTGAATAAATTATCAATTCATATGTAACTAGGTCTCCCATAATAAATTCTAATGTAATTGTTTATATAACTATGCAAACAACTATTGTTTATAAAAGTAATTATTAAAGATGAACATGTTTTGCGTAAAAAGTAATTCACTCTGAATCTTCCACAATATAATTGTCTATTGTATTCTTCTTTTCCGTGTGTACAGTACAGTCCCCTTCAAATATAAAAACCAGCAGATGTTAATGTTAATTAATCAAATTACGTACATTACGCAATTTAAACTCGTCTTGAATAAATCGAGCAGATTTTTTTCACGGTAGAAAGTATGTATTCAGTAATTTGTTTACAGCTTGGCAAGACTTTGACATACTTTTCAGTGCATCTACGTTTTAGTTATCACGTTTACAAAACGATTAAAGATATACCTATATAATATAAGAGGTCATTAGGTAGGCAACCTACACTGCTTGTTACACGTATTAATATTGCATAAGTGTAGGCGAACTGAAATTATTGAATTAAATTAAATGTTAACAGGTATTTATAATAATATAATAATCAATTCGAAGTAATTTTTTGGTACATATATCACTTTCTAAACATTATCACTTATTACAATAGGTACTAAATCATTTTTGGCGCTACTTATTGGAAAGTGCCCACACATAAATGGAATACACTTTCCCTCTTGCATAGTATATACCTGCATTAACCACACAATATATATCTGTAAATTGGTTTGTAAAATACGGATGCATCAAATAAAGCTTTCCTATAAGTGTTAATTAGCATTTCATTTACGTTATTCGACAATTAACAGTATGACACATTTATTTTTATTCAAAAAAACACTTACGACCGGTCTATTCTTGTTTCTCGACAACTTTCCCCTTATTTTGACCCCCAACAGGAAGTTATGTGACCCAAAATACAACGTACAGCCTCCAGACTTCATTATTCTTTAAAGTTTTTAAATAAAAACATGTTTCTGTTAATATTTCACAAAAGTGAACGTAAAAAAATTTACCATTGTCTTCCGCGATTGAGAATTCGACCCCGACACCTTGCAGAAATTTATAAAAATTGCTTAGATACAATCATTGTTGCAATAAATTTCTTTCTTAGAGATTCCACTAAATTGTATTTTCACATCATGATTTGCCTTATTAATAGCTTCCTATTTATTCACTAATGCATCAACTGATGAAGGAAAAAGTGAAAGAGGCAGATGTTAAGACGTAAATGCGTTGAGATAGTACCCTGCATTTTGTCAGAGAGAACGTAGAGATGTATTTTATAGTTATACAATAAGGAAGTACCAACAAATTACTTCATTACTTATTAAATGTAAATTTAATATTCTCCCATGCTAATTATTTATCAATTATCTTGAAATTATTAAATTTAGAAGGCTTCTAATATTATCTCACGGTAGTATTAGTTGTTCTTGCCAATTTTGCAGAACAAAATAATTGAAAATACACTGAAATTTGCAAAAATTAACGTAGTGGAAGATAAGTGTATGCAACCAGTAATACAACTTGCTGTAAGCTATGTCATCGTCATTCTACAGAAATTTGTTTAACTTGAAATTACTAAATTTAGAAGGCTTCTAATATTATACTATTGTCGTATAAGTTGTCCTTGCGACCAACAAAATTAAAAATACGTTTCCACTACTTCAAGTTCCACGGCTCCTTCGCGCCAAATATTATCCAGTATAAGTGGAAGGCAGTTGTATGCAACCAGTAATACAGCTTGCTGTATATTATGTCATCGTCATACTGCAGGAATTTATAGATTTTGTTAGTTTCAAATGAGAAATAAGTACCTACCTTTGATCAGGGACGTACTAGGTCTACCCATGACTTAAATTATTATAAATAAAACTATTTTTTAACTTAGGAATTATTGTAGAAGCATTGTCAACTATACAACTAATCAGCTTCTGTAAGAATCCTCCCCTTTTATGTTCTATTATCGATTTAATAGAAAGGGAACTGAATGAATCCAGTTTTAGAGGCGTTCCCGCTCTCCCCTATATATCGAGCACATGCTTTGCAGCCGGCTTTTCTCATAGGCACGTAGACCATTGACCATTCTCGAATTCAACGTGATCCCGGAATGTTTTCATTTGTATTTTACACGCGTTGAAATAAACAAATTTAATAGTGCCTTTCAGGAATTTTTGTTGAATATTAAAGTGTGAAGGAATTTAATTGAATTGTAAGTAAATCTCATGCTTATATTTTATAGAAAATAAACATCTGTCACTTTGCTAGTTTACTTATTATTGCTTGTCATTACAATTTAGGGTAAAGATGTCGAAAAAGTCAAGTCGGGACGACGTACAGCTTGACTTAACTGAAAATTTACCGGAAAAATCAGAAAAACAAACCCGATTTCAAGTGAATAAAGTCAATAATGACGAAGAACTCGAAGAAGAAGTTGAACTCAGAGTTAAAATCACCAACCCCAATGACGACGAAGATGATGTACATTCTTGTACAGATAGAACCAAGTTGAATAGTGACTATCTTAAAAGCTTTAGGTAAGAAACTTGTTGCAGCAAAAGCTTCAAGAAATATAATATTTTTTTTTTGTTTTAGGCATTTGACAAGGGAAGCTTTACCACGTCTGGATAACTACAGGAACATAATGTCTGTACAAGCGGCCATTAGACCAACACTGGATGAACTAAGGGACTCTACCCTTACCAATAAGGTATACAGTAATATTAACATAACCTTAAATTTTATATCCACGATTTAAAACTAGAATTAGAAATTAACCTTTCAACCTACAACGAAAATTAAGGTGATTAAGTCCCTCAGTCATTCAGTTCATAGGTGATAATATTAATTGATGACTGTACTTGCAATTATAAATTTTATTGACGTGGTGATACCTCGAAATTCGTCAACACATCTAGAAACCTAATACTCTGGTTAACTGAAAATATTTATATAAAATAATTATCATACAAACACTACCCACTCCTACAAAAGTAGCGATCTTTTTTAATTGCAATTAAAAAGCAAAATAGATTATCTACCCATTTGCAGCACTCTCTTGAAATTAATTCTATTCGTGATATATACAGGATGAATCAAGATTTCTTGGTCATAATCTCTTTCTACGGCTATAATATATAATGTGTCCCAAACATTTTTTAGAATAACCAACGAATTAGCACGGCAAATGGTAAAATAATTGAAAGTAAAGGACAACTCAAATTCGGTTGGATACAGGGTGTTTTCATAAGATGTTTACTAAATATATGGGGTGTTATGTTATTTCTCCGACTAACGTGGGTGGTAGGACAGGATGGAATACGTAAGTATCAAAATAAACAGGTTTGTATAGGTATGCAACTCTATTTACATTTGCGACTTAGGCAATACTCAATACATTAATGCTTAATATTTCCAGTGCAATCTATACTACTGATTTTGACAACTACAATGGTGACTTCCATTACGTCTCTATCGATGTCAGCCATCAGTACAAATGGAGATATAAAAGGGGGTAAAAAATATAGACTAAAGCTGTCAAAATTAATCTTATTTCTATGACTCGTTACAGGTGGTACTTATTACATGATATCTCGAAGCTTAGGTCCGGAATTCGGAGGTTCAATCGGTTTAATATTTTCATTAGCGAATGCAGTGGCGTGCGCGATGTATGTCGTTGGTTTCTGTGAATCTTTACAAGATCTACTGGATGTTTATAAATTAAAAGTCGTAGATGGTGGTATAAACGATATTAGAATAGTCGGTAGCGTGACAATTATACTTTTAACGGGAATTGTCGTATTTGGAATGGAATGGGAAGCTAAGGTAACTATTTTTAATAAGTCCAAGCAGGTTTCTTGTTAATTTATACATTTTAGGCACAATTTGGTCTACTTATAGTTTTATTAGTTGCCGTGGTAGACTATTTTATCGGTAGTTTTATCGGACCCCAAAATCTAGATAGCAGAGCAAAAGGATTTTTAGGCTACAATGGTAAAATAAAACAAAACCCCATCAAAATTGAGTTAAATGTTTAAATTTTCAGCTACATTGACCTACACCAACCTCTTCCCCGACTACAGATTATCCGAGGGGGTTCACCAAAGTTTCTTTAGCGTCTTTTCGATATTTTTTCCCGCTGCCACTGGAATTTTAGCCGGAGCTAATATTTCTGGAGATCTTAAAGTAATAAAATGACATTTTTCACCGATAAACTTTTTAGTACGGTTAATTTTAGGACCCTCAAAGTTCTATACCGAAAGGAACTTTACTTGCTATACTAGTGACATCTTTAACTTACATTTTAATGTCCATTGTTGCTGGATCTACAGTTCTTCGAGACGCCACTGGTAATGTTACAGACTACGTAAACGGGACTTGGCCTACTTGTTTACCGGGGGAATGTAAATACGGACTTCATAATAATTTTCAAGTAAATAAATGATAAAAAATCCTCAGTTTGACGTTTATAAATAAATATATTTTAGGTGGTTGAATTGGTGTCCTGGGTAGGACCTATAATTTACGCTGGATGCTTCGCGGCTGCGCTATCCTCGGCTCTAGCATCTTTAGTTTCAGCGCCGAAAGTTTTCCAAGCTTTATGCAGAGACAAATTATATCCAGGATTAATTTGGTTTGCAAAAGGTTACGGAAGAAATAACGAACCTCTTAGAGGTTATGTACTAACGCTTATTATAGCCATAGGCTTTATATTAATAGGTATAACCTTGAAAGTTGAAAAACGTACCAAAAAATGAATTCGAAAATAATTTTTTAGGTGAATTGAACTTGATAGCTCCGTTAATTTCTAATTTCTTTTTGGCGGCGTATACTTTGATAAATTTTTCCACTTTTCACGCTTCTTTAGCTAAACCGGTTGGATGGAGACCGACATTTAAAGTAAGTATAAAGATTGTATGTTTGGTTGTCTACACCACAGGTAACTGTCAATATAAATATAATGTATATAATGTATGTTGGGTTGCATATGTCGAAGTAAAATTTAATAAAACTATCTCTTTTTAGTACTATAACATGTGGTTAAGCCTTCTAGGATCAATACTATGTTTATTGGTGATGTTTTTGATATCGTGGATTACAGCTTTATTAACATTCGCAGTAGTACTAGCTTTATATCTAGTGGTAGCTTACAGAAAACCGGGTAAATATTTCTTAACCTCAATTATTCTTAATTTAACTTTGATTTTTTCAACGACAGATGTCAATTGGGGTTCTACAACTCAGGCACAAATGTATAAAAACGCACTACAAGCAGTCTATCAACTCAACACCGTCGAAGAGCACGTTAAAAACTATAGACCGCAAATACTGGTACTATCAGGCATGCCTAGCGCTAGACCAGCTCTAGTAGACTTCGCGCATTTATTAACAAAAAATTTTTCTATGCTAGTCTGCGGTCATATCAATACGGTATGTGAATTCTATGTCGATTAGTACACCACATTCTCCAGATTTAGCACCTTGTTTTTTTCAGGGTCCTCTTCAACAAAGAGTACGAAACGTTTTGAACTACAAGGCGAACAGTTGGATGCGAGCTCACAAATTGAAAGCGTTTTATATGCAAATCGACGGTCTAACATTCGAAGAAGGCTGTAAGGCTTTGTTGAAAGCTTGCGGTATCGGTAAACTTAAACCGAACATTCTTTTATTGGGATTCAAAAACGATTGGCAGACCTGTTCGAAAGAAGATAGACATCAGTACTTTGATGTTTTACAGTAAGTAAACAAAAAAAAACGCCCCCTAGTAGTGTCGCTAAGAATCAAACATCATCGATAAGACCGAATTTGTTTAAATCCGATCAGTTGTTTAGAAATTGCAGTTTTTAAATGGCTGTTACGCCCTCTGTCGGCTATTTTGTATACCTGAAAGTAATCTCCAAGGTTTTCTAACGACCTCTTTAGTAATAACATTTTTCACCGCAAGTCGTTTCCGAGATACAGGTGATTCTTTTTTGGTCGGTGTAAATTCAACTCTGTACGTCTAGATGGCGCTGTCGTACGGTTTTTATTTCACCCCAAGGTATAATCTATTACTTTTCAGTACTGCCTTCGATTTACACATGGGCGTAGGTATTATAAGAATTCAGCAAGGGTTCGATTTCAATCCTTTGAATGAGGAGGAAATAAAAAGTAATTTGCAACGGAATCAGTCCTACAGTCAAATATCGCAAGGTAAAAAATAAACAGCGAAAATTTTATCCGGTTTGGATAATTTGAAATGTTTTTAGCGAGCAGTAGTAGTGGTGGTGGGAAATCTATAAGAACGAACAAAGATATGGTTAGCGAAACGCCGAATCCTGATGAATGGACGAAAAAAGCGAAGTCGCTACCTGAATCTATAGAAATGGGGGAAATCAAAGAAATTCTGCCGTCAGAGATATTTTACTTCCAAAAAAAGCAAAGAAAAGGGGGGACTATAGACGTATGGTGGCTTTATGACGATGGGGGTGAGATTAATATAAAAATAAACTTTTGGGAAGCACTTTTGTATATTCTTTTTAGGTCTAACTCTTCTATTACCGTATATTATATGTACGAGAAAAAATTGGCACGACTGCAAACTAAGAGTTTTTGCTTTGGCAAACAAGAGAAACGAGTTAGAGCTGGAACATAGAAATATGGCGAGTCTTTTGGCGAAATTTAGGATAGATTACACTGATTTAAAAATTATCTCCGATATAACCGCAAAACCTAAAGAAACCACCAAGAATTTCTTCGAATTACTCATAGCAGATTTTAGAAGCCATGATGAAAACGCTTCTGCAGAATCAGGTAAATAATATAACTTCGTGTTAGGCAACTAAACATGCACCGAAATCCTGATTTTAGGCAACCAAACAAACATGCGTTTGACTTACTTGTTATTTTTTTAGGTACTATATCGGATGCAGAGCTTCTAGCAGTAAAAGATAAAACGAACAGACATCTAAGGTTAAGAGAACTGCTGCTCGAACATTCCAGCTCGGCTAATATAATTGTGGTAACTTTACCTATACCCCGAAAAAATATGATCTCTGCACCACTGTATTTAGCTTGGATAGAAGTCCTTACCAAGGATATGCCTCCTATTTTGTTAGTTAGGGGCAACCAAACGTCAGTGTTGACATTTTACTCATAATACAAAATATTTGACAAGCTTATAACTGCACCACTCCAACAAATGTACAAAATTTCATTAAATTATTTTGTTAAGTAACAGTTATTACTATTATTTATATAGGTAACTGATGATAGACAATATAATGGAACAAGCAATCAAACATACACTAATTGGTATAGGCAACCAAGCTCACACACAATGGTTTTTGCAACCAAGCATACACTGAATGGTATAGGCAACCAAGCATACACCAAACGGTATAGGCAACTAAGCATACACAAAAGTATTCATTACTGATGGATGGGGTATTGGAAGAAGCAAATTATTTTTAAAAACAATTTTATTCAATAAAACATCAAATATACGTAATAAACATAAAAATCATAAATGCTGAAAAACCCACAATTGCTACTAGAACTTATCTTAATTTTAAAAAAAATTAGGTTCGTTTAATTTTATTACTTTTAGCGCCAAGTTTTTGCTGTCTAGTTTTATGCATATGCGTCATGAGAGCGTACATCCCTGGTATCATGGCGAAGAGTAAATACATTCGAAGAAAAACTGAAAAATGGAATGTAAAATTCAAACTATTCGGCAAAGATAACGACCATTTGCCACTTTGTTCCACAAAAATAAGATTCCTAAAAAGAATGACACTTTCACAACCAAAACCTATGGGATAAAGAACAATCCACGCTGTGTACCGAACCCATTTTAAAACTTTATTCTCCTTTTTGTACAGCTGCGACATATAATACGGGTAACTGTAAGAAAAAATTGTAATTAAAACCTGCCCCTAACCAATTCTCGTGCATTTTGTTTGATATTTATTTATATATTCGGAACGCACCTGATGTGTCATACGTCACATGTCATGACGTTGACACAACACTGTCATTGTTAGACATCTTATGATTGTATCGTGAAAGAAATGTATGTAAGTATATATGTTAAATAACTCATAAAAAAAGAACATTTAAACACATTTTACCAACAAAAAGACACTACAATATACACACCGTATAACTTCGATTGCACACCATGTTAAAAACAAGTAGAAAGTAACAGGCATCACTTGGATCCTTCTTTCTTGATCCATATTAACAATTAAAACGAATAGTCTTCCTTGAATTTGTAAATAAGGCATTAAAACGCCTCCTTTGACATAGCCGAAGAGAGGGTGGAGAATCTCCAAGCATTGCAGTAGTTGCATGAAACACATAAAGTGTCCCACGTAATCGTATGTATGTGGGAAAAAGTCAGTACCATCACGAACATAACGAATACATAATATGATTGTTATGTACATGAATCCTATGTACATGAATAGATTGTAGAAAGTTAAGTAGACTTTTTTTATATCCTCTGAAAAATAAAGAAAAATTGCGGTAAAAAGTTTAAAACATTTCTTTGCAACTTACTAAGTAAATCCATTGTTCACAAATTAGTGAATTTTATGCCTAACTTTGACCTACATGTATTTCAAATTAAAAAAACGCTATCAAATTTAATTACAATGTAACACAAAAAACATAAATTTCTCATTAAACAATTTGTACTGATAAGTTAACATTATAAATTTCGTATCAACATACAGGGTGTGCTAAATTTGGCATTGCTATTGAATGTCATAGTATACTAATACATATTTACACACCTTTTCTGTACCCCATTTCATCTTTTTGCAATTGCTCATAAAGATCAGGAAAATCTTTACTTATATCCCTAGTTTCTTCTTCAATAACATCATCTTCAGATTGCCATTTATCAAAATCAATTTTTAACCATGCCGGTTTGACAGGTTGAATTGTTAAACGAGGCCACCATTCTTTTTTAGATTTAAATAATGTTATATCTATCTTATGATCTGTTAATTTGATGGTTTTGTTCTGAGAAGATAAAAGATAACTGAGAGATAATTTTCAAGAGCTTTGGATAATATACAAATCTAACTAAAATCAACTTACATTATTGTCTATGTCTGAATGAAAATCTATAACAAATTCATAGTCTTTCAGTCCTTGAGCTCCAACTCCTTTTGAATGAAACTGTAGTTTTCTTTTTTCTACAATAATTTTCTCGTCCTAAAATGAAAGTAAGGTTTCAATACCTACACTTAATTGTTTGGTTGCATAAAAAATACCTTCACATCTTTTAAATCTACTTTTAAAAACAAATTTGATTCGTTTTGAGCCCAGTAGACAAAAGGACTGAGCACACTCATTATTTTTTAGATTATCACTAGTACAGTAACTAATTAAAATACTTGTTAATCATTACTTTTATCTCTTTAAAATTCTAACCAGATATAACCTATAAAAATTCAAACGTCAAATCCATCATCTCAACTTCAATATTCAGCCACAGAATAAGCTAGGATCGTAGGCATAACATACTTTTACAAAAAAGAAGAAGAAATACATTCTTTTGACAGTTTTTTTAATATTTCAACGATTTAAATAGAAATATAGAAAATCATACGTTATAGTCTGCTATAATCAAAAAATAATCAGTGAGAGTTTTTGAATATGAATAATGGATGTGTTTACTTGTTCCGAGTGTCAAAAAGAGTATACGCTATTGATTAATTTAAGAAGACATGCCAAGACCTCCCATCCAGGTGAAATTATTAGATATTGTTACTTATATTTCCACTACAACTATTATTTACAGATAAAGTCGATATAATAGCGCCTCATAAAACTTACAAGTACGAATGTGAACTGTGCAAAAAAAAATTTAACCACATAAGAGACTTTAAAGGCCACAAAAACAAACATCGTGTTTCTCCTGAAATAAAAACTGTCTCAAAGCATAAATGTCCTCTGTGTAACTTTAAAGATTCCAAAGTTAATTTAACAACTCATTTCGAATCGATTCATAATATAATTATCAAGGCAGATCATTTTGAGTTTAACTCCTTAGAAAACTTTGTTACTTGGAAGAGCGAAGTCGAAAGGAATACAAAATCGCAGTTTGTAAAAGAGAGAGGCACAGTTTCATTTAAAAATAAAACAATTATTAAATACAACTGTCACCGCTCTGGTTATTATGTTTCAAAAGGAAAAGGACTGCGCCGGTTGAAAAGAAAAGGTTCAAATAAGATTAACGGCTTTTGTCCAGCTTCGATGACTGTACATTTAGAAGGAAGTAAAAAATGCAAGGTTAGTACAATAGTGGAAAGATAAATACATGCTTCAGTGTTATCCTTTAGGTATCTTTTATGGAACGGCACATCGGTCATGAGAATGAAGAGGAAGGCACTTATAAAACGCGAAATGTCCCTTTACCTACTAAAGATAAAGAATTTGTTGAGCCAGCAGTTAATAATGTTATAGAATATGAAACGGCAGTTACCAAAGGAAAGGAATTTATATTATTTCACTTAATCCCTCATCTATATAAAGTAGCTGAAAGTATCGTTTGCATTGAACAAGTGGACGAGTTTAAAAAACTTTGTGCTCCAATTGCACCGAATTTAGCAGCAATTGGACATAGATATGAAGAAATAAGGAAACCAAGTACTTACTTGTGAGCTGGAACTACAAAAAAATGGTTTTCGAGTTAAGCTGGGTATGCAAAGGTAAATATAAAAAGTTGCTTTACTTCATTTCATAAAATGTTTGACATTTGGGAAAATATTACCAGAAAAGTTTATATCTGGGCTGATTCCTTAGTGTACTAATTATATCAATTTTTTTAAATAGATTTTATAAATTCAGTACCTTTTTATTACCTTTTAGTAATAAGATATATTAACAAATAATCTATAACCTATAATTTCTTCTTCTTTTTCTTAACCTCTTATAACCACCAAATTAAAGTCTCTAGTAAATGTCAACAAACCTATATTTATTTGACATCCACCTGTGTGCTTGTTTGAACACCGGCAAGTAGTGACACGGATGTAAATATGTGTAGGTAGATTATTTGTGGTAAATATAAACAAAAAGTGAAAGAAGAAACATGTACTTAGCAATGCACTTGTGCACTGTTTAAAATCATTCGACCTAATCGAAAAACCGTTCTCTGTAATTAGTTTAAAAATCCTAATTGAAAAGTACAAAATGTACGCGAATAATTGCTCATTAATTAAATAATACAAGTGGTGTGTGTATATACAAGTTATTGTAAATATGATTTGAATATGCGAGAAAACCAGTTTGGAGAGAGGTGAGTTTTGTATTGTTCAGATTATAGACCTATAATTAAACTAATTATATTGCATGCAAGGGAAGGAAGGTATCGGTGAAATATACACTAAGTAGCACATTCACCTTCTGACCTTTGCCACAATTCTTTTTTATTTGTTACCATTAGCATTTGAATAGGTAGGTCACAGTCATTGCAACATATTTTCCCCGAATTAGACTTTATTACTTGAATAAAATCGTTAAAATGCAACTTATATTACTTTGTGAGCTTAATACTACTGACCTACTAATGCAAATTGCAGTTTTTTTTATTTATTTGACATCCATGATATAAATTTCGTCAATAATATAACCTTATATAATAACTAATCATATCAGTATAGTATCATAGGTGTACTTATTATATTTACAAGAGGAATTAAATTTATATTGTCCTCTATTAAATTAATGAGTAACCTGTCAAATTGTACCTATGGGTACTATCTGCAGTAAAAAGAATTCTAGTAGAGTGACAGATCAAGATAAAGCGATTCTAAAATTAAAACAACAAAGAGATACATTAAAACAATATCACAGAACAATAGAACAGTCATTAAGCAAAGACAAAGAAGTAGTCAAAAAATTATTAAACAACGGACACAGAGAAAGAGCTAAACTTATTATTAAAAAGAAAATATTCCAACAACACCTCATGTCCAAGCTGGATATAATCCTAAACAACGTAGAGCAAATGTTGAACGATATGGAATTTGTACAAATTGAAGCGCAAGTTTTAGAAGGTCTGCAAATAGCTAACAATACATTGAAGAAAGTTAACGCTGCTCTGAATATTAAAAACATTGAAAGTATTTTGTATGAGACCAAAGAAGGAGCAGAGAAGCAAAAGAAAATTACTCAACTCATTAGTAATTATATCACTGAAGAAGATGAAGCTGCTATCGAAGAAGAGTTGATTGATATGTTCGAGGAATATTTACCCGATGTACCTATAGAGGAACCTGAGGTAGTTGATGACCAAAGAGTTAAAGATAGAAAAGTTGTTAGATGTTGATTATTGGTTAAATATTGAGAATTACGATTGTTGGTTAACATATTAACATGTCGATGTTAATATAGATGTTATTAACACTTTATCTGAGTATATTCTACCATTGGGGTACTATACAATTTTTTTTAAGGATTGAACCTAACTTTTTATGAAACAATGTCAGTTTCTGATCTGTTCAAAGGCACCATTATCAGTGACGTCCAGAAAGTTGGGAAGTTTTTGTCTAACCCTTGTTTCTACCCTTTTTAACTTCGTTTTTTGGGTTTGTAGTGGGATATGTGGTACGCCGCTGGGTTCCATTTTAACACCTACATTATCGAATTTGATAAAAGCAAATTTATAACACTTCGTTGATAAGCCGGCTTTAGTTATCTCGGGACGCGTGTAACAATACGAATTTTTTTTGAGACATTGTCTTTATAGACAAATTTAGATTACAACGTATTTTAAAATGTTTTGTTTTTAAAGATGATATCATCGAGATAGGATTTAAGATAAAATAAAAGTGTAAGTAACAAGTTAGTTTTATATTAAAATCGTTTATAAGAAATATTAAACGGTGTTAAAAACGGGGGACAATCCAAAAGTAGATTAAAAACAGGTAGTGACTTATGACGTTTTCCATTTTATACATTTTTTAGATTAAAGGTAAACTTTAGAGGTTAAATTTTATAGATATAAAAAGTACTGAACTTATTGCTTACTTCATTCATCTGACAGTTTTGACATATGACATTTGGGTATAGAAAGCCGTTTAGGCATGTTTTAAAAGTGTCTCAATTGCCAAAGAAAGTTTTTATTGGAAAGTGGTTCAAAGTAATGGTAATTTTTTGTTGTTACTTACATAAAAATGGCAACTCACGTATTTGTGACGAATTTTGTATAGAATCCTAATAAAAAAATTTGCATTTTATTTTTATTTTCCAAAATAGAGTAGACATATGTAAAGAAACAAATAAAATACACGTGACATTGAAAATATTTTGCTACGAAAAGTGAAAGTTGACTGAAATTCTCAATTGTACAGTTTAATTATCGATAAAATATTCATACATAACAACTACAATGCTTATTAATTATTGATTATTTACCATTTTTTCTTCGACACTCTGTATTTTGTATATAAAAATGAATGACGCTTTATTATATAACAATAAATAAAGAAATAATAACCATATATAGTTGACATTGAAATGATTCTTGAGTTGTATTAATACTTTTTACTAAAACTGGTATTGGTAGACGGTTAAAAACATCTTGAATTAATATTAATTTCAGTTGAAGACTGATTCTAACAGTAAACACGAGCAAATATCAAAATGGAACATCAACAATTAATAGAAGAAATGCCCATAGTGGAACAAATGTCCACTCAAGACAGATTGACATTAGCAAGAAAAAGAAGAACCATTCAAATGAAACTTTGGTTACAAAAAGAAAAAGAATATAACAAAAGAAACTCAAAAAATCATAAATCTAGCAAAAGAGGTATATCTTTCAACGACAGCGTCGTACTGTTGGAAGCAGCTGCCAGAAATGACATTGATGAAGGTAAGTCGAACGAGGCCATCACAGAGTACACCATTGTACTCTGTGGTGGCCATCGAGTAAACTTAAACATGTCACTTGTCACTTGGAAGGATAATAAACGTGTGAAATTATGTTTTTTTTATACAGAACGGCCCAAATAGAATGTAAAATTATCTAATTTTAGTTCGTAGGTTATTAATGAAAGGCGTGAGTCCGGATTCCAGCAACGAGGACGGTTTGACAGCTTTACACCAGTGCTGCATAGACGACAATGAATCAATGCTAGTACTATTATTAGAATACGGTGCAAATGTAAATTCCGAAGACAGTGAAAAATGGACTCCGTTACACGCCGCGGCAACTTGCGGACATCTCAAATTAGTCAGGTAATGTCAACGAAGCGCTCCCTCTGTCGGCGGAAATCGAATTATTTTCTTTTTCAGGATCCTAGTGTCGAGAGGAGCGAATTTATTGGCTGTAAACGCCGACGGTAACATGCCGTACGACATATGCGAAGACGAAGCCGCTTTGGACTTCATAGAAAGCGAAATGGCCAGAAGTGGAGTCACTCAACAGCTCATAGACGACACCAGAGCAGCTACCGAAGGTCAAATGCTATTAGATTTGAAAAAAATCGCAGCTAGCGGTGGTAATTTGGAATATTACGATGCCCAAGGAGCTACTCCTGTAAGTATTTATCAATAGATTAAGAAAAAAATTAAAATTTCTTCTTTAATTTCAGTTACACATAGCAGCTGCAAACGGATACATTTCGGTGGTTGAATTCCTATTGGATCTAGGCGTTAGAACTGACGTTAAGGACAAAGATGAGTGGCAGCCTAGTCATGCGGCTGCGTGCTGGGGACACGTAAGTTTAACGTATTCTATGATATAGTGTATTCTGTGGTTCATTCTTATATATATTGTATTCTGTGGTTCGGTTCGTCTGTGGTTCGCTTTTGTACGTATTCTGTGGTTTATCTGTCACTGTCGCTTGTCGTGTTTTGACATTTAACGAGTCAAAATATTTGGTAAATATTAAAGTAAAAGAGTTTTCTAATTTCAGCCCGAAGTATTGGAACTGTTGGCTCAAGCAGGAGCTAATTTGAACGCCAAAAATAAACACGACGAAACTCCATCAGGTTAATATAAATATTTCTAATGTTTACAGTGTTTTTTTGATGTATATGACTATAACACGTTGCTTTGTAGATATTTGCGAAGATCCGGACATAAAAGAAAGGATACTGGAATTGAGAACCGAACAAGAAATAAAAAGACAAGCTGAAGCCAAACGAAAAGTACGAAGATCTCAAAGTAACACTCGTACGCAATCGGTTAGGAGGACGTCTCTGCGAGATAAAGGCTTAACAGCACGAAGGGATGCAGTGGAAGAAGCCAGGTTGAGATTACAAGCCGAAAGTAACGTGAGTCGAAAGTTTTTATTATTTTTTGATCCCCGGTATATATTTTTTTTGAGATTGTGTAATAAATTGCCCTGTTTTCGATATTTATGGAAGTGAAACGTTTTTTTTTTATGCAATTTCGTTTTCTCCAATTAATTAAGTCAATTAATTTTTATAAATTAGATTATCTTCAATCAGTGAATATATACACGAGTAGGTATCAAGAAAGTCGGTTTTTTATTTCATTTCCTCAATACGAAATGAAGACATTGTGATCGAATATGGTTTTTAGTGTTATTGGTGATTATTTTTAAGTTGATTCAGTGGCATGGATTTGAGTTGTTATGAATAAGAAGGTGTCTGTAGTTTGTTTGTCGTTTAAAGTGAGTTTTTGTCGATTTCATTCGAAATATTTAAAATTTAATGTTAATTTGTATCATAATAGTTACAGTACCTTAATTAATTTGATATCCAAACCGTCTGGCAGCCTATGTTACATTATTTTCATCAAATTTATTGTATTTCATCTTTTTTTGACGTCTACAGTTTGTTGTGACATGTGACAATAGTAAGTTATTTTTTTTCTTCGTTTTTATGAATTGACTTGTCTTATCCGTTGCTTTTTCAGCCACACCAACTTAAATTAACAAAAATTACTATAAACTAGTTTCTTAAAAGTTACAGTACCTTGATTAATTTATTATCCAAACCTTCTAGCTGCTTCTATTACATTATTTTCATCATAATTATTGTATTTCATTCCTTATTAGCATATTTTCGAATATTTTTGACGTCTGTGGTTTGTTATGACTTATAAAAATAGTAAATTGTTTGTTTTCTTCGTTTTTATGAGTTGACTGGTCGTATCCGTTGCTTTTTCAGCCACACCAACTTAAATTAAAAAAAATTACTATAAACTAGTTTCTTAAAAGTTACAGTACCGTAATTAATTCATTATTCAAACCCTCTGGCTGCTTCTGTTACATTATTTTCATCATAATTATTGTATTTTATTCCTTATAGCATATTTTCGAATATTTTTGACGTCTATGATTTGTTTTGACTTATGACAATAGTAAATTGTTTGTTTTCTTCGTTTTTATGAGTTGACTGGTCGTATCCGCTGCTTTTTCAGCCACGCCAACTTAAATTAACAAAAATTACCATAAACTAGTGTTTGAAAAGCTACAGTACCGTAATTAATTCATTATCCAAACCCTCTGGCTGCTTCTGTTACATTATTTTCATCATAATTATTGTATTTCATTCCTTATAGCATATTTTTGAATATTTTTGACGTCTATAGTTTGTTATGACATATGACAATAGTAAGTCGTTTGTTTTCTTCGTTTTTATGAGTTGACTGGTCTTATCCGTTGCTTTTTCAGCCACGCCAACTTAAATTAACCAAAATTTCTATAAACTAATGAATATTATCACTGATTCTGGTATATTTATCTAGTATTAGACTATTTTCTTTTTTTTTTTCACAGAGTATAAACCAAGAAACGAACTCTTACAATTACCCTTCAGCTACTACTACCACCACTGCCACAACAACAACGACGACATCTCCACCACCAAAATCCATCTTGAACAACAACCATTTACCCGAAACTACCACCAACGACAACCATGCCACCCCCAACAACGTAATCCAACTAATCGAAGACCGAAAAGCACCCGAAGGCAAAGACAACGATTCTCTATCGGAGGGCGATTCTTCGAAAGAGAAAAGCTACACGACAGACGTCAACGGTAAAGTAACGGTACACGTTGTGGTTACGATTAACGGTAACGGCACTTTGGCCGATCTTAAAAAACAACGAACGCAAATTAGGAATAGCAGTAATGACGTCAGTAGTTTGACGTCTCCGGTGGGGAGCGTTTGCGAAAACGACGCTTATACGGATCCGGAAACCGACATTTTGAGGTTAACCGGAAACACTATGGAGGAGAATATGGAGTATGCTAAGCCGAAACGTTGTTGCGTTATTATGTAGGGGGTGTTTTGCTTTAATTATGAAGCGGGGGCTCAATTTATCGAAGCAATAAAACAGAATTTTTTTAATGGTACATTTGAACTACCGAGGTTGTGAATTTTTGGAAAATGATCAAAATTTTGGTTATTTTTCAGTCGCGTCTTGATTTTGGAGCGTATATGTACGGTGTGTCCCAATGTTTTTCTTTTCTAGCTATTTTTTTCATGAAAAAACTTTTCCTTTTTGTTCCCAAATAGGTGGAACACACTGTATACACATGTATATATGTCTCGATCGGTTAAATAAATATGGAAAAATGTTTTAATTTGGAATTAAACAAAATATTAGACCAAGAAAACAGATTTTTTGAATGGTACATTTGAACTACTGGCACTTTAATTTTGTAAAATGGTTTTTTTTTTTGGAAAATAATCATAATTTTGGTAATTTTTCAATCGCGTCTTGATTTTGGAGCGTATATGTACGGTGTGTCCCGTAGTTTTTTTTTGCTAGCTATTTTTTTATTAAAAATTCTTCCCATTTGTTCCCAACTAGTTGGAACACACTGTATATGCCTCGATCGGTTAAATAGATATGGAAAAATGTTTTAATTGAAAATAAACAAAGTATTAGGCCAAGAAAACAGAATTTTTTAATGGTACATTTGAACTACCGGCACTTAAATCCGACTCAAAGGTGATGGAACATTTAATTTTGAAAAATTTTGGAAAATACTCATAATTTTGGTTATTTTTCAATCGCGTCTTGATTTTGGAGCGTATATGTACGGTGTGTCCCGTAGTTTTTCTTTGCTAGCTGTTTTTTTATGAAAAACGTTTCCCATTTGTTCCGAACTAGTTGGAACACATTGTATATGCCTAGATCGGTTAAATAAATATGAAAAAATGATTTAATTGAAAATAAACAAAGTATTAGGCCAAGAAAACAGAATTTTTTAATGGTACATTTGAACTACCGGCACTTAAATCCGACTCAAAGGTGATGGAACATTTAATTTTGAAAAATTTTGGAAAATACTCATAATTTTGGTTATTTTTCAATCGCGTCTTGATTTTGGAGCGTATATGTACGGTGTGTCCCGTAGTTTTTCTTTGCTAGCTGTTTTTTTATGAAAAACGTTTCCCATTTGTTCCGAACTAGTTGGAACACATTGTATATGCCTAGATCGGTTAAATAAATATGAAAAAATGATTTAATTGAAAATAAACAAAGTATTAGGCCAAGAAAACAGAATTTTTTAATGGTACATTTGAACTACCGGCTCTTTACTCCGACTTAAAGGTGATGAAACACACTGTATTATACAATTTGGCTCATTCTACATTGGGTTTAATCAATTTTTTCATTTTTCTAAAAAAAATTCGGTATTTTTAAGCCAAAATTAAAAAAAAAAGTATAATTTTTCTATATTTTATTTAACTCGATCTAGAGATCTATTTCTCGGTCAAAATAGAGTGAGATCTCCAAGAAACAGTATTTTTTTTGCCTATTGAAGTATTCCTATTACCAACAAAACAAAAGTTTCTTTTTCTCAGTGTAAACAACAAAAAAATTTGTTATTAACATTAAACAGTATTCGGATCTTCCTAAATTCCTTTTTACAAGGTTGTGAATTGGTGAAAAAATTATTTTTGAATCACCTCTCAAGTAAAATTAAATAATATATACATACAGTGTCTCCCAAAAAGCTTCTTAGAGACTTGACAGTAAGAAAACGAGATACTTGATAATAATTCTTGTGGAACAATAAATTCAATGTGATATATTTTTGTTTAAACAATTTTTCCGATTTTTTTTTTTAATAATATTTATTATATTTACTTCAATTGAAGAATTTAATGTTGTGCCTTTCAACTTTTGTACGTCCAAAATTTCACTTAAGCTAGAATTGGCACGATATACACTCAAATAAATCACAATAAATACACCCTATATATATATTTAAAGTAGTCGCAAAACTACAGTCGACAGAAACGAATATGAGCCACGGAATATGAGCGAACTAAAAGAATGTCATCGCAACCAGCCAATCAGGAGAGTTCATTAGCAATTTGTTGACATAATCGAAATAATATAATCGAGTGATTTCATAAACATACATAATTTCATTCGTTTTTAGTGTCACTATCAGTGATTTAATTTTATTTTTGGCCCAGTATAATTTTTTTTAGAGTTAAATTGTTACCAAGTTTGACATTGTTTACATATCTCTAACAGTTGACGTTTATGGTATCGATATTTGGTAATCGATTCGAAATATCGATTGTTGCTACGAAATGACAGCTACGGCGACATGGACACGCCCACCAGGGCTTTTGTTTGCTTGTGTCGACTGTAGGAAGTAAAAAATTGCCTTTGAAATTGCCGCCTTTCTTATTATTTGTTGCCTTTTTATAGTAGTTGTGTAAAAAGTGGTGTAGAAATTTAGAAAAACATGAACCGGTCCATAATACAGGGTGAGTTTTTTCGACAGCACACTCTTACAGCACAAATGAATCTATATATACATTTTTTTGGTATTTTTTTTTAAATTTCGAAAAATAAACAAGTTTTTTTGATTTAATAACATTTTCTTTAATTTTTTCGTTATAAATTGTGATAAACTACATTCCATTAATTGCTAGTGTCTTTTTAAAGATATTTTATCATGTTTTTTTTAATTTTTCTACTTTTTATATTCTATTTTTTGTTATTGTAAATATTTTTTTATATTACATTGGTTATAGGTTATAATTTGTACAGTATTGCTATATACACTTGTTTTTCTTTTGTTTCTTGCTAAATATGTACCTAAGGATGAGAGATATTTAAAGATTTTAGTAAATAAATATTTTTACCTAACCTTATTGTTTTATTTTCCCAAATTCCCTAGGTTATGCTTATTTGTTTAATAAAAAATACAACATACACACTAGTTTTTTTATTTACCCTCTAAAAGTCAAGATAATAGCAAAAAAATATGAGAAACGACATAGCTTATCTTATTTAATGGCGCATGGAAGTTGCCCTAGAAGAAATTCTACTCCTAATTATGATCAACCAGTGAAAATGTCACTCTACATGAATAGAGGAGTTCAGTATTGACATGTCACCATTTCATTTATGTTATTCAGTCACTAGTTATGTCAAATGTCAGTTATATCTATTTTTGTTGATATTCGTATAATTGTGTAGGTCCATTTTCGATTAGATTTTTGTAGCACTTCTATTTAGCTGTATCTCTATTCTTCTAATTAATTTTTTCGCTGACATTTGACAGAACTAGTGACTGAATAACAGAAATGAAATGGTGACATGCCATGAGTTCCTAGAACTATTGGACACTGATATGTTGAGTATTCAGCTAAAAAGTCATTTTAAATTTCAAGATTTACTCTTCGAGAGTATATTCATTATTTTAATAAAGCAATATAGATGTTCTCAATGATAAAAAACATGCAAAATCTTATGTTTTGAACGATAGATCTTAACTGTCATTCTAGTCAAAAAAAAACCACTTTTTGTTGGCCATACTGGCCTTAGACTGAACTCTATTCATAAAGATGACATCTATTCCACTGCTACCTTCTCAGATGTATTTCTGGTCCTCTAAATCTACATTACAATCTCCATCTCTACTTTTTTCTTTGCTGGTGGCTTCTTATCTTACAAGAAGCCTCAAATTCTCCAGGCAATCTCACTAGAACAATCTGTCAACTACATTAACTTTGCTACTACGGCTTTTAACAGTGTACGTATCGACAAATTAAAGATATATCGATACAGATATTGCGTAAATATAAAAATATATCTACTACTTCAAAGAGCTGTGTCCCTATTTTTCCCTGTTTAACCGTTTTATTCGTATTTCCCTTCAGAAAGAAAGGTTGTTTCTTATATTTATTAATTTTATTTAAAAAATAATCACCACAATTACAGTCAGTGTAATATTAGAAAAATAACATATTAAGTTTTGTTTAATTCGTATATTTCTAAAAACTTTAAAATATTTTACGTCTCCTTAAGACGAACCTGGATTTCCCACTTGTTGTTTCTTGGAAAAAGCTTTTGGAGCGAAAAGCATCGTTACTTGGAACTCCGACCTGCGCAGTAGCGTCTGTCTGTAGTTTGTCTGCAGTTTTTGCACACGAAAACTATTACAGTTTAAAACAAAGTGGTGTGTGCATCAGGGTGGATAATTGTGCAGTTTTTTATATTTGAATGATTGAAAATACAGTAATATTCGGTAAGTTTATAGTTTTCTTGTAATATATATATAAAATCTTCCTTAATGAATAATAATTTGTAACGTATACGCTTAAAACGAACTTAGAAACTATGAATTTCTTCGTTTTCCATACTAAATGTTTCTATTAAACAATTTTATATGCAAATTATAATGTAGATAGACACGTATAGTGTATTAATTTGTTTATTTCCTTATAAATTAAACTATTATATAAATAGTGCTCGCGGGAAACTACATTTTATCAATTTCATTTTGATTACCTTTGATTTTTGAACAAATTAAATACGAAGATAAAAGATTTGTATCATATTTTTGTAAGGAATAGATTCAAAAACTATTGAAAAGCCAGTTTATCAACAAATAATATGAAAACTATTGGAATCCATAATAAAAATGCCTATATAAACATATATTTATAAAACAGAACTAATTATACTATTCATTTATCGTTTGATTTAATATTATATATCCAATCTTTGCTTAACTATTTTATTTTGTGAAAAAATTCAATTATCAAATCATTCCTTAAGCCGTACCTGGAATCTTAATGTTCTAGAAAACAGTCTATGCAAAAAAAAACGTAAACATAGAGTGCTTTGAATATTCCCGCGTACATGCGTAGTTGGTCTCCCGCTTCAGTCGTTTCAACGCCGTTGTGCAAGTGCAATTACAATTTAAAATGGAGTGAAATTAATAATAATTAAGTGTAATAAAAGAAATATTTGTTAATAATTGTGTTAGTAGTGATGTTTTATAGATTTGAATACTTTTAAATATGTTTATATTCGGTAAGTTGTGGTTTTCTTGTAATTTTACCGGTCTCAAAAGAGGCGCCATCGTGGAAACTGAACGTTCATATATTTAAAGGAAGCTTAAATACTGTATAGATTGTTATTTCTTTCAACTACATTTACTATAAATCGATATTATGGATTAAAGTATTCATTTGAGCATTTTATATTTTTCAAATTTAATTGAAATAGGGTGTAGACAGGTTTTTCATTTATAGCGTCACTTTTTTGCATACAACTACGTATATTCACAATTTTCTTAACTATTTATTTTGGTTACTTTGATTGTTTAAATTGTTTTTAATCAATTGTTGGCTTTATAAAGGTAGGTATGTATATATGACGAATATATTTTTAGCCACATTGATTTTAGAATAATTTAGTTCACTTGTTAATTTCTCATCTAAAAAAAACGTTTTACAAAATTTCAGTGTTTCTAAATAATTTGAAATAGTTTTCGCTTGGTAACAAGACGGCTGAAGCAAGGTCCATCTTTGGATTTTTTACCCTAACTAGAATTATTGTCAGTTCCTACTTTCTGCAAATTTAGTTAAGAAATTCTAGATGGCGTTGTAAGCATAAAACTAAAAAACTTTGATGATTTTTTTAAACATACAGGGCGTTACGATCTTAAATTGATCTTAATTTAAATCCCGAAATATCCCAAATAATGTTTGATTATGAAATACAGGGTGTATCAGAAACTGAATAAATTTTAAGCATGATATTTTTTATTTACATGTTATTTAATACAAAATATTTGAATTTGTTTCTTTTTTTGTTGCAGATTTTAACGCGAGGTTGTTAATAAGCGATATGCCTAAAGGTAGGTGACTGATGATATTGTGACGAATAACAAAAATAGAAATATTTTCGAAAAATCCAAAAAATTAGTATGAAAAATCACAAAATTTATATTTACAAATAATTTTCATTTCATCTTCAGTTATCCATTTTCTTGAAGTCATAAATAAACTTTATTCATATATTTTTTCAATTCATGAGTACATTTTCTATTTTTGTTATTCAAAGAGTATGTCTGGAATGTTGTTGCTATTCATATAGGTTGTTTTTCTTTTAATAATTTCTTAAATATTGGAAACACCCCAGCAAGAGGATATTTTTATGTGGATTTTGTTTGTGTTTCTTCTTTTTCAGGTGAAATTTTTTCATTCAGCAATGTTCTGTGAGCAAATCGGTCAATAATTTAGGTTAATATCAAAATTTTTTTCTAAATTTAAATAGAACATTATCAAAAGAGTAATAATAATAATAAAAATATATTTACTGTAAAATATATAAAAAAAACATCTTTTTAATTTAACTTAGAAAAGTTTTAGGAATCTTAAATAAAGTATAACATTTATTTAGCTAGCAATATTATTGATCAGATTTAGAAAATTATCATTTTTGAAATATTTAAACTTTCTCAAAATTCACTAGGTAAGACCGATTACTCCACACATTATAATTTAGGTACAGAAGAACAAAGGATTCCTGGTGCAACGTTCTGGAAGCTAATATAGGGCAAACACAATTTAATATTTTTTAATTAAAATAGGAAAAATAAAAAATAAATTATCCAATGAAAAAATTACTTAAAAATATCAATATCTTAAGATTTAAACTATTCAGTTAGTCTAGCTTATTATTAAATATAAAAAATAGATTTAATTGAATAATATATAAAGAAAATTCCTTAGAAAATTAATATTTTCATCACTCAGAATTATTTTTAGAATCTTCAAATTTCTTTTCCAAATTTAAAACATTTATTTAGCTTAGCATATTTTTATTTAGGGTAGGCACTTCCAGAACGCACTAGGTATATACAACGAGATCTTCCAGACTACTCACAAGAAGTGACAACAATTTATTATTTTGGGTGTTTCCAATTCTTCACATTTTAATTTTTTGCAAATTTTTTATATTGAAATAAATAATGGTGTATACTGTTGCATCATACATATAATTTTTTATCAACTGAAATTTTTTTGTGGTTACACAAATTTTCAAATTGTTGTATGTCTGTTGAATATTGTTGTGTGAGATCACAGAAATTTCCTCAGGACGATAAAGACATGTAGTATTGGAAAATCTTTTTTTTAAACGTATCACTTTTCATATTTTCAAAAACTCATCAGTACAAATTAATTTTTATATTTTTAATCTTTCTAAACTTTGAAAATTTTAATATTTCACTAAAGACACACTTCTTGTGCCCAGATTACTTGGACTACTCGCTAACTTAAGGTACTTTGGTTAACAAGTTTTTCCAAAATTAAACATACTTAATTTTTCTTTTTAAATTATATTGTTTATAAATATTCCTCTGTTTAATAATTTAAATCTGGATACTGCACCGGATTGGAGTTCAACTTTGTATATATTTCAGTTTAATTTTTAAAACAAAAGTTGCTCATTTCAACAAAGTTGTAAATTTTAAAATAATTTTAACTCTCTCACTTTTCCCAATTATAATTTTGTAGAAACTTGTTAATTTTTGTATAACTTAAAAGAGTGTTTGGGTAATATGGTAAGATTTTTTGGGACTACATGGACAAGGTTGCCCTCTTTGAGGTTGTCGGGTTACGCTCATTTTCCCTGTACTGACCGAATTGTATAATTTATTTAATTTAGTAAATTACAATGTGAGATGTGTATTTTTATACAGTACTCTAAATTGTAATCTATTTTGAATGATATGCAACCGGTTGTAAGTATAGATCGATGGGCTACTCTATAGAACACTGGTACTGATTTGAGGTCCTTCTCTAACGTAGTGGACTTTGAGTCAGTATCAATGGGGAAACTATGTGATGTATGAGTTAGTACTAAGAGATAAATGTGGTGGCAATCGCCGGCCGGTAAATGGAAATGGTCGAATTCGGGTATTTTAGTGATAATTAGTGTGGAATATGGTGGTGAAATATGGTGCAGTCCAAATGGTATTGGGATGGAGATGATTCGTCAAAAATGTAAGTCATTTTGCTTAAAGGTTTTCAGTTTATTATTATTGCATGTTATAATTGTATTTTCTCAATGTTATTGTCAACTATCAGTTGTCTTTGGAAGAGACAATTTTTAATTTTTCAAATTAATGTTTATTAATGTTGAGTGTTTGTCATATTTACCAAAAAAATTAAGTAAAGTGCTAATTGGATTGTGTTGGTGAAAATAAAACTAAGCTCGTTTAAAAAATATCAAGTTTTAATATATTTTCAACAATATATACAAATTATCTTGCACAAAAATTTAACGATTCTTAAATGAACACAAGAAATTTATACAGTTCTATTTATACTAATTCATAAAACAATAAATAAAATCCAAGTATGTACACAATTTATAAAAAAATCAAACATTTTTTTTCAATATGCAAAATAATGAAAACAAAAAAAACCTCAGTATAATATATGTACACTTATATAATGAAAAAAAAATGTATATTGTTTTATATTTAAAATACCGGGTGTCCCAAATTATCGTATACATACAATATCTCGCTTATTTGACAAGATAATTTAAAAATTGAAAAACTGTTTTGAATGGTATTAAAGTCCCTTCATAATGACTTATGAAAAAACTTGATTGCATTTGACAGGCTTGTGTACCCACCTGTCACTTTTTATTTTAAAATGGTACCCACTGTATATTGTTATTAAAAATTGGTGTTATTCTATTAGGAATACAACATACTTGTACTTATTTTTTATTATTAACAACAAATAATTAACATTTTATAGACTTTTTTATAAGTATTAGTTAATTATCCTTATAAAAATGATGTTGCCTCCGCCGATGGTTATGAAAATGTCGAAAAAAAGTGCATTAATTTTTTGTTGTCAAAAGCCGATGCCTCTGTCAAAAAAAAAGAACTTCAAATACTTATTGTTTGTTGTGTCCACTATTCACAATTTTTTTGGAACTTGTAAATAGTTGAAGTTCTTTTTTTTTGACAGAGGCATCGGTTTTTGACAACAAAAAATTAATGCACTTTTTTTCGACATTTTCATAACCATCGGCGGAGGCAACATCATTTTTATAAGGATAATTAACTAATACTTATAAAAAAGTCTATAAAATGTTAATTTTTTGTTGTTAATAATAAAAAAAAAATAATAGAATAACACGCAATTTTTAATAACAATATACAGTGGGTACCATTTTAAAATAAAAAGTGACAGGTGGGTACACAAGCCTGTCAAATGCAATCAAGTTTTTTCATAAGTCATTATGAAGGGACTTTAATACCATTCAGAACAGTTTTTTAATTTTTAAATTATCTTGTCAATTAAGCGAGATATTGTATGTATACGATAATTTGGGACACCCGGTAGAAATATTTAATATTTCACTACCAAAGACAGTTTTTTTTTTTTAAATATTGGAAGCTCAATTGCAAACTACCCCATTGCTTTTGTTGGTAAACAATTTTACACATTTCTTACGACTGCATCTAAAATACTGGCAACAATGTAAGAACCGTTTTACACCTAAGAGAATTATTGCGAAATTTACAATGAAAATAATATTTTTAATCTGAATTTTGAAAACATTTCATTGCTTGACTTTTTACCATTAAAAATTTCATAACAATTCCCAACCTAACCTTACAATTCATGACAGACGCCTGCGCAATGAGATTGTTTTTTGGATAAGTTGTCATGGTTACGATTTATAGATTGACATTTGCAGTTATGACATTTTTAAATAAAAATAATGACACATGACGCCATAATTGTTTTTTTTTTATCCTATTTTCGGCTTTTGCGTTGATTCTCGCGCACTTTCTAGTTAATTGTCATAAAAATATTCATTTTTACCACGAAAATTTTGGCAATAATTCAATGACGTGTGAAAATTATTTTTTTTTTTTTGAAAATTTTCATAGTAAATTTCGTACGTGTAAATCGATTCTAGCGAAATTTTAAATATATTTTATATGTAGACACTAGCGCCCTCTATTAGTGAAAGAACTAATTCATAGGTTGTATCACCTTCCAATATTACAATGTTGCCAGTAGTTTCGACAAATCGTAAAAAACGCGAATTCGGGTTGATCTTTTTTTTGAAACACGTTCGAGTTGAACCGATTTCGTAGCTTAATATACAGGGTGTACGCAAGAATAAAGAATTTTTCGATTAGTAATGAGATCGACAAGGGTGATTTTTGTTGGTATCAGTCAAAAATAACAAATACGTTAAAATTACTCTCAAAAATGTTATTTTAACTTACCCACGTTAATATTTCTATACTTTTCACACCCAATTCACATCAAAACCTTCTAAAAACTTTCTCTACCACATACAGAACGTCTCAATTTACAGCAGCCGCGCAAAAAACACTTTCAAGGCACAAACACAAACTACCCAACGACACTTTATCAAACCAACGTCGCCGTCGCCGTATTCTGCGATATTTGTTCCACCACATTCTCCACGTGTCTGTATTTCTTTATTTTCTTCCATTCCCCGTTGTTGTAATTCATCTGGAAGTGCGTTTCCACCAACATAGTCAAATAAGTAGCATCGGGCTGCAAAACGTTCTCCTGATCTTCTGATAACTTTATCGTAACAATGTTCCCCAAATGGGGACAGGGATTGTCTCGAGAACCAGCCATAAATCCAAGTATAAGCGCCTTTTCTGGTCGAGTAACTTTATTCGCTGTCCTAAACATGTCTTGAGCCTCCAGCATTTGTTCTCTCTAAAATAATAAATAAATTAAAATAAATAAAATAAATTAATTCTTTCTTTTTTAATTTCTTGGGAAATTGAACCACAATATTTTTAAATTATTTATTTCAACGTTTAAAATATTGTGGTTTAATTTCCCAAGAAATTTAAATAAAAAGAATGAATAATATACCAAAGAAAGAATGAATAATATACCACATGGAACATACAGAAGATAAAATAAATTTAAATAAACTAAATAAAACAAATTAAAATAAATAAAATAAATTG
This sequence comes from Galerucella nymphaeae, assembly GCA_963978555.1. NCBI lineage: Eukaryota > Metazoa > Arthropoda > Insecta > Coleoptera > Chrysomelidae > Galerucella > Galerucella nymphaeae. The sequence goes on from OZ021713.1 coordinate 18,078,066, forward strand.
AAATAAATAAAATGAATAAAATAAATTAAAATAAATTGAAATAAATTCAATAAAATAAATTTATTCTTTCTTTTTTAATTTCTTGGGAAATTGAACCACAATATTTTTAAATTATTTATTTCAACGTTTAAAAAATTGTGGTATTTTCCCAAGAAATTAAAAAAGAAAGAATAAATTTATCTTATTGAATTTATTTAATTTATTTTATTCATTTTAGAATCAATAATATACCACATGGAACATACAGAAGATAAAATAAATTTAAAGAAATTAAATAAAAACAAATTAAAATAAAATTAATTGAAATAAATAAAATGAATAAAATAAATTGAAATGAATTAAATAAAATAAATTTATTCTTTCTTTTTCAATTTCTTGGGCAAATAAACCACAATATTTTAAACTATTTATTTCAACGTTTAAAAAATTGTGGTTTAATTTCCCAAGAAATTAAAATAGAAAGAATGAATAATATACCACAAGGAACAAACAGAAGATAAAATAAATTAAATAAAAGAAATTGGAATAAATAAAATAAAATAAATTGAAATAAATAAAATATAATAAATTAAAATAAATGAAATAAAATGAATAAAATAAATTAAAATAAATTGAAATAAAATAAATTAAAATAAATAAATAAATTAAAACAATACATTTTTACAAAAACCAAACTTACAGTAAGAGCCAGTCCTCTTCTTTGTAAAACGTTAGCCGTAGGTTGCGGTTGAATCCTAATATGAGTAACGGTTTGTTGTGGTTGTTGCTGAACCGGTCTTTGTGTAACCACAACAGGTGTACTGATAACCTGTTGAACAGTTTGTTCCGTGGAAATAATGGTTCGTTGTCCAGAAGGTGTCGTCGCTAATAAAGGAGGAACAGGTCGCATGGTTTGGATGAATTGTTGGGTGACTGCAGGTGTAGGAGCCGGTGTTGGTGTGGGGATTTGTGTAGTTGATGGAGTAGGCGAAGTTTGGATAGATTGAGGAGGAGCTGAAGATGTAGGAGCTGCAGTAGGTGTTGTAATAGGTTGAGGAGTGGCTGGGGCGTAAGTAGGAGTTGGTACTAAACCAGCAGCGTAATCTGGAGTTGTAACAACTGTTGAAGCAAGCGGGGGACTTTGTACTGTTGTAATTTCTGTTGCTTTTTTAGCAGCGTCTTCGATATCTGTAAAAAAAAATTTACTGTACTATAAAACCGTAGTAGTTCAAATGAACAACATCTTTACCTTGCAATTTCTTTCTCTTTTTAGCAGCAGCATACCCTAAAGGTTGATCTGCAATGTCTAATAGTTTAACTCCGCCTTCTTTTCTTCCTGCCGGTGCTCTTGATAGTGGGGGTCTGTTAGCATTGCTGTTTAATGCTGATCGGAATCCCGATGTAGGTACTCTGCTGGGAATTCCTTTAAGGGGAGCTAAAAAAAATGTTTTATTATGATAATAAGATGTTTAATTAGATTTATCTTACTTGTATCTGTCATTTTCCTCGGCATTCCTCTGGATCTAACAGGTATGACTGGAGCGCAGGATTTTTTATTTAAATTTGAAGCAGCATCCATTGATTTTTGTAGTAAATCTGCTCTGAGTAGAGCTGATTTTGGCTTCTTTTTTATCGTGAAATGTTTTAATGGTTCAGGTTTATGTCCGACCTAAATATATATACAGAAATGACAAAAATTTTGATTGTCCCCACTAAATAATACTTACAACTGAAACTAGAGCTCCTTTATTTAAATAATGGCATTCCATGGGTAACATTGTATGGTCGTTTTGTTTACGAACTAACCTCCGTAAATCTGATACTAGATCGTTGAAAATTGGTCGTACTTCATCTACATCTGATATTTCTGTATTTAAAGACCCAGTGGAAGGGTAGGTTTTGAGTGCGTCTGCTAACATTGCAACCCAAAGTTCAGAATCTCCTAAAGCTACTTCCAAAATTTGTTCTAGTTCTGTCTTCCACTTAAAATTAAATTTAGGAAACGAAATTAGTTTACCTGGTCTATTATTTACTCCAGATGTTTCAGATATATTTTAAGCACTGGTTTCATTTAAATTTAAAACAATTCTTACATAACTGTAATAATTTAAAGCTGGTTAAATTGAAATTGTTTATGTTTTGACACATATAAACATACCTCTTCCAAATTTCTGCGCGGGATATGGAAAAAACTTAGTAATAATTTCAGTTTGACTTGCGTCTGTAAATCTGGGAAACAGTCTTTTATATTTCTCAATACTTCGGCGTTCAATTGTGAACATATTGAGCCTCCTGTCCAAGAATCGTTTGATATTCCGAGTTTATTGTGAAGCCACAACGAAGTATCACTGTCACGTACATTCGCCATTTTACAAAACTGACATTTCCACATTGGCCTGAAGCTAGCTGCATCAAATTCTCTCGAAGATGACAGATTAAAAACGGCCATCAACGTATCAAAATATTTTTATCGGGGTTTATTTGAATGCATTTTTCAAAAAAAAACTTGAATCGTGTATATAGTTTCATAAATTTATTGTAGAAAATAAATACTTTCAATTGAATGAATAATCTACACAAGTTTATGTAGATAACTATTTTAATTATTTAAAGGGGATAATCACCTTTTCGGTATTTATTATGATACGCTTAAGACATGTCAATTTTAGTGTTTTTTATTTTCAAATATCTATTTTGGCAATAATGTTTACGACGTTTTGAATCAAATGTTTTTATCACTCCACTTCTAACCAAAATATGCCAACAAAACTAAACTTCGTACCTTAATTTCACTAATTTCCTAGTAACTAATACACAATTACATCCATCTAAAATAAATATGTGCAATCGGTGAGTTTATTTACATGTAACGTGCAAAAAATCTAATATAAGATGTTCAAATTGGAATCTTATATTACACCAATTATATTGAGTTATGTCAATAGATATATCAACAATTTCAAGCTAGAAGACTCGCAGGTAAGTTATTTCTTATTTTTTTCTTCATATCTTTAATACTTACAATTTTAGGTATCTTTATGGGGTGGAGATGCATGTTTTAATAATTTAGAATTAAATTTACAAGCATTGGAACAAGAACTACAATTACCTTTCAGTTTTGTATCTGGTAGTATAAGAGAACTACTGATACATGTACCATGGACCAAATTAGCATCCGAACCAATTACTATCACCATAAACACTATAGGTATTATTATTGTGTAGAATTTCATTTAAAATACTTAACTGGATTTTTTAGAATGCATTTTAAATTTAAAAGGAAAAGAAACAAGGGGAAGATATGATTCTGTAGCATCTGCAAGAGAAAAAAAACCAGGTCATCATGGGTAAGTAAAAGTAAAAGACTTGTTTGAAAATTGTATGATTAATTTTAGAAAAGAAATGGAAGCTCCCCAGGGCTATGTGCAATTATTAATCAACAAAATAGTCAGTAATATTCGTATTTATTGTAACAATTTAATATTAAAATACGTCGAAGAAGATATAGTATTGTCCATGAATGTGAGACATTTAAAATTTGAATCGGCCAATAAAAAATGGGAACCAGCTTATATAGGTGAGTACAAGATTATTTTTTTGTGTGTATAACTCAATTTGTTCATTTGAACTACTACAGATGTTTCACCAGCTGAAGTAATTCTTAGGAAAGTGATAACAATAAATGATTTAACATTATGTTTGGATAAGAGGAATGCTTCAGGTAAAATTGAGGTTTACCAAGAACCGATGTTGTATAAATGTTCGATGACAATGCATTTGCTCAAAAAATACCATTCAGCTACGGCTAATATAGCATCGACAACTCGATTAGATATTTATTGTAATAACATGGAATTTAGTATGACTGAGCAGCAAGTACCGATGTTTATGCGATTATTAATGTTGTTATATGCATTACAACAAAAACAGTTGAAACCAGAGCTAGACGGAACTGCTGATGGTACTTCTTCTACACAAGATTCCAGAGGTACTAAATAAAATGTTTAATAATTAATTTTTTATAAATAAATTCTTTTAGATTCGCAGGATAATTCATTAGGTTGGACCGGTTGGGCTTGGTCTTATGTATCTTCAGTTCTCCCGGCGCCTTGGGACGAGGATTGGGATGATAAATTTTTACAGGATCATAAAGGACACACTTTACATTTCGGAACTTATGTTGATAATCTTTCGATTACATTTAAAGTTTCTGAAAGCACTTCGGAACGCACTAGTTATTATAACCATAAAAAGTTACGTTATACACCGATGTTGAGTTTACAGCTGCAAGGAATTTTTTCTGAAATTGTTATACATGGTTTGAAGTGGTTTAATGCGACAGGTGGTGTCAGTCAAGCTTTGCTTTTGCCAATGGGATTGTGTAGTTGTTCACATAAGGAGATTGTAGATGATTCTGTTCAAATAAATTATCTAAAAATTGGTGAGTACAATTTTGAATTTTGAAATTTTCATTGATTGATTGTTTGACACATTTTTATCACTAAAAATTTACACTGTTTGACACATTTTTATCACTAAAAATTTGCACTGTTTGACACATTTTTTTCACTAAAAATTTCCACTGCTTGACTGTTTGACACATTTTTATCACTAAAAATTCCCCCTGCTTGACTATCACAACTTGACTGTTTGACACATTTTTATCACTAAAAATTTGCCCTGTTTGACACATTTTTATCACTAAAAATTTCCACTGCTTGACTGTTTGACACATTTTTATCACTAAAAATGTCCACTATTTGACACATTTTTATCACTAAAAATGTCCACTGCTTGACTATTTGACACATTTTTATCACTAAAAATTCCCCCTGCTTGACTATTTGACACATTTTTATCACTAAAAATGTCCACTGCTTGACTGTTTGACACATTTTTATCACTAAAAATGTCCACTATTTGACACATTTTTATCACTAAAAATGTCCACTGCTTGACTATTTGAGACATTTTTATCACTAAAAATTCCCCCTGCTTGACTATTTGACACATTTTTATCACTAAAAATGTCCACTGCTTGACTGTTTGACACATTTTTATCACTAAAAATGTCCACTATTTGACACATTTTTATCACTAAAAATTCCCCCTGCTTGACTATTTGACACATTTTTATCACTAAAAATGTCCACTGCTTGACTGTTTGACACATTTTTATCACTAAAAATGTCCACTATTTGACTATTTGACACATTTTTATCACTAAAAATTCCCCCTGCTTGACTATTTGACACATTTTTATCACTAAAAATTCCCCCTGCTTGACTATTTGACACATTTTTATCACTAAAAATTCCCCCTGCTTGACTATTTGACACATTTTTATCACTAAAAATGTCCACTGCTTGACACATTTTTATCACTAAAAATGTCCACTATTTGACACATTTTTATCACTAAAAATTCCAGCTGCTTGACTATTTGACACATTTTTATCACTAAAAATGTCCACTGCTTGACACATTTTTATCACTAAAAATGTCCACTATTTGACTATTTGACACATTTTTATCACTAAAAATTCCCTCTGCTTGACTATTTGACACATTTTTATCACTAAAAATGTCCACTGCTTGACTGTTTGACACATTTTTATCACTAAAAATGTCCACTATTTGACTATTTGACACATTTTTATCACTAAAAATTCCCCCTGCTTGACTATTTGACACATTTTTATCACTAAAAATTCCCCCTGCTTGACTATTTGACACATTTTTATCACTAAAAATTCCCCCTGCTTGACTATTTGACACATTTTTATCACTAAAAATTCCCCCTGCTTGACTATTTGACAAATTTTTATCACTAAAAATTCCCCCTGCTTGACTATTTGACACATTTTTATCACTAAAAATGTCCACTGCTTGACTGTTTGACACATTCTATCACTGAAAATTCCTAACCTCAAATTTTTCAAAATATTGAGACGCCATTATCCTATTTTCGGCTTCTGCGTCGTTTCTCGCACACTTTCTAGTTTATTGTCATTTTTTTAATACTTAGGTTCTGAAACTAACGGTCACAAGACTGATTCTTTGTTTGACGCTGAAGCTGTGGAAAATAAAGGAAAAAAAAGACAGTACAACACTTCTTGGGATATCCATATGACAATGTTATCAGAATCTGTTCTTTTGGAACGTACACCAGCTTTTGCTTTTGACTATTTATACCAAATGGACATGCCTAACGATACATCCAGCGAGGTATTGTCAGAGATGGGAAGCGACTTTGAATTCAGGTAAATTAACAGTTTAAAAAAATATATTTTTTGTAAATTTTTTAAATTTTTAGCAACTTTATGGAAAATTCAAGTATGAGAATCTGTTTAGGTCCGCTCAAATTGAGATTGTGTTCTGGTTTTTTTCACAGGCTCGGTACTTTACAAGTAGCTGGTACGTGTATAAATAAAAAATACAAAAATATTTATTTGTAACAAAATATAAATTTTCAGCTTCCTACTACGATTACCCTCCATATGCTGTACCGAAACCCGATAAGACTTTACAGGAACTCCATCCACCCTCCGAAGAAGACTTCGACGCTTTAAATGAATTCATACCAAGTAGAAGCATGAGAATTACTTTTTTCGCCCCCATTATCGAACTGGAATTGATGGATCATCCCTATTTTCAACCCTCCAAAGGGATGTTGTATAAAAAATTAAAAGTAAGTAAAAAATTGATGCTGTCCAAAGCAAAAAAAAAAAAAAAAAAAAAAAAAAAAAAAAAAATTATCAATAATTTTATTTACAGAAAATCCCCACTGTTCCAGTTACATCAAAACCGTTAACACTGCCAAAACTAACGTTAGAATGTCAATTTTTTGACATAAGTTTGACGTATCCCATGTACGTCAATCGTTTAGTTCACACGACTTGTCAACTGCCAGATCCTCCTATGCAATTGTTCGACGCTTGTTTTTCTCGTAACAATATTAAAGTCGTAGGTCTCTGTAGTCGTTTGATACTAAACGCGACTAAACAGACGACGATTTTAACGCCATCTAGTGTTTCTTATGCGACTAAAAGTATTAATAAGCCGCAGTATTGGATCAAACCGGATATCGCGCACGAGGAAACCACTTTCGAATCTGAAAGTGTAACTTTGAATGGCACCAACGCGAAAATGATGGTGGTTGTGTATATTATCGGGAAAATGATGAAAATGGACGCTGAAGGGGCTGTTGGGGTTATGAATAATACTTCGATTCTTTCGGATGCTTCGAAAGATCGTAGTTTGCCTTTTATGGAGCTTTGTATTGAATCGATTCGGTTTAAAAAAGTGAAAACGAATTCTACTGTTTCGATTGACGCGAGTTTGGGTTCGATTAAGGGTTTTATTTTCGAACCGGTTCATGGAAAATCGAATGAGGTTTCCAATTCGAATGATATTCAACAAGTTCTTTTTATATCCGGTCCCGAGCCGAAGACGGAAACTTACGAAGATGAAAATTTAACGAAGTTGTAAGTGAATTTTTTTTATTTTAATTTTCGAAATTTTTTATTTTTTCTGTGAAAATTTTCATGGGCGTATCGTAATATTTTTATAGGAACTTTTTAATTTGCAAATATTTCAAGCTACCATGGTCGTACGATACAAATTTTTCAAGGGTTCAATCTTTTCTTTATTTTGATTTTTACAATTTTTTATTTTTTCTGTGAAAATTTCCATGGGCGTACCGTAATATTTTTAAAGGAATTTATTTATTTGCAAATATCTCTAGTTACCAAGGTCGTACGATACAAATTTTTTAAGGTTCAATCTATTTACAAATAAAATTTTCTTTCGACATAGACGTACTAAACATTTTTTAAAAGGGATTAGTTTTTTTGTGAAAATATTTCCATTTACCATTGGCATACGATAAAATTTTTAAAAGGGTTAATTTTTTTGCAAATATTCCCATCTACCAAAGACGTAGGATATAATTTTTATAAGGGTTCAATCTATTTACAAAAATTTCCTCACATCATAGACGTACAATAAAATTTCTATAAGATATGAATCCATTGGTAAATTTTTTAATTTTCATGGGCGTACGATAATTTCCATAGGCGTACTTGGAAAAAAATTTTTAGTAGACCAATATATTTGTAAAAATATATATCATTGGCGTGCGATAAAATTTTTTTAAGGGGTCTATTTTTCTGTAAAACTTCATTTCCATACGATGAAATTTTTCACATGGGGGCTATTTAATTGAAAAAAAAATTTCTTAAATCATAGACGTACTTTGAAAATTTTTTAAATGAACCAACATATTTGTAAAAATATATATCATTGGCGTGCGATAAAATTTTTTTAAGGGGTCTATTTTTTTCTGTAAAACTTTTAATTTCCATGGGCGTATGATGAAATTTTTCACAAGGGAATTATTTAATTTAAGAAAAAAATCTTAAATCATAGACGTACTTTGGAAAATTTTTTTAATGGACCAATATATTTTTTAAAAATATTGATCATTGGCGTGCGATCAAATTTTTTTAAGGGGTTTATTTAAAAAAAAAATTTCATTTTTCTCCGTAGTAACGTTGCGGAATCATCACCTCTATTCACAGCGACCGTTCAATATCCGATAACACCAGAAAATCAAAAACACCCACCGATACTTTTATTCAACCTCCAAGAAATTCGAGTTTGCGTCGATCCGTTACTTTGTAGATGGTTGTTGTACACCCCGAAACAATTCGGGCATAAATTGAAAACTTTCGGTAAGTCACCGATATTAAAAATAAACAATTTTTCTTGATAAATAAATTTTTTTCAAGATCACACCGTCAAAACTAAAAACATCTCCGAGGCCAGCACGGAAACTCCTCGTAAAACTTCCACCAACATCGAATCGATCCACAGCAGTTCCGATAGAGAACAAATTCTCATCCCGCACAAATCGGAAGATAAAGAAGAATCTGTAGACGTACAGGAAAAAATTTACAACTTTTTGAAAAAATGGTTCGACGTTTGGAAGGGAATGTTTCTCTACGGCGACGTTTCCCAATGCACCATCTACTTCCCGCTAGTCTCGCTGTCCGCTATAGGATCCCAGGGTAAAATAAACTTGAACCCCCCCTTTTTTTTTGGTTTAAACAATTTTTTCTTCAAGGTATCCAAGAAGCCGTAGATTCTGCTGTAAATAAAGACCGCCCCCCTGATATAATGGTTATAACCTTACCGTTCGCTAATATTCGTAGCGCTCATAGACAGAGCGTTAAAAAATATCTAACCTCACTTCCTATATCTTTACCGGATACGATTTGGTCGCCGGAAAAGTCCAGTTTTCCTTGGACGGTGTCGATATCCGATATGAGCTGCTATACGATTCAATTCGGTAATAAATTGATATTTTTAAAACCGGTTTCGTTGAGCGCCACCGTAGGACTGTCAACTAGACCGAGTAAAGTTGATAGTGACACTGCGGAAACTGTCAAATCCGATATCGGGTATTTAGGAGTTTGCGTACATATTGATATGACGCCTATTGTCATATCAACGTCAGAAGTGCAAGTTTATTTGTTCGCTAGTGTTTTATACGGTAAGTTGGTAAAAAAAACTTATAAATATTTTTCGATTATAAATTTTTTTCAGGTTTAATGGAAGTTGCATCGAATTTAATGCCGGAAAAAACGATAATTTCACCGATTAAAACGCAAGAAACTCTACCGGTAGTTGTCGGTAAAAGTAGTTCTACTTTATCGCCGACAGTCGTGCGCGAAAACACCGCGGATTCGATAAGCGACAAAACTCCACCTATCGGTCAATTGTCCCAACAAAATACGGTCGACGAAAGCGTTAAACTAACCGCTTGGGTGCAATGGACCGTAACTCGCTTTACCATCGAACTATTATCCAACGAATACCGGAGTTTCACCGACGATTTAGAATCGCTTCAACCGAGATTGAAGTTGGTAGTCGACGCTGAGGATATCGTCAGTTCTTTGGACTTTCAAAACGTTTATTTGAAGATAAAAAGCAAAATCGGATCGGTTTCTATTCAACATTACAAAAGGTATTCTATATTTTAACCGAGGGATTAAACGGGACTTGAACAACTTTATTTTTTAGGTTAACCGCTAATTCCAAATGGCAACCTGGTCCATTTTCTGGTATAGTTATGCGCCTGCGCGAAGATATCGGTACGAGTCAACGACACGAAGATAACGGGTTCGTTAACGTAACTATCACTAGAGCGAGCTGTCAACATACGCATACGTTGTGGGGTGCTGTACAGAAACGGTATAATAAAGAACCGCAAAGGAAGGATCGTTTGAATACGCAGCTCTTGTCTCAGAGTCGGTATATTACGGAGATTGTGGTTAACGTTCAACCTATTGGTGAGTAATTGATGGGAAATGAGTTGGGTTTTCTTTAATTCAAGATTTGAGGATGAAAATTTGATTTTGCTCCGGTAAAAACATGTTTCAATGCGTTTTATTCGACGTATATTGACATTTTCACCGTTTACCATCCAGAATTATCAATTTTTTATGTTGTTTTACACCTTACAGCTGTCATATCTCAAATTTCACCGAAGATCTGTCATTTTTAAGGAGATTCTTTCAAAATCTGTACTTTGACAAGGCCATAAGTCGTTAAAACTGACGTTTTGGCCGTCTACTATCCACAATTGTCAATTTTCTATCTTGTTTTGAGCCGTATCTGTCATATCTCAAATTACACCGAAGATCTGTCATTTTTAAGAAGATTCTTTCAAGATCTGCACCTTGACAGGACCAAAAAACATTTAAACTGACATTTTGACCGACGACCAACCAGGATTGTCCATTTCTTACGCTGTTTTAACCGGCAAATCTGTCATATCCCAAATTACACCGAAGATCTGTCATTTTTAAGAAGATTCTTTCAAAATCTGCACTTTGACAGGACCAAAAAACATTCAAACTGACATTTTGACCGACGACCAACCAGAATTGTCCATTTCTTACGCTGTTTTAACCGGCAAATCTGTCATATCCCAAATTACACCGAAGATCTGTCATTTTTAAGAAGATTCTTTCAAAATCTGCACTTTGACAGGTCCAAAAAACGTTAAAACTGACGTTTCGTCGTCGTGTCATCCATTTTCCACATTGTTTCAACTGTCACATGTCAATTCAAACAGAAAATTTGACATATTCAATCAAATTTCCTTTCCAGATTTTATCATATCGCTGAAAACTTTGCGCAGCTTTTATTTAGTGGTAGTTCCACTGCTACAAATCCCTTTAAGCAAAGAACCGACAATTCTCGACGAATCCACGTCAATTTTAAACGCCAACAATCAAAATTTACCGCTAGCTTATTTGGAATGTCAAGACATCCGTTTGGTAATACCTTCGGTGGAACTGCAAGGCACAGGCGACTTACCCGACGTCGTCATATTCCAAATCCAAAAGATTTGCATGAGTCCTTCGGCAGTCAACCCCATCTGTCGAACTCCGCTTCGACCGGATATTTACGAACAAGCAGCGCACGCGCGAATTTTAAACGTACCGGGTGAGTAGAAAGCTGCGGATAAAAATTTGAGGTTATGGTTGGTTTAAATTTCAGGTAGCGAAGTAGAAGATAGACAGTACCAACTTGATTTAATAGGAATTTCCGTTTGCACGGGAATATGGAAAGATATCGATTCGGTGTTTTCATCTACGAACTTTTCTTCTAATTTAAAAGGTTTAAGCGAAAACCCCGCGTTGGAATGGAACAATTTAGATCAAGGCCAACCGAATTTTCCTCATCCCACGTTAAATCTTTGGCATATAACGGAAAAATTTGACATTTCCCTTATTCTAGCCCCAGCTATGGTCTACAAAGAATCCACCGTAATATGCGGACATTCGCTGGAAGTAAATTTCGTCACCGATATCATTATAAATTTATCTCTACAACAAATTAAATTGTTGTCGGGTTTGTTAAGCGAGTTTGTAGCTTTAATGGAACCTTTGATAGTCGACGAAAATTTCGTAAGACCGAAACTGACGTTACCCTACTCGAGATCATGCGACGTAACTTTCTACGACGAAGAAACCGAAACTTGCGACTTATTCAGAGATTCCGGTAACGAAACGTCGGATATTAAGAGCGTCATGTCTTCGAGAATGTTTAAAACCGACGGGGAACGGTACGTCGTACCGAAGATCGGTACGTCGCTTCCCGGTTACTCGATACCGTTCGATATACTTTTTACCGCTGGAAAAGTGAGTTTGGGACTGTACCAGGTGAACTTACCGTCGAACGGGAGCGTCCGAATGAAAAGTAGGCGGAAAAAATCGCAAAAAGTCGATATCGACGAAGCGGGTTACGAAGCCGAAGAAGAAGATAAGGAAATTATTTATAATGAATATTTGCCGCTGGTTTATTTGAGCGTAAATCAACCGAACGTATTTTTAAACAAAAAACATTTAATTCGAATGATTCAAGTTACTTGTTTCGATTTAAATTTGAAATTGAGCGGTCCCGAGTACCTCCCGATTAGTCACGTACCAAACGAAGACGATTTTCCCGTTAATCTTTTAGAAACAAAATCCGGTACGCCGGATATTAGTACCGGGATATTTCCGGCGTTTTTCACCGGTAAATATTCAAAAGGAATTACGAAAAACGCTACTATAGACATCGAAATTTCCAAGCCTACCAAACTACTTTGTTCCACTTCTAAATGGGGATATTTGTTGAACGTTAAAGATAAGGTACGTTTTTTTTTTTCTGGTCCTTCGAGCCGGATTAATTTTTTTTTGGTCCTTCTAGCCGGATAAATTTTTTTTTTCTGGTCCTTCGAGCCGGATAAATTTTTTTTGGTCCTTCGAGCCGGATTAATTTTTTCTGTCCTTCGAATCGGATTAATTTTTTTTCTGGTCCTTCGGGCCGGATAAATTTTTTTTGGTCCTTCGAACCGGATTAATTTTTTTTTGGTCCTTCTAGCCGGATTAATTTTTTTTTGTCCTTCGAATCGAATTAATTTTTTTTCTGGTCCTTCGGGCCGGATTAATTTTTTTTTTGTCCTTCGAACCGGATTAATTTTTTTTCTGGTCCTTCCAGCCGGATAAATTTTTTTTTCTGGTCCTTCGAGCCGGATAATTTTTTTCTGGTCCTTCGAGCCGGATAAATTTTTTTTTTGGTCCTTCGAGCCGGATTAATTTTTTTTTAGGTTTTAGATGCTTCTAAAGGATGTAAAAAGGATTTAATAAGAGTTTCTGAAAGTGTAGAAAAAGAAATAAATTCTACCGAAGTAATGTCTCTACCGAATAACATTAATAAAAAAACCAGCAGATTCCAAATAATCAAAAATTCACTCGGTGGAACTAATTCGATTAATTTTAAATTCAATCAACTTATTTTTTCGGTTAATTCCGATACGGGACACGAGGTAATCTTCTTTTCCACCTTAAAATTCGTTTTTATTTATAAATTAATGTTTTAGGTCCACCTTGGGGTCGAAAAAATCACCAGCGGTTTCTCGCTGTTATCTCGACCGGAAAAATTATCGATTAAAACGAATTTGCAGTGTTTAACTTTGTCGGTTATCAAAGGGGTGAATAAAAAGCTTCTTTTAAACCCGTGGACGGTGACTTTTGACGTTTCCGTGTTATGGGAATCTTGGCAAACTCACGAAAGCGATCCCCAGGTTCAAGTAACCGTAGAAAGCGACTGTATACTTATAGACATCAACCCCGAGCAGTTGCAGTGCGTGCAGTTGGTTGTTAAAGAGATGAACGAGTTTGTTTCGACCATGTCAGTTTCGGTAAGTGTTTTTTTTTTTCAAACCTTTGTAGATTTTTTTATTTTTTTTTATCCAGGAGAATATTGAAGAAAAAGTTGCATTGGAACCGTTGTCTGGAAAGGGATCCGAAAAGGATCAACACTATAAGGACGATTTAAGAGCTGGGGCTTTTCAATTTATCGACGCAGTTTCTGAAAAAACTGAAGAATTGCCTTTACCGTATCAGGTATGAAGTCATTTGTCATTTTTTTTAAGTAGTTTAACTGTCATTTGTCGTATGTCAACTCATTTTGAGTAGATTTAATGACATTTGGTCGTATTTTGATTAGACTTGATGTCATTTATCAACTGTCAAACCATTTTGAGTATATTTAGTGTCATTTATCAACTGTCAACCCATTTTGTGTAGATTTAATGTCATTTATTATCTGTCAAACTATTATTGAAAGATTTAGTATATTTTGCTCGTATACTGGGAAGATTTTATGTCAATTATCAACTGCCAAAACATTTTGAGTAGATTTAATGTCATTTATCAACTGTCAAACCATTTTTAATAGGTTTAATGTCATTTATCAACTGTCTAACTATTATGGGAAGATTTAATGTCATTTAGCCACTGCCAAAACATTTTGGGTAGATTTAATGTCATTTATCAAACCATTTTGAGTAGGTTTAATGTCATTTATCATCTGTCTAACTGTTAGGGGAAGATTTGGTCGTATACTGGGAAGATTTAATGCCATTTAGCCACTGCCAAAACATTTTGGGTAGATTTAATGTCATTTATCCTCTGTCAAACCATTTTGAGTGGATTTAATGTCATTTATTAACTGTCAAACCATTTTGAGTAGGTTTAATGTCATTTATCAACTGTCTAACTATTATGGGAAGATTTGGTCGTATACTGGGAAGATTTAATGTCATTTAGCCACTGCCAAAACATTTTGGTTAGATTTAATGTCATTTATCCTCTGTCAAACCATTTTGAGTAGATTTAATGTCATTTATCAAACCATTTTGAGTAGGTTTAATGTCATTTATCATCTGTCTAACTGTTAGGGGAAGATTTGGTCGTATACTGGGAAGATTTAATGTCAGTTAGCCACTGCCAAAACATTTTGGGTAGATTTAATGACATTTATCCTCTGTCAAACCATTTTGAGTAGATTTAATGTCATTTATCAAACCATTTTGAGTAGGTTTAATGTCATTTATCATCTGTCAAACTATTATGGGAAGATTTAATGTCAATTATCAACTGCCAAAACATTTCGAGTAAATTCAATGTCATTTAATATCTGTCAAACCATTTATAGTTGATTTAATGTCATTTGTCAAAATGTGTTATGCTGTTTTGCGCTTTTTGTAATCTTAAAAATGTTCTGATCTGCATATTTTTTAGGTTATATTTTGGAATAAACCGATTTCGGCAATGGCGTGGCGATATCCTCAACCTAGAGCGCTGACGAAAGTCAGGGTGTTTCCGGTGCCGTATAAAATTACTTTGGGATCTCAGGATGATTCACAAGTACTTTGCCATTTGGAATATTGGTCGGAATGCAGAAATTCCTATTTACCTTTCACGCAATTTTACTTGTCAGAAAGTGAAGTTTGTCATTTGACGTTACCAGGAGGAAATCCTCAACCTGTCGTAGCTTCTACGTGGAGAGTGGTAAGTTGTCAAAATCTAACTCCTAGCTGTATAATGTGGTGTGTAATTTTCGGTGCAAATGAACTACTTTTTAGATCTATGATACATTTTAGGTAATAACTATGGTAAACAACAACGAAGATCAGTCCGGGAATGTTTTGATATCGCCTAGAGCTCTCGCGGCGTGTATGAGAATCGATTCTTATTTCAACAAAACGCTAATACCGAATATAACAGCGGCGATTTACGTAACTAAAATCGATTTATCTTTATACAACTATTTCGACAGATACAATCCAACCAAGCTACCTGTTTATCTAAAAAACTACACTCCCGATTACATGTTTCCGGAAAATCAAAGATTTTTCACTCTAACTTTCTACAACTTAACCGGTTATTTGTTAAACTGGGATTCGGATTCGATGTCGATGGAATTAAGCACAGCTGTTAAATGCAACGTGTTGGATTATAATTTTTTAACCGACCAACCGTTCGTCGAACCTTTTACTTGTAAATTGGAAGCTACGATCGCCGATGATGTTAAACTCGATTTTATTTCGAAATCTGCTCAAGTGAAATTCGGGCCGAACGTCGCGCATTGTTTGGCCGTTGCTGCTCAAGTTTGGGACCAGAATTACTCTACTGCCGATAAGGAAAAGGATTTTTTAATCATGACGAAAGTTATCGTTTGCAACGATACGGTTAGCAGCATCAGATTCGGACAAGCCGGTACCGAAGAGGACATTTTATTGTTATCCAGGCAGTTCCATTTGTATTCCTGGAGATCGCAAAAAAAGAAGCAGAAACTTAGGATTGCGCTGGAAGAAAACGAATGGGTGAGAAAAATTTTTTAAAAGGGGTTCATTTATTTAAATTTTTTTTGTAAAAATTACCATTTACCATTGGCGTACCATAAATTTTTTCTAAAAGGGGTTCATTTATTTGAATTTTTTTGTAAAAATGACCATTTACCAATGGCGTACGATAAAATTTTATAAAAGGGGTTCATTTATTTGAATTTTTTTAAAATAATTATTTACCATTGGCGTACAATAAAATTTTATAAAAGGGGTTCATTTATTTAAAATTTTTTTTGGAAAAATGACCATTAACCATTGGCGTACGATAAAATTTTATAAAAGGGGTTCATTTATTTGAAATTTTTTTTGAAAAAATAATTATTCACCATTGGCGTACAATAAAATTTTATAAAAAGGGTTAATTTATTTTAAAAAAATTTGGAAAAAAAATAACCATTAACCATTGGCGTACGATAAAATTTTATAAAAGGGGTTCATTATTTGAATTTTTTTAAAAAAATGACCATGTATCATTGGCGTACGATACAAATTTTCTAAAAGGGGTTCGATTTTTAACCGATTTTCTTTAGGTTTGGTCGAGATATTTTACAATTTTCGAAGACGGAATGGAGGTGATACAATTCAACACCGAGCGGAACGTTTCGATATTCGTGACCGTGCAATCTTTGTCGGCGACTCAAAAAAAAATAACGATTTTCGGACAATTGATAGTATCGAATATGTTATTGGAACATTTTGATATGAAAGTAGTGGAAGCCGTCAAAGAAAATAAGGAAATCGAATTTAAAAACACGCCGACGATTTTGGTACCGTCGCATAACAACACGCCCTCTATATTTATCAACGGTAAAAAGAAGTACTACTTAAGGTTGAGGTTTTTCGGATTGGACTCGGCTTGGACGGGGGATATTCCTTTGATGGAACATCATACCGGTAGCCAACCGTGGTTAGTTAAAGGTAGATAATTTTTTCGTGGAAAAATTGATTTTTTTTTAATTAAAATTATTTTTTGGGGGATAAACTGATTAAATAAATTTTTTTTTGGGCAAAAACTGATTTTTTTTAATTAAAATAATTTTTTGGTGGAAAAACTGATTTTTTTTAATACAAATAATTTTTTGGGGGAAAAACTGATTTTCTTTTTAATATAAATAATTTTTTGGGGAAAAAACTGATTTTTTTAATAAAATTAATTTTTTGAGGGAAGAAAGGGTTTTTTTATAAAATTAATTTTTTGGGGGATAAACTGATTAAATAAATTTTTTTTGAGGGGAAAAACTGATTTTTTCAATAAAAATAATTTTTTTAGGGAAAAACTGATTTTTTTTCAATTGAAATAATTTTTGGGGGGAAACTGATTTTTATGAATAAAAAAAATTATGGGGTGATACTTATTTTTTTCCAATAAAAAATTTTTTTGGGGGAAAACTGAATTTTTTTATTTAAAAAAAATGGGGGGGAACTGGTTTTTTTTTTCAATATTATTTTTTTTAATAAAAATAATTTTTTGGGGGAAAATCCAATTTTTTTTCAATAAAAATAATATTTTGGGGGAAAATCCAATTTTTTTTAAATAAAAATAATTTTTTCTCCCACTACTAGTACCTTTACAAGAAAGAGGACAGTTCTTAAGTATCTGGTGTCGGATAGTAACTCAAGAAATTCAACAACAAAAAAGAATTTTGGCAGTTTTATGGCCATTATTTACCGTCAAATCAAATCTACCTGTCGATTCTCAAGTTCACATTGAAACCCCTACTTTAAACGTCCATTTAGATTCCAGCGTTAACGGTAGAGGGCGAATACAACAACTTTATTGCCCCGGTACTATCGATCATTCCCATCAACTCACTTTTAGAATAGAGTAAGTACTCGATAATTTCCCGCGATTTTTTTCGTAATTTCTTCTTTTAATTTCAAGTAATAGCGACTCCACTTCCAACCCTTACATTCCATTGAACTACAGTTTAGTAGATCAACATACTTTTTTCAAAAAACCCGAAAAAGAAGATATCGAAACTATCTTGTCGGTTTTGAGCGACTTTAACAACAAATCCTGGCCTTATTTCGGCGACGAATTAGACGAAATCGATTGGATAGTCGAAGACCAACCTTTGACTCACGTACAGGTGAATTTTTTTATTAAAAAAATTCATCCACAAGCTGATTATTATCAATTTCTAGGTTAGATATCAAAACGCTTGTCCTTATTCATGCTCTTTACTAGTCGAACTACTCCCGTGGTGTTTAACAGTCAACACTTTAGGAGTACCGATTTCTTTAACGTCCAACGGTACCGAATTATGCAGAATACCCCATCACGGTATCGTAGCACCACCGAAATTAGAGGTTAGTACTTTTTATTCCAGTAAGGAGACTCTATATTCACCAGATTTAGCTTCAAGTGATTTTTTTTTCAGGATAACTTTAATTTGGGTACGTGCATGGGAGGTTCTTGGTATTATTCGGACCCGTTGCAATTAGCAAAGTCCGATTGGAGTCAGGCTTTTTATATGCCGAAAATAACGGGAACCATTCCGCAAACCGGTTATATTAAAACGGTTATCGACAGTGATACAAACATTTGCAGCGTTTTAATATCGAGTGTCGTTGCTAACGATATGAGATTGTTGAAAGTGAGATTTATTTTTTTTTAATATTTTTTCGTTTTATGATTTTAAAATTTTTTAGATTTCTTCTACGCATATTTTATCGAACCATATGGCTACGCAAGTACAAGTTATATGTTTGGCGGTACCGGAAGGTGAAAAAGTCTACGATTTTCCGGAAAATGTCGAACCGTACAGCTTTACGTTGGCTCCGCATTTAAATAAAAGGTAAAAATACTTGCAGTACAGTTATTGGCGATTATTTTTGTTTTTATTAACAATTTTTTTATAAATTATGGTCCAAATGATGTTTTTTTTCGATTTCTTGATTAATTGTGTTTCAAACGACTTTTTTTTTCTATAAATTATGGTTCAAACAACATTTTTTCCAATTCTTTTAATAAACATGAACCAAGCGTAAAAACATACTGTATATTATATCGTATTTTCCAATTTTTGGTTTGTCCTTTCTAATTTTCCAATAAATCATGGTCCAAATGATGTTTTTTCATCTTTTGGGGGAAATCATGGTCCAAATGACACTTTTTGCATAAATGAAGCCCACAACGACATTTTTTCACAATTATTTGATAAATCATGGTCCAAATGATGTTTTTTTAATCTTCTTGTTCTCAAGCAACGCATTTTTAATTTTTTTTTGTATCAAATTTTGGTCCAATCTCTTTCTATTTTCTTGATTAATTGTTCGACGTAATTTTTCTTAAATCATGATCAAAACGATATTTTTTCAATAAATTATGGTATCAACGACCAATTTTTCATTTTTTTGTTAGTATTTTCCAACTCTTCAATAAATCATAGTCCAAATGACGTTTTTCCATCTTTTGAGATAAATCATGGTCCAAATGACAATTTTTGCATAAATGAAGCCGACAACGACATTTTTCCACAACCCTTCGATAAATTATGGTCCAAATGATGATTTTTTTAAATCTTGTTCTCAAGCAAAGCATTTTTAATTTTTTTTTGTATCAAATCTTGGTCCAACTCTTTTTTTTCTATTTTCTTGATTAATTGATCGACGTAATTTTTCTTAAATCATGATCCAAACGATATTTTTTCAATAAATTATGGTACCAACGACCAATTTTTCATTTTTTTTTTGTTAGTATTTTCCAACTCTTCAATAAATCATGGTCCAAATGATGTTTTTCCATCTTTTGAGAGAATTCATGGTCCAAATGACAATTTTAGCATAAATGAAGCCCACAATGACATTTTTTAGCAATCCTTTAATAAATATTGATCCAAACTGTTTTTTTTTCTCTGATTTTTAACTAAACAATTTAAATTTTTTCAGCAACTCAGGAATTTCAATAATTAAATGGTACACGTTACTAAATTCCACCGATATAGGCAACACCGAATACGTTTTATACTTCTCCTTCTGTACCAGCCCCGATTTAGGTTGGTCTTGTCCAATTAGAGTAGACAAACCGTTTTTAAAACGATCCATTTGCGTTACATCCGGCACTCATCCCTTACCCGTCGTTTTAACCTGTCAAGAACACAAAGGACAGATGTTTATATCTTTACACAACGACACTAGGCCGCAATTATTGATCATTAACAAAACAGGTAAGTGAGAAATATCGAAATAATCACCTATTTTGCTTAAAACTTTCTTATATATAAAGATTCTCTTTTATTTGGTACTTCCCTCGTATATATTGAATTAAAATGCGCTGAAACCTCCCCTTTTAAGAAATATTTTTATACTACAGGTATTGCTTTATATTGTGCACAGTCCGTAAAGGAAAACGAAGTAATTGAAGAAACCCAACATTTTAGATGGTACTGCAAAATAGATTCCCATCAAGATCAGTACTACAGCATGCCTTTGCTTTCCGAAAAGTTTCCAGAATTACCGCAGTTTCATTATTCTGAAAAGTTGGCTCTTGCTTGCGAACCCGAAAGTAAGAATGGGATTTTTTTTGAGTTCCAGACGAATTTTAAGGTTATGTGAACTTTTTAGATGGTGATTTTCAGTGGTCGACTAATTTTACTCTAACACATGATTATGAACAATATTTACGTGTACCATATTATGGTGATATTCAAATAATCGTAGTGAATACAGCTTGTACGACATTTTTGACGTTAGAGTCAGGAAGTGAGGTAAATATTTTTCCTTTTAATTTTAATACTGTGCAAATTATCCTTTCTTTCTCAAATATTTAGATGGAAATAATTTCTTAGGGGAAAAACTAATTTTTTGTAATAAAAATAATTTTTTGGGGAAGAAACTGATTTTTTTTCAATATAAGTAATTTTTTTGGGGGGAGAAACTGATTTTTTTATCAATAAAAATAATTTTTTGAGAGAAACTTATTTTTTTTATAAAAATAATTTTTTGGGGGGAGAAACTGATTTTTTTTTCAATAAAAATAATTTTTTGGAAGAAAAACTGATTTTTTTTAATTAAAATAATTTTTTTGCGGAAAATCTGATTTTTTTTTCAATAAAAATAATTTTTTGGGGGAAAAACTGATTTTTTTTTTCAATAAAAATAATTTTTTTGGTGGGAGAAACTCATTTTTTTTACAAAACTAATTTTTTGGGGAGAGAAACTGATTTTTTTTTCAATAAAAATAATTTTTTGGAAGAAAAACTGATTTTTTTTTCAATAAAAATAATTTTTTTGGTGGGAGAAACTTATTTTTTTTACAAAACTAATTTTTTGGGGAGAGAAACTGATTTCTTTTTCAATAAAAATAATTTTTTGGTGGAAAAACTGATTTTTTTTTTCAAGAAAAATAATTTTTTGGGGGGAAAAACTGATTTTTTTTCAAAAAAAATAATTTTTTTGGGGAAAAGCTATTTTGTTTCAATAAAAATAATTTTTTGGGGGGAGAAACTAATTTTTTTATCAAAAAAAAATAATTTTTTAGAGGAGAAACTGATTTTTTTTTAATAAAAATAACTTTTTGGGGATAAAACTGATATTTTTTTTCAATAAAACCAATTTTTTGGGGGAAAAACTAATTTTTTTTCAATATAATTTTTGGAAGAAAAACATTGATTTTTTTCAATTAAAATAATTTTTTGGGAGGAGAAACTGATTTTTTTTCAATAAAGGTAATTTTTTTTCAATAAAAATTATTTTTTTTTTGGGGGAGAAACTAATTTTTTTCAATAAAAATAATTTTTTGGGGGGAAAACATTTTTTTTTCAATAAAAATATTTGTTGGGGGGAAAACATTTTTTTTTCAATAAAAATTATTTTTTGGGGGAAAAACTGACTTTTCAATAAAAATAATTTTTTGGGGAAAAATGATTTTTTTTAATAATTTTTTTGGGGGGAAAACTAATTTTTTCAATAAAAATAATTTTTTGGAGGAAAAACTGATTTTTTTTTCAATAAAAATAATTTTTTGGAGGAAAAACTGATTTTTTTCCAATAAAAATAGTTTTTTGGGGGGAGAAACTGATTTTTTTTTCAATAAAAATAATTTTTTGGGGGACAAACTGATTTTTTTTTTAATTCTAATCTTAATACTGTACAAATTATCCTTTATCCCAAATATTTAGATGGAAATAAGCGCCAGTGATATTCGCGTAAGACTAAGCATGCAAGAAACTGAAGTACCATCATTAGTAAAAGGAAAACATTCTGTAAGCTTCAACAATATTCTTTAAAAAAAAAATCTTTAATTCGATTTTTTTCAAGGAACCACTTCAACTTTCAAAATTATACGACCCAGAAGAACTACCAAGATCATTATCAGACACTGTACTACCAATTGAACAAAAAAATACTAAACATCGAACAAAATCCAATAGTTCATCAAATGAATCGATGAAATCAAAAAGAAGATGGTCCGAATCGAACGTGGCTCTTTTATCTCCCAAAATAAAATCCCTACTAGTCCATACCTTACCAATGAAAGACCAATGGAACTGCTTGAAATTCAACGCCTTCTTCAAAGCTTTTTCCGTGATATTTATTTCCGATTTAAAATCGGAAGGTACAGAAAGATGGGAAGTCGCCAGTTTGGTTTGCGATAATATCGTAATTTGTGCCACGCAAACGGAAAAAATGAAACTAAAAGTTTCCGTATCAGCCGTTCAATTCGATAATCAACTGTATTCGAGAGAATCCTACGATTTTCCAGTCATGCTAATCGGACAAGATACTAAAGAACTGAACAAAAATCAATCGTTGAACACTCCTATGGAAAATTTAATACAAACGGCAGACGAAAGCGATTTGTTAATTTTAGATTTTGTTTTGGAAACTTGGAGAGATAAATATGGAATGAATGATGTTACAGGTAAGTTAAAAGTTTATTTTTATATTAAAATTGTCACTCTTTTTGTTTTTGTTACTGTTTATTTTATAAATCATGGTCCAAATGATGTCTTTTTACTTTTGTTGTGTTAAATCCTGGTCTAAATGACAATTTTTTTATAAATGAAGCCCGAAACGACATTTTTTCACAATCTTTTGATAAATCATGGTTCAAATGATGTTTTTTCACTTTTGTTGTGTTAATTCCTGGTCCAAATGACAATTTTTGTATAAATGAAGCCCAAAACGATATTTTTTCACAATCTTTTGATAAATCATGGTCCAAATGATGTTTTTTCACTTGTGTTGTGTTGAATCCTGGTCCAAATGACAATTTTTGTATAAATGAAGCCCGAAACGACATTTTTTCACAATCTTTTGATAAATCATGGTCTAAATGATGTTTTTTTCACTTTTGTTGTGTTAAATCCTGGTCCAAATGACAATTTTAGTATAAATGAAGCCCAAAACGACATTTTTTCACAATCCTTTGATAAATTATGGTCCAAATGATGTTTTTTTTCGATTTCTTGATTAATTTTGTTTCAAACGACGTATTTTTTGTCATGACACAAACGACATTTTCCCCATTTTTTTAATAAACATGAACCAAGTGTAAAAACGTACTGTACAATTATGTTCCAAACGTCGTGTTTTCCATTTTTTGGTTTGTCCTTTCTAATTTTCCAATAAATCATGGTCCAAATGATGTTTTTCCATCTTTTGGGAGAAATCATGGTCCAAATGACAATTTTAGCACAAATGAAGCCCACAACGACATTTTTCACAATCTTTTGATAAATCATGGTCCAAATGATGATTTTTTTTCGGTTTCTTGATTAATTTTGTTTATTTTTTGTTAAATCATGATACCAACGACATTTTTCTATAAATTATGTCCCCAACGACATTTCTCCCATTTTTTTTTTAAATAAATATGAACCAAAACATAAAAACATACTGTAGAATCATGTTCCAAACGACGTATTTTCCATTTTTGGGTTTGTTCTTTCTAATTTCCTAATAATTCATGGTCCAAATGACAATTTTTGTATAAATTAAGCCCACAACGACATTTTTTCACAATCCTTTGATAAATCATGGACCAAATGATGTTTTTTTTCGACTTATTTTTTGTTAAATCTTGATACAAACGACATTTTTCTATAAATTATGGTCCCAACAACATTTTTCCCAATTGTTTTTTAATAAACATGAACCAAGCATAAAAACATAATGTAGAATTATGTTCCAAACGTCGTGTTTTCCAATTTTTGGTTTGTCCTTTCTAATTTTCCAATAAATCATGGTCCAAATGATGTTTTTTTTTATTTTGTTGTGTTAAATCCTGGTCAAAATGACAATTTTTTCACCTTCTAATTCAAACAACGCATTTTTTTAATCAAATCTTTTATTTTTAAAATAATTTTTATCTTAAAATTGTCTCTTAAATTTAATTAAAATCACTAAAGACACAACTGAAACTGAAAATAAAATCTTCCTCCAAGGCCAGGATCTTCTACAGGAATATTTATCAATAAAATCAGCAGGTTCCCGTTGTTTATCCCAATATTTAGCTTTCAAGTGAATATTATTAGAAACAATAAAGCACATCTTCAACTTAGATCTGATGTATTCGATATTCTTCTTCATAGCTAAACGTTGTTCTTCCGAAATCTCTTCTAAATCACAATGTTTAATAATAAAATGCAATCCCGTTTCCATGGAGATAATTTGTTTAATAGCTGATAATAGTTGTAAGGCAACGTCGTTATTACTGTAAACTGAATTTAAAGGCACTACTGGTAAAGATTTCGGGTGGAAAGGATGCTTGTGGAATTTATACAACCCCGCTATGATTCTGTATCGTTGAAAAGGCATGTTCAGTCCGATTTCTTTTAATTCTCCATCAGTTATTGATAGGAATTGTTTTAATGTTAATTTTTTATCGGCAAAATATTTGATTGTACTTTCGCTTTTCATGCCGCAAAGCATGTTGCATATATCAATGAAAAAATCAGGTTTCATAAACATTTCTTCGAATTGTGGAATGTTTATCACTGCAGATATATCTTCACTATCGTCTTCTGGAAATAATTCGGTTATTTCAGAGAATTGGTTATCTTTTGCTATGTCAAGAGGAGTGTTGTTTCGTACATCTGGATTGGTATATTCGAAATTTTCTTGTAACAAATATTTTACAACTTTTGGTGCGTTACCGTTTACAGCCCAAAAAAGCGCTGTCCATTTTTGATTATCTTCAGCATGTTTATCAGATAGAGGTAGTAAATATGTAACTGCTGGTAAATTACCAACATTTGCTGCAAACATCAAAGCTGTCATTCGTTTTCTGTTGATAGTTTTAACATTAGCACCTTTTTTTACTAGTAATTTTATAATATTCAAAGTTTCTGTGTAAGGAGAGGTTTCTTTAGGGCAATTACAAGCCATCATCAACGCTGTACAACCGTCTCTATTCGAATTAGCGTCTGCACCAAGATTCAATAGTTCTTCAGTTAATTTTGCGTTTCCAAAAGATACTGCTAACAATAAACACGTCCAATTATTTTGTAGATTTATATTCACAGGTATACCATTTTCAATATATTTTATAACATCTTGTATATTTCCACTGGATATGGCGTGATACATAGAATTTTTTAGTTGATCTTGTTTCTCTTGTTCTGTTAATATTCGAGGTTCGTGCTTGAATATTTTCTTCTCAGATTCGTTTCCGAAAGACACATAATCATCATCTGACGAATCGCTGTCCCACATATCCGGCCCAAAGGATTTAGCCATTTTTTATAATTGTACATAAAAGCGTTATTTTTGTTTATTGTTCAAAAAAAATTAAGGTTAGAACTGTCAATTGCCATAAAAGTCAATGGTACATTTGAACTACCGCGTAATTTTAATTGGCCTTGAATCTTTTTTTTACACTTTCAGGAGTAAAATCTGTTAAAATAACAATTAATCCAATTTCTTGCTTCGTTGAAGATAGTTACATAACGAAATTGATGGATTACTTTTACGTTTTTATACCGACAAAGCTTATTTTATGGCCAGATAAAAAGACTCCGCTTAAACTAAACGCAACGCCTGGCTCGGTATGTTTTAAATGTTGCCTACATATTCAAATATTCTTGTACAATTTTTACTTTGTAGGTAACTGTACCAGAGTTAGTTACATGGCAAAGTGCAATCATAGCCAAACCATTAACTATCAGAAGTTTAAGCATCACTCCAATTTCTTTATTACTATCTGTACATTCCTCAATAAAAATGTATATAGCCTTAGACCAATCACCATTGCAGTTTGGTAGCTTTGAAAGAAGAAGAATAGTTACCACGCCTTATAGGTAAATGTCACTTATCATCTGCCAAACCATTTATAGTTGATTTAATGTCATTTATCATCTGTCAAACCATTTACAGTTAATTTAATGTTATTTATCATCTGTCAAACCATTTATAGTTGATTCAATGTCAGTTATCATCTGTCAAACCATTTATTTATAGGTGATTTAATGTCATTTATCATCTGTCAAACCATTTACAGTTGATTTAATGCCATTTATCATCTGTCAAACCATTTATAGTTGATTCAATGTCATTTATCATCTGTCAAACCATTTACAGTTGATTTAATGTCATTTATCATCTGTCAAACCATTTACAGTTGATTCAATGTCATTTATCATCAGTCAAACCATTTATAGTTGATTCAATGTCATTTATCATCTGTCAAACCATTTATAGTTGATTCAATGTCACTTATCATCTGTCAAACCATTTATAGTTGATTCAATGTCATTTGTCGGGGACGTACGTTTCCATTTGCCATGGGCGTGCGTTAAATTTTTTAAAGGGGGTCATTTATTTTATATTTTTTCTTAGGTTAGGACATGCAATGACGATGCATTATCTTTCCGGGGCAATATTCGGAGCTGGTTGGGTGGTGAGTTCTTTGGAACTAATAGGAAGTCCTGGAGGGTTAGCGAGAGCAATGGGTACGGGTTTAAGAGACTTTATCAGTTTACCTTATAGAGGATTGGTGGTAGGTCCGATGGCTTTTCTAAAAGGGATAACACAAGGTTCGGCGTCTTTGATGAAACACGTAACTGCCGGTACTTTGCAATCAGTTACTAAATTAGCTTCTAGCGTTGCAAGGAATTTAGATAGATTAACTTTGGACGAGGAACACGTAAAAAGAACCGAAGAACAACGAAGACAAAAACCTCAAGGTTTAGCGCAAGGGTTTTTACAGGTAAATATTCGAAATAAAATAAAAATTTCCTCAGTTATTAACCGATTATTTTAGGGTTTGACAGGTTTAGGAATAAGTTTACTAGGAGCGATTGGAGGAGTTGCTCATCACCCTCTCCAATCGATGATAAGTGATGGAGCTTCTCCAAGATCTTTAGTAACCGGGGTAGGTCTAGGTCTTGTAGGGATGGTTACTAAACCTCTAAGTGGAGCTGCTGAACTAGTTGCTCTAACCGGACAAGGTTTGCTTCAAGGAGCCGGTTGGACTTCTCTTCCCGAACCTCGAACCATACCGTCTGTCGATAAAATAAGTCAAAATGTCAATTCGCTTTTGAAGTATAGTTGGAAAAATATCCAATCTCTCACTCCCTCCCAGTTATTGTACGTCACAGAAGCCACTAACATCTCCAACTCCTACCAATACGAAGCTACGGCTCTAATTTTAACCCTGGAAAATTTAATCGTAGTTAATTTGAACGATGACTTGACGCAGAGGGTGATAAACTTGAACGACTTGGTGGTGTGTCCTAGTAACGACCCCACGTTGTTGGTATTTAAATTAACTTCTCCTCTCAAACAGTCAACCGTACTAGAAGACGGGATGGAAATGGATCCTGTGAGTAGAGCTAGGGTGGCTGAGTATGTTAAAAACACCGTCGGGGTGCTGCATTTACCGGATACGAGCGAAGGGATTGAACAGTCGAACTTTGATATTTCTCCGCTATCGTCTCCTGGAGCTAGTAGCGACGTTTCGATTGAATCTACAGTATTAACTTATTACGTCAGTTTACAGAGCAGAAATTATTTTCTATGTCTGTTAAATATCGCCAAACAACAAAGGCAGAACTATAACTTTCCGATTTTGTAAAATTTTTTATCTTAAAACTAAAATGGAGTAATAAATATTTGTTTTTATATCTGTGGTTTTTTTTTTCACTGAAAAAGGCCATCTTTTTGGTAGTTCAAACGATCGTCTTGAGTCTAATCGTCTGTCAAAGTCAAAAAGGGCGACAGTTGACACTTGACACTCCAACTAAACTTTGTTTTACCACAGGACAGGTATTACCACAGAGTACACTATCTAGGCGGTGTACTCTGTGGTATTACTAACCTAAACTTTTAAATTTGTCTATTTCCTCGTCAAAATATCAACAAAAATAAATATAACTGACATTTGACATAACTAGTGACTGAATAACAGAAATGAAACGGTGATGCCAAGAGTTCCTAGAATTATTGGCCACTTATATGTTGAGTATTCAGCTAAAAAGCTATTTTAAATTTCAAGATATACGCATCGGGGCTGTTCTGAACGGTAGACCTTCATTGTCATTCTTGTCAGAAAAAACCACTTATTGTTGACCATAATGACCACAGATTTAGGTGGTTTGTGATACTGACCTTAGACTGAACTCCTCTATTTGTCTATTAGTCTATTTCCTCAGTAGTTGAAACGCTCGTGTACTGGTACATTCGAACTACGATCGATAAGTAAATAAACGTCTGTCAAAATTGTCAAACTACGTTCAATATAAATATGGGGCTTTTCAGTGTATGGTACATCTGCAAAAATACGTTTTAAAACTAATATTTCTTATGTTTAACCGAAAATACATTTTTTATCAAAATGAATGAAACCGAAAACCCAATTCTGTATGTCGTAGTTGTAGGTTTTCATCACAAAAGAGGGTGTCAGGTAACAATTGCGTTTTAATATGATTCATCTCTTTATCAACATAGTAATTTGTATAGGTGGAATACTCCTTTCCGGAGCTAGTACCAGGACATCCTAACGAGTGTCCTGCTGGTTGGAAATATTTACCTACCTTGGCTTTACCAGATGGTTCTCATAATTATGACGAAGACACTGTTTATTTTCATTTACCTAGTTTGAACAAACCAATGCAAACTATTTTCGGTATATCTTGCTTTAGACAAATACCAGTCGATGTGAGTAATGTTTCTTTTTATTTGAAAATTACTTATTTCTGTTGGTTTTATAGAAAATTAAAAATAAAACTTCGGATATAACGAGAGGAACCGTACAGAAATCAGTTTGTGTATTAAGTAGAGTTCCTCTATATGGACAAATACAGGTAAAAATGTGTCTAATAACACATGCTTATTTCGATGAAGGTGATTTTAGTCAAGTTTCTATATTAAAAGATACTTATCACCATTTAAACAGTGTAATGATGCAGGTAGATCCTGTGCAGCAGCTTTTTGTTGGTAAGTTTAAGTAAAAATTGATTAAAATTGTTGTTAATTAAGGGTATTTTTAGGATTATCCGCGAGGGATTTCATTTTACAATGGAAACATAAAGCTGTTTTATTATTTAAGTTAATACTGTTAGAAAAAAGGGTAATTTTTTATAAATCACCAGTTCACCCTCTATGTTCTTCTATCTTAACGCTAATTTCTTTATTTCCGGATATGATAGAAAAAGGATTACACAATTCAGCATCTATAAGGTATTTATTTATAAAAAAATTTTGTTAAATTATTATTTTTAAATATTTAAGATTATCTAGACCGATGTCACCAATGCCAGAGTATTCAGACGAAGATTCCAGTCCTATTAAATTGAAAAATATAAAGAATATCCCCTGTATGAACGGTAAAATGAAAGATATTGTAGATACTACTAAAATTTTAGAAGATCGGGAACTTACTGAAAATAACTGTATTGATTTAGTGAATTCTAATTTGGGTGGTGTAGAAAATGATAATAACGCAGAAGTGGGATTAGAAATCACTGAATCAATGGGCAAAATATCTGACAATCAATCGAATGGACAAAACAGTTTTCAAAGGGAGATTAGTTCAGATACATTATCTCACAATTTATCATACTTAACGCAACTTAGTACAGAAAGTTGTGGATTTCCATTGGCTATTTTTACTAAAGGTAAAAACAAATAAAGTAAAACTCTGTATTTTTAATAATATAATTTTTTTAGGGTCTCTTTGCTTACCATACTTATCCTTGCCGTACTTAGATTTGCTTGCCGATGTTAATGTTAGAAGCTATGCAGTGGGTGCTACAAACGTGCTTTTTAAACAAAAAAGGCAGCTTTATGATATTTTAGTGGATATCGATACAAATAGAATTGAATGTCAAGATATTAATTTAAGAAAATATTTACATTTAACCACAGAAGATCTCAGGTAAATAATTTTTTCTTAATTATTGTCTTTGGAAATAATTGAGTACTTGTTAGGTTTGCGGATTTTATTGTAAAACACGTTTTGGAGGAAAAACATGACGTTTTTCTAGATGGGGTTGGTTGGGAGGGTGGTGATGAATGGATTAGGTCACAGTTCAGAGTATATTTATTATGTTTATTAAGAACTTCTTTACTGCAAGGTAAGTATTACTTGTTAAAACATTTTTTTTTTCGAAAAAAACAATTTTTTTCAAAAAAATCATTTTTTTTCCGAAAATATTCTTTTTCTTGAATTTTTTTTTTAAATCGTCTTTGTTTTCCAAAAAAATAATTTTTTTCAAAAAAATCTTTTTTTTTTTCTAAAAAATCATTTTTTAGGGAAGAAACTTATTGTTTTATCAATAAAAATAATTTTTTGGGGGAGAAACTGATTTTTTTTCAATAAAAATAATTTTTTTTTGGGGAAAAAACTGCTTTGTTTCAATAAAAATAATTTTTTGGGGGAGTAACTAATTTTTTCATAAATAGAAATAATTTTTTAAGGGAGAAAATGAATTTTTTCTTGATAAAAATAATTTTTTGGGGGGAGAAACTAATTTTTTTATCAATAAAAATGATTTTTCAGGGGAGAGACTGATTTTTTTAAATTTTTTTTCCAATAAAAGTAATTTTTATGGGGAAAAACTTTTTTCAATAAAATAGTTTTTTTGGGGAAAAACTTTTTTTTCAATAAAGGTAATTTTTGGAAGAAAAATTGATATTTTTTTTTCAATAAAATTTTTTTTTTGAATTTTTTTTTAAATCGTTTTTGTTCCCAAGAAAATCATTTTTTTTTTCAAAAAAATCATTTTTATTTCTTGAATTTTTTTTAAATCGTTTTTGTTTTCCAAAAATATTTTTTTTCTTGAATTTTTTTTTAAATCGTTTTTGTTTTCCAAAAAATTATTTTTTGAAAATTTTTTTTTTTCAAAAATATTTCTTTTTTTTTAAATTTGCTCTTTTAGACGGCTGTCGAGAAATCGACCATTTCAATTCAAGTTTTGTAACAGCTTGGAGAGACACACACAATTATAAAATTTGGCTTAGTGGAATTAATCCTGGTATATTAGATGTCCATCCTGGACATCCTTTTGCCGGACAACTTTCCGTAGCTGATATGAAATTGAGATTTTCACAGTAAGTATATCAAAATAACCAGTAGTTCAAATGTACCATATTCAATATAGTAACAAAAACCGACTTCTATAAATTTTTTAAGGTTTGTAGCAGTGAAATAAGTTAAAATTAATTACTTTATACAGTGTGTTTCATTTTTAATGTTTTTAGTACAATGCAGAACACAGAAAGTGGTAGAAAACTGAACCAAGCAATGGCATCTACTGGAAAAGCTGTTGTGACTACAAGTAAAGCTGTTGGTAAGTGCTGTTGATAATTTCCTTATTATAGGTTGAAAAAAATGTTGTTTTTTTGTTGTAGGTGGCGCTTTTTCTCAAGCTAAGGGTGCTTTGTCTTCGTGGTGGAGCAGTTTTTTGGTTAATCCCGAACAAAAGGGTCCAGAGAATCAAGATGATGTTGAAAAAGTTGATAAAGCGGAAAATATGAACAATTTAACTGATAGTTTAACAAACATTCCTGAAAGTATTAATAATGATAAGGAAAATAATAAAATTGAAGATTTTACAGAAGTTGTGAAGGATGATTTGGAAGTTGAAAAAGAAATATTAAATTTTGATGTTGGTGTAGCAAATGAAAAGAATAATAAGTTGAAAAGTGACGTAGAAAAGCATAATCCTGGAGAAGTTCACACTGTATAAAATTTTTTTTTTATTTAAGAAAGAAATATTATTGAACAAACTTGGTTGCTTTGTTTTTTTTTTTTTAGTTTATTGAATATATTTAATGTTTTTTGTTAATTTTTAAACAGATTTTTATTTATAATAAATTTTTTTATTACTAATCTAGATTTATTTAATTGTAACTTGAAAATATACGTTGAGATGTCGAATTTTGAAATTGTAAACAATAAATTTCTTTATGTACTCAAAACTTGTTTCATATTTTCAATTTTGACCTCCCTTTAACAAAATTTAAGCAAAATCAATTTTTTTTTTATTTTTTAATCTCACCTTTGACCTTCAACTGTCATTAAATGTCTTATTTGGTTGCCTCGAATCCATAGGCATAACCGGTACAAATTTTTTAAGGAACGTAAAAGTCATGAAAAATTCAATTTTGACACATTTTTTAAAATGCCCAACCCCAAAAAACTCCCCTATTCAAAATTTGAGCGAAATCAAAAGTTTTTTTGATTTTTTAACCTCACCATTGACCTCCAACTGTCATTTAATGCCTACTTGGTTGCCTCGAATCCATAGGCATACAAATTTTGTCATGAAAAATAATTTTTTTAATTTGACCCTGTATAACTTTGTCAATAATTAAATTAAAGAAACCAAATAATGTTCACCATTTAAAGTCATTCTTTCTCTATCTAAATATCTAAATTTTTTTGACGTATCGTTCGTGGAACCGCCCCAATAACAATTTAAAAATCAGCATGTCAAATATGTTTTGACACAAACTGCAAAAAAACAAGTTTTGCACGAATTGCATACAATATTTTTTCTACATTCATGCAAAAACTGGAAAATTAGAATTATGTTAGGAACTCAAACTCAACCCTTTCTTCTTTTTTTGTATCTTTATGGCCTCCACCTTGTCAGTACTTAATTATAGCTGGTTTTCGCTCACATAATTGACAAGAATGACAGATGAGTGCAAAAAAGTACCACTTTTTCCATTAAATGTGTCATTTTTACCATGAATGTAGAAAAATTTATTTATAATGAAAGTATAGATAAAGTGTCTACTTTGTATGTATTTTGAATTGAAAAATCCAGTTTTTTCAATAACCAATTATTCTTCGTACCCCAGAAATAGGTAAAAATGACTAAAAAATATTCAACAACACAAGACTAGTTTTTATTTGTAACCATAATTACATAGTATTGAAAATATAAAAATTAATTTTATTTTCTGAGATCTAACACAGTCCATGAGGTGCAAAAAAAATTCCAAAATGTCCGTGATACGATAAACAAGAGAAGAAAACAATAAACTATTATAAAAGCGCGCTGTACCTAATCTACAAAAATACACAGATTTCTTTTTCCTAAAATACAAAGCAGAACGTCCAAAATTAATTCTGCTTTTAATAACTCAGTTGCTTCAATTTTAAAACTAAAAATTATAAATTTCATTTATTCCAAGATATAAAAATACCTCAAGTATTGCAATCTACTTACATAATTTCGACAGCTGCACAATCAACTGAAATTTTTCAATAAAGGCAGAATGAATTTCGTGGGCTTCCTGAAAATCCAAAGCGGAAGCCGATCTAGGCATGCATTTCAAGCACATGAATCATAAATACGTTATCATTATTATTTTTTTTTTTGGTGAAATATGGCGACTTTACAAAATTTTTCAACAGCACACTTACTTCTTTAATTACAAAATTTATATTTTCCTATTCACATAATTATATTCGTATTTTTGTATGAGGCAACTTTTGTTTATTTTAAAAAATCAGTGATTGTATGTATAGAAATAAAAACAACTCACACTTTTCACAAATAACTCAGAAACTATAAGAGATCAATGAAATTCAAAATGGTATATTATTAAACGAACAATTTATTTACTATACTTTGTCCACGACCCTTAATTTCTTTATTAAATAAAAATCAGTAATGATCATCTGGTATTACTAACCTCAAAATAGTCAAAATGCTGTGGTAGCCAACATAAAAGAATTTGACACATATAGAGATGGGCGATACTGTGTAAAGTATCAATAACACGTACCATAAATATATTGTTTTAAAATATTTAATATAAGAAAATATCGTTATGAAAAGTATCAATACTAAAAATTTCAATATTTTTATCAATACGATATATGTCAGAAACAAATTTCCTGAAAAAAATGCACAGATTTAATAGTTTTATTTCATATTGTACTCCCATCTCTACTCACCTATGTAAGGGCCGTTTTATACGTACCAGAATTATTGCGAAGTTTGGGTACCTTACACCTTTTGGTAAAAATTGATAATTAGGTGGTCGTGGACAAAAAATATTCTTTAAGAAAAGGAAATTTTCTCATTTTTAATAATATTTTTTCAGATTTCCATTAGACTTTATAATTTTTGAGTTTAAATCGAGATTTTTCATTTTCAACACTTGTCAACTGGACCAAGTTGTGTATTTACATACATACAATCAAAGTCGAAAAATACCACTCACATAAGTATTTTCAAAATTAATATTTTGAGTAATAAATGGAGATATTGTTTGACTGTTTGACTAGATAATATCACTTATAAAAAATGTATCTAAACGAATAATTCTCGAAAAAAAAAAAAAAAAAAAAAAAAAAAAACCTAGATTTTCTTTTTCGACATACAGGGTAATTCAAAAGATATGAATTAATCTATAACCGAAAATTTTTAAAAATCTACCCTGTTCAACTAGACAATTTAGTATTTTCAACATACAGGGTGGTTCAAATATTTTTTTTCAATGTGAGCAGTATTTTTCCCAAAAACAAATCAATTTTTTTTAAATACTTACTTGTACTGATCAAAGGAATATTATTTACCCTGCGTATTCTGTTTTTTCTTTATGTATTTATCTATATAAATATTTTTTTTTATGGATGGATTACACTTTTTGAGCAACGAACTCTTATCTACAGTTTGCGGGAACGTTTTAAAAGTCAAAAAATTATTTTGATTATTAAAAAATTCCCGCAAATCAACGTTTATGCCCATATACAAGAAAAAAATCCATTTACTTCTATATAAACACATTATAAAAATATCCAATAATATAAATATATATATTAATCGAGGGGGGGGACACGAAAAACAAAACAAAAATCCACAGGGAAAGCTACACATATAAAACGGATACTCAATTGTGAGAAAAAAAAAACAATAAACAATATTATCAACAATTAAATCAGTCGAATTGTCGTAATCTGTAAATAAATAGAAATAAATAAATGTCAAGATTAATATTTACGTAACGTCGGCAGTTAACGTGTTAGAATACTGTGAATCAACGATAGAATAATTAGAAGAAGAAATATAAATATATATACACACACACACCTATTATTTGTCACACAAATGTTTTTCGACGGCACTTACATTATGCAGTTATATCAATTTATTTATAACCTAAAAATTGCACGAATATTATAACAACTAAAAAAAAAATTGATCGATACATTCGACGAGGTTCGTTTTTTTTTCCGGAATTCGTTCGAATGAAATAAGCTTTCTACAGATAAAGAACAACAGAATTGGGTGACGTCATACTTTTGTAAACATTATTTGACAGCTTGTTTATCGTTCGAACTATAACAAGTTCAAAGTGGTTTCAATATGGAAAATTGCAGTTCTTATAGACTTGAATGGGGGAAAAATAGGCCTGTCTTTTTCAGATTGGAAATAGAGGGAGTGGGAGGGATGAAAATGGGGGTTTTAGATGTTTTAGAAGGAATTTCGAACGAGAAAAAATTTACGGAAAAAATGATATTTTCGTGCAAAAAAAAGTAAAATAGTAGATACACCACTACGTCTATGGAAAATTGGAATTTTTGGAAAAAAATGAACCCCTTTTTTAAAAAAATTTCGTACGCCCATGGAAACTGAAATTTTTGGGAAAATGGTCAAAATTTTCATGGAAGTTGAGAATTGCAATTTTTGAAAAAATATGAAGCCCTTTTAAAAAAAATTGCGAATTACAGACAGACGAGAAAAAATTTGCGCAAAAATGATATTAACGTGCAAAAAAAAGTAAAAAAGTAGATATACCACTACGTCTATGGAAAATTGGAATTTTTGGAAAAAAATGAACCCCTTTTTAAAAAAAATTTCGTACGCCCATGGAAACTGAAATTTTTGGGAAAATGGTCAAAATTTTCATGGAAGTTGAGAATTGCAATTTATGAAAAAATATGAACCCCTTTTAAAAAATTGCGAATTACGGACAAACGAGAAAAAAATTTGCGCAAAAATGATATTAACGTGCAAAAAAAAGTAAAAAAGTAGATATACCACTACGTCTATGGAAAATTGGAATTTTTAGAAAAAAAATGAACCCCTTAAAAATTTTTTTCGTACGTCTATGGAGATTTTATTTTTCGAAAAAAAATATTGAACCCATATAAAAAAATTTCGTACTCCCATGGAAAACTGAAATTTTTGGGAAAAATGTTCAAAAATTTTTATAATTTTTTGAAAAAAAATGCGAATTTCAGACAAACGAGAAAAAATTTGCAAAAAAAAAGTAGGCACACCACTTTGACGTTTACATTTGACAGATGCCTATCTTGATGCTAGTGGGCTTGTGTAATGACCATGCTGTCAGCTGTCAAATATAGATGTTTCGTTGGAAAGATGACATAAAGGAAGGATACGTTTGAAATTTTATTCTAATGCATGTCTCACACGATATCCGAGGAGATAAAAAGCTTATTTCAGTTGAAAGATTTACGAGAAAAAAAAAATCGAGAATCGACAGAACGTGGTCCCAACAAACAAAAGAAAAATTACAAAAAAAAAACAACCTATTCTAAGTTAATGAAACGGCGAAAAAACGATTTTGTTTTTGCTTTTGAGCTAGCTAATTTTAGGACGTTTCGATATCGGTTCGGTAGGACTGACGCACACCAATTTCGACGAAGAAAAATTCTCGTTACCGTAAACGCTTAGACTGTTTTCCAAAATGTCTTGTTTCTGTAAAGAAAAAAAAAATGATAAAACAAAAAAAAAATGTCTATTAAACCACTTACGATTCCCTCCAAAATAACGGCGATCGGTACGACTCCAGTAGCTTCAGCTACTTGATGCTCGATCAAATAAAACATGTATTCGTCGTAGAGCAGCCTGATCAAGTGGAAACTACCGAAACTAGCGGCGGATCTCAACGTCAAATCTCTTATAACCATCGAGCTGTAAAAACTCCATTTGAGTAAAAATTGCCTAGCCGCTTTAGAGAAACTCGGTTTGCCTTCGTACGGCTTCAAGGCGCTTTTGACGACGTTTTTCAACCAAGACGCCCACTGCTCCAGCGAATTTTGTTGCTGCAACGTCAATTTAAAGTCGTTCTCGAAACGCGCCACCAAATCGTTGTCGCATTGACATACCCAAGAAGCCTACAATAGAACAAGAATTAATAGAAAAAACATATGAAAAATACATTTCGTGCGATAATGGAAAATTGAAATTTTTGGAAAAAAATAAGCCCCTTCAAGATTTTTTTTCGTACGTCTATGGAAAATTGACTTTTTTGAAAAAAATTGAACCACTTTAAAAAACAAATTTCGTACGCCCATGGAAAACTGAAATTTTTGGGAAAAATGATCAAAAATTTGATCGAAAATGATAATTTGTTGCAATTTTTTTAATAAAAAATGAACCCCCCATGGAAAATTGAAATTTTTGGGAAAAATTTTTAAAAATTTTATCTAAAATGATAATTTGATGCAATTTTTTGAAAAAAAATGAACAAAACTGAAATTTTTGGGAAAAATGTAATAAATTTTATCTAAAATAATAATTTAATGCAATTTTTTGAAAAAAAAATGAACAAAACTGAAATTTTTGGGAAAAATTTTTAAAAATTTTATCTAAAATGATAATTTGATGCAATTTTTTGAAAAAAAAATGAACAAAACTGAAATTTTTGGGAAAAATGTTCAAAAATTTTATCTAAAATAATAATTTAATGCAATTTTTTGAAAAAAAAATGAACAAAAGTGAAATTTTTGGGAAAAATTTTTAAAAATTTTATCTAAAATGATAATTTGATGCAATTTTTTGAAAAAAAAATGAACAAAACTGAAATTTTTGGGAAAAATGTTCAAAAATTTTATCTAAAATAATAATTTAATGCAATTTTTTGAAAAAAAAATGAACAAAACTGAAATTTTTGGGAAAAATTTTTAAAAATTTTATCTAAAATGATAATTTGATGCAATTTTTTGAAAAAAAAATGAACAAAACTGAAATTTTTGGGAAAAATGTTCAAAAATTTTATCTAAAATAATAATTTAATGCAATTTTTTGAAAAGAAATGAACAAAACTGAAATTTTGGGAAAAATGTTCAAAAATTTTATCGAAAATGATGATTTGATGCAATTTTTTGAAAAAAAAAGGAACAAAACTGAAATTTTTGGGAAAAATTTTTAAAAATTTTATCTAAAATGATAATTTGATGCAATTTTTTGAAAAAAAATGAACAAAACTGAAACTTTTGGGAAAAATGTTCAAAAATTTTATCTAAAATAATAATTTAATGCAATTTTTTGAAAAAAATGAACAAAACTGAAATTTTTGGGAAAAATGTTCAAAAATTTTATCGAAAATGATAATTTGATGCAATTTTTTGGAAAAAAAATGAAAACTGAAATTTTTGGGAAAAATGTTCAAAAATTTTATCGAAAATGATAATTTGATGCAATTTTTTGAAAAAAAAAAATGGACAAAACTGAAATTTTTGGGAAAAATGTTCAAAAATTTTATCGAAAATGATAATTTGATGCAATTTTTTGAAAAAAAAAAAAATGAACAAAACTGAAATTTTTGGGAAAAATATTCAAAAATTTTATCGAAAATGATAATTTGATGCAATTTTTTGAAAAAAAAAAAAATGAACAAAACTGAAATTTTTGGGAAAAATATTCAAAAATTTTATCGAAAATGATAATTTGATGCAATTTTTTGAAAAAAAAAAATGAACAAAACTGAAATTTTTGGGAAAAATATTCAAAAATTTTATCGAAAATGATAATTTGATGCAATTTTTTGAAAAAAAAAAATGAACAAAACTGAAATTTTTGAGAGAAGTGTTCAAAAATTTTATCGAAAATGATAATTTTATGAAAAAAAAATGAACTCCTTTTGAAAAAAATAGAAATACTTGGAAAAATTGAGTTCCTGCTTAAAAATTTCATCGTAGATAAGTAACTTGTAGCAAATAAATGAGGAAATTAGGAAAAACTTGCCTGTTCTCTTACGCTATGAAAATCGACGCGATTCAAATCTGCCAACATTTGTCCGATTTGATTGCTGTTGTGCAAAACCGCTCTGGCAGCTTGCGCGAGGTGATTGAGAGACGTGTAGCGTCTCAAACTGGAACTAAACGCCGATACGGCGGTCAATTTTATTTGAAGCATAGCTTGCGGAGCACCGGCCATCGCCGATGTCAACCAATTTTCCAAATCTGAAAAAATATTTTTTTAGTAAAAAATTGAATTTATATAAAAAAAAATTCACTTACTTTTAGCGAAATTTCTTATACTCTGCGTTAAAGTGGCCGGTATGGGTTTCAAAACGTCCGGCACCAAGACTTGGATGAGATTTTGATAAAAAATCAAATCAACTTGTCGCATAAAATGTTGCACTGGTTCCAAATTGCACAAAGAAAACAATTTCGATTTTGACAGATATTTTTCTTCCTCGCATTCATCGCTATTATTATTATACTGAGATCTATGATGAAAAAAAAAAAAAAACATTTTTCACATTGTACGAATAAAAATAAAAACGAAAAATTTCACCTCCAAAATTCTCTCCAAAGCGATTCGACCGTAGCAAATTCAAGACTTAAAATCGCATCTAAAAAAGCTTCCAAATGTTCTCTATAGATGGACTTTAAAGTGTCCACGTCATCAAAACCACAATCGTCCGGTAACGGTTCGTCGAACTGTATATCAGGAAACGCCGGAATTGCACTACTACCATCACCTACATCAAAAAACCATCAATACCCCTGTCAATTTGACATTTTTTAAACTTTTACTAACCCAAATAACCGATGTGTTGAGATAAACCGGAACCGGATATGGAATCCGAAGATTCCGAACTTCTTTTGAAAGGCCTAACCGTTCCTTGGGCTTTACCATTCGTACTGGAACTGTTCAGTACCACGCGACTACTTTGATCCTCCAAATTCATCAAAGAAGAACCGGGTTTAACTCGAATTCCATAATAGTGATATTTGGAATTACCCCTGTAAAAGTAACGAAGAAAAAACATACAAATTTAACTCCAAACCACCACAAATATAAAGTGTATGTCAAACGAACGCAAGATTTCTTCTTTTTTTCTTTCCCTTTGGACTCGATCGCTGCGATTTCCAGCCATCAGGCCTTGTAGTTTGAACAGCCACACTTTAAAAAATGAAATTTTCTACTCACCTAGTTCCTAATCTTCGCGTTCTTAGACCCAAAAATACGGATCTGATGAGTTTACCGAAAGAGGCTGCATTTACTGGTTCCAATTTGTTTTCGGCACAATGCCTGAGGTAGTGAGCGTATAGAGTAGAACGAGGTAGCGAAACACCCTCGGCGGTTTCATAATTTTCCAATAACCATTGAACCTTTTTGGGAGAGAAAAATAAATTTAAATTTTCTCTCTCGTACAAGGTGTCCCAATAAAATTTTGGAAACCCCTGTGTATAATTTGAAGTACCAAGCATTAAGAAACAAAAAATGTACAAGCATTAAAAAAAAGCACCAACTAAATGTGTAGAAGAGAATGCCCAAGAAACTTACGGTGGCCGGAGACACTCTCGTGGCGTGCCCCAGGGCTGATCCAACGTCTTCACCTGTAACTACTTGCCCAGAAGGCTGAGAAGCATGCACTGTCGCTGTAGCAACGTAGTTCGTTTCCTGCACCGCCCATAATGTTAAATAATCAAATTTTTTTTTAATTTTACAAAAAGCGTTAGTTTTAAAATTACACAATTCGAGGTTATTAAAAGCTTTTTTTTTGTTACACAACAATATTTTATAACACAAATTCCATAGAAGAAGCAGAGAAAGCAATTTTACAGTTAAAAAATTAGTTGCAATTTTTTGAAAAAAATTGAACCCCTTTTTAAAAAAATTCGTACGCCCATGGAAAATTCAAATTGTTGGAAAAAACGTTCAAAAATTTGAACAAAGTTGAAAATTTGCAGCAATTTTTTGAAAAAAATTTTACAGTTACTAAATTGTGTTATAAAATTTGTGTACAAAGAAAAATGATACCAGTGGATTTATTTTGAAAAATATTTGCACAAATAACCACATTACAGATAACTACCAAAGTATTCCTAAGCAGAAGTTCCATTAAAATCCACCGGTACCCAAAAAGTGTTCATTTTAGTAAAATTTCTGATTCAAAACTATGTATTTGAATAACGCCTTACCGCGCTAGTAGTTTGAGGTGAAACCCTATTCGAAATAAGAGATTCCGGATCGACTGCGTGTTGGACAACGTACTGGCCTCCAGTAGTCGTATAACCGACAGTACCGGTAACTGTAGTAGTGCCAGAATTCGTAGCTGCGTAATATTGTCCTTGAGCTTGTCCGGCGTTAGTAATTGGATATAGAGTTGTTGATTCTCCCACTGTATATACCGGATACGCCCTTTAAATACAATAATATTTCCAAAATATAAAAAAGATATAAAAATTAGTTTACCGAATTATTCTAACATCTTTCGCCAATATATGTACAAAAGCCATAGCGTCAACAATAATTTTAAAAACTTGAAACGGATTTTAAAATAAATAAAACTACTGTCATTAATCACAGCTGTCTAAGAATTTGATTTTTTTGTTGGTATAAATCAGCTGATAAATTTTCTTCTCATCTGTCATTTATAGGTACATTACTTTTGATTAAACGGTTATATTTTTGTTAAAAATGACATATTTTGAAACTACTTACATTTGTGCCTGTCCGCCGTTCGTTTGAGTAGCATAAATTTCCGGTTCAACATATTGAATGTGGTAACCTTGATGGGAAGCCACACTGTCACCTTCGGCAACTGTGAAAAAAAAAATACAAATATTCGATTCTATTTGATAAAAATAACACATTTTACAATAACTGATAATAAATCTAATCAATTACGATAGATATTTGTATAATTCGAACATATATATTCCTCCTCCAACTCCTAAACGTCAAATATATATAAAAAAGAAGAATATCTATAAAAGTTTACACAGGAGCGTTCGTAAAAGTAAAAAATTAACTACTTTTCATCGTTGCACGTTTCGGTGCACCATTCCAACAACCGCTCGCGAACATACTTGTCCAAACACAACTTCAAACTGCCGTAGATCAAAAACAAGCTGTCAAATCACTGTGTATTTTTGATGAAGCCCCAATAGGACGAAAGAATAATACAGATCAAGTCAAGTGTTATTAATACGATCACAAATATACACTAACGCATCTTCCCCCTACCTGTAACATCCCAAATATCGTGAAAAAGAAGATTATTAGGTTTCGGGAGGTGGAAAAAAAGTGACATTGATACAGTGGTGGAGTAAATAATTTTTAGAAGCAATTCGAACTGATAA
The DNA here is from genome assembly GCA_963978555.1 of Galerucella nymphaeae. Taxonomy (NCBI): domain Eukaryota; kingdom Metazoa; phylum Arthropoda; class Insecta; order Coleoptera; family Chrysomelidae; genus Galerucella; species Galerucella nymphaeae. The sequence continues at coordinate 18,121,048 of OZ021713.1, forward strand.
ATGCATAAGAAAAATAAGAAGAAAAATGTGTAACGGCAATGATGTAATAATAAGAAACGTTAAAAACGTGATTCACCTATAATCCGATCTACACAGGTGACGTGTGCCAGTCGCGTGCCCAATCAGGTGAATGTATCTACTGTGTGTATCAGATAGAGGGTTGTTGATGCTTAAATAAAGGGATGCTGCATCCGATATGCTCGAATTAATTCGATGTCTAATGAAAATCTTTTAATTAACGTACAGATTACATTCGCTGCCATCAGGTGGTGTTATTGTTGCTTTTATAACAATGAAGCTAGTCTCCATAAGACTGCTTGTTGGGTAAATAAATACTCGTATTTTGATAGAATATGTCAAACTTCAATTAAGACCTTAATTTGTGAGATTATCAAATGTCATAGGTTTTAAATCTATGCAGGGTGAATCAAAATGATTGAAGAAAAGAAAATTTAGTAAAAAAATGTAGAAACTATGAGTAACAAGCTAAAATATATGGGATACTCTTTCTTACAGTGGTTTGTAAAGGTAAGTAATTTTGTGAAATAAAATTTAGTAAATAGATAAATAGTTTATAGATAAATAGAGTTAGAGAAGGTTTTGAAATGATTTAAAATGTATAAACAGACGTTTTTGAACTCACCTGTAACGGTAATAAAGTGAGGTGAAGTTGCAAGTGGGTCCGATTCGTGGGTTTCTGTTTGTTGTTCAGTGGTAGCACTACTTTCGTTACTAGAATCTGCTGCTTGTTCCAATGCGGATACGTCTATTACTGGTACACCGTTCACTATTGTACCCGTCGCAGTCTGGAAAAAGACAGGATTTTTACGTAGTCGTAAATGATAACTTTTTTAGAAATTAAAACTATTTTCATTAACTTAAATATAACGTAGACTCACCATATATTTTTCAATCATTGATTTGGTAAATTTTTAACTTGGTATGATTATATTTTTTATTGCTTAGAGATACCCAATATTTTTCGGGGCACTATGGGCAACGCCTTTTCCTATTGAGTCCTTTCAAATACTAGCAACAAACTGTACTGTACTGACAATTATTTATTTATTTAACAAATGATTCTTTTTATAATACGTCATTACCAGGTAACTTTAATAAATTAATTAAATTTTATTACGTACTAAATATTCCACCATGATTCCACCAACAAAAAATAATTGTTATATTTTGGAGAGGAAGTTTTTGAGATTATTTTAGCTTTTTAAAGCTATATTTTGAAAAAATTATGAAATATAAATGTTATTTTAAACTTTTTTGCAATTTTTACTATTTAAATTGGTCAAATTTTAGCATTTTGACATTTTTATTTATGAACAAGACATTCTAGTCTAGCTCCAAGATGGTGGCGTTCAAATTTCAATGGTATTTGACCTTGGGCTTTGAAAATACACAAGAAAATATATATTTTAGTCATTTTACAACATTGAAGTTACTTTTACACGTACATATTTACATAGTTCGTCTAAAACACTCCCAAACTTGTATTTTTCTATGAAATAAATACAATAATTAATTAGGAAGTACAGATATATTTTTAAATAAATCAAGAACAACAAACTAAACGTTTTGGTGGAACGATTAGGAATATTTTGACAAATCCACGTCAAAATTAACATTATTCAAGGTTATATATTTATGACATTTTGATACCACAGAGTAAGATACAAAAAAAAATTCAATTTGTCATAGAATTAATGAAATTACAAATAACCTTTGTGGCACTAATAAAAAACCTGAAAATACAACTTACATCAAGAGATAATCCCACTTCTGAACCAGTACACTCAACAAGATCTCAAATAAAGTTAAACACAACAGCTCGATATGATCGAAGATCTCTTACCTGATGTAAACTAGCTGGCAGAACAATAAGCTGAGTTTGCTGAGGCTGAGCCGGGGGAGTAGTAGCCGGCGCTGGAGTAGGAGGGCTGCTGCTACCTCCTCCTGATACGAAACGAGCTGTTGTTGCCATGGTTGCGTCACCAAGACTACTCCTGTCGGTCTCTGAAACAACCAATAGCATCAAGGTCTTTTCAGATTGGCACATCTCATTTTTTTTTTACTTTTTTTTACAAAGGCATTCATAACAAAACTATGGCGAGTATGCCAAGGAGGTTCAAATATTTCTCTTTTGTTCAAATTGGTTTTTTTTGTAATAATATAAATTGTCAACTGAAAAGGCTTTTTTAAATGTTATTACTAGCTAGATTCCCTCAAATTTTCACCACAGATGTAGCCAACAAAAACTAGAATAGCCTAAAATTCATATTAGTTGGAGTTTGACCAAGATACACAATGCAAGCAAATTGAAAATGTACATCCACTTAGGTATTATCAGGTTTATGACAATTCCTAAGCGATTTAGGTGCTTGAATATGATCAAGGAGGTACTAGTATATCTCCAAATTGGTCCCATTCTAAATTCATTGGTACTAGACTTTGGGTTTTTGAAATACACCAAGAAAACGAGTCAAAATCAAATAGAACTTTATAGTGATTGAGTTATTCTTGAATTTTTGACAGTTGCTCAATAAAACAGGTACCTAGCTATGATCAAGGAGGTACTAGTGTAGTTCCAAGGTTGTCCCATTCTAATTTCATTGATACTATACCTTGGATTTCTAAAATACACAAAAAAAATCAAATAAAACTTTATAGTGATTGAGGTCTTGTTAAATTTATGACAGTTGCTATGTTCAAAGAGGTACTAGTACAGCTCCAAGCTGGTCCCATTCTAATTTCATTGGTACTAGACCTTGAATTTATGAAATACACCAAAAAATAATCAAAATCAAATAGAACTTTATAATGATTGAGTTATTCTTAAATTTTTGACAGTTCTTCAATAAAACAGGTACCTAGCTATGATCAAGGAGGTACTGGTGTAGTTCCAAATGGACCCATTTTATTTTCATTGATACTATACCTTGGATTTTTAAAATACACAAAAAAAATCAAATAAAACTTCATAGTGATTGAGGTCTTGTTAAATTTATGACAATTGCTATGTTCAAAGAGGTACTAGTACAGCTCCAAACTGGTCCCATTCTAATTTCATTGGTACTAGACCTTGAATTTCTAAAATACACAAAGAAATCAAATAAAACTTTATAGTGATTGAGGTCTTGTTACATTTTTGACAGTTGCTATGTTCAAAGAGGTACTAGTACAGCTCCAAGCTGGTCCCATTCTAATTTCATTGGTACTAGACCTTGAATTTATGAAATACACCAAAAAAATAATGAAAATCAAACAGAACTTTATAATGATTGAGTTATTCTTAAATTTATGATATTTCTTCAATAAAACAGGTACCTAGGTATGATCAAGGAGGTACTAGTGTAGTTCCAAGCTGGTCCCATTACATTTTCATTGATACTATACCTTGGATTTCTAAAATACACAAAAAAAATCAAATAAAACTTTATAGTGATTGAGGTCTTGTTAAATTTTTGACAGTTGCTATGTTCAAGGAGGTACTGGTGTAGTTCCAAGGTGGTCCCATTCTAATTTCATTGGTACTAGACCTTGAATTTATGAAATACACCAAAAAAATAATCAAAATCAAATGGAACTTTATAGTGCTTGAGTTATTCTTAAATTTATGACAGTTCCTCAATAAAACAGGTACCTAGGTATGATCAAGGAGGTACTGGTGTAGTTCCAAGGTGGTCCCATTCTAATTTCATTGGTACTAGACCTTGAATTTATGAAATACACCAAAAAAATAATGAAAATCAAATAGAACTTTATAATGATTGAGTTATTCTTAAATTTATGACAGTTCCTCAATAAAACAGGTACCTAGTTATGATCAAGCAGGTACTAGTGTAGTTCCAAGGTGGTCCCAATCTAATTTCATTGATGCTAGACCTTGGGTATCCAAAATACACCAAGAAAGCAATCAAAATTGAATAGGAAATTTATGTTGATTGATGTATTGTTAAATTTATGACAGTTGCACAATTAAATTGGTACCTGGTTATGATCAAAGACGTGCTAGTATAGCTCCTTTCCTTTGCATTTAGCGAGAGAGATGAAATCCAAAATATAACAAATTAAATATTAAATATTTCCAATTTTTTATGTGAAGCATATATTAAAAAAATATTTTTTCTTTCTTTTTAATTATTTTAAAAGAATATTTCGAGAAACATATAGATTTTTAATGTTTTAATATTAAAATATATTTTTTTAATTTTTTCCACATAAAATGTATATTTTTTGACATTTTTGCAATTTTTGCAATTTTTTAGATTGTTTTTAGATTTCAACAACACTGCAACTTTTAGTTCAAACTTAGAGCTAAGCTTGAATAAATTTTGGAAAAAATTATTGCCGTTTTCTAAAAAATGGCTGCTTTTCTGTCAAATTTAAAATTAATTTTCATTTCCACTTTCCTTGAACTTATTAGAACCAATTCTAATATAATAGCAATTTATTTTATTTATTTAAACAAACTGGTGTCTTAAATTGTACTAAATTAAAAAAAAACATTCAAACATTCCTCTCGATTTTCTAAAAAAAAAAACACTAAAATCAAATACTAACCTTACATATAAATTATTTATTGCTCCTGTGTCCAAAAAAATTTACAAAAAAACAAACAACACCAACCACAAACAAAAAATTTCACCTATTACTGCTAAAAGTATTGTTAAACTGATAAAAATGACCTTCTATATAGTTCTAATCAACAATCGAAATACAGCCCTTATGCTATTTAGTAATAAATGCAAAACCAAACGGGAATGAATAGTACACCTGCCCTATGATAGAAAATATAGGGGTTAAAATACGAATTTTGTTAGTGTAGCAGATTGTTTCTCAATATTAATTCACCTGAAATTAATTAATAATAATAATTGTTTGTTTTGCCAACCAAAATATCAAATAAAAAATCTTAATTTAACTTTCTGAAGACTAAGAAACTTTAGTAGAATATTTCTATAAACTTTAATTGTAGATTTTTAAAATATCTGTACGCTTAAATCAATAACTGAAAATCGGTAAATAATCTTCCCTACTATCGATACCTGTTTTTATATATTCTACACCTGGTTAGATAATAACGGGTGAGTCACAGTACTTGCATTGGGGGAGTAGTTGTGGGTAATACACTGTTTTTTCGAAGCCCTAAGAATGGCACAGCCCGGTACGAGAATAAATTTCACTTTCGGGGACCAAAAGTCCATGTATAATTTACATTTATTTACTATTATTATTCATAGTGTATAACTTCTTGTTCTGTCCTAAGGTTTCTCTATTGTACTCTGCCAATTCGTTAGGTTCTTCTTAGTAAATAAAATAATTTAGATACTGACCTTGTATTGTAAACTCTTCATTTTTTATTGTAGTAACCTTAAATTGTTTTAGATTTAGAAGACACTAACTCACATTGGATTTCTTATTTTCTGAACTGAAACATGCTTTAAAAACATCTCAATAATGTCCGATGTGCAATCTTCATTATTCATTTTAAATTCATTGTTTTCTTTGTCCATAATATCGTTTCAAAATACTTAGGTACATATTTAAGGTTTTATATTTACTATTTGAACCTTATTAAACACACAACATAAACATAACCTTAAAAATGATTCGTTTGGGCGAGGGAGATTTGAATTTAAATGTAGGTACCAGCTTTTCCAAGCTATGTATTAGTTTTTCATTTTAAAACATTATCACCACAGCTATATTGGATTCCAATCATTAAAAATTCTAATGGAGTGATTTGAAAATGTTCTTTCGCCTGAATTTTTCTTAATCAAAATAGAGCCAGGTAGAGATATACAATACACAAACACATCCATCCAGATCCAGATATAATTGGGGGTTGAGAGAGGACTGAGAAAGTTATTGCTATAGCAATGCGCCATGGTTACTGAACTGGGGTAGATTTTGCTCACCTACCACTTGTTACGAATCAATGTCAGAGATATATTTGATGCCAAGTCTACTACAAGGACGTCGACAGGTTTGTTTATACAAAAGGATATTGAAAATACAAGGATTGGCAATCACAATGTTTTAAAAATGGTAGTTTTTATGGTAAAAACACGCTCTATACTATTAAAACAATTTTTGCTACTAGTGGCGACATCTAAACTATATTTTTTATACGAAATTTAATATATGTCTGTAATTAGGTTGCCTGTTGAGTCAATTTCATGTTTATTGTGTATGACAGCAGTTCAACAGAAGGAAAATTATGCAATTAAGTCACTGTAAGAAAAGTCTGAGCAATGAAGTGAACATAATACACCCTAATTACTAATTTGAGGATCCTTTGATAAAATAACCACAAACTAATTTAAGTTTAATCCAAGTCTATGAAGTCTAGAAATGGAAAATGATCATCGAAATTAATCTAAAATCGACCACAGTGAAAAATTCGAATAACTCGAAAAGGAACGGAAAGAACTACGACTTTACTTTCGAATATACAGGCTGTAAAAGGTGTTACAATTATTCAGAGAAAAGTAGGGTTAGGTTATTTTTGAGTAAGTGTGGATTTATGCAGACACAATTAACAATTCCTAAGGAGTGTTGAATATTTGTTACTAATAAGTGGAAAATACTATAATAAGTTTAAATATAAAATGCTCAAAATGTCAAAAAAACTGATAACTTTGTTAATACCCAAGCAATAATTAAGAAAAATACCTCAATGGACTCGATTTTTCATTTTTTTTTTATTTATTTTCCAAAGATTAGCAGTACTTTTTTGAAAATTTATAATAAACTGCCAGTGATCTTCAATTTTTTTACAAAATTTTGACAGTTTTTCATTTATATAGATACCTATGCCAATGCTTTAGTATAAGAGCTAAAAAATATCCATCTTTTCCTAGCTTTTTTCATCAGATATTGATACAATCTAAAACTGAGGTTATTTTTAATTAAAAATTTGAATTGTAATTGTTGACAAAATCATAAAAAGTGTGGTGAATGAATTAAATAAGTGAAAATATCTATAAATATATCTGGTTTTTTTAAAATAATAGTTACATAGGTAGTACATATCACACATCATTCAAAATTATTATTTATCAAAACATTTCACAAAATAATTGTATTTTTATTATTAAAAAAAGTAGGGGTGGGAATAATTCCATTTTTCATCATTCGATATGCAGCATTCTTTAAATTTGTCAGTGTACATGTGTTTGCTAAGGTTTTTTTATAGCTCTTTCACATTAAATCAATAAAAATTACTTAAATCTATATACCACTTCAATCGTTAGATGTCAGTGTTTAAAAATGTGAATTCTAGCTTATAAAAATATAACCCGAGTATAGTATTAGTAGATTTAAGCTCTGGAATTTCATCTATACTCTATTCCTTACACTCTAACTGAAAAATAGTGATATATACTAGTATATTATTCGATCTACTTGTATCTTAACTTATTGTCTCTCCTACTTAACCTAGATTTCAAATAACTACATTGATTATTATCATAAATGAATTTTATAATTTAAATAATATAAAATATTACAGATATACCTGTACACATAGTTATATACTCTTTATATAAAGTATATATTATATAAATTTATTAAAAGTATAGTTAAATTTCCATATAGGGTAGGCTAGAATATTATATTGACATACCTAAGTATGGAAGAAGCCATTTGCATAAATTAAACAAAAAATATTGAAAGGATAAAATAAAATTTTGAAAATTGGATTTTTTTTTCGTGCTTTGTAAATAAACCCAAAAAAAAAATTGTGCAAATAACATAATTAATCAATGTTATAACATTTACCCAATGTCGCTATGTTGTTGTGTCGGTTGCTAGGCTAGGTCACCAAGGATACGAAATGGTCTTGGTAGTTTTTGACAGGTGAATATCTTCAATTTATTTAACAAGATAACAGCTCGTTTTTTACCATTGGAATCGTTCAAATAATGACACTTGTTCGAAGGTATAACTCCATTTTTACAGTAATGTATTAATAACTCACTAGAACCGCTGTTTATTGATTATTTTACGCAGCTGAAGTATGATGACCATCGTCGATAAAAGAGAAAACTGCAATTGATTCACGTTTATAATTGCGTGTTGTATCCGCAAGGCGCACGCCAATCGATAACAACACATTCAAAATATAAATTACAAGTCACTTCATCGTTCATCCTGCACGTGAACTCTGTAACAGAATAGAAAGGAAATTTCTTTCTATGTTAGGAACACAGAGCAGTCTAACACACAAAACAGTCTAAAGGCTGGAATGTTTTGTGTGTTAGACTGCTCTGTGTTCCTAACATAGAAAGAAATTTCCTTTCTATTCTGTTACGGAGTTCACGTGCTGTGCTGGACAATTATTTATTATTATTTTTACTGTTTCCATGGAAACAAATGCTATAAAAACAAAACTTTTCAGAACCACTGGAAATTTAATTCAAAAATTTTTAGGGTCTGCATTTTTTTTAATTATCAATTAATTTAGAAAAGTGACAATAATTGAAATATTTATATTATTTGAATAGTGCTGCCATCTATAAGATCTGTTATTAAATATTGTTTATCCAAGTTTAAAATCGTAGAAATCTGTTTTTCTTCCATCATACGTTAGTAGATGGCACTGGTAGTCTTGAATAAACATTTTTATGCCAATTTTAATCACAGAAATATAATATTTATATAGTAGTAGGGAAAATTCTTCAATTAACTATTGTTGTAAGGTTATGTTTAGTCTTTTTACGTGTTAAAATCGCTTTTTTTTTCTAAAAAAGATTTTTAATATTCATTAAATTTTAGTTGTAGATCTATGATTCAAATTAAATTGAAGTATTTCCGTTTCGACATAATTTTCATCATTTAATGATATTTTTCCATTTCTATTGGATCATTTTAATTCATAAATTTCGAAACAATGCTAGTACACGTCAGCAAAAAATAATAGTAAAAAATATCCACAATCAAATCTTATTTTTTTTTTAATTTTCTTCACTTTTATAATTATATTTATATCTTTTTTCGATGATATTTTGAAAAACATAAAAAAAAATAATCGACCATAAAAATCAACAAAGTGTGGTAAACTGTGATTATGACATAATATGAGGTCAGGATCGATTCTTCAACGAGTAAATAGAGGGCGGCATGACTCGCCGATATAATCGTTTGTTTATTTTTCAACTGACTGATACAGCGTTGCCAAATCGAAAATTATTTAAGCAGTACCACGATTTCTTTACAATGAAATGAAAATTCGTTTTAATTATTACTTTTTTCGTAAAATAAGGAGCTTATAGCGAAATAATTACAGTTTTTCTAAACTATTTTCCAAAAATTTTAACCTCAAAAATCCTAATATTTGTTTAGAACTGTTTTTACTAATTGTAGACTTTCTCTGGGGAAAGTTACAAGTCTATAAGGGCTGGCTATACATTTCCCAATTCACATTAATTTATTTTTTTTGTATATCTTAGGTCGAATACCAATAAAATTATAATGAGACGACCTTGGAGTCATCCTGGTACGTCCCTGATCATATTTAGGTGCCTATCTTGCCTTAAAATTATCATAAAACTAACAATACCTCACTTACTACTTACTTTCTATTTGATTTTTATTGTTTTTTCAGTGTATCTTGTCCAGCAGAAAAAATCACGCAACTTTGCAACTTTCAAAACATTTAAATTACAAAAAAAAAATTGTCTTTAAAATATCTTGGACGTGGCAACGTCGCTTCCGTCCGTCGTTGTTTAACTCGACACCGGCCCTGTGTGCTGTCACCTAATCCATCTGTGTTGCTCTTCTACACTTCTATGCATGCAAAACATTTCAAAGTAGATCAATCTGCGATACTTGAAAACGCATGTCAAGTTACCCGTGCTTATATCAATTGTTGATCAGCCATTACAAATTTATCCAGCCAAAGTGAAAATAGAAAGAACAACGAAGTGATTCGTGTTGTTTACATCTCGATTTGTTGACCAAATAAACTTGAAAAATGACCGTGAAACAGGATTATTTATCGGTAACTACCAGTCGGTCGCCATCTTTTAAATGACTTTATTCTTGCGAATGAACTTTTCACAATTTTTTTACTAAAAGGATGCTTTAGTTTCAAGTGATATTTAGTGGATACTTTAAACAGTGCAATATTTACATTTTTGTTTAGAAAAAGACGACGGCTCGTAAAACTAAAAGGTAAGGTTAGGAGTATTATTTATATCCAACAATTTGTGACAAATATTGTTATATTCGTCTTAATATCATTCATTTCAAGTATATACCAAGTGAGATTTAGATGTATACGTACTTATGAATAATTTTTATTTAGATACAGGTGTGTCTATATACTATATAATTTCAATTAACTATATTGTTAAGAAAATAGCAATAAACGAGTACACTGCTGAATATTACTGTAAAAAATTTCAATATAGAGTAATGAATGGGTGTAGGATGAATTTAATATGTCATTTATTGTTGTGATTACCTACGTAGGTACATCGATAACCATTTTATTCTATCCTAATCTAAAAATAACCTAATCTTAGTCACGTGATTCCGTAATAACATGTAATATTTTCAAACACAGACCTTTTATTTGGTAAGAATACGACGAAAAAATCAATAATATGATCAAACTAAGTATAAATATAATAATTTTTGTAGGCCATATTTAATTTTGGAAGCCAGGTGTCTCTTCTTGTAAGTTAAAGTTTTGATGGAACTGTACCTACTTCTTTGTAGGTACCTACAACTACCTAACAGTGCTAATAATTTATATTTACGACGTACAGATTTTTTTGTTGGTCAATTTTGCAGTTTATTGAATGTCCTTATCAACCTAGATATAGTACCGGTTGTCCCTAACAAAAATAATAGTTTTAAACGTTATAACTTTCTGAAAATTATGTATCCTTGAAATGTTTAATACTAAAACTTCAGGCGATTTGCCAAAGTTGAAAAATGTATGTAAAGGGTTTCTCTTATAAATTTCTTTATTGTTCACGCTGTTAATTCTACTCGGTTTGAATAGATGGAAGCACTTATCAAGAAATTAGATTGGAATCGTGATTCCGGCTCCCTTTAACTCTATAATACAGGGTCGGCGTAGCAATTTCGTTAACTCAGGTCAATAAACTAATAATTATCTTTAAAAAGTCACTGGGTTACCACATATTCAATAATATGGCGGTAATAATCATATAATTAAATAGAACTACAAGTTTAGCAACTAGTTTCGATTATTACCATCATCAGACTATAAAAAAAACAAAATTGATACAGCCTGATGATGGTATTAACCGAAACTTGTGATTCTTTATAATTTGTTTATTTGAGAATTTTTCTTATATTTTAATCAAATTTGTAAAAAAAATGTATGATTGACAAATTTTCTAATCTATTTTTCTTTTTATTTTCAGGATCGGATGGGGTGTGAAAGGGGTTGGTGGCATGGCAGATAACCACTGTTTTTCTGGAGGCGGTAAGTTATTTTTTTTCTCCACTGTATTATACGTTTCGTAAATTTTTTGGTATAGCGATATCTAGCGGTAGGGGGTCGTATGAGGTCAATGGAAAAGCCATCGCTTTCGTTTTGTTTTGATAGAACTTCTCGCAATGTTTTGTTCGATCCTATTTTATTCGATTTAATGTGATGTTAGGTGTGGTTGTAAAATAATCGATTTTAATTTTCTGGAATTTAAGAAAAGTGCACATAATTTTTTTTTCATGAAAAACACTAGAATTTTCTAAACAATTCAAAAAATTATCAATATACATCGAGCTGCATTTAAAATAAAGAATTCTGGTATTGGCCACCGTCACATGACACACCCTAAATAATTTTTTTAATGCGCATTTAAAAATACCAAGTGTTTTTCCCAAAATACCCCCATTTGTCTGTTCCACACTGTATATATATTAATTTTAATGTATCTCATAAACTAATAAATAGTCTCTCGCTGGGTTAAGGGACACGAGCCCTGTCCGTCAAGGGTTGTCGCGGTGTTGCCACATTATAAAAGTAGCATTTTGTAAGAAAAATAGTGGAAAAATGATTTTTTAAGTATGTATGGTTTGTTTTTTCGGGTTTTACCTTGAAAATTTATTGATTTTTGGTAGGTTTGCTGATTATAGTTTCATGGAAAACTTGTATTGTTCTTGTCCTTGGGGAAATTGTGATAAAAATAATTTAATAGGTTGAGAAGCAATATATATTAGATAAAAATATTTAATTTTGAAATATAGCCCATTTTTGTGAATTTTCCAACTCTGTATCTCAAGAAAATCATGTACTACTCATATTTCCCCGGAAATTAGTGAAACTTTTCTACCCCTTAAACTTAACAGCGAATTTCTAGTTTTTGAAATAAGATTTCCGGAAATATATTAAATTTTCGACAATATGGCAACGTCCCAAACGTGTGCTCCGTTTACTCCCGGTATCGTTGATCGTTGCATGAGAGTAATAAACGACAAGAAGATGAGCCGAAACCAAAACGCACAAAACCGGCGGATACCGAATCATAGAACGCAACCGATCCGCAAGAAAGAAACATTGCCGGTAGTTGAATTGTTACAACGTTGCCAAATCGGTCCCACCGAAATTCCATATTCCACAAATATAAATTTGCTAAGAGCCGGTTAACAATTTTTTGTAGAAACAGAATAACTAACTAGGTAACTTGCTAATAGAACAGTATCATAATACAATGTTTGCTTTTACACCCTGTTTAACAATCGAAATTATCTAATACTTTTTTCACTTTTTCGTTTTACGTAAAACTGAGGTATATTCAACAGTTTGGCAACGTCGCTGAAAAGTCAGCTGTTGTGTATTGTCGGGTGCAGGAGAGAGCAGAGCACGCGATAAAGAGAGAGATGAGTGGAGAGTTGTTGAGTTGAGTAGATTTGGGTTTTGAACAGCGGGCAGGCACCTGCTGAATGCTTTTCTCTCTGGTTTATCCTTTATTTTCTCTGTCTATCTAGCTCCCGTATCCGTATGAACACGACTAAATGGCCAATGGAGGGATTCCGCAGATAACTGAATATATGGCTTTAGTATCAGTAGCGGTATTTGTGAGAATTATTTCGGGGTTTCTATTAATAGTGCGCAAAAATTGGATTTTTTTTAGTGAAAAATTGAGCATTTTTTGGATCAACAAAAATTATTTTCATCTAACGCTTTTCATATTTTCTACCTACCATAGACGTATCGGGAAAATTTTATAGGGGGTTGATTTATTCTTAAAAATCATGTATTATAAATGTATTTTTTACGAGAGATTCACCAATTCGTTCAATTTTCTTTATCATGGGTGTAGGTACGATAATGTTTTTGAGGGGGTTGATTTAATCCTAAAAATCTAGACATTCCCATATTTTTTATTTTATTTAAAAAAATCAGTCGAATTAACAATTTCCTTGCGAATTTCACACAATTATCTTTAGGTAGGTACTAGTCGATGATAATTCCGCTGATTGCCGTTAAAATAGTGGTAAACGTACCGACACGCAACGTTGCCAGATCATCATTGCAAAATTTCTATTAAAACGAGTCTTTTTTTCAATATTTTTCACAAATAAAAAAGTTTCATCTTTCTGCATTTATTTGACTCTAATATTTAAAAAATTTTAATATTTTAATAAAAAAAAAATCTATACATATATAAAGTTCACCATTGTACGTTAAAAAAAACTCCAGTAATAATAATCAGGATCCCAAACCGCAGTAATAGAGATCGCGTAAAGCCTCGTCCTGCGGCTTAATCGCAGCGGCAGCGGACAAGTTTAGGAATGAGCCGAGAACGAGAGTAGGCAGGAGAGAGAGGTTTTAATCGAGTCTTGTCGATTGGCGCTATACGTAACAGCTGGGTCGATTACATTATTGTACGTACGATCCTTGTCGGAACGAAGCGGAACAAACAAAATGACAAAATAGCTTCGGATCGCGCTGTTGCCAAATATACTTAAAAATCTACAAAAATAAGAATATAGCAAAAGATCGTAGACAAACCTTATTTTTTTTCCCATACCGGGTGTCCAATTTTCCAGTATAACAAATTATTTAAAATTGTATGAAGAATACCTGGTGATCCAGAAGAAAATATAATCAATCGGTCAGGAAATTTACAACCGACAGAAAATATTCCCCACCGGCTTACAGGATGTTTTCTACCGGATGCAACCTGCCAGAAAGTTTGTCTTTGCTAGCAAATTGCATTAATAAAAATATACAAACATGAACAAATAAATACAAACTCAACAATTACAAATAAATATTTACATTTACATACAATTATTACAACATTTCTTACAAAAAATATTAAACACAAAATACACAGTACAAAAATATTTTCGAATATCACCACCATCACTTTACCAACCCCTACTACACTCAAGCTTGAGCATGCAAATATTAAACCCAATGCAGTTAAGAAAATAAACATGCAAAGATTACCTACTTCACTAAGTTTGAATATATCGATACCCATATTCCTAACGAATATATCCCTGAAAAAATTTCTAAAACAGAAAATCAAACAAAATTAAAAAATTTCTTTAACAATTAAATGAAATCTATGGAGCCTGTAAGAGAGTGTTAGTGTGCTGAAAAGGAAGCGCTGACAATATTCAAAGAATTGAGGAACGACATAGCTTACCTATGTCTTTTGAAAAAATAATCTGCATTTAGAAGAAAGGGAAGAAAATATTTAGAAAAATTAGGAAAGACATAGCTTACCTATGTCTTAAGAAAAATATCCAGCTTGTAAAAGAAATGGAGGACAGTATTTAGAAAAATTAGGAACGACATAGCTTACCTATGTCTTTAGAAAAATATCCAGCTTGCATAAAAGAAAGGGAGGACAATATTTAGAAAAATTAGGAACGACATAGCTTACCTATGTCTTTAGAAAAATATCCAGCTTGTATAAAAGAAAGGGAGGACAATATTTAGAAAAATTAGGAACGACATAGCTTACCTATGTCTTTAGAAAAATATCCAACTTGTATAAAAGAAAGGGAGGACAAAAGTTAGAAAAATGGAGAATGGCATACCTCTGGTAGATGGAACTTTGTCCCCCCATGGCTGGAAGATGACCCCAGCCAGTAGAAAATATAATCAATCGGTTAACAATTTTAAAACCGACGAAAAATATTCTCCACCGGCTTACAGATCTTCCTGAAGCTTGATTTTCCTAACAATTTAATTATCAAAACTGTATGTCAAATATCAATGAAATTTTTTTAATTTTTTATTATATATTTACAAGAAGGTACCTATTGGTTCTAACCTATGCATTTTGGAAAAAAAGATATAATAAAGCACTAATAATAATTTGGAAAATGTAGCAACTATTTCAAAATCAAAATTCCAAATATTTTAAATACACTGTATTTATTTATTGCTAGTAGTAGTAGTGAGAAATAAAGAGAGAGATATATTGGGATACTATAGAAAACAGTATAGCTACCCTATGTCTTTCAAAAACCAAAAAATTTTCAAAATAAATCAAAAAGAAATACCCTACTATACAATAATTGAAAAAATTTGAAAAGCATATATCTTACACTATTGA
This sequence comes from Galerucella nymphaeae, assembly GCA_963978555.1. Taxonomy (NCBI): domain Eukaryota; kingdom Metazoa; phylum Arthropoda; class Insecta; order Coleoptera; family Chrysomelidae; genus Galerucella; species Galerucella nymphaeae. The sequence goes on from OZ021713.1 coordinate 18,136,620, forward strand.
TGAAAGTTTTTAACTACATATTTCAAAATTAATAAGTACTCAATTTGTTTATAAATAAAAAATCGGTTCAATTATTGTATAAAAATTATTCATAAATAATTCAAAATATTTTAAATACACTGTATTAATTTATTGCTAGTAGTAGTAGTAGTAAATAAAGAGAGGATAAGGGTTGGGATCATATAGGAAACAGTATAGCTACCCTATGTCTTTCAAAAACCAAAAATTTCCAAAATACATGCAGAGAAATGTTTATAAAATAAATACCCTACTTTACAATAATTAAAAGGATTCGAAAAGCTTATATCTTACTCTATTGATGAAAGTTTTTAACTATTTCAAAATTAATAAGTACTTAATTTGTTTATAAATAAAAAATCGGTTCAATTATTGTATCAAAATGATTCATAAATAATTCAAAATATTTTAAATACACTGTATTCATTTATTGCTAGTAGTAGTAGCAGTAAATAAAGAGAGGATAAGGTATTGGGATCTTATAGGAAACAGTATAGCTACCCTATGTCTTTCAAAAACCAAAAATTTTCAAAATAAATCAAAGAAATGTTTATAAAATAAATACCCTACTATAATAATGATTAAAAGGATTCGAAAAGCATATATCTTAATCTATTGATGAATGTTTTTAACTATTTCAAAATTAATACGTTAATTTTTTCATAAATAATGAATCAGTTCAATTTTTGTATTAAAATTATTCATAAATAATTCAAAATATTTTAAATACACTGTATTCATTAGTAGTAGTAAATAAATAGAGGATAAGGTATTGGGATCATATAGCTACCCTATGTCTTTCAAAAACCAAAAATTTCCAAAATACATGCAGAGAAATGTTTATAAAATAAATACCCTACTATAATAATGATTAAAAGGATTCGAAAAGCATATATCTTACTCTATTGATGAATGTTTTTAACTATTACAAAATTAATAATTAATCAATTTGTTTATAAATAATTAATTTTTGTATTAAAATTATTGGTAAAAGATCCAAAATATCACAAAAATCTTTATTTATTCATTGCTAGTAAAGAATGGATAAAATATTGTTAAAATATAGACAGCAACATAGTTTACTAATGTATTTTGAAAAAATATATAAAAAATGAAGAAGTAGGATATTTATTTTGTGCTAGCAACTACCAGAAAATGAAATAAAGACTCACCTTGTATATTGAATTATAATCCTTAGAAATCTTGAACCAAAAATTGGAACTACACAATAGTACACTACCGAATATTTCGAAAACACACATTGTTTCACTACCGAATATAATTTCGAACACAGGTACACTCCCGAAATGCCGAAAATTCGAAAATACATTCATTTTCACGTAAACTACGAATATATACACGCGACACGTCCGTCCGATTCAAAAATTCATTCGTTACTTAGAAGTAAACAAGTATTTGTCATCGACTTGAATTAAACATAAACTGCACGCCCTGTATAAAAATATAACGAAAAATTATTTTTAAAACCGTTTTTCTATTATTTATGATATTTTTAGTATACAGGGAAGGTAGAAAAGTTCCAAAATAATTAATTGAAAAGAATTCTTAGGATATTCTAAGAATTTACGAGAAAATAGCTATTGTAAATTTTATTTTCATTATCATTTTGGCGAGCAGTGTATATATCGACAAAATATATTTGTATTAAAAGATATTCTTCTTCTTATTATAAATTGCAACTGCCTCCTATCTTATAGGACAGCCAGCCAATGTTGTTTAGAAGAGATATTTTACTTTCATTTCTTGCTGGGAAAGAACAAGCTAGGAAATATTTTTGAACAGTAGACCTTAACTGTCATTCTTGTCAGAAAAAGCCACTTTTTGTTGGCCATACTGACCTTAGACTGAACTCCTCTATTTGATTTTAATTGTTTTCTTATTGTATTATCGAACTCCAAACTCCAAAATCAATAGAATCGAAAAAGAACCACCTTGAAGCTAAAATAGATAAACCAAACTTTTGTCCAACCCTGTATTCAACCTTACCGAAAATAATTTTTTTAATCGACCACCATCTCCCGTAGTAATTCGTATCTCGCGGTGAGAGAACCCCTTAAGCGCACTTCCAAACATTCAAACGTCATTTAAATCGACAGATTTTCCCACCTTTCGAACCGGCAACGTCGCTTCTCAGCTGTAAGTGTGGAAAGTTACCCGTGCTTTACTCCGTTTGTGGTGTCCTTGTTCATATTTTTATATGTCGTTCAATTCACGAATTAGATAGAAATTGTACTTTTCGGTTATGGTTTGAATCGAGTGTTTTTATATTGTGGAAAACGTATGTTTTGTGGCATAGTAGTGTTTGCGGAAGATGCTGTATTTTAAAGGTAAATTCATAATATACAACCCTAGTTTGAATAATTGTCGGCCATTGTGGAATGTAGGTTATTTTGAAGTCCTACCTCAACAATTCTGTTTTTTTTTTCTGTAAAATATGGGAAATTATTTCATGCCACGTTTCATTGTGGTTGAGGTAGGTGTAACTATATGATCGTATCATCCTGTCTACTATCTTTCATTCAGTTGGTACTACTGAATTAAATGAATACGTTATAATGTTTAATTTGCACGTAGAATGAATTAAGTACCGTAAGTTATTTCTTATTTCGGTGGATATAATATTGAGAGGAATGTCAATATTTAGTTATACGAGGGCTACTCAATAATTTACATTAGAAAAATTAATGATAATTTAAGCGTTCTGGAAATTTTTTTTATGTGCTTAACAAATAATTAAAATTGTTTATAATGAAGATGGAGTTTTCCACTGGTTTTCCTTTCTGTAGTTGAAAATAGCGTTTTTCCAGGTTGGTTGTTTCATAATCCAAATAAATTACTAATTTTATCGAGAAATTGATGACGTATAACAACGACTCATCTTGTTAACTGATTTGTATACATTGTATAGCATACAGGGTGTATCATTTGAATAGAATTGTTTGTTTTGGAATTTTTAATTGAGGATTTATGAAATGGTTTTAGTTTTGTTGAGATTTTTGTCAGAATTAGAATAATTCGAAAATTTCATGACTTCATTTGAAGGAAAAAAAAATGATCTTAGACAAAAACAGACTGTGGCAGTCGATTTTTCGCATCAAAAAACCCCTCCAGACGAATTTTGAGCAATTTTTATTCCAAAAACGTATTTTTTGTCGAAAATTTTGAAGCAAGGGGTAGGTATGGAAACATTTAATGTAAACTGCTTTGTGCTAACTTCTTTCCTGGTCGGATTTATGGACTCAAAATACACTGGATTACGTAAAATTTTCCGCTGAATCGATTGCCGAAGACTAGAACGTTCTATCTATCATATTAGTCGAGTTATGAGCACTTTTAGTTTTGAAAAGTGGATTTTCGAAAATTTCATGACATCATTTGAAGGAGAAAAAATGATCTTAGACAAAAACAGACTGTGGCAGTCGATTTTTCGCATCAAAAAACCCCTCCAGACGAATTTTGAGCAATTTTTATTCCAAAAACGTATTTTTTGTCGAAAATTTTGAAGCAAGGGGTAGGTATGGAAACATTTAATGTAAACTGCTTTGTGCTAACTTCTTTCCTGGTCGGATTTATGGACTCAAAATACACTGGATTACGTAAAATTTTCCGCTGAATCGATTGCCGAAGACTAGAACGATCTATCATATTAGTCGAGTTATGAGCACTTTTAGTTTTGAAAAGTGGATTTTCGAAAATTTCATGACATCATTTGAAGGAGAAAAAATGATCTTAGACAAAAACAGACTGTGGCAGTCGATTTTTCGCATCAAAAAACCCCTCCAGACGAATTTTGAGCAATTTTTATTCCAAAAACGTATTTTTTGTCGAAAATTTTGAAGCAAGGGGTAGGTATGGAAACATTTAATGTAAACTGCTTTGTGCTAACTTCTTTCCTGGTCGGATTTATGGACTCAAAATACACTGGATTACGTAAAATTTTCCGCTGAATCGATTGCCGAAGACTAGAACGATCTATCATATTAGTCGAGTTATGAGCACTTTTAGTTTTGAAAAGTGGATTTTCGAAAATTTCATGACATCATTTGAAGGAGAAAAAATGATCTTAGACAAAAACAGACTGTGGCAGTCGATTTTTCGCATCAAAAAACCCCTCCAGACAAATTTTGAGGAATTTTTATTTCAAAAACGTATTTTTAGTCGAAAATTTTGAAGCAAGGGGGGGGTATGGAAACATTTAATGTGAACTGCATTGTGCTAACTTCTTTCCTGGTGGGAATTATGGACTCAAAATACACTGGATTATGTAAAATTTTCCGCTGAATCGATTGCCGAAGACTAGAACGTTCTATCTATCATATTAGTCGAGTTATGAGCACTTTTAGTTTTGAAAAGTGGATTTTCGAAAATTTCATGACTTCATTTGAAGGAGAAAAAATGATCTTAGACAAAAACAGACTGTGGCAGTCAATTTTTCGCATCAAAAAACCCCTCCAGACAAATTTTGAGCAATTTTTATTTCAAAAACGTATTTTTTGTCGAAAATATTGAAGCAAGGGGAGGTATGGAAACATCTAATGTGAACTGCATTGTGCTAACTTCTTTCCTGGTCGGAATTATGGACTCAAAATACACTGGATTACGTAAAATTTTCCGCTGAATCGATTGCCGAAGACTAGAACGTTCTATCTATCATATTAATCGAGTTATGAGCACTTTTAGTTTTGAAAAGTGGATTTTCGAAAATTTCATGACATCATTTGAAGGAGAAAAAATGATCTTAGACAAAAACAGACTGTGGCAGTCGATTTTTCGCATCAAAAAACCCCTCCAGACAAATTTTGAGCAATTTTTATTTCAAAAACGTATTTTTTGTCGAAAATTTTGAAGCAAGGGGGGGGTATGGAAACATTTAATGTGAACTGCATTGTGCTAACTTCTTTGCTGGTGGGAATTATGGACTCAAAATACACTGGATTATGTAAAATTTTCCGCTGAATCGATTGCCGAAGACTAGAACGTTCTATCTATCATATTAGTCGAGTTATGAGCACTTTAAGTTTTGAAAAGTGGATTTTCGAAAATTTCATGACATCATTTGAAGGAGAAAAAATGATCTTAGACAAAAACAGACTGTGGCAGTCGATTTTTCGCATCAAAAAACCCCTCCAGACAAATTTTGAGCAATTTTTATTTCAAAAACGTATTTTTTGTCGAAAATTTTGAAGCAAGGGGGGGGTATGGAAACATTTAATGTGAACTGCATTGTGCTAACTTCTTTGCTGGTGGGAATTATGGACTCAAAATACACTGGATTATGTAAAATTTTCCGCTGAATCGATTGCCGAAGACTAGAACGTTCTATCTATCATATTAGTCGAGTTATGAGCACTTTTAGTTTTGAAAAGTGGATTTTCGAAAATTTCATGACATCATTTGAAGGAGAAAAAATGATCTTAGACAAAAACAGACTGTGGCAGTCGATTTTTCGCATCAAAAAACCCCTCCAGACGAATTTTGAGCAATTTTTATTCCAAAAACGTATTTTTTGTCGAAAATTTTGAAGCAAGGGGTAGGTATGGAAACATTTAATGTAAACTGCTTTGTGCTAACTTCTTTCCTGGTCGGATTTATGGACTCAAAATACACTGGATTATGTAAAATTTTCCGCTGAATCGATTGCCGAAGACTAGAACGTTCTATCTATCATATTAGTCGAGTTATGAGCACTTTTAGTTTTGAAAAGTGGATTTTCGAAAATTTCATGACTTCATTTGAAGGAGAAAAAATGATCTTAGACAAAAACAGACTGTGGCAGTCAATTTTTCGCATCAAAAAACCCCTCCAGACAAATTTTGAGCAATTTTTATTTCAAAAACGTATTTTTTGTCGAAAATTTTGAAGCAAGGGGGGGGTATGGAAACATTTAATGTGAACTGCATTGTGCTAACTTCTTTCCTGGTGAGAATTATGGACTCAAAATACACTGGATTATGTAAAATTTTCCGCTGAATCGATTGCCGAAGACTAGAACGTTCTATCTATCATATTAGTCGAGTTATGAGCACTTTTAGTTTTGAAAAGTGGATTTTCGAAAATTTCATGACTTCATTTGAAGGAGAAAAAATGATCTTAGACAAAAACAGACTGTGGCAGTCGATTTTTCGCATCAAAAAACCCCTCCAGACAAATTTTGAGCAATTTTTATTTCAAAAACGTATTTTTTGTCGAAAATTTTAAAGCAAGGGGTAGGTATGGAAACATTTAATGTGAACTGCATTGTGCTAACTTCTTTCCTGGTCGGAATTATGGACTCAAAATACACTGGATTACGTAAAATTTTCCACTGAATCGATTGCCGAAGACTAGAACGTTCTATCTATCATATTAGTCGAGTTATGAGCACTTTTAGTTTTGAAAAGTGGATTTTCGAAAATTTCATGACTTCATTTGAAGGAGAAAAAATGATCTTAGACAAAAACAGACTGTGGCAGTCGATTTTTCGCATCAAAAAACCCCTCCAGACAAATTTTGAGCAATTTTTATTTCAAAAACGTATTTTTTGTCGAAAATTTTGAAGCAAGGGGGGGGTATGGAAACATTTAATGTGAACTGCATTGTGCTAACTTCTTTCCTGGTGAGAATTATGGACTCAAAATACACTGGATTATGTAAAATTTTCCGCTGAATCGATTGCCGAAGACTAGAACGTTCTATCTATCATATTAGTCGAGTTATGAGCACTTTTAGTTTTGAAAAGTGGATTTTCGAAAATTTCATGACTTCATTTGAAGGAGAAAAAATGATCTTAGACAAAAACAGACTGTGGCAGTCGATTTTTCGCATCAAAAAACCCCTCCAGACAAATTTTGAGCAATTTTTATTTCAAAAACGTATTTTTTGTCGAAAATTTTGAAGCAAGGGGTAGGTATGGAAACATTTAATGTGAACTGCATTGTGCTAACTTCTTTCCTGGTCGGAATTATGGACTCAAAATACACTGGATTACGTAAAATTTTCCACTGAATCGATTGCCGAAGACTAGAACGTTCTATCTATCATATTAGTCGAGTTATGAGCACTTTTAATTTTGAAAAGTGGATTTTCGAAAATTTCATGACTTCATTTGAAGGAGAAAAAATGATTTTAGACAAAAACAGACTGTGGCAGTCGATTTTTCGCATCAAAAAACCCCTCCAGACAAATTTTGAGCAATTTTTATTTCAAAAACGTATTTTTTGTCGAAAATTTTGAAGCAAGGGGGGGGTATGGAAACATTTAATGTGAACTGCATTGTGCTAACTTCTTTGCTGGTGGGAATTATGGACTCAAAATACACTGGATTATGTAAAATTTTCCGCTGAATCGATTGCCGAAGACTAGAACGTTCTATCTATCATATTAGTCGAGTTATGAGCACTTTTAGTTTTGAAAAGTGGATTTTCGAAAATTTCATGACATCATTTGAAGGAGAAAAAATGATCTTAGACAAAAACAGACTGTGGCAGTCGATTTTTCGCATCAAAAAACCCCTCCAGACAAATTTTGAGCAATTTTTATTTCAAAAACGTATTTTTTGTCGAAAATTTTGAAGCAAGGGGGGGGTATGGAAACATTTAATGTGAACTGCATTGTGCTAACTTCTTTGCTGGTGGGAATTATGGACTCAAAATACACTGGATTATGTAAAATTTTCCGCTGAATCGATTGCCAAAGACTAGAACGTTCTATCTATCATATTAGTCGAGTTATGAGCACTTTTAGTTTTGAAAAGTGGATTTTCGAAAATTTCATGACTTCATTTGAAGGAGAAAAAATGATCTTAGACAAAAACAGACTGTGGCAGTCGATTTTTCGCATCAAAAAACCCCTCCAGACAAATTTTGAGCAATTTTTATTTCAAAAACGTATTTTTTGTCGAAAATTTTAAAGCAAGGGGTAGGTATGGAAACATTTAATGTGAACTGCATTGTGCTAACTTCTTTCCTGGTCGGAATTATGGACTCAAAATACACTGGATTACGTAAAATTTTCCACTGAATCGATTGCCGAAGACTAGAACGTTCTATCTATCATATTAGTCGAGTTATGAGCACTTTTAGTTTTGAAAAGTGGATTTTCGAAAATTTCATGACTTCATTTGAAGGAGAAAAAATGATCTTAGACAAAAACAGACTGTGGCAGTCGATTTTTCGCATCAAAAAACCCCTCCAGACAAATTTTGAGCAATTTTTATTTCAAAAACGTATTTTTTGTCGAAAATTTTGAAGCAAGGGGGGGGTATGGAAACATTTAATGTGAACTGCATTGTGCTAACTTCTTTCCTGGTGAGAATTATGGACTCAAAATAAACTGGATTATGTAAAATTTTCCGCTGAATCGATTGCCGAAGACTAGAACGTTCTATCTATCATATTAGTCGAGTTATGAGCACTTTTAGTTTTGAAAAGTGGATTTTCGAAAATTTCATGACTTCATTTGAAGGAGAAAAAATGATCTTAGACAAAAACAGACTGTGGCAGTCGATTTTTCGCATCAAAAAACCCCTCCAGACAAATTTTGAGCAATTTTTATTTCAAAAACGTATTTTTTGTCGAAAATTTTGAAGCAAGGGGTAGGTATGGAAACATTTAATGTGAACTGCATTGTGCTAACTTCTTTCCTGGTCGGAATTATGGACTCAAAATACACTGGATTACGTAAAATTTTCCACTGAATCGATTGCCGAAGACTAGAACGTTCTATCTATCATATTAGTCGAGTTATGAGCACTTTTAATTTTGAAAAGTGGATTTTCGAAAATTTCATGACTTCATTTGAAGGAGAAAAAATGATTTTAGACAAAAACAGACTGTGGCAGTCGATTTTTCGCATCAAAAAACCCCTCCAGACAAATTTTGAGCAATTTTTATTTCAAAAACGTATTTTTTGTCGATTATTTTTTTCACTTGTCAAAATCTGACATTTTGGTGGTTTTAACCAATAGCAATACATTATTCTAGCCAATCATTCGGTATTATACTGATAATTATGCTTCCTCATCGATAAAACCTTGTTTACATCGAAACGTCAAAATTTTACTTTAAATTTGTCATTATTGACAACTAAAAGCGCTTTCAAAAATCCTTTTAAATTGTTGAAAAAAATAATCTTTCCAAATACAACTCGCTCTTCAAATTTTATCACATAATTTTTTATTTTCATCACTCAAACTTGTTTATTTGAGGCAAAAACATTCAAACAAACCGAATTTAGATAAAATCACTCCTCCTAACGGAGTCGTGATTTTATCAAATCGGTTTGTTTTCATATTTTTGCCAAATAAACAAGTTTTCGTGGAAAAGAAAAAATTATCGATAAAATTTGAAGCACTCGTGGTATTACCTTTGATTATTTTTTTCACTTGTCAAAATCTGACATTTTGGTGTTTTTAACCAATAGCAATACATTATTCTAGCCAATCATTCGGTATTATACTGATAATTATGCTTCCTCATCGATAAAACCTTGTTTACATCGAAACGTCAAAATTTTACTTTGAATTTGTCATTATTGACAACTAAAAGCGCTTTCAAAAATCCTTTTAAATTGTTGAAAAAAATAATCTTCCCAAATACAACTCGCTCTTCAAATTTTATCACATAATTTTTTATTTTCATCACTCAAACTTGTTTATTTGAGGCAAAAACATTCAAACAAACCGAATTTAGATAAAATCACTCCTCCTAACGAAGTCGTGATTTTATCAAATCGGTTTGTTTTCATATTTTTGCCAAATAAACAAGTTTTCGTGGAAAAGAAAAAATTATCGATAAAATTTGAAGCACTCGTGGTATTACCTTTGAAAATTTTGAAGCAAGGGGGGGGTATGGAAACATTTAATGTGAACTGCATTGTGCTAACTTCTTTGCTGGTGGGAATTATGGACTCAAAATACACTGGATTATGTAAAATTTTCCGCTGAATCGATTGCCGAAGACTAGAACGTTCTATCTATCATATTAGTCGAGTTATGAGCACTTTTAGTTTTGAAAAGTGGATTTTCGAAAATTTCATGACATCATTTGAAGGAGAAAAAATGATCTTAGACAAAAACAGACTGTGGCAGTCGATTTTTCGCATCAAAAAACCCCTCCAGACAAATTTTGAGCAATTTTTATTTCAAAAACGTATTTTTTGTCGAAAATTTTGAAGCAAGGGGGGGGTATGGAAACATTTAATGTGAACTGCATTGTGCTAACTTCTTTGCTGGTGGGAATTATGGACTCAAAATACACTGGATTATGTAAAATTTTCCGCTGAATCGATTGCCAAAGACTAGAACGTTCTATCTATCATATTAGTCGAGTTATGAGCACTTTTAGTTTTGAAAAGTGGATTTTCGAAAATTTCATGACTTCATTTGAAGGAGAAAAAATGATCTTAGACAAAAACAGACTGTGGCAGTCAATTTTTCGCATCAAAAAACCCCTCCAGACAAATTTTGAGCAATTTTTATTTCAAAAACGTATTTTTTGTCGAAAATTTTGAAGCAAGGGGGGGGTATGGAAACATTTAATGTGAACTGCATTGTGCTAACTTCTTTGCTGGTGGGAATTATGGACTCAAAATACACTGGATTATGTAAAATTTTCCGCTGAATCGATTGCCGAAGACTAGAACGTTCTATCTATCATATTAGTCGAGTTATGAGCACTTTTAGTTTTGAAAAGTGGATTTTCGAAAATTTCATGACATCATTTGAAGGAGAAAAAATGATCTTAGACAAAAACAGACTGTGGCAGTCGATTTTTCGCATCAAAAAACCCCTCCAGACAAATTTTGAGCAATTTTTATTTCAAAAACGTATTTTTTGTCGAAAATTTTGAAGCAAGGGGGGGGTATGGAAACATTTAATGTGAACTGCATTGTGCTAACTTCTTTGCTGGTGGGAATTATGGACTCAAAATACACTGGATTATGTAAAATTTTCCGCTGAATCGATTGCCAAAGACTAGAACGTTCTATCTATCATATTAGTCGAGTTATGAGCACTTTTAGTTTTGAAAAGTGGATTTTCGAAAATTTCATGACTTCATTTGAAGGAGAAAAAATGATCTTAGACAAAAACAGACTGTGGCAGTCAATTTTTCGCATCAAAAAACCCCTCCAGACAAATTTTGAGCAATTTTTATTTCAAAAACGTATTTTTTGTCGAAAATTTTGAAGCAAGGGGGGGGTATGGAAACATTTAATGTGAACTGCATTGTGCTAACTTCTTTGCTGGTGGGAATTATGGACTCAAAATACACTGGATTATGTAAAATTTTCCGCTGAATCGATTGCCGAAGACTAGAACGTTCTATCTATCATATTAGTCGAGTTATGAGCACTTTTAGTTTTGAAAAGTGGATTTTCGAAAATTTCATGACTTCATTTGAAGGAGAAAAAATGATCTTAGACAAAAACAGACTGTGGCAGCCAATTTTTCGCATCAAAAAACCCCTCCAGACAAATTTTGAGCAATTTTTATTTCAAAAACGTATTTTTTGTCGAAAATTTTGAAGCAAGGGGGGGGTATGGAAACATTTAATGTGAACTGCATTGTGCTAACTTCTTTGCTGGTGGGAATTATGGACTCAAAATACACTGGATTATGTAAAATTTTCCGCTGAATCGATTGCCGCAGACTAGAACGTTCTATCTATCATATTAGTCGAGTTATGAGCACTTTTAGTTTTGAAAAGTGGATTTTCGAAAATTTCATGACATCATTTGAAGGAGAAAAAATGATCTTAGACAAAAACAGACTGTGGCAGTCGATTTTTCGCATCAAAAAACCCCTCCAGACAAATTTTGAGCAATTTTTATTTCAAAAACGTATTTTTTGTCGAAAATTTTGAAGCAAGGGGGGGGTATGGAAACATTTAATGTGAACTGCATTGTGCTAACTTCTTTGCTGGTGGGAATTATGGACTCAAAATACACTGGATTATGTAAAATTTTCCGCTGAATCGATTGCCGAAGACTAGAACGTTCTATCTATCATATTAGTCGAGTTATGAGCACTTTTAGTTTTGAAAAGTGGATTTTCGAAAATTTCATGACTTCATTTGAAGGAGAAAAAATGATCTTAGACAAAAACAGACTGTGGCAGTCAATTTTTCGCATCAAAAAACCCCTCCAGACAAATTTTGAGCAATTTTTATTTCAAAAACGTATTTTTTGTCGAAAATTTTGAAGCAAGGGGGGGGTATGGAAACATTTAATGTTAACTGCATTGTGCTAACTTCTTTCCTGGTGGGAACTATGGACTCAAAATACACTGGATTATGTAAAATTTTCCGCTGAATCGATTGCCGAAGACTAGAACGTTCTATCTATCATATTAGTCGAGTTATGAGCACTTTTAGTTTTGAAAAGTGGATTTTCGAAAATTTCATGACTTCATTTGAAGGAGAAAAAATGATCTTAGACAAAAACAGACTGTGGCAGTCGATTTTTCGCATCAAAAAACCCCTCCAGACAAATTTTGAGCAATTTTTATTTCAAAAACGTATTTTTTGTCGAAAATTTTGAAGCAAGGGGTAGGTATGGAAACATTTAATGTGAACTGCATTGTGCTAACTTCTTTCCTGGTCGGAATTATGGACTCAAAATACACTGGATTACGTAAAATTTTCCACTGAATCGATTGCCGAAGACTAGAACGTTCTATCTATCATATTAGTCGAGTTATGAGCACTTTTAATTTTGAAAAGTGGATTTTCGAAAATTTCATGACTTCATTTGAAGGAGAAAAAATGATTTTAGACAAAAACAGACTGTGGCAGTCGATTTTTCGCATCAAAAAACCCCTCCAGACAAATTTTGAGCAATTTTTATTTCAAAAACGTATTTTTTGTCGAAAATTTTGAAGCAAGGGGGGGGTATGGAAACATTTAATGTGAACTGCATTGTGCTAACTTCTTTCCTGGTGAGAATTATGGACTCAAAATACACTGGATTATGTAAAATTTTCCGCTGAATCGATTGCCGAAGACTAGAACGTTCTATCTATCATATTAGTCGAGTTATGAGCACTTTTAGTTTTGAAAAGTGGATTTTCGAAAATTTCATGACATCATTTGAAGGAGAAAAAATGATCTTAGACAAAAACAGACTGTGGCAGTCAATTTTTCGCATCAAAAAACCCCTCCAGACAAATTTTGAGCAATTTTTATTTCAAAAACGTATTTTTTGTCGAAAATTTTGAAGCAAGGGGGGGGTATGGAAACATTTAATGTGAACTGCATTGTGCTAACTTCTTTGCTGGTGGGAATTATGGACTCAAAATACACTGGATTATGTAAAATTTTCCGCTGAATCGATTGCCGAAGACTAGAACGTTCTATCTATCATATTAGTCGAGTTATGAGCACTTTTAGTTTTGAAAAGTGGATTTTCGAAAATTTCATGACTTCATTTGAAGGAGAAAAAATGATCTTAGACAAAAACAGACTGTGGCAGCCAATTTTTCGCATCAAAAAACCCCTCCAGACAAATTTTGAGCAATTTTTATTTCAAAAACGTATTTTTTGTCGAAAATTTTGAAGCAAGGGGGGGGTATGGAAACATTTAATGTGAACTGCATTGTGCTAACTTCTTTGCTGGTGGGAATTATGGACTCAAAATACACTGGATTATGTAAAATTTTCCGCTGAATCGATTGCCGAAGACTAGAACGTTCTATCTATCATATCAGTCGAGTTATGAGCACTTTTAGTTTTGAAAAGTGGATTTTCGAAAATTTCATGACATCATTTGAAGGAGAAAAAATGATCTTAGACAAAAACAGACTGTGGCAGTCGATTTTTCGCATCAAAAAACCCCTCCAGACAAATTTTGAGCAATTTTTATTTCAAAAACGTATTTTTTGTCGAAAATTTTGAAGCAAGGGGGGGGTATGGAAACATTTAATGTGAACTGCATTGTGCTAACTTCTTTGCTGGTGGGAATTATGGACTCAAAATACACTGGATTATGTAAAATTTTCCGCTGAATCGATTGCCGAAGACTAGAACGTTCTATCTATCATATTAGTCGAGTTATGAGCACTTTTAGTTTTGAAAAGTGGATTTTCGAAAATTTCATGACTTCATTTGAAGGAGAAAAAATGATCTTAGACAAAAACAGACTGTGGCAGTCAATTTTTCGCATCAAAAAACCCCTCCAGACAAATTTTGAGCAATTTTTATTTCAAAAACGTATTTTTTGTCGAAAATTTTGAAGCAAGGGGGGGGTATGGAAACATTTAATGTTAACTGCATTGTGCTAACTTCTTTCCTGGTGGGAACTATGGACTCAAAATACACTGGATTATGTAAAATTTTCCGCTGAATCGATTGCCGAAGACTAGAACGTTCTATCTATCATATTAGTCGAGTTATGAGCACTTTTAGTTTTGAAAAGTGGATTTTCGAAAATTTCATGACTTCATTTGAAGGAGAAAAAATGATCTTAGACAAAAACAGACTGTGGCAGTCGATTTTTCGCATCAAAAAACCCCTCCAGACAAATTTTGAGCAATTTTTATTTCAAAAACGTATTTTTTGTCGAAAATTTTGAAGCAAGGGGGGGGTATGGAAACATTTAATGTGAACTGCATTGTGCTAACTTCTTTGCTGGTGGGAATTATGGACTCAAAATACACTGGATTATGTAAAATTTTCCGCTGAATCGATTGCCGAAGACTAGAACGTTCTATCTATCATATTAGTCGAGTTATGAGCACTTTTAGTTTTGAAAAGTGGATTTTCGAAAATTTCATGACTTCATTTGAAGGAGAAAAAATGATCTTAGACAAAAACAGACTGTGGCAGTCAATTTTTCGCATCAAAAAACCCCTCCAGACAAATTTTGAGCAATTTTTATTTCAAAAACGTATTTTTAGTCGAAAATTTTGAAGCAAGGGGGGGGTATGGAAACATTTAATGTGAACTGCATTGTGCTAACTTCTTTCCTGGTGAGAATTATGGACTCAAAATACACTGGATTATGTAAAATTTTCCGCTGAATCGATTGCCGAAGACTAGAACGTTCTATCTATCATATTAGTCGAGTTATGAGCACTTTTAGTTTTGAAAAGTGGATTTTCGAAAATTTCATGACTTCATTTGAAGGAGAAAAAATGATCTTAGACAAAAACAGACTGTGGCAGTCAATTTTTCGCATCAAAAAACCCCTCCAGACAAATTTTGAGCAATTTTTATTTCAAAAACGTATTTTTTGTCGAAAATTTTGAAGCAAGGGGGGGGTATGGAAACATTTAATGTGAACTGCATTGTGCTAACTTCTTTGCTGGTGGGAATTATGGACTCAAAATACACTGGATTATGTAAAATTTTCCGCTGAATCGATTGCCGAAGACTAGAACGTTCTATCTATCATATTAGTCGAGTTATGAGCACTTTTAGTTTTGAAAAGTGGATTTTCGAAAATTTCATGACTTCATTTGAAGGAGAAAAAATGATCTTAGACAAAAACAGACTGTGGCAGTCAATTTTTCGCATCAAAAAACCCCTCCAGACAAATTTTGAGCAATTTTTATTTCAAAAACGTATTTTTTGTCGAAAATTTTGAAGCAAGGGGGGGGTATGGAAACATTTAATGTGAACTGCATTGTGCTAACTTCTTTGCTGGTGGGAATTATGGACTCAAAATACACTGGATTATGTAAAATTTTCCGCTGAATCGATTGCCGAAGACTAGAACGTTCTATCTATCATATTAGTCGAGTTATGAGCACTTTTAGTTTTGAAAAGTGGATTTTCGAAAATTTCATGACTTCATTTGAAGGAGAAAAAATGATCTTAGACAAAAACAGACTGTGGCAGTCAATTTTTCGCATCAAAAAACCCCTCCAGACAAATTTTGAGCAATTTTTATTTCAAAAACGTATTTTTTGTCGAAAATTTTGAAGCAAGGGGGGGGTATGGAAACATTTAATGTGAACTGCATTGTGCTAACTTCTTTGCTGGTGGGAATTATGGACTCAAAATACACTGGATTATGTAAAATTTTCCGCTGAATCGATTGCCGAAGACTAGAACGTTCTATCTATCATATTAGTCGAGTTATGAGCACTTTTAGTTTTGAAAAGTGGATTTTCGAAAATTTCATGACTTCATTTGAAGGAGAAAAAATGATCTTAGACAAAAACAGACTGTGGCAGCCAATTTTTCGCATCAAAAAACCCCTCCAGACAAATTTTGAGCAATTTTTATTTCAAAAACGTATTTTTTGTCGAAAATTTTGAAGCAAGGGGGGGGTATGGAAACATTTAATGTGAACTGCATTGTGCTAACTTCTTTGCTGGTGGGAATTATGGACTCAAAATACACTGGATTATGTAAAATTTTCCGCTGAATCGATTGCCGAAGACTAGAACGTTCTATCTATCATATTAGTCGAGTTATGAGCACTTTTAATTTTGAAAAGTGGATTTTCGAAAATTTCATGACTTCATTTGAAGGAGAAAAAATGATTTTAGACAAAAACAGACTGTGGCAGTCGATTTTTCGCATCAAAAAACCCCTCCAGACAAATTTTGAGCAATTTTTATTTCAAAAACGTATTTTTTGTCGAAAATTTTGAAGCAAGGGGGGGGTATGGAAACATTTAATGTGAACTGCATTGTGCTAACTTCTTTCCTGGTGAGAATTATGGACTCAAAATACACTGGATTATGTAAAATTTTCCGCTGAATCGATTGCCGAAGACTAGAACGTTCTATCTATCATATTAGTCGAGTTATGAGCACTTTTAGTTTTGAAAAGTGGATTTTCGAAAATTTCATGACATCATTTGAAGGAGAAAAAATGATCTTAGACAAAAACAGACTGTGGCAGTCAATTTTTCGCATCAAAAAACCCCTCCAGACAAATTTTGAGCAATTTTTATTTCAAAAACGTATTTTTTGTCGAAAATTTTGAAGCAAGGGGGGGGTATGGAAACATTTAATGTGAACTGCATTGTGCTAACTTCTTTGCTGGTGGGAATTATGGACTCAAAATACACTGGATTATGTAAAATTTTCCGCTGAATCGATTGCCGAAGACTAGAACGTTCTATCTATCATATTAGTCGAGTTATGAGCACTTTTAGTTTTGAAAAGTGGATTTTCGAAAATTTCATGACTTCATTTGAAGGAGAAAAAATGATCTTAGACAAAAACAGACTGTGGCAGCCAATTTTTCGCATCAAAAAACCCCTCCAGACAAATTTTGAGCAATTTTTATTTCAAAAACGTATTTTTTGTCGAAAATTTTGAAGCAAGGGGGGGGTATGGAAACATTTAATGTGAACTGCATTGTGCTAACTTCTTTGCTGGTGGGAATTATGGACTCAAAATACACTGGATTATGTAAAATTTTCCGCTGAATCGATTGCCGAAGACTAGAACGTTCTATCTATCATATCAGTCGAGTTATGAGCACTTTTAGTTTTGAAAAGTGGATTTTCGAAAATTTCATGACATCATTTGAAGGAGAAAAAATGATCTTAGACAAAAACAGACTGTGGCAGTCGATTTTTCGCATCAAAAAACCCCTCCAGACAAATTTTGAGCAATTTTTATTTCAAAAACGTATTTTTTGTCGAAAATTTTGAAGCAAGGGGGGGGTATGGAAACATTTAATGTGAACTGCATTGTGCTAACTTCTTTGCTGGTGGGAATTATGGACTCAAAATACACTGGATTATGTAAAATTTTCCGCTGAATCGATTGCCGAAGACTAGAACGTTCTATCTATCATATTAGTCGAGTTATGAGCACTTTTAGTTTTGAAAAGTGGATTTTCGAAAATTTCATGACTTCATTTGAAGGAGAAAAAATGATCTTAGACAAAAACAGACTGTGGCAGTCAATTTTTCGCATCAAAAAACCCCTCCAGACAAATTTTGAGCAATTTTTATTTCAAAAACGTATTTTTTGTCGAAAATTTTGAAGCAAGGGGGGGGTATGGAAACATTTAATGTTAACTGCATTGTGCTAACTTCTTTCCTGGTGGGAACTATGGACTCAAAATACACTGGATTATGTAAAATTTTCCGCTGAATCGATTGCCGAAGACTAGAACGTTCTATCTATCATATTAGTCGAGTTATGAGCACTTTTAGTTTTGAAAAGTGGATTTTCGAAAATTTCATGACTTCATTTGAAGGAGAAAAAATGATCTTAGACAAAAACAGACTGTGGCAGTCGATTTTTCGCATCAAAAAACCCCTCCAGACAAATTTTGAGCAATTTTTATTTCAAAAACGTATTTTTTGTCGAAAATTTTGAAGCAAGGGGGGGGTATGGAAACATTTAATGTGAACTGCATTGTGCTAACTTCTTTGCTGGTGGGAATTATGGACTCAAAATACACTGGATTATGTAAAATTTTCCGCTGAATCGATTGCCGAAGACTAGAACGTTCTATCTATCATATTAGTCGAGTTATGAGCACTTTTAGTTTTGAAAAGTGGATTTTCGAAAATTTCATGACTTCATTTGAAGGAGAAAAAATGATCTTAGACAAAAACAGACTGTGGCAGTCAATTTTTCGCATCAAAAAACCCCTCCAGACAAATTTTGAGCAATTTTTATTTCAAAAACGTATTTTTAGTCGAAAATTTTGAAGCAAGGGGGGGGTATGGAAACATTTAATGTGAACTGCATTGTGCTAACTTCTTTCCTGGTGAGAATTATGGACTCAAAATACACTGGATTATGTAAAATTTTCCGCTGAATCGATTGCCGAAGACTAGAACGTTCTATCTATCATATTAGTCGAGTTATGAGCACTTTTAGTTTTGAAAAGTGGATTTTCGAAAATTTCATGACTTCATTTGAAGGAGAAAAAATGATCTTAGACAAAAACAGACTGTGGCAGTCAATTTTTCGCATCAAAAAACCCCTCCAGACAAATTTTGAGCAATTTTTATTTCAAAAACGTATTTTTTGTCGAAAATTTTGAAGCAAGGGGGGGGTATGGAAACATTTAATGTGAACTGCATTGTGCTAACTTCTTTGCTGGTGGGAATTATGGACTCAAAATACACTGGATTATGTAAAATTTTCCGCTGAATCGATTGCCGAAGACTAGAACGTTCTATCTATCATATTAGTCGAGTTATGAGCACTTTTAGTTTTGAAAAGTGGATTTTCGAAAATTTCATGACTTCATTTGAAGGAGAAAAAATGATCTTAGACAAAAACAGACTGTGGCAGTCAATTTTTCGCATCAAAAAACCCCTCCAGACAAATTTTGAGCAATTTTTATTTCAAAAACGTATTTTTTGTCGAAAATTTTGAAGCAAGGGGGGGGTATGGAAACATTTAATGTGAACTGCATTGTGCTAACTTCTTTGCTGGTGGGAATTATGGACTCAAAATACACTGGATTATGTAAAATTTTCCGCTGAATCGATTGCCGAAGACTAGAACGTTCTATCTATCATATTAGTCGAGTTATGAGCACTTTTAGTTTTGAAAAGTGGATTTTCGAAAATTTCATGACTTCATTTGAAGGAGAAAAAATGATCTTAGACAAAAACAGACTGTGGCAGTCAATTTTTCGCATCAAAAAACCCCTCCAGACAAATTTTGAGCAATTTTTATTTCAAAAACGTATTTTTTGTCGAAAATTTTGAAGCAAGGGGGGGGTATGGAAACATTTAATGTGAACTGCATTGTGCTAACTTCTTTGCTGGTGGGAATTATGGACTCAAAATACACTGGATTATGTAAAATTTTCCGCTGAATCGATTGCCGAAGACTAGAACGTTCTATCTATCATATTAGTCGAGTTATGAGCACTTTTAGTTTTGAAAAGTGGATTTTCGAAAATTTCATGACTTCATTTGAAGGAGAAAAAATGATCTTAGACAAAAACAGACTGTGGCAGCCAATTTTTCGCATCAAAAAACCCCTCCAGACAAATTTTGAGCAATTTTTATTTCAAAAACGTATTTTTTGTCGAAAATTTTGAAGCAAGGGGGGGGTATGGAAACATTTAATGTGAACTGCATTGTGCTAACTTCTTTGCTGGTGGGAATTATGGACTCAAAATACACTGGATTATGTAAAATTTTCCGCTGAATCGATTGCCGAAGACTAGAACGTTCTATCTATCATATCAGTCGAGTTATGAGCACTTTTAGTTTTGAAAAGTGGATTTTCGAAAATTTCATGACATCATTTGAAGGAGAAAAAATGATCTTAGACAAAAACAGACTGTGGCAGTCGATTTTTCGCATCAAAAAACCCCTCCAGGCAAATTTTGAGCAATTTTTATTTCAAAAACGTATTTTTTGTCGAAAATTTTGAAGCAAGGGGGGGGTATGGAAACATTTAATGTGAACTGCATTGTGCTAACTTCTTTGCTGGTGGGAATTATGGACTCAAAATACACTGGATTATGTAAAATTTTCCGCTGAATCGATTGCCGAAGACTAGAACGTTCTATCTATCATATTAGTCGAGTTATGAGCACTTTTAGTTTTGAAAAGTGGATTTTCGAAAATTTCATGACTTCATTTGAAGGAGAAAAAATGATCTTAGACAAAAACAGACTGTGGCAGTCAATTTTTCGCATCAAAAAACCCCTCCAGACAAATTTTGAGCAATTTTTATTTCAAAAACGTATTTTTTGTCGAAAATTTTGAAGCAAGGGGGGGGTATGGAAACATTTAATGTTAACTGCATTGTGCTAACTTCTTTCCTGGTGGGAACTATGGACTCAAAATACACTGGATTATGTAAAATTTTCCGCTGAATCGATTGCCGAAGACTAGAACGTTCTATCTATCATATTAGTCGAGTTATGAGCACTTTTAGTTTTGAAAAGTGGATTTTCGAAAATTTCATGACTTCATTTGAAGGAGAAAAAATGATCTTAGACAAAAACAGACTGTGGCAGTCGATTTTTCGCATCAAAAAACCCCTCCAGACAAATTTTGAGCAATTTTTATTTCAAAAACGTATTTTTTGTCGAAAATTTTGAAGCAAGGGGTAGGTATGGAAACATTTAATGTGAACTGCATTGTGCTAACTTCTTTCCTGGTCGGAATTATGGACTCAAAATACACTGGATTACGTAAAATTTTCCACTGAATCGATTGCCGAAGACTAGAACGTTCTATCTATCATATTAGTCGAGTTATGAGCACTTTTAATTTTGAAAAGTGGATTTTCGAAAATTTCATGACTTCATTTGAAGGAGAAAAAATGATTTTAGACAAAAACAGACTGTGGCAGTCGATTTTTCGCATCAAAAAACCCCTCCAGACAAATTTTGAGCAATTTTTATTTCAAAAACGTATTTTTTGTCGAAAATTTTTGAAGCAAGGGGGGGGTATGGAAACATTTAATGTGAACTGCATTGTGCTAACTTCTTTCCTGGTGAGAATTATGGACTCAAAATACACTGGATTATGTAAAATTTTCCGCTGAATCGATTGCCGAAGACTAGAACGTTCTATCTATCATATTAGTCGAGTTATGAGCACTTTTAATTTTGAAAAGTGGATTTTCGAAAATTTCATGACATCATTTGAAGGAGAAAAAATGATTTTAGACAAAAACAGACTGTGGCAGTCGATTTTTCGCATCAAAAAACCCCTCCAGACAAATTTTGAGCAATTTTTATTTCAAAAACGTATTTTTTGTCGAAAATTTTGAAGCAAGGGGGGGTATGGAAACATTTAATGTGAACTGCATTGTGCTAACTTCTTTGCTGGTGGGAATTATGGACTCAAAATACACTGGATTATGTAAAATTTTCCGCTGAATCGATTGCCGAAGACTAGAACGTTCTATCTATCATATTAGTCGAGTTATGAGCACTTTTAGTTTTGAAAAGTGGATTTTCGAAAATTTCATGACTTCATTTGAAGGAGAAAAAATGATCTTAGACAAAAACAGACTGTGGCAGTCAATTTTTCGCATCAAAAAACCCCTCCAGACAAATTTTGAGCAATTTTTATTTCAAAAACGTATTTTTTGTCGAAAATTTTGAAGCAAGGGGTAGGTATGGAAACATTTAATGTGAACTGCATTGTGCTAACTTCTTTCCTGGTCGGAATTATGGACTCAAAATACACTGGATTACGTAAAATTTTCCACTGAATCGATTGCCGAAGACTAGAACGTTCTATCTATCATATTAGTCGAGTTATGAGCACTTTTAATTTTGAAAAGTGGATTTTCGAAAATTTCATGACTTCATTTGAAGGAGAAAAAATGATTTTAGACAAAAACAGACTGTGGCAGTCGATTTTTCGCATCAAAAAACCCCTCCAGACAAATTTTGAGCAATTTTTATTTCAAAAACGTATTTTTTGTCGAAAATTTTGAAGCAAGGGGGGGGTATGGAAACATTTAATGTGAACTGCATTGTGCTAACTTCTTTCCTGGTGAGAATTATGGACTCAAAATACACTGGATTATGTAAAATTTTCCGCTGAATCGATTGCCGAAGACTAGAACGTTCTATCTATCATATTAGTCGAGTTATGAGCACTTTTAGTTTTGAAAAGTGGATTTTCGAAAATTTCATGACATCATTTGAAGGAGAAAAAATGATCTTAGACAAAAACAGACTGTGGCAGTCGATTTTTCGCATCAAAAAACCCCTCCAGACAAATTTTGAGCAATTTTTATTTCAAAAACGTATTTTTAGTCGAAAATTTTGAAGCAAGGGGGGGGTATGGAAACATTTAATGTGAACTGCATTGTGCTAACTTCTTTCCTGGTGGGAATTATGGACTCAAAATACACTGGATTATGTAAAATTTTCCGCTGAATCGATTGCCGAAGACTAGAACGTTCTATCTATCATATTAGTCGAGTTATGAGCACTTTTAGTTTTGAAAAGTGGATTTTCG
Organism: Galerucella nymphaeae; assembly: GCA_963978555.1. NCBI lineage: Eukaryota > Metazoa > Arthropoda > Insecta > Coleoptera > Chrysomelidae > Galerucella > Galerucella nymphaeae. Next base: position 18,159,507 of record OZ021713.1, read on the forward strand.
AAAATTTCATGACTTCATTTGAAGGAGAAAAAATGATCTTAGACAAAAACAGACTGTGGCAGTCAATTTTTCGCATCAAAAAACCCCTCCAGACAAATTTTGAGCAATTTTTATTTCAAAAACGTATTTTTAGTCGAAAATTTTGAAGCAAGGGGGGGGTATGGAAACATTTAATGTGAACTGCATTGTGCTAACTTCTTTCCTGGTGGGAATTATGGACTCAAAATACACTGGATTATGTAAAATTTTCCACTGAATCGATTGCCGAAGACTAGAACGTTCTATCTATCATATTAGTCGAGTTATGAGCACTTTTAATTTTGAAAAGTGGATTTTCGAAAATTTCATGACTTCATTTGAAGGAGAAAAAATGATCTTAGACAAAAACAGACTGTGGCAGTCAATTTTTCGCATCAAAAAACCCCTCCAGACAAATTTTGAGCAATTTTTATTTCAAAAACGTATTTTTAGTCGAAAATTTTGAAGCAAGGGGGGGGTATGGAAACATTTAATGTGAACTGCATTGTGCTAACTTCTTTGCTGGTGGGAATTATGGACTCAAAATACACTGGATTATGTAAAATTTTCCGCTGAATCGATTGCCGAAGACTAGAACGTTCTATCTATCATATTAGTCGAGTTATGAGCACTTTTAGTTTTGAAAAGTGGATTTTCGAAAATTTCATGACTTCATTTGAAGGAGAAAAAATGATCTTAGACAATAACAGACTGTGGCAGTCAATTTTTCGCATCAAAAAACCCCTCCAGACAAATTTTGAGCAATTTTTATTTCAAAAACGTATTTTTTGTCGAAAATTTTGAAGCAAGGGGGGGGTATGGAAACATTTAATGTGAACTGCATTGTGCTAACTTCTTTGCTGGTGGGAATTATGGACTCAAAATACACTGGATTATGTAAAATTTTCCGCTGAATCGATTGCCGAAGACTAGAACGTTCTATCTATCATATTAGTCGAGTTATGAGCACTTTTAGTTTTGAAAAGTGGATTTTCGAAAATTTCATGACTTCATTTGAAGGAGAAAAAATGATCTTAGACAAAAACAGACTGTGGCAGTCAATTTTTCGCATCAAAAAACCCCTCCAGACAAATTTTGAGCAATTTTTATTTCAAAAACGTATTTTTTGTCGAAAATTTTGAAGCAAGGGGGGGGTATGGAAACATTTAATGTGAACTGCATTGTGCTAACTTCTTTGCTGGTGGGAATTATGGACTCAAAATACACTGGATTATGTAAAATTTTCCGCTGAATCGATTGCCGAAGACTAGAACGTTCTATCTATCATATTAGTCGAGTTATGAGCACTTTTAGTTTTGAAAAGTGGATTTTCGAAAATTTTATGACATCATTTGAAGGAGAAAAAATGATCTTAGACAAAAACAGACTGTGGCAGTCGATTTTTCGCATCAAAAAACCCCTCCAGACAAATTTTGAGCAATTTTTATTTCAAAAACGTATTTTTTGTCGAAAATTTTGAAGCAAGGGGGGGGTATGGAAACATTTAATGTGAACTGCATTGTGCTAACTTCTTTGCTGGTGGGAATTATGGACTCAAAATACACTGGATTATGTAAAATTTTCCGCTGAATCGATTGCCGAAGACTAGAACGTTCTATCTATCATATTAGTCGAGTTATGAGCACTTTTAGTTTTGAAAAGTGGATTTTCGAAAATTTCATGACTTCATTTGAAGGAGAAAAAATGATCTTAGACAAAAACAGACTGTGGCAGTCAATTTTTCGCATCAAAAAACCCCTCCAGACAAATTTTGAGCAATTTTTATTTCAAAAACGTATTTTTTGTCGAAAATTTTGAAGCAAGGGGGGGGTATGGAAACATTTAATGTTAACTGCATTGTGCTAACTTCTTTCCTGGTGGGAACTATGGACTCAAAATACACTGGATTATGTAAAATTTTCCGCTGAATCGATTGCCGAAGACTAGAACGTTCTATCTATCATATTAGTCGAGTTATGAGCACTTTTAGTTTTGAAAAGTGGATTTTCGAAAATTTCATGACTTCATTTGAAGGAGAAAAAATGATCTTAGACAAAAACAGACTGTGGCAGTCGATTTTTCGCATCAAAAAACCCCTCCAGACAAATTTTGAGCAATTTTTATTTCAAAAACGTATTTTTTGTCGAAAATTTTGAAGCAAGGGGTAGGTATGGAAACATCTAATGTGAACTGCATTGTGCTAACTTCTTTCCTGGTCGGAATTATGGACTCAAAATACACTGGTTTATGTAAAATTTTCCGCAGAATCGATTGCCGAAGACTAGAACGTTCTATCCATCATATTAGTCGAGTTGTGAGCACTTTTAGTTTTGAAAACGGGATTTTCGAAAATTTCATGACATCATTTGAAGGAGAAAAAATGATCTTAGACAAAAACAGACTGTGGCAGTCGATTTTTCGCATCAAAAAACCCCTTCTGACAAATTTTGAGCAATTTTTATTCCAAAAACGTATTTTTTGTCGAAAATTTTGAAGCAAGGGGTAGGTTTAGACAAAATCAGACTGTGCTAGTCGATCTTTGGCACCAAAAAATCCATCCTAACAACTCAAGATAAAAATTTTCATCGGTTTTTTTCCCTTTTCGAAAATTTCTTAAACTATACACTCGGAAGGCAAACATTATCATACAGAATAGTAGAATTTCATGGGTTAAATAAAGAATCTGGGAGGTTTGCGTTGCTGCAAGATTATGGTGAGTCGGGAAAGCAATTTCACTTGAACGTGAGAGGGTGGAAATCAATAATTTAACAAGGACAAAGATTCCTTCTTTTGACATGGGTAATAGCCTAATGCCACCGGTTACGTTTTAAGGTGTGGTCTTCTTTTCATTTTACTTTTTATATATTTTTTCATTTTATTTATTTCCAAAAGCCATCCTCTTTGTTAAACATTTGTTTACGTATTTAAAATTCGATAGTGTCATTAGTAGACTAACCCTCGTATACAAACGGATAATGAGGAAACAATTTTTGGCTTGGAGTGATACAAGTGTAGTTCTACACTACACCGTACCTATGTACTCTCGATCAAAATTCGCTCCACAGTTGGTAAAAGTGGTCGTAGGTTTTATACGAGGGGAATACCTATATATCTTTTATGAAATGGATTTTCGATCTGTGGATTTAAGTTGATTTTGGATCTTTTTCAATAGATTTAAGTTGAATTGGACCTTCTTCAATTGACTCAAGTTGATTTTGGACCTTTTTCAATTGATTTCAGTTGATTTTGGACTTTTTTAAGTTGATTCAAGTTGTTTTTGAACTTTTCAAGTTGATTTTGGACCTTTTTCACTTGATTTAAGTCAACTTTAGTCCACTTCAGTTGATTTTGGACTTTTTTAAGTTGATTTTGGACCTTTTTCACTTGATTTAAGTCAACTTTAGTCTAGTTCAATGGTCACAAACGGTCACAAAAATTATCCTTCGATATCTAAAATGTGTTTTTTGTTAACAAATTAAAGTAATATAGTCCAAACGGCGTGTCGTTGAGAAAAGTATAAGAAAAGAACCGTCTCTAGAAAAATCGATACAGTACAAAAATAACTGCGACACTTCCAAAGGAATAGGGCGTGTCCCTTTTTGGAATATGAAAAAAATGGACATGGAAAACCCCTTGTTTTTCTCACCAGTACATTATTGTGATATATTTTTTTTTCGACAAATGGGAGAAACATTTTTTTTTTAATTATACACAGATATAAAATGCGCATATCAAACAACATGACCTAATCCGAGCAAGACTTGTGCTGATCGATTCCCAGGTGCATGCATAGTAGTTGGGAGAAAAACCCCCTCGCTTTCCCCGCGTCGGTCCATCTCTTTCGGGGATCCGTTGTGGGTGGCGGCGAACATTCCCTTTTCCCGCTACCCTAACAGCCCCCCTCGGTCCCACTCTCACGTTTCCGCACTCCGCAGCTTCTCTTATTGACCCGCGAAAGCCAGCCGTTAATGGATTCCTCCGATAGGATGCAACAAAATCGAGTAAATTCCATTTCTAAGCGGAAAAATCAAAATTTACCCTTTTGTAACCTTCCCAGAAAAAATCCGGTACGTTTCGGCTGGTTCTCGCTAAACAATCGCCCAGTATAACTCATTCTCTAACGAGAAATGAAAAATAAATAATCAAAGTACTAGATTTTTGTATTTTCTAGTACATTTGACAACAGTGGAAACCTCTAAACGTTTAGAGGTTGTCAAATTGTTACAATATTCCATTTGAGTTTGTTGTTAGTTGTAAGTCGTTGTAATTCGAGTTCTACTACTAACAATACAATGAAGACTGATGACAGATGTCAAAATATTCAATTGTTTCAACAAATTTTCGGTTTTAAGTGTTGAAAACATCGTAATGTCTCAGATTTTCTTACTGTCATTCTAATTACTGTGGACTACATACTAAAAAAACCTTATATCGTCCATAATTTTCCCTTCCCCTTCTTTAAAAATTTGATACGATTTATAAAAAAAACTGTTAATTCTGTTATTTCTCCCACGGGTAAAAGCCTTGCACGTGACTCACTACAACGTCCTGTCTGCTCTGGAAAATTTCCGTCTCTATCCTGCAAATTATCTGTTTCTATTGCATTAATCGGAATATGGCTGCCACGGGATAAATACCATAAATAGATGGAGTATTCTGGTTGATATTTTACCATGAACGTGACAAAAATCTGCTAATGAAGGAAAAATAATCGAAATTTGTGAAAAACATGGCGGAAGGCTCTTATTAACCCAACTTTATATCGTAGAAAGCCTAGAATGGCATCACAAAATGCATCACCATCATCATCATCCGTCCTTTTCTCTACATTTACACATACAATTTCGTAGTGCGCCGTGACTTTGAGTATTATACATGTTGGGCTCATTCTAACATTCTCACAATTACGATTCAGTTCCGTTTATACGGAGGTGTAGTGCGAATGCCCGTTTTTAGTGGCGGGGTGACTACTGTGCGCCGAATGACGGATGTCGTGTCCACGTCTCTTCGAAATTTCGTCGTAGGGTTTGAGGTTTACTCTCGATAGGATTCTAATTTGGACGTAGTATGCCATGGCTGTACTTAGATCTGCTGTTGGTAAGACCGAAACGTTGTTTTTTTATATAATTAACAGTAAATTTAAAAAAAAAATGTTTATCCGATACCGACTGCGCCAAAACTTGGTTTCCTTTTGCATTCCAAGTTGTACAACTTAAAATCCACCCTTATTATACATCCCTACTAGATTAATTCCTCCCAACTTCTTTATCCTTTTTTTTAAACAAATCTGCTGGCTATTATCCATCACGTGGGCGTACAGTATTTCCCAAAAAAGTTAAACTATACATTCCATTATGTCAAAATAAAATATATCATTTTAAGGGTACTTTAATACAATTTACCCTACAAATAGTTAACCCTGCAAACTAACAAAGCGACTTTTGTGTTTCGTACCTGGAATAGATGACATCCATATGGAGGGGTGTTGAATTATAATCATGATGTTATAATAAAATTAGGTATAAACCACTGAACATAATGTAGATGGATATCTACAAGGTAAAAGACCATTAAATTTGATGTATTTGATATGGTTCTATACATTTTTTTGTTATTAATATTTCTTAAACTATAATATGATGTTGGGAAGATGATAAAATTGTTTCTAGTTAATAATCTTCCATACTATTATTCTTTATCAATTATTAAAGTTCAATTGTCAACAATCCCCTATACTAATAATTTATTCTCTTTGAATTGTGTTGTGATTTTCGACGATTTGGATTTGATTATTTAAGGAAATAAAATCAACAAAAACAACTTGAAGTAATTTGATATTTTAACCCTCTCCGTACAAACAGTACAAAGTTTGCGGAATTCTGAAATGGCTTCTTTCTATTTTATCAAAGAATTCGAATCTTCACAACATAAACGTGACAAGTTGTTGCGACGATCCTTTTCTAACTTCGTTTACTGGTTTCGAATATTCTTACGAGAATCGAACGAAGAAGATTTTTGTGTCGGTTAGTACAAATCGGTATCACCTTTATTCTTATTACAGTGTTGTCAAATTTATATATTATAATGAATATCTAACGAAATATCAAAACGAAAATTATCAGATTCAATCGACAGCTATGTAGCGATAGATATACATAGATAATGTTCTTTGACCTTCCATTCGACATGGTCAAAGGTTAATGGCAGGATACAAGATGAAACAAACTAATAGCGATGTACTACGACTATATGGCAATTGAAAATATCTACCAGTAAATAAAATGAAATTATTTAAAGAAAACTTTCGGATACGGAGCTGCATAAAACGGCATAAAATACCGTATGCTTCTCAGACTGCCTCCTTACTTCTCCTTTAGTTATGTATTGATTTCCTCGGCCGCCAAGATAGGGTCAGAGAGAGCACAAGCTTATTTCTTCGAACATGTACAACGACTGATTATTTAATTTCTAAGGTTGTTGCCAAGAACAATAACCGCAAAAGAGTTGAAAATCTTTAATAGACATTCAAGGTTTCGATTATGCGGCAAACGAACCGGACCGTGTATAAACGTCTTAACAATAAAATTAAATCAATGTATATTATGACTTTTATCACCTAGTATGTGCCTCATTTAACTATTAAACATACACTCATGTACACGTAAACTAAAAAGAGACGACACCAGTCGACCAATCAATATATTAATGTGTGTAGTTTTGTATAATTTAAAGAGCGGGCGGCCGGATATATTTTTAAGTGAATTTTTCATCACATTTAAAAACGTAATCGGGAATGCGACGTTGTCGGAATTTTCTATCGGCATGCTACTACTTGGAATATTTTCGATGTACAAGAGAATACACGTTTTATATACAGAGTGAAATCGATTCGTTTTATGATATACAAGGTTAAAAGCAATAGCATAAAAGTAGTACATTTCAGAGTAGGCTCAGTTGAAATACAAGCACGTTAAATTGTTAAGGAACATTAGTTGGCTTGAAAAACAGTGGTAGCAACACAATTTCGTCAATAATATACTACGAGTTGTTGTTTCTTGAAAATTTTGGTAATAAAATGCTGTCAACACCCTGTATCTCATTTAACTTTATGAAAACTCAAAATTAAATTATAAATCTTGCTCAATAATATTTCAAATTACTTTAGAAACATCCTGTATATATATATTGTATTGTATTTATATGTTTTTCTGGTGGTATTCTTAACACATTTTTATCAAGAAGTGGATATCGATATCTGTAATGAAATAACCGACAATCCCCTTGACTAAATGATATGCTAGTAGGTAGTAGCATCAGGCACATTTTCAATTTTGTGTGTAGACAAAGCTCAAAGCCAATCCGGTAGCAATATGGAAGCTGGCAGTTGGTGTGTTGTGTCGCATATACTCTTGCCCGAAACTGTACTTCGACCAGATCGGCGCGAGTGAGATATTCTAGACGCCCCCTCGCTACCCACCCAACCCCTCTTTTCCTCATTCCACCCGTCCCGATCTCTCTTTGCACACGAGAGAATCAACCTGATGACGGTTGTTCCATTTTAACCAGAAAATTCCATCTCTATCTACATCCGATTCTATTCTATAATTCCGTATTATCCGCCATGTTTGAAATTAAACATTATATTATATCGATGAGATGCCGAGTTACATCGTGATTCATATTTCTTCATCGTTTTGCTTGCGATTATAAAAATTCACTATTTGTAACATTCGAAACGTTGGTTTAATGAGTAAGGTCTGATATATGGTCCTCAAATCATTTCTTCATCTGTAGAGCTTTTTCAAAATGGTTCTAAAACCAATTTTAAGTAAATCTAGTTGTTTTTTGGGGTTTTTTTGTTAATTTACTTGATTTTTCTCTATTTTTAAGTACATTTTATACATTTATCTTTTTAAAATTGTAATTAATTCACTTCAACGTAGAATTTTTAGATTTTTGACAGTTGATGTAAGCTGATTTAAGCTGATTTCATTCTATATCTGTGGATTTAAGTTGATTTTAGCTGCGTCGATTGATTTAAGTTGATTTTGGACCTTTTTCAGTTGAATTTGAAACTTTTTCAGTTGATCTGTCAACTTTAGACCACGTCAGTTGATTTTGGATCTTTTTCAATAGATTTAAGTTGATTTTGGACCTTCTTCAATTGACTCAAGTTGATCTTGGACCTTTTTCAGTTGATTTTGGACCTATTTAAGTCGACTTTTAAGTCCATCTCAGTTAATTTTGGACTTTTTTAAGTTGATTCAAGATGTTTTTGGACCTTTTAAGTTGATTTTGAACTTTCTTCAGTTAATTTAAGTTGATTTTGGACCTTTTTCAATTGATCTAATTTTATTTTGGACGTTTTTAAGTTGATTTAAGTTAATTTTGGACTATTTTCAATTGATTTAAGTTGATTTTGGACCTTTTTCAATTGATCTAAGTTGATTTTGGACTTTTTTTAAGTTGATTTAAGTTGATTTTGGACCTTTTTCCTTTGATTCAAGTCGATTTTGGATCTTTTTTAATTGATTTCAGTTGATTTTGGACTTTTTTTAAGTTGATTTTGGACCTTTTAAGTTGATTTTGAACCTTCTTCAGTTGATTTTGGACCTTTTTCAATTGATTCAAGTTGATTTTGGACCTTTTTCAATTGATCTAAATTGATTTTGGACTTTTTTAAGTTGATTTAAGTTGATTTTGGACCTTTTTCCTTTGATTTAAGTTGATTTTGGACCTTTTTTATTTGATTTAAGTTGATTTTGAACCTTTTTCATTTGATTCGTTGATTTTGGATCTTTTTCAGTTGATTTTGGACTTTTTTAAGTTGATTTAAGTTGATTTTGGACATTTTTCATCTGATTCAAGGTGATTTTGGATCTTTTTCAATTGATTTAAGTTAATTTTGGATTTGTTTAAATTGATTTAAGTAGATTTTGGACTTTTTAAACTTGATTTAAGTTGTTTTAAAGTGTTTCAATTCATTTAAATCCTAAATTTGTCAATAAACTCCCCAAAAAATCAAAACATATCCACCCTAACAAACATAATAATCCTTCGTTGACGTATTTATAAGATAGGCAACCTTTTCTACAAACAAGATACTCTCCCTCCTATACAATAAAAAAAGGGTCATTTGCCAAAATCCCTACACACACCCAAGTTTCAAACCAAAACCGGAGAATACGTTCGTTGACACAGACTAGTCAACTGAACAAATTGGGTCGTAATTTTATCGATCCAAATAACAAACAGCAACTCCCAACTTTACCGACAACGACGAAACTTCTGGAATCCTTCTTGTATTTCCTTCATATTAATACACAGGGTTGATTTTCTTATATTCGTTCATATATAAACAAGAAGATTGTAGTTAATGAATCGACGAGTAAAATCCTATATTTTTTCTATGACTTTTTTACGTTAATGAATCGACGAGTAAAATCCTATATTTTTTCTATGACTCTTTTATTTTAATGAATCGACGAGTAAAATCCTATATTTTTTCTAAGACTTTTCTATTTTAATGAATCGACGAGTAAAATTGTATATTTTTTCTATGACCTTTTTACGTTAATGAATCGACGGGTAAAATCCTATATTTTTTCTATGACTTTTTTATTTTAATGAACCGACGAGTAAAATCCTATATTTTTTCTATGACTTTTTTATTTTAATGAATCGACGAGTAAAATCCTTTATTTTTTCTATGACTTTTTTTATTTTAATGAATCGACGAGTAAAATTCTATATTTTTTCTATGACTTTTCTATGTTAATGAATCGACGAGTAAAATTCTATATTTTTTCTATGACTTTTCTATGTTAATGAATCGACGAGTAAAATTCTATATTTTTTCTATGACTTTTTTTATGAAACTACCGTAAATTTATTTATATTTAAAAATAAAATTCCGCTGATAATAATTTATTTTAAATTAACAATTAATAATAGTTAATGATGATCTATTACGTTAAATACTTTGGGAAAAGTTTTATGTCTATTATTAGACTGTAGTTAGTATTTAAAAAAAAAAATATTTCATTCATTAAATTAATTTTTCCCGTTGGCCCAAAACGAAAAAAAAAAACAATCTCGGAAATTTGCTGCGTCAAGTTCCGTCCCATTGCTGATGCCGTGAATAAACGCCAAAAGCGGTCCGTAGCGGAATTCATAAATGGCCAAAACCATTTGTTGTCGGCTGTAACGAGCGAGAGATGAAATCGATCCCACGGTCGACGATCCATTTTATCCCTACGTCCCGTCGGTTGACGAGCCACCAAACCAACGCGGTGTGTGTGAGCGAGAATGAGCAAGAAACAAAACGAAAGGTGGCTCTTGCCATCCGTAGTAATATGTTTTGCACTCAACGCTTTGCCACGTGACCTTGTGGCTTGCTTGTGTGTGTGTGTGTAGATAGCGGCGCGCTGGCTACGATTCACTTCAGCGGGCTCTTAATCAATTTTATAAAGGTAACGAGAGTTTACGAAAAAATGGGACTAATTTTAACGTAATATTTATAAAATGAAAAGTAACTAGCGGACCTGATAGAAACGTCCTGCCTTGTCTATTCCAAGCTCAATCAGAAACGATTCAAAAAATTATGGAAAAACGCTTAACTAGGCGGTATCTGATGAACCATTACAGTTAGACAGTTGAAAATTCCACAGATGATGTATTTCTTTTGCCACTATAACAACAAATACCAAAATTTAGGTTAGGTTTTTTAAAATCTAGTTTTCTATTTTTTATATCATTTTATAACACCTGTCAGAAAACAACCCGTTGTAAAACGGAATTTTATCAAGATATCATTGGAAAACCACCCTCACCTATTTAATTTCCAATTTTTTAGGGTCTTTGGAGGTGAGTGTGAAGATATCCCCCAAGGGGAGGCTTCCACTGGCCGCGCCCTAACCAATATGTGTTTTACTCTTCCATCCCTAATCTAGATAGCTCATAACATCGAGGGTTGGTGTCCTTATAAAGGGTTGTATTGATATAATAGTTAATGTAGAACTTTTTTCAATGCCTGTCGTTAAAAATCAGGTCGATATACCCCTTAAGACTTGAAAAGAACAGACCGAAAAGGAAGTTTACAATAATATTTCATCATCTATTCCACTCCAACGCGGTTAGAACAGTGAGGCGGCTGGATCGTCGCCGCCTCCGACGTTTATCCTGTCCGGAGAATCCCGTGAATTCGAGAGAATGCTCGAAGGATTTTATCTACGATAAAAAATTATAGTCTGGTGGCTTGGAGAACTTTGAAATTTTTGTTAATATAATATTTCACCCCCTGCAGTTAGCTTAAGCCCCGTTACGACGGCTACACGACACAAGTTTTAGAAACAAGCAACAACTTGTCTACGTTGATAAAAATACCGTTAGCGAGAGCAAAAAACGAGTTTATTAAAAACTGTGATAAATAGATTTTGAGATACACTGGTTTACATCGCTTAATTAGACACCCTGTACAATAGAAATGGAATTATTTTAGTATGCAGGGTGTCCCAAATTGGTGTGTTTTGAAGTTAAACACAACATCTCAACTGCTTTTCTTCTATCTCTTCTAGTTCACGAGATACCCTGCAACACACACCAATTTGGGACACCCTGTACTGATATTTATATCATCAGAGAAGTTGTGTGTTGGTGCTATTTTAATGAAAAACGAACGAAATGTTTTTAAAGCGAGATAAGATAACAAATGTGCTTATAGGAAAAAAAACAAAAAAAAAATTAGCATCGTTGAACGTAAGTTTTTAATTCGTTTGGTGTAATTTTAGCGTGGTTGAGTTTTTTCGCGATGGCTAGGTGACATTTTAAACTCTTTTACTTTTGTTGTAAGTTTATTGTTTGAAATTATTAAATTATTTAACTGACCTTCCACTTATCTGTGATAACATGTTTGTATGCGTAAGCATGGCGAACAGTTGCAACGCTGTTATCGAGTACCAAATGTGGAAAATGTTCATAGATATGTACAAAATTGGTCGAAATTATTTCCTTAAATATTTAGGTTGACCCCCAATTTTTTTGGTTCCAATAAGTTGAACTGCTTTTTTGAAAATGATGGCAATTTTCGAAAAATGTGTAACAAGAGCAGAAAATGAGGTTTAAACAGTCAGAAAAATAAGGTGAAGCCCCCCAAATTTTTGATATACCAGTATATTTTAAAATTTTTTAGTTACAATGGATTTTTCTGCTTTTTTTTGGGTGCAATCCATATATTTTGATATATTTTTCACCTTGACCCCCCAACTTTTTTTAGTTAAAACTGCTTTTTTGGATGCGATCCCATATATTTGACTATAACACTATCACATGGTCATTTTTTAAATTCAAAAAAATAAGAAATAACGCACCAAATACCAAATTGACATTAAACGTCAGTTTTGACATATTATTAATTAAAAAAAACTTAATATTCATGAATTGTGTGAGGATAAAAAATGTGTATAAAGAACCATTTTCAAAAATTGAAATTTGCTAAAGTTATCTCATGTAAGTACATTTCAAACAAATCTCAACGAATTGTCACTTGAAAATTTCTTATTACAATCCATCGCATACCGAGTCAAGGCAAAATTATTTATTTTTAGATTGTCTTTGAAATTTCCATTGCTACTTACAGCAGTGTAAGCGTGATAATACAGGTTGAGAAAAATCAAACGTAAAGACCTTCTAAAATTACTCAGACTTTTCTATAAATAATCAAATTTAGTCAGTTGAAGATTTTACATTGGCAACGCTGTAAACTGGCCAATATTTCATAAAAAAAAGGCACAATATTGAAGGTCGGGGCATTAAAAATGTACATGGTAGCAAAAATATGTTGCAAAAACTAGAAAAATCAATCCCAACACAATCCACAACGTCCTCTGTCGACTAGGAAATGCCACAATTCTATTCTTCCTGTGACGTCACGACCATCTCGCATGCCGTGTCAACATTGATCGTATAGGGACCAAAAACGGGGGTCGTTAGATGTAGAGAAAGCGAAGGGGGTGGTTTCGGGATTTTAGCTTCACAACCCGTCGACCGCCCGAAAAGGAGGTCGGGGGGGGATTCCCTCAAACCCCCCAATTACAACCGTCAGATGGAGCTTCGGTGAGAACTGAAAAAGTTGCACCATTCTCCGGGCTACGCCCTGAAAACCGGCAAACGGTCAAATTCATGCTAAATATATACAGGGATGAGTAGAAGTATTCCATGTAGTATAGTTTATGGATCGTCCACTATATAGTCCTGATTTACTTCCAAGTGATATCTTATTCACTAAAATCAACTGACCAACGTGTTTATTCTCCTAAAAGAGAATTTCATGCATAAAATATTCATATTTTTGGGGGCGTTCTTGAGTTGGGGTGGAGGTCATCTGTTTTTGTCAACTCCAAATCTTCTTAATTTTTTTAATAATTTTTTTTTAAATATATTTTGGAAAGGTGGCCCAAAAAAAATTTTTTTTTTGACTAGTTCGTAGGCCCCCTGAAAATGCTGTAAATCTGCAAATCTCCTTTGCGTTTTTTCAGGCGCTGGAGTGAAGATGGAGCATTTCCAGGCGGCGCTCGACCCCCGGAAACAGGAGCTCCTAGAAGCGCGCTTCCTGGGCGCTAGGGTGAGTTTTTTCAAAAATAGTTTTAATTCTAATTCGTCTTTTATCCGTCCTGATCTCATATAGTATTTAAAAATAACAGTCAAGGCCTATGACTACGCCAAAAATAATTTAAATTAAATAAAAATAAATATAATTTTTTATAAATATTTTTTATTTTTTTTTTCTCTAATTTTCTGGGAATTAAACCATAATAATGCTTTTTTTTCGACTAAATTTGGACTAAATATGAAATAATTTTTAATCTCTATCTGACCCATCGAAAAAAAAAAAGTTTGTTAAGAACTGGCCTATTTGTTACAAATACAAATCAATACAGTTATTCCTCTTATGCAAACCTTTGAAATGACAACAGAAACAAAATTCTCAGCCATTTTGAATCTATTAATTTTGACCTTTTCTGTACACTTCTTTTATTTATTTTTTCCTATTTTCATTATTTTTTGTTTTTCATTAAAATTAAAATTTATTTACCCCAATCAGGCCTCTATTTTCATTACAAAAAAAAACCTTGAACAAATGAAAATTGCTAAAACAATTTATATGTCACAAAATTATTATCAACCAGATTAGAAGTGACGTACAAAAAATGCCAGTACCTAATATCGATTATGCAATAACTCGAGCTATTTATAGTAACTTTTATATTGATATGTTTTAAAAAAAAACTCCATCCATTACCTTAAATTTTTAATAAATCGAACAAACTATACTGATTTCTATGAATCTACAAATTCCCACTCGAATCTTGTATCGCTTAAACCGGTCTTTGGAAAATGTTTTTCTATCTCTCTTTATTTTCTACTTTTTTTCTCCTCTTCTTATATGTCCATCGACAATCTTCAATTTTTCCTCAATTTTACCGCGGAACTGTTTTGCTGATTTCTATAAACGATTCTTGCCATCTCGCTCGTTCAAACTCAAGGCACAGGGTCACATCGGGTATATTTCAAGAAGTATTTTGAAATTCCTCGCGAAAAAATTCATAATTGTGGCCGCCCAGTATATTTGGCCCTCCTTTACTTACCCTAAGTATCAGTTTGGTCCTAATGCTGGAAAGTTTGGAGACCCCTGATCTATTCTATGAAAAAAGTGCAAAAATTGTTTTAGGAAAAAAGGTTGCTTATCTTATAAATACGTCAACGAAGCATTATTATGTTTGTTAGGGTGGATATGTTTTGATTTTTTGGGGAGTTTATTGACAAATTTAGGATTTTAATAAATTGAAACACTTTAAATCGACATGACATTTGAAAAGACTACAAAAATCTGAAAAAAATATTCAAAATAAACTTAAATCAACTGGAGTGGACTAAAATGAACCTAAAGAAGTATAAAATCAATTTAAATCAACTTAAAAAGTCCAAAATTAACTTAAATCAAATGAAAAAGATCCAAAATCAGCTTGAATCTATTTAAAAATTCCAAAATCAACTTAAATCAACCTAAAAAAGTCCAAAATCAACTTAAAAAGATCCAAAATCAACTTGAATCAAATGAAAAAGGTCCAAAATCAACTTATATCAATTGAAAAAGGTCCAAAATCAACTTAAATCAATTGAAAACATCCAAAATCAACTTAGATCAATTGAAAAAAGTCCAAAATCAACTTAGATCAATTGAAAAAGGTCCAAAATCAACAAAGATCAATTGAAAACATCCAAAATCAACTTAGATCAATTGAAAACATCCAAAATCAACTTAGATCAATTGAAAAAGGTCCAAAATAAACTTAAATCAATTGAAAACATCCAAAATCAACTTAGATCAATTGAAAAAAGTCCAAAATCAACTTAGATCAATTGAAAAAGGTCCAAAATAAACTTAAATCAATTGAAAACATCCAAAATCAACTTAGATCAATTGAAAAAAGTCCAAAATCAACTTAGATCAATTGAAAAAGGTCCAAAATCAACTTAAATCAATTGAAAACATCCAAAATCAACTTAGATCAATTGAAAACATCCAAAATCAACTTAGATCAATTGAAAAAGTCCTAAATTAACTTAGATCAATTGAAAACATCCAAAATCAACTTGAATCAATTGAAAACATCCAAAATCAACTTGAATCAAATGAAAAAAGTCCAAAATCACCTTAGATCAAAAAATTTCATCTAGTCCACCCCTGTGTACCTGAAGATGTGTTCCGATGGAACGGTGTTGATGCACCTCTGCCGTGCAATGCGAATATGAAGGTACAGTCGTGTCGAAAAACGATTTCGAATGTACCTTAAAGAGATTTGTTTAGTAAAGTCTTCATTGTAGGGGGTCAGAGCTCAATGCCTATATTATTATTTTGTTATGGTTAGTTGTTTGTGTGTGTGTGTGTGTGTCGGTAGTTTTTGTTGCTGTTATCGATGTTTTCGTTATAAGATTCTTCTAACAATATGCTTATGTATATCTTGGTAAGTTTTTATCTCTCTATACAAATATTTAATTCATTTTGACTGATTGTTATCGAGAAATTATTTTTGTATAAGTAGTGTTGCACACTCTGTATAAATCGATTTTTAGTGACATATCTTTGACCCTGAAACGTTTAATAATATAGTTTCCATCTTTTTTTAGTTGTTTCTTGATAAATAATTCAAAATCAAGGTTTATTGCTACTTTATGTGATTAAATTATTTATAACATTCGACACCTTCAATTTATTGAATTTTATTGTTATTTTTGTCCTTTTAGGGTTATGAATTTCTTTATTATACGGTCCAATATAAAGTCTACAAATTTTTGTAACTCGAAACCTCCAAAATATTCCAATTTTTTGTTAAAAAATGATTTTTTTTTTACCTGATTCCATGCATTCTAACCAATTTTATAGAAATTTTGTACTCACAATCTTTTTAGGATGCACTATATATAAACCTCAAACAAAAAAAGAAAATTTTTCGAAAAATCAATAGTTTTAAACAAAAGAATTTTTCAACCGCTCCTCGTATATCAAGCTTCTTGTAGAAATATAGATTGATTCTCTTTTTCATTTATCCTACTCTCTATCTGTTCTATTAAAAGTATAATTTTTGTGAATCGGAAGAGAACCAAGGTTGGTCAGTTAAAAATCTAGTCGATACAACAGACACACGTGAATGTGATTGTGTTGTGCGAAAAAAAACGTTGTAGTGGTCCTGGTCATGGTTTGGTGTGTTTAGTAGTAAAAAAATCGGTTGTTTGGTGGATTGGATTATGTTATGTAAATTAAAAACAGGTTTCGGTAGTTTAAATTACAAGGTGGTCTTCTATGAAAAAGATTTTTTAGAAGGGATAAGGAAAAGTGTTGGCAAGTCGGTGCTGGTTTGAATGAAGTTTGTGTTTGCAGCGTTGCCAAGTTAGTTGGGGATTGTCAAGTACGTAATTATTTTTATTTTATTTTGTAAAGTTGACGAACACATGTTTTAACTTGGATTTTTAACAAATTTTACTGGTATATTTATCTGTATTTTCGAAGTTCTGTTCATTTCTAGTTTTTTTTTGTACTACTATGTTTGTACTCGTATTATATTTTTAAATCAAATCTCTCAAAATTTTTTGGCAAATTATTGTTCAAATTTTTATTAAAAGCTGTAATAAGACCTTGAAAAAATTCTCTTGTTTTTTTTGCAGAATATATTGAGAAAATTCCCTATTTTTTTGCCGAGGATATTTTTAAAACTCAACCCCCCATTTTAGTGGTGTAATTTTTAAAAATCTGCTCCTAGTTGTTCATATTTTCAAAACTTTCCGTTTCTATTAGTATATTGAAAATTCGACCCCCCCTTTCAGTCGTGTATTTTGAAAAACTTTCTCCGACCTACGGTGGTATATATTTCAAAATTTCCATTGTTTTCAATTATTGATATTTCGAACTTCAGTTCCCATTTCTGGTCCAATAATTTTAAAAAATTTCTTAAGCTCAGGGCAGTTAATATTTCGAAAAATCTCCACATATTTTTCAAAAATTCCCCTTTATTTCACTCATAAAAAATCCCTTCCTTTTTTGCTGAATATTTTGAAAACATCCCCATTATTTCAAAAAGTATATTTTGCCCCCTTTCTGACCTGTAAATTTGAAAAATATCGCTTGCTATACAGGGTGTCCTAGGAGTTCGTAACAAAAACTTGGGAGGAACTAAAAATAATGATGATATTTCATATACATTTTTTTCTTCACGCCCTACGTTAACGAACTATAGGGCTCTAAAGTTGCGAATGAAAAATGGTGTTTTATAATTTTTTTGTACGAACTCCTGTATATGTTATATTATTATTTTAATATATTTTTTCAATTTCTTAGCCTCTATATCTAAACAAAATATAGTACAAAACGATTTGAACTAGAAAATTCATAATGTAAAGTATCCATCTCTCATCCAACACGGCCAACCATCACACAATTTATAAATACTTAAATCGTTTTTGAAAGCAGTAAATGTTTTTACGTCGAACAATATAAAGATTGTTTAATAAGTTGACATTGTATAGCATGGAAATCGTTGCTTCTCGTTATCAGGGTCGTACCTACCTATAACACTTACAATATACAAAATATTTTATTTAAAAAAAAAAACAGCTCTCATGGTTTGATTCCATTCAGTTTCTTTAAGACTATTCTTATGTTTAAAAACTCTCTTTTTTATCAACTTTAGCTTATATTTCAAGTAAAATTATTTTATAAACGAAAATTAAAAAAAAAAATTAGTAATACGGTCCTGCTCCCGGTGTAAACCCGACTTTTGTGACATTTCATTATCACAATAGATTAAAGTGAGATGCTAAATCGACCGCATTAAACAAATACTTTGGTTCATAAATAAAATGGTAGGCCGTGGATTCGAGCTGTTTTGGTGGCACGGGGGGGTACGGAGAGGTGGTAAACGACTTGCAAAACAACTTTCGTATCTAACTTCGTGTACATCCGATTTTTATAATTCCTCGGTATTTTTCTTTTTAATTTTAAATGCGCTTAACTCATTTCTAACAACAAAACGAGTCATTCTAATGGGAAATGATCATTGAACTTTGATTTTTATATAATTTTTATTATAATTTGCTTAGTAAAGTAGTTATCTATATCGACCCCCCCATTGGTCGAAAAATTGGGGGTGTAATGAAACAAAAATGGGTAAAATTTTTTTTTATTCTAAATGTTCAATTAGAATTCTCAAATTTATTTGTAAAATAATAATTTTCCCAATATTTTTGTAAAAATGTATTTTTTTCTATCCCTCATGTCTTCTATCGTCGTAGATTCTCTCTCTGATCTCCGCCCCCTCATCAACATAACGTACGTACGCCACTTATTATGTTAATTATTTGTTGTCCCAGTCGATACGAGTCAGCTCTTAAACGTAAATGAGCATGTAAGCGAGCATCGCGCGCTGATTGCGTGGGACAACAGATTTTCTTCGTTGACGTCGCTCATTTTTTTTCCATTCTCTATATTACTCCTATCAGGTCAGGCCTTAGTCTATCAAATAAATATTGATTCTGGAAATATGAGGTAACATCTTGATTTTTAAATTTAGAATTTTCGTTTTAAATTGCCCCCTTTTTCGGTATAAATTGTCCCCCTTTTTCGTCTTAAATCGCCCAACCCATTTTCGTTTTAAACTGTCCCCCATTTTCGTTTTAAACTGTCCCCCATTTTCGTTTTAAACCCACCCATTTTCGTTTTAAATCTCCCACCTCATTTTCGTTTTAACTTGTCCCCCTTTTTCGTCTTAAATCGCCAACCCCATTTTCGTTTTAACCCCCCCCATTTTCGTTTTAAATCGCCCACCTCATTTTCGTTTTAAATCTCCCACCTCATTTTCGTTTTAAATTGCCCCCCTTCCCATTTTCGTTTTAAATTGTCCCCCTTTTTCGTCTTAAATCGCCAACCCCATTATCGTTTTAAACTGTCCCTCATTTTCGTTTTAAACCCCCCCCATTTTCGTTTTAAACCGCCCACTTCATTTTCGTTTTAAATCTCCCACCTCATTTTCGTTTTAAATCGCCCACCTCATTTTCGTTTTAAATCTCCCACCTCATTTTCGTTTTAAATTGCCCCCCTTCCCATTTTCGTTTTAAATTGTCCCCCTTTTTCGTCTTAAATCGCCAACCCCATTATCGTTTTAAACTGTCCCACATTTTCGTTTTAAACCCCCCCCCCCATTTTCGTTTTAAACCGCCCACTTCATTTTCGTTTTAAATCTCCCACCTCATTTTCGTTTTAAATCGCCCACCTCATTTTCGTTTTAAATCTCCCACCTCATTTTCGTTTTAAATTGCCCCCCTTCCCATTTTCGTTTTAAATTGTCCCCCTTTTTCGTCTTAAATCGCCAACCCCATTATCGTTTTAAACTGTCCCACATTTTCGTTTTAAACCCCCCCCCATTTTCGTTTTAAACCGCCCACTTCATTTTCGTTTTAAATCTCCCACCTCATTTTCGTTTTAAATCGCCCACCTCATTTTCGTTTTAAATCTCCCACCTCATTTTCGTTTTAAATTGCCCCCCTTCCCATTTTCGTTTTAAATTGTCCCCCTTTTTCGTCTTAAATCGCCAACCCCATTATCGTTTTAAACTGTCCCACATTTTCGTTTTAAACCCCCCCCCATTTTCGTTTTAAACCGCCCACTTCATTTTCGTTTTAAATCTCCCACCTCATTTTCGTTTTAAATTGCCCCCCTTCCCATTTTCGTTTTAAATCGCCCCCCTTTTTTTTGGTTTTAATTTACCCCCCATTTTTTATCCGCAGACAATATAGTACACAACTCGAGCAGATTGTATATTTACACATTTATGAATATGTTAAGGTCGGTTCTGCGCCATCACTGTCTCTCTCTTTCTCTGTGTGTTGTTTCTCCGTGAGCGCCTGCGATGTCGAGAGAGTTAAAATCGGGCCACTTGTGTGTGTAGCTGTGTTGTTGTGAAGGACTGTTTCAAAGACCGATTTAAGCAGCCACATAGCGAATAGAGCATTGAACTTTTGAACGTCCGCGCGCTGCTCTATACGACTACGGTATTAAAAAGAGAGGCGGGCGGACGAACTATTACGGCATACGACAACAGAAAACAGCCGGTCGGTCGACGATGTTGCCACATCTAGAGGGATTTCCTCGGTTTGTGATTATGACTCACCCGTTTGCAAAATATTTTAAAATAAAAAAATGTAATTTAACGGGTAAGTCTGTGAAATTTTGACGCAAATACTTTTTAAATAAAACAGACCATCCATTATTTTCCTACAATTTAAAAATATCGACATGCTTTACTTTTGTAGTCTTCAAATTGAAAATACTGCGTCATAACGCTTCTTTTACAGACAATATAGGGGTTTTAATTTTGAAAATCTCTCCGTTTTTGAACTAAAAAATGCATGAATGTTCAATATGGCGGGTATATTTGGCAACGTCGCGGGGTAACCCCGAGACAAGTGGAAGCGATATCTCGCGGACTTGCGGATTCGCCCGCTGAGCTTGATCGTTTACAATCGTTTCACATTCACTCTCTCTCTTACGGGTTCGTTTGTCTTCTGTTTTTGCTCGACTGGCGCGTCCTAGAAGGCCTTGGGAGAGAATTTCTGCCGGTTTGCTTCGGATTCGACCGGAGACGTTTTGCGATCACTTGTTTTACTTAATGTAGTTTCCGCCCCGCTCACTCTCTCGATTGTTTCGTTGTGACCCATTTTCTACCATTTTTTTTATAGCACTGAATTTTTTTATGAGGGGGCTGCTATAATTTTTCTTATTAAGAGGGGTGTTGCTAGAATTTTTCTTATTAAGAGGGGTTCTGCTAGAATTTTCCCTATTATGGGTGTTGCTGCTAGAATTTTCCCTATTATGGGTGTTGCTGCTAGAATGTTTCCTATTATGAGGGGTGGGCTGCTATAATTTTTCTTATTAAGAGGAGTGTTGCTAGAATTTTTCCTACTATGGAGGGTGCTGCTATAATTTTTCTTATTAAGAGGGGTGTTGCTATAATTTTTCTTATTAAGAGGGGTGTTGCTAGAATTTTTTTTATTAAGAGGGGTGTTGCTAGAATTTTTCTTATTATGGGGGGTTCTGCTAGAATTTTCCCTATTATGAGTGTTGCTGCTAGAATGTTTCCTATTATGGGGGGTGTTGATAGAATTTTTCTTATTATGAGGGGTGGGCTGCTATAATTTTCCTTACTATGGGGGGTGCTGCTAGAATTTTTCTTATTTTGGGGGGTGCTGCTAGAATTTTTCTTAGTATGGGGGGTGCTGCTAGAATTTTTCTAATTATGGGGGGTGCTGCTATATTTTTTCTTATTATGGGGGCTGCTGCTATAATTTTTCTTGTTATGGGGGATGCTGCTATTATTTTTCTTATTATGGGGTGGCTGCTATAATTTCTCTCATTGAAGTGTTATTAAAAACCCTAATAATATTTTGAAAATACTTTGCGATTATAAAAAATGTTAACAAAATGGAATTGTTTTTTTTTCTTTATTGCTCGGTCTATTATTATTTATACACGCATTTTAAGTGACTTTCATATTATAAAATTAACAGTACCAACTACTATCCGTCTTAAAAGTATAATCCTAAAATACGAAGGTTAAAAATAACAATAAATAGAAAATGTTTACAACTTTGTATCGATAGATATATTTATCTTTAAAACTTTGAATAAAACTAACTGGGTGAAAACGTAGGTGATTTCTATTTCAGTCGATGTATTACAGAATTTTTTTTAAATATTAATCTAAAAACGTAATACCGAGCTTGGAATATTTGTCATCGTATATAATACAGGGTGAATCAAGACCAACAAGACGAAGCAAGTTTTAAAATGTTCGTTCTTTAATGTTTTGTATGCTTATGAAGAATGTTTTTAAATGTACAGGATGTCCCATGTGTTTTTAATTAGTTTGGGTAATAATTTTATTCTATTTGTTTGGATTTTTAAGTTCATCTTACACCAAAAACAAAACAATTTCTGTCCAACATTAATTTTGAGCATTCTTCGACGAGTTTTCATCTCGAATGATGATTTTGTTGTAGCCGTATCAAGCATGATGTGCCTCTCGTACAAGAAATCAATAGTCACAACCTGTTACAGTGTTTCTGTTTGCAGTTATGTTACTGGGAATGTACAGTTTCACCAAAGTTTTGCGTTGAATCCGCTCGGGTAAAAGCAATATGGCGTTGTACGTACGATCGTTGTTTTTTTTTTTCAAATAACAGAATTCAATACTAGCGAGAGACGGAGATAGATAGATATATAGACGCGGAGCGGTATTGAACTATTTGAAATTCAAATTATTACAGAAATAGAAGCTATTTTTTTTCTTTTCGATCTTCCATTTCAGATTAAATAGATTATTACTGTTGGCTAACAAGACTTCGAGGATTCTTAATTGTATTTATGTGACTTGTACCATATAAACTGTTTTGCCGAGTAGACACCTTTAAATTTATTCAACCATATAAGGAGATTCGTATACAGCTACCAAACGAGACACGCCATTTTTTTTTCTCGTTCTTCTTCTCTTTTCAACTTTTGTCATCCTTTCGTGATTGTCGGCGAGGTTTTCTCATTGTGCGAATATTGAACCTCTCAACTGTTGCCACTTCTGCTACTTTAACTAAGTAAAAATCGTGAAGATATAACCTTAGCGAGATTATACAGGGTGTAACATTATTTTTTCTGAAGCATTGTATGTAAGTATGTATTTTTGGGGTAACATTCACTGATACTTGGATCTATTGTGCCCCCTTACTTCTACTTAGTTTCTGAGGAGTCTCATAAAATTTCTAAAGCATTTTGGTAGCGATTTTTTTTGTGGCTCATTTTCTGTCATTGTGACTCAATATACTGTTTTTTTGAAAATTTGGTGGGGAATTTAAGAGAAAAAAGGTGTAGAAAAAAGATTTTTTTTGAAATTAGTGATAAAATAGTTGAAAAATGAGATTTATTTTGTTTCAGGTGAGTGTCCCTAAAGAAACAAAAGAAAGTAATGCCATAACTAATTCAAATCCTGATGTAAGTAGTTTTTTTATTTTTTTATCCACCCGTATGTCATTTTTAGCTTGTTTGTCTTTTTTTTTAATTTTCTTATAAACTACGGGGCATTCTATACACATTTTGGGCATTCTATACACATTTTAAAATTTTTTTTTCTCACTGTAACCACTAATAATAATGCACTTGATAAAATTCTCGGAAATTTTCTACAAATCATCATCTTTTTTTTTTAAATCTATTTATAATATTTCTAGACAAATATTTATAACTTGGCTAATTGATTAACTAACAATTATTGGTATTTGGTATCGTCCTCCGTTGACGAAAAGATTCCAATGTATTGACGTGGTAAACATTCAAACCAACATCAACTATTTTTAGCATTTTATTATTATCACTTTACTTACTCACATAGATTGAATTTTCCATCTTTATCTCGTATAAATATTTTGAAAATTAATTTAATTCAAAAGGGGGTCAGATTGACAGACTTTTTGTATGTATTAAGTTTAAAAACTATAAGTTAAATATCTAGGGAGCGTTCCTTAATATCACGGGGGAGATAATCTCACTTTTGGGGGAGAGGGGTTCATTTAAATTAAAATTATTAATATTCACTAATAAGTACTAGTCTTGAGCACATTGTTTTATTTTATTTTTTAAATAAATCCAAAACATATATTGGAAAATTTCACTTAAAATTAAGGGGGGTTGAGAAAAATATCACGTAAAATCAAGGGGGGTTGAGGAAAAAATCACGTAAAAGTGGGGGAGTCGAGAAAAATAATACATAAGATTGGGGGTGGTCGAGGAAAAATGATAGAAAATACATTTAATCAGTTTTACGTTAATTTTTATTATAAGATTAATCTTGATTTGCCCAACATTTTATAGCAACCTTTAATTGCCCCATTTTATTTATAGTCATCGCCATCTTGATCTTAATGAAAACAATGCATATTTATTGGTTGTTTTACAACTCTATCTATTGAATAATAAGTGAACTACGCTATTTTTGGCTTATCTCGTATTTAAAAAGGTGTATCGAATCTATACACTTTCACTTCTAGATCGATCGCCATATTTTTTTTATTAAAATTATTGTTGTCACCTGTCTAATATTAAATTTTAAAATTTTTTTTCACAATTTTTCCAGTGAAAAGTAACGTAACTTTGAAAATTCTTTTATTTAAATAAAATTTATTAAAAAATAAACATTTTTCTAATCTAACCTAAAACAAAAACTAACCCATTTTATTTTTCGTGAAGTTTTTATTAACCAAAAAAAAATAGTCTAATCAACACTTTTTAAGCCGCCATATTTTTCACCAAACACCTTTAAACGAACCCGAGCAACACAATAAAATAACTTTGAAAACAATCCACACAACATATCGCCTCCGGTTCCGGTTTTTTTTTTTGAGGTCGAAAGCACTTTAGCGATTGGGCAAAAATTAGTTAAGAGTCGATCGTTGTGAGCAACGCCACTACTAAGTTCATCCTGAATCAAAGAAAGTGAACGTAGCCTTATTCTCTTTTATAACCGTTCAATGGACTCCGACTCGCGCGAAACGTGCTCACACATCGCCAACTAGACATAGAATGAAAATACCAGAGTCAGAGCCAGTCGGAATCGTCGGCATTCCTATATCTACTCACCGCACCGATTAGTTGGGGCACCACCGCGCGGCGTTGCCATATCCCCTGGGATATTTCAATGTTATTATCATCGTATACGATCAGATTCATGTTGGATTTTTAAGTTAATAGTGTAAATGTGATAGAAGCTCTCTGCGTTTTACAAAATTAAAACTTTTGTGTCTTACGCTGTTATAAAATGTTGTAGTGCATCGCGTGTAATGTTTTGATTAGTTTTTAGTGTCGACCACAACTAACTGTAAAGGATTTGTTTTATTGCTGGTAATGTATAAAACTTTCAACTATTCTTTTTGATATTTGGATAACTTATGGAGACACTCCCTCGTTCTAGTCGCTAAGAACAGTCTATTTTTACTCAACATAATACGATAATAATTTTTAGGGGGGGTCATGGTCAAAATTTAGATGTTTTTTGGAAATTATAAGTGAATTTTCATGTCAAAAATCACGTAAAAACTCATAGTAGGTACTAAACCGATATTTTCAACTGGCAAATGCGGTTAACGAAATTGTTATAAACATTTTAAAAGAAAAAGATGTCTTCCAGTAACTATACGACAATGCCATTACACCTAGACCTATATTTTTAGTTTCTGTCCTTATCTTGAAGGTCATATATACCAGTTTCTTCCCATAGTTTCTGCTTCTAAGGATTCTAGCTGGATCTGTCTTGTTTCAACCGACAAATCGAATTTTTCGCACATTTTCATGTCTTCGCTAATCCTACTGACTGCGCCAGATGAGTGTTTCGTTACTGAAATCGATTTTTTTAGAACTAAACTGATACAGAACACTTTATAGAACAATTTTTCTTGTACTGCATGGAGCCTTATTATGCTTGTGTCGAAACATATGAAAATACAAAAGGAACTGCGAATTTACAATTTAACCTTGAACTAACTACCCACAACAAATATATTGATGGAAATAATTTTCACAATCATATTTTAATTGAACGTTAAAATTGACGATACTCCGTAACATAAAACAGTAAAAATATTAATTAGAAAGTAGATCAACTGATTATACAAAATGCACCGAGTAAATTATCCTCGATAATTATGAAAGGTCGAATTATCGGCAACAGTGCATTCGATTTATAACGAAAAAGAAACCAAAGTCTGGCCGAACCCGAAAGAGCGATGTCATGCGCGTTAAAGCGACGACAAACGAGCACGGCGCCAGCTGATAGCTGAAGGCAGTGTTGCCAGCCAATGGCCTCGATGAATGGCATTGCAAGGTCTGTCTCGGTGCAGTGCAGTGCTAGTGTGGTGGATATGTAGACATGTGCGGTGTTATAAACTTAGAGCGCTATGGAAGGGCTCCTCCAGGCTCTCCTGGTCCAGCGGTATTGCTACAACTTTGGCTACCAGGTAGGCTAAGAAAAATGTGTTTTTTTTTGTGTTGGTAAAACACGTGGTCCCGACGCCCATAGGCATCTCGTTGACCTACTCTCGAGATTCTCATTGATTTTACATGACTAGACACAGACGTTAAAACGACGCTTTTAATTAGACACGGTCGTCTACTTTTTTAACTCCCGGTTGTTTCGTACTTTGAGGTTAAAATAATGGCGGATAAACATTCGAATGTTTACTGTTTACAACGCTAACTTCGATTCAGTAGTATAGGTTATGGTTTTCTCTCACTCTCTCTCGGTTAAACATGTGCATTTTGACGTTTACCATAAAATTTTTAGATTTACTATCGCCAGCTGTCATTACCTCAAAAGAATTCGTCGTTATAAAGGGGAAGGGTATACAAATTTTTAACGACATCCAGTGTTTATTTTGAAATCAACTAATTTAATTTGCGTCTAATTTCATAAATGTTATTGATTTATTATTAAAAATAGAATAAACACACTTCATATTTGCTACTACGTGTAAAATTCACGTCTTACTAAATCGATATCTTACTTACGGAAAGTGTAATACATATTGTCAATTTTATTTTATACTTGGAAAAAGTGATACTATTTCAACACCTTGTGCCTACTCAACCGACTGTATTCATGGGGCGTGGTCACCAATACAAATACTCAGCATAAAGTATCTATTATTTTGGATATTCAAAAAAAACTCAGTTAAAAAATAACCAGTAGGTTTTGGAGGTACTTTGTACTTAAAAACCGGTTCTTGGCCTACCTGTTGGGGGGAGAGGCTACAAGCTAAACATTTTCAACATCTGGGGCTACCCAATTGACTGCTGTTGTTGGGCTACAATCTATAGGACCAGTAGGAGAATCCTGTTAGTCCTTCTGACTATATAAATCTTTCCGAACATTGCATATAATACATTTCAGGAAAAGAGGATACTGAAACATAACCAGGAGGCTCTGGTGGTGCTTTTGGTTGGGGATTCCAACCCATCCGTTTCCGAATTCTTATAATCATTACTTTATAGTTTTGTATCGCGTGCCACCATATTTTAATCGATGTCAATGTGTGCAACTTGACTAGAAAAAAAATTGTAAAGGCCTCTTGTATATTTATAGAATAATAATTTAACAAACGTAGTAAGAAAGGTCAAAGTTGACTGGAGTTAATTGATTCCTAATATTTTAACAAAACTAAACCCACTTTTATATGTGTGCACAAAATAGTTATTTTATTATTGCATTAAAAAAATTAGTAATAACGTTTAGTCCCCTTTGTAATGGTTCTGTCCCTGATTTTAAAACTTTCATACATATCAGGGCGTTCGGTAGGTTTATATTCTGATTGAATTATATGAAGGCCATTTCATGGTACAGTTGTACCGAAATAAACCAGTCCCTATTTGCTCTCGCTTGACGACAAAGAATGGTACGTAGATGCTGAGTGTATGTGGACGATGTAATTTGAAATATTTTACTTCATCGACATTTCCAAAGTGTAAAAATTGTCTCGAGTCTAGCTAGGAACTGGAACTAAAACGGACCACGATCGATATGATGCCGAATGGAATTATTCTGTTTAAACATAATGATCCGTAGCACAAAATTTACCCTTACTACCGCTTACTGAATCTAGAGGGCGTTGAAACTCTTTTAGATTAAAATTTAACTACCGTTGTTTTAGTAGATTTTATAAAACTCAATTTTCTCGAAATATTCAAATCATGTTCCCCTCTTTATAAGTTTTCTGCTGTATTTTATACGAGATTATCCTTATAACTTTATTCCTTTGTATCCTTTTAAGGTCTATATGGATTGTTTGCTCCATTTTAATACTTTTTGCTTTCTCTATCTTTATTCCCACTTCTGTTTCTCTTTTGAACCATTTCTATACCAAACAATGGTACTAATGTCTAATGTATAGTCTCGATTTAACACCGTTTGATTTTTTTAATGAATTTCTTGAGAGGGGATTGAAATTTTATAACAAATATTGGATTTTTAATATGAAAAAGTTTCTATTTTGTGGCTTAGCTGTTTGTATCAACGTAATAAATAGAAAGTAGATCACCGGTAGATATGCTACATCAATTTATTAATTATAGGAAACAATACGGCACCAATCAGGTTATAAATTTTGTTTATACGCCTTTACCAGTGCAGGAGGTGATATGATAATATATACACGGTGTAACAAAAAGGCAGGTCATGAATCATACCATATATTCTGGGGCTAAAAATAACTCGATCCAACCCAAGTTACCCTAGTACAAATGTGCATGCGACAAAAGTTACAACCTGGCTGCAATTAGATATCGTCAGAAGCCATTGCTTTTTCAGAATATTCGGTTTTCGTTAGTAAAACGGTGCTGACTGTGTATTCAAGAAAATGGGGGCCATTTCGAACATCTAATGAAAACTTCAATCAAAAATTTGGGACCCTCGAAAAACTTGAAAATTCATTGACTTAAATTTTTGTTACTCGAAATTTTTTGAAAAATTGGCCGTATCTCGATAAAAACTGTTTATTGTAAAAAGTACTAGGGGGTAAAAAAGTTTCAAAAATAATGTTTTGGAATAATTGTGCCACAATAAGCATTACATTGTAACGTACACAAAAATTTTGGGGGGGTTTAGAGGATCTCAATTCCCATAAATTTTTAATGGGGTGCAATAATTAGTTTTTTTAAGATGCTCTTATCATAAGAAAGCCTCATCGAAATATTTGAAAAAATCAATTTTCATTTTGTTACTTTGAAGAGTTGTAACTTTTTTCGCATGCATATTTGTACTAGGGTTAGATCGAGTTATTTTTAGCCCCAGAATATGTGGTATGATTTATGACCTACCTTTTTGTTGCACCCTGTATAATAAAAGTGGCAACCATGCATAAATCTTAATAAACCTAGCATGTTTCGATTAAAACCTCCCTTTACACCCTTTCCATCCCTCTTTTTTTTCCAGTTCCGTCAACTAGTTTTCTCTATTTAACATCGGATCAATAAAATGAAATTATATTTGGTATACACAAGCTTGTTGTTTAGTTGTAGTGTTCGTTTTTATAATGTATATAAAACCGAATTGAAAGAAACGGATTTATAAATATATTTATCGATTAACCAACCATATACCTATACCGACTGGGTACAGATTCGTCAAAGTTTCAACAATTTTACCTGTTTCGAATAACCACTTTTAACCGAGTCACTGAATACATGGGCGGTGTCTCGGGTAATTTTGTTGGTAAAATTTTTGTAGACCAAAAAAAAGATATTCGAACTACAAAATGCGGATGCTGTACAATCCCTTTCAAAAGCCAATCTTTCCTCTCTCTCTCTTCTCTTTCCGGAATTCTACATGTGTACGTATACATATATATATGTGCAACTAGAAGTGTGGATGTACTTAGAGAAAAGGTCGTAGCAGCGACGTCGAGAACGAAGATGAGATGCTCGAGAGGGGTTAGAGGGGGTGTCCAATCTGACACATCTGGAATAATCGATATCGCTACCAGAACCCCTCTGTTCCCGCAAACCCCTATCTTTCCTTGGAAAGTTTCTTCTTCCATTCCGGAAGGGTATAATATACCGGGGGTGATTATAAAAATAAATAAACGTTTTATAAAATTCACTAATATTTTCGTAACACGTATAATAATTGGGAAAGCACTTTATCACGACCATCAATTTTCAAAGATATCAAACACGATTTCGTGTAAGAAATTCGTGATAACTTTAGTCTTACGACAAATATGAAGTAACGCATCAAAAAGGCGATTAGAAAATATCAAATCCATTTTAGAACATTTTTACAAAAATATGGAACATTTTAAAACCGTGTAGAACATTCCCGCCACTTTCTGTAACTCGTAAATTGTTTTATTTCACTAGTATCAAACCTACACTAATCTAGAACATTTTTAAACTATTTGGAACATTTTAAAATATCAACACACATCATAGAATTATTTGTATTGTTCTATTCTACTTTCTTCACAGCCAAAATACTCTGGAATGTCAAGAAACATTTTAAAAAAACATTTTAAAATCAGTATAGAACATTTTAAATAATCCTTTCTGGAATATCCTGGATTGTTCTGAAACTTCTTAGATTGTTCTGATATACAAGAACACCCTCTGTTATAATATTCTTGAACATTGGGAAACATTTCAAAAGTGTATGGAACATTCTAAATCATCTTGATACTTTCTGGAACTTTTTAGATTGTTCTGATATACTAGAATCCTCTCTGTTCACTCTCCTATCATGTTAAAACATTCTTGAACATTTGAGAATATTTCAAAACTATATGGAACATTTTAAAGTATCATGACACATCGTGGAACTGTTTGAATTGTTCTATTCTACCTTCTTCACAGTTAAAATACTCTGGAAAGTTTAGAAACATTTGAAAACATTTTAAATTCAGTATGGAACATCTTAAATAAAATCCTTTCTGGAATTTCTTGGATTTTTCTGTTGTTCTGATACTTTCTAGAACTTCTTAGATTGTTCTAATATATAAGAATGCCCTCTGTTCACTCTCCTATCATGTTAAAACAATCTTGAACATTTGAGAATACTTCGAAACTATATGGATCATTTTAAAATATGACACATCGTGGAACTGTTTGAATTGTTCTATTTTACCTTCTTCGCAGTTAAAATACTCTGGAATGTTTAAAAACACTTTAAAATCAGTTTGGAACATCTTAAATAAAATCCTTTCTGGAATTTCTTGGATTGTTCTGTGTTACAAGCACACCTTACTGTTCTGGAAGATTTAAAAACATTTCAAAAGTGAATAGAACATTCTAAATTATCCTGGAACTTATTG
This sequence comes from Galerucella nymphaeae, assembly GCA_963978555.1. NCBI lineage: Eukaryota > Metazoa > Arthropoda > Insecta > Coleoptera > Chrysomelidae > Galerucella > Galerucella nymphaeae. Next base: position 18,190,971 of record OZ021713.1, read on the forward strand.
GAACTCCTTAAGATTGTTCTGATATACCAGAACTCCCTCTGTTCAATCTCCTATCATATTAAAATATTCTTGAACATTAGGAAACGTTTTGAGAATATTTTAAAACAGTTTGGAACATTTTAAATAATTGTGACACTTTCTGAAATATAGAGTAAATGAAACGTCAACCATACATTATATTTTTATTTGTTTAAAAAAATGACAATAGTAGGTAATTCAGAGATTCAGATTCGACCTGCAATGCAGAACTTGCAACGCGGTTAAAACGTTCGAAATTATGCATCGACATACCATCTTCAGTTCACAGCCATATCGACGAGATTTCACGACTTTCAACAAAAAAAAAATGGCCGGCCATCGTTTCGCCGTGCAAAGTGTACGTAGTACGTACTCATCGGCATAGCGGCGTTAGGGTCGATAACCTACATTATTTAGCATTCTATTATGTGTCTTGTGTACCTGAACTCAATGGTCGTCGAGTGTACATAACACAAAACACAAGAAAACACATACACACACACACACATAACACAAAACTCTTGCTCTCGCCGACTACGATGGAGTAGCTTTATTAGCCGTTCTAAAAATGTCGTCCCTCTCTTCGGACCCGACTTATTCTCTTAGCTATTAGGTAGTAGGTTGTGTGTATGCATTGCATTGATTTAATCCGTCAGAAAATTATCTCTAAATGTCCGTCTTCGGAGATGGTCGAGATTTCGTTCACATAGTGAAAAAACGTAATATACCACTTATTAGAATCGGATGTTTTCTTTGTGTCAAATGTGTGGTAATTGTGCAGTGATATCAACGACATGGCTGTTTTCTGTCTATTGGTAAGGTACATAAATTATGATAATAATTATTTCTTTTGGTTGACAATTGTTTAAGACGACTCTAGTTTCATCTACAAGAAATTATTATGCTACAAAATGCAGGTGATTTAAAATTTACACCACACAGAGCTCTTTGAGGTATCGATTTGACATTACTTAATGCTACTGACATCTATTGATGTATTAACAAAAAAATACATTTAAATTTTACATTCGCGAAATAATTTTACGCTACAACAGAGCTCCGACGGTGATATTTATCACTACATAGTACGGTATTGACAAAATATCATTTAGAGTAGGTTAATTGGTATATGATATCGGACATTTTTTTTTACAATACGCTGTTTTAAAAATAAATTATTCTATAAATAACAACTCGAACAGTTAAAATTTCAATAATAAGAGAGTAATTCCTACTGCTCTCCTAAAACGATACGTTGAAAATTTAACCAGCTGGTAATAGGCGCGCGGTGTTGCCGGACTTCGGGATTCGTAAACAGGTAAATAAAAATTTTTATCAAAAATATAATACGAAGGGTGTCGTCAAGTGAAGGATATAACGGATGTTAAGACGGACAGTGACGTACGCGAATAATAATAGAATGGGAAACATTTTTTCTAAAAATATTTTTATTTTTGCGACATAAGGTCAACTTGATAAATACGCATATAATTTACATAAAATTCATATTAACATATTGTTATATAAGTGTTAATATAAATTTTTTTAGTTGGTAGCTATCGAACACCCCTCGTATACGCCTTTGTTACTCGGTTAGTTACAAAAGTTGGTTCGACGACATTTATTTTGAGATAAAAATGCTCCAATCAACTTTTGTGAATAAGTCGACTGCTAACACTCGGTGAATCGAGTATATGAGTCAAGTTTTATTTTTAGAACACTCCCTATATACGTTTTCTTCAAAATACTGTATCTGGAAGTATTTAAAAATACTTTAAGTCTTCCCTTTTACTATGTTCGAAATTTCTTGGACTGATAATAAAAATTATATTAATATTTTGTTTTATAAAACAACAAGTTTCAACGAAAACCTCACAAAACTCGTCAGTATCATTATGAATTCCATAGTGATAAGGCGAAATTTGTTTTAAAAACGTAAATTGTAAAAAATGTCTCCAGAAACCAAAGACTTTGACGAGAGGGACCGACTAGTTGAAAGAAGAAAAGATGATACAGAGGAAGTAAAAGAGATATTAAAATGTCAGTGTAAAGTGAGTGAAACTGAAAATATAGAAACTGAAAAATTTGTAGTTAAAAATAAAAGTGATAGTGAAAAGTTGAAGGAAATAAAAAAATCATGGGAAGGAAAGATTGCCAAAGAAAGTTTGGGAATTGTGAGGAAAAAGGAAGTTTGGACAGAGTGTTTGAGTGGTAATAAAAATAACGATGAAAAAGAGAAAGAAACAAACAAAAATAGTCGTAAGGAAAAAATTGAACTAGAAGAAGAAAGTAAGGACACAAAATTGAATGAAAAAGAAGAAAGAACTAACCATGAAGTAAAAACAGAAGAAGAAGTTGATAATTTCGATAGTAGTGAAAAGGTAAAGTTGTTTTTATACTTTTTTGACACTGTCATTTCTATAAATAGAAAATCATCAAATTTGACATAAATTATTTATTATAACCTTACATTTCTGTCATAATAATGTGACATTAAATTTGCTTACACTTTCGCCATAGTCTGTGGGCAATGATTCCAATTCTAGACAATCCTTGATACCTACCTTATTAAAAATAACAACTGTGGGCAATACTGAACACACTTTCAATCTAGTAACCTCTAGTGGTAGTGTCATATTATCGCCAACAACAATTTGAATCGACCACGAATGAACTATAACTTTTTATGGCATATCTATGTCCGTTTTAAGATGTTAAATTTGGATTTAAACGGTATTTTCATTGAAAAATAATAACATTTTGATATCAAGTTGTTGTAAACGATTTTTAAAATCCAATTAAATAACAATCCGACCCATTTTTATATCCAAATTATTGGAAAAATTTAAAATACATTACGTTCTATACATATAACAAATTTTTATTTTTCGACCGGTCTATATTTATAAATGGCGGTCTAATTTTAACCCGAATGTTTGAGGAAAGTTCAAATACCATTCGACGAAGTTGCCAACATAATTTTCGTCCAAAAAAAAACAACAAATATTTTACACAATTTACCACCAACAAATTTAATTAAAGAAAAAATATCATTCGCAATAATTACGTGATTCATAAATGATTATTATTAATTTGACTCGTCATCTCAGGTCTGTTTATTATTTCCATTACGTCATACATGAGTATCCCGTCTGGCAACACTGTTAAAAACAAATTTTTGGAAAGAAAAAAAGTAATACCCGAAATTGAAAAAAAAAAATTAAATATTGTTCACTGTACTAAATTCTGAGCACTGTTTGGAACTGTTAATACAAAGAATTTTTTCTTCTGATAAATTTAAATCTACATATTATTACGATTATTCTCCTAAATACGTAGCCACGTCATTCTAATATGTACAAAGAGCTGTAGATACGGCAACATCGCATTTTTTTTAAGTGCGCAACACTAACGGATAAATAATCAACAAATTTGTTTGTGCATACGACCGTAAAAATAATTGTTGCTGGGTTAAAACTTGTATAATTGAAATATATGTAGGTATTCGACTAACGATGTTGAAAAGATATTTTATTCGCTTTGTTAAATAATTTTTTCGGTAGTGAATAGTCAACCGAATTGCCGGGGAACAAAAACGAGAAATGGGAAGGAAAAAATTGTGGGGAGAGTGAAATAAAGAGACCAAACAACTTGGGATTAACAGAGGGAATAGAAAGTAGAGAAGAAATTCATTGAGAAAATTGAAATTGAGAAAAAACAAAAATAAAAGGATGCCTGGAACAAATTAATGGATATAAAGGACTAGAAATGGACTATATACAGATGAAGGATATAAAAAAAGACAGCAAGAAATGGATATGAGGAAAAAAAAGCCAAAAAAATTTGTGGAGAAAGAGAAACTGACTAAAAAACAAAAATGGTTCCCAGGGAGTAGAAAGTGGATGGGAGAAAATGAGAAAAGCACATAAAAAACAAAAAAACGTATGAAATGTGCAAAAATATGGATAGAAAAGCAAAAAACGGATAAAATAAACGAAGAAATTTGAATAGAATTATCAGAAAACCTTGAAAAATATTTGCAAGAAATAGTTTAAGAAGAAACTAACAATAAAATCATTAAAAAATCTGTAAAAATATTGAAAATAAATAAAAATAGCACTTGAAAGAAAAAAATCGTTGGCTATGCTGATGCAGATTGGGATTTTTGTACCCTCGTTAGAAAATCCAACACTGGATATTGTTTTTCTTTCTGAGAATCAAGAAAATAAAGTATCATTTCCTTATCACCTGTCTATAAACAAAAGCTTTTAAAGCAGCTGTTCAAAACGTGTTAAATCGAGGCTAATACTATAGTACCATCAAGATTTATCCAATATTATCCCGAGGGAAAGCGCACGACAGGAGTAAAAGTAATCGCATTGCTGAATTTTTAGCCAGGAAGCGACTGGACTAAAAATTTTAGAACCCAGTGACACCTAGCGAAACTGGCCAAAACGCTACACCCATGTTCAATCCCTTAAGAGATGGGAAGGAATCAAAGGATGCAGCCTGGACGACCCTGAAGATTGGCTATGACAAGGAAAAACCTACGTTAACTGTAGGATTTCTGACTGGCCACTGTCAACTAAGGAAACACCTCCATACTATGGGGCTAGTGGACATACCTTTGTGCAGGATGTGTCTTATGCGAGTGTCCGAAGTTGTCGTCAATAAGATAGTGTGTTTTCGATGAGTCTTGGCCTACACCTGCTCATATAAAGGAGGTGGACGTTGACCTAGGAGGAGAACTCCTCGGGAGGATGTACAATGAGTCACATGTGGCCTAAAGTACCTCAGAAACTTATTACGATGTTCAAAATCGATAGCTGTAATATACAGTTTATGATAAAGCTTCATCTACAAATGCCTAATTATCTTACTTACCTTGAAAATATTGAAATATACGCGAGCGCTGGATTTTGTTGTTCAAAGTTTTCGAATTTACCACAATTTTATCTAAAAATTATCCAATTTAACATATTCGTAACGACCACATATTCATACACTTCGAAATCCGAAGTAAATCCTGTGTATCGAATGATTTTATTTTAATACCGACAATAAACAAAATTATTAATTCAGTTTTCTAGAAATTCTTGCTGCGATAAGAGGTTATACGTAATACGTAAACGGAAACCCATAAACAATCCATATTTTTTTTTTCAAGTACTTTATCTTTTTTTTTATCTATCTGTATATACCAGTAAATGTGACGTTTTCCACTAAACAAAACGAACGTAAATTAATTATCAATTCATGTAGTTTGCTAAATTAAAAAAAATTTATATACCTTATTACAAAATTGGCAAGCTTGGATAAATATCTATTGTTGGAAGTGTTTGTTTTATTCTTTTTTATATATATATATGTGCCTAGCTACGTTACAATTTATATTGGTAAGTTTAAAATTATTGTTACTTTTTATATACTATCTTTAGCGAAAACGTTCGATCGGTATTGTTGAGAAACTGATATGTTTATTTGTTACAAGAATTCCTACTCGATTATAATAGAAAGTAAAAAAAAATCATTTTTCGAAGATTTACAATAACAAAATTTCAAAAAAAAACTCTTTACATGTACCTAATCGTAACTGGTAGCTCATTAAAATCTTATTTTAAAAAGTTATTGTTCAATCATCGCCACCTAGCGTTCGTTAGAATGATTATAAAACGTTTTTTATGCATTTAATTCCAATTTAAATAATACTAAGCTTGTTAAAATCCATAAAACATAAGTTATAACAATTTTTTTAAGTCCCACTCACCCCTACTTATTTAAAATGATCTAATAATACGATAACCAGATACACCTGGTATATACTTTTTGACTTTTTAACAGTAAAAGCAAAAATTTACCCTCTATCAAGCTCTGTACATAATTTAAAGTATTATAAATGCATATATTCGTTTCTCATTGACCAAAATAACTCTGGTTACAAAATTTTACAATGTATTATAGTGTTATCTATGTGTGATTTCTTTTTTTTATTTTATGTTAAGTATCGTCATATACATATACGTGTTCGAAAACGATTTTAATCATTTGTGTGAGTTGCTGAATTTTGGCATGCTATTAACTTTTGTAAAAACATCGGGCTTTTTTTGGTTTAATGCAAATTCTCAAGTATATCAAGTTTAATGTAAACAGTACTGGAGAGATATTAGCTCAATCAAATAGTCGTTTGAATAATTTTACGTATTATTTAGAGAAAAAATGGACAACAGAAGTTATATTTAGTTATAACTCCCAATTATCATTTATAAAGTCAAGAGTTTCGATTAAAACTGTATGTTACGTATCCCTTTTTGAAAATGAACATGCTCTTATATCCTATTGGTAGAAATGGTTGACTCTGGCGCGGACGATTGGGGTTCGATCCTCACTGGAAGCTTACTTTTTTAAGTCGTGGAGAAAGTATGGTTTTTTACTTGTGTAGAATGGCTAATATTCACTTGGATTCCAATAAATAAATTATTATAATATTTATTAAGTCAGTTTTTTTTATTGTGTCAAAAATATATCACGATTGTTGAAATTTTTGTTGGATAAAATATGTTATGACCAAATAAAGGTATAAATATATTATTTTTCATCGATGTATTTTTAAAACTACCCACAAAAATATTTTTTCATTGTCTTCGATTTCGATATAAACAAATCGTGGGTAACAATAACATTAACAAAGCTTATTTGTTTTTGTGGTTTTAAAATATATTTATCATAATTCGGAACCCTCTGTATTTAGGTACAGGGAACCATTATGAAACAGTATTTCATTTTTTTGGGGCAACCAGAAAATGCAATAAAATATAGGGTGTTCTGTAAGAAAAAATATAACTTTGCTACCCCATACTTTATTAAAACATCCTGTATATTTCAAAATAATTTTAAAATGTAGCCTATATGAATGTACAAACTGACAAACATAGTTTCGCCATAAACATCGTGATTCACCCTGTATGTTTTAATAATAATATTGCTTATATAGGGTGTCCTGAAATTCGTGGTTGATTTTACAATAATAAGGGTTTTTTTATGAGATTGTATTTAATTATATTGAATGAAAATATAGGGTGTGCAAGAAAACTTATTATTTATTTTTATTGCAGATGTCAGCTGGATCTCAGATACAGATGGCACCACAGTCAACTGTCAACACAACTCAGCCCGTACATAGCGCCGACTCCAATATGAGTACAGGTAATTTTTAATTATTTTTTATAAAATTTTCTTTGGAAATCATTATATTATTTTAGAGATACAGTAGTTGAAAAAAATTCATGGGAAAAATACCTATCTTTATTACCATCAAAATATATTTTAAGAGGGGTAAAACGTTAACGAGGTAGTCTATTTTAATTACATCGTTGAAAAAATAGAGGGGGTTTTTTGTACTAATTTACTTAATTTATGGGAAATTTCTATTTATAAATAAATAATACATATTTTATATTTTTATAATAGACAAATATTTTTTGAAAATTTTTAACTCTAATTTAGGTTTTAAGTGGGTGGGGGGACTTGAATTACTTCGAATTTATCAATTTTAAAATAAAAAAAATATAAATTTTGAAAGTACCCCCTTATTTAAAAATTATTTTATTTACGTGATAAAATATTGAAAAAAAATATCTCTAAATTATAGAAAAAACCCCTACAACCAAAAAAATATTTGCTATAACTCAAAAATAAATTGCCTTTATGGCCAACAAATCCTTTTTTCATCAACAATAATGTTTTTATATAAAACGCGCAATTCTAGACTCACATACATTGCAAAAAATCGAACAAACAAGTTACAAAAAAAAATCTAAAAATAACCACTTGACGGAAATACAATTTTTGAGGTGATCTAATATGGTTCGAAAAGTGGATATCCCAAGGACATATACATCGATGACGTTTTTATCAACATTATAATATTTTTGTCGCTAGGCAATTAATCGATTCCAATATAATATTATGTTTTCTAAAATTGTTATATTGTTAATAATAAAATTATTGTAACAGTATTATCAGTAAACAATGGAAAAATACCAATATTATAAAAAGAATAACATACTTTTTTGAAGGTCATTCATTCAAGCTTTGATCAAGTAAAAAAATATATATATACAGGGTAAATCATAACCGAAGAACACAGATTTATAACAAAAATGTGAAAGTTTTGAATTTTATATACATTTGAAATATACAGGAGGTCCCAGAAGTTATATATTAATGAGGATGCTATTTTTTAATTCATGTTATGTTCTATAAACCCATGAAAACGACCGTAAACAATTTAAAAAAAAATATTTTGAGATTCAGCTTTTGTACCCTCTCTGTATATACGAAAAAAAAAAATTAGAGATATCAAAAAACTTCGAAAGGTAAGGTAGGCAGCTTTCGATCACTTCATACCTACCTACTTGTTATATATAGAATTCAGTTCCCAGTATTCAGACTATCTGTCTCTCTTCCTGTGTTACTCTCTCTCCTTCCTTACCCTCTTCCATGAAAAATACATGAGTAAACATTTCAATAAAAGCTACAAAAGTCTTGTATATTGAGAGAGAGACTGATATTTTTAGAACGGCTAGTAATGTTAGTATGCATATTTTTATATACATATATTTATTCCTCGAGATTATTACAAACCTCCATTTTGGTATGATAATAATTAGGCGACTATCAACAACTTGGCATTTACGTAAATTTCGTCGTTGTTATATACGAGGGGCGAACAAACTATAATCGTGTGTAAAATAATGTAACAAATCGCACAAAATAATTAATTGTAATATAATTGTGAGATATTCTGACACGTTTTGAGACTCTCTGAAACCTTTTGACACACTCAAGACGTTTTGACACAGACCTAGTCGTTTTGAGACATTCTGACACGTTTGGAGGTTGCCTGAGATGTTTTGAGACATTCTGACACGTTGTGAGACTGTTTGAGACCTTTTGAGATACTCCAGGAAGGTTTGAGACTGTCTGAGACCTTTTAAGACATTCCAGGATGTTTTGAGACTGTCTGAGACCTTTTAAGACATTCCAGGATGTTTTGAGACTGTCTGAGACCTTTTGAGACACTCCGGGATGTTTTGAGACTGTCTGACACCTTTTGAGACACTCCAGGATGTTTTGAGACTGTCTGAGACCTTTTGAGACACTCCAGGATGTTTTGAGACTGTCTGAGACCTTTTGAGATACTCCGGGATGTTTTGAGACTGTCTGAGACCTTTTGAGACACTCCAGGATGTTTTGAGACTGTCTGAGACCTATTAAGACACTCCAGGTTATTTTGAGACTGTCTGAGACCTTTTGAGACACTCCAGGATGTTTTGAGAATGTGTGAGACCTTTTGAGACACTCCAGGATGTTTTGAGTCAGACCAGGACGTTTTGAAACACTCCTAGACGTTTTGAGACATTCTGATACGTTTTAAGACTATCTGAGACGTTTTGATACACTCCGAGACGTTTTGAGACATACTGACACGTTTTGAAACTGTCTGAGACGTTTTGAGACAATAGGGGGTCGTTTTAAGACAATAATTAGGCGTTAGGCGACTATCAACAACTGATTTACTACAAATGGCACAGATTAATTAATTATTTACTTTGAATGAGTATCAGGTACGTCAAAAATCCAACAATTTTAGTGAAAGTGTACCAATACTCGTAATTACGAATTGGTTCATGCGTATTTGAAGTAAAATTAATATTATCGAAGAGGTCAATGAATTTATACTGTATAAAGTTTCAAAATTCAATTATTCGCGATCTGTTGAAATCTGCATTCCATTGAAAGTGCCTCCGTATTTTTAGAAGTACTAAAACTATAATATATTGTGAAATTAACTATACAGGGTGAGTCATAACTATATGGACCAAGGTCTACTAAATATCCTTGAAAAAAAAAACATTATTGGGCGTTAAAGTTACAAAAAACGAGAAAAAAATTCAGCTTATGTTCCAATAGTTATGATTCGCCCTGTATAAGGTCTGTACGATTAAAACCACTCCAGATTGGTCGGAAACCAGTAATTTTTTTTCATTTCTACGAACATTCCTGTACTTTTTATTCCAACCTGTAGGTATTTTGGGGGGGGGTTATTTTTTTAACCATTTTTCTTCTACCGTTACTTTCCCATTTTCAAGATTTTTCGCAAATATAAGTTATAATCTTCTTAAGTAGTTAAGACGAACCCCCAACATGAAAATGTTTTTAAAAAACCCCCCCAACCTCCAAAAATATCAAATAAACCTAAAACAATTTTGAAATTTATCGTCTTTAATTCGTGTGCCACTCAATTTTGTTGAAAAATAATATAACTGGTTTTTATGGCAGACAGAATTAAATAACTGCCTGTAGTGAAAATTATGACTCCTTCTAGTGTCGTAAAACGTGGCTGTAAAATAAAATCGTCCAAAGTACGCTATCTTTTCAGTCATCTAAGTATACTTGCGACGTTGCCAAACCGAACAAATACTAAGAGCTGGGTAATTAAAAAAAAATTTAAAGGGTTGAAAAAATGTGTCAAATTTTCAATAAATCTATCTACTAATTAGACAACATTTTTTTTTATTTTCTTTTTCAGTAATTTTGCATTGCTAATCTGAGCTTTGTGTTTCTGAAGGTTCCTCTCACAGTGACAAAGAGCTGGATCCAAATACTCCCGAAAAATTACCCAGGACACCGAGCGAACGGAAGAGGAAACGGAAAGCGGAAGACAGCGGCGGAGGAGGTGGCGTGGTGGGACAACCGGTAGCGAAGGGGGCAGTTCGTAATCAAAATACGGATAAAAAAATTAACGAATACTTCAAACATTCGGGTAACAGTCATAGTCCGATAAGGCACGGTGGGGCGAAAAGTCCGTCACCTCAACAACCCTACGCAATGGTAAGTTAATTTTTGGAAAATTGTAAATTTTAAATATTTTTCTCAATTTAATTTATTTTTAATCGTTAAAAAATATGAAATATTTTTTGGAAGAAGGTGAAAAAAAATTATAAAAAATATAAAAAAAATATTTTTCCTACATAGGGGACCCTAAAAATTTATAAAAAATATAAAAAAATATTTTTTCTTTATAGGGGACCCTAAAAATTATAAAAAAATATAAAAAAATGTTTTTCCTACATTTATTATTTATTATAAATATAATAATATCGATTTATACATTTAATATGTAATAAAAGTTATTTTCCTTTCAGTTACCTCCTTCACCGCAACAAGTGGGGATGTCATCCCCGCAAGTTTGTAATACTGCTTTTGAATTTTATAAGCAACCCTTAAGGGTGCCACCCCAAACTATGGTTCACAAATTTATACAGGTCAGTATATCAAGTACACATCCCTTTTGCCACTCTTATATTTTATTGTTTAAATTTTTTTTTTCAGACTGACTTAACATGTCATAGGATACAGGAGTTCGAAACTCAAGCTTCCTCCGACTTAGAAATGGCTAATACAAAAATAGACGAATTAAAACGGGCTAACGAAGAACTGAGGCATCAAATATCGACGCAACAGAAATCGATAGACCAACACAAGCAGCAAGTGAATAAGTGTATAGAGGTTGTTAAAAAACTGCTCAAAGAAAAAAGTTCGATAGAGAAAAAGGAGGCGAGACAAAAGTGTATGCAAAATAGGTTAAGGTTAGGACAATTTGTGACGCAAAGGGTGGGGGCGACGTTCCAGGAAAATTGGACGGACGGACACGCGTTCCAGGAATTAGCGAGGTAAGTTTTTTTTTTAATTTTTCCAATTTATTTCAATTGCTTTTAATTTAATTCGATTTTATTAATTTTAATTGAATTTATTTCTATTTTATTGATTTTAATTCAATTTTTTTACTTTTAATTCAATTTTACTAATTTTAATTTAGTTTTATTAAATTAATTTTGGTTTTACTTCAATTTTATGAATTTTCCCTAATTTTTATTATTTTTAATTCTATTTAAATGAATTTTATTCAATTTATTTAATTTAATGATGATAAAACTTGATCCAGAAGTACCATGACGGTCAAAATTGTTTCAAGACGGGACTGATTATAAACAAAAAAAAATTTTAAATTATTTAAATATTTTTTTTTATTTATTCGTATTTTTCTTAATTTTGCAGGCGGCAAGAAGAAATAACGGCGGAACGCGAAGAAATAGATAGACAGAAAAAATTGTTGTTAAAGAAAAGGCCTTCGAATAACGAGAGCGGTCGTAAAAGAAACAATTCTAGTGCGCTATTGAACGGTACGGATTCCGGTTTCCTAAAACCGGACGCGGTGCCGGGTTCGTTTACGTTACAAGAATATTACGAAGCAGACGAAATATTAAAATTAAGACAGAACGCTTTGAAAAAAGAAGACGCCGATCTCCAACTCGAAATGGAGAAGTTAGAGAGGGAACGAAATTTGCATATTAGAGAATTGAAACGTATCCACAACGAGGACCAGAGTAGGTTTAATAATCATCCGGTGCTCAATGACAGGTAAAAAATTTTGTTTCCACCCCCTTAAAAAAACACTTTCCGTCATATCATCCTTTTTTTTTAGGTATCTGCTGTTAATGTTGTTGGGCAAAGGGGGGTTCAGCGAAGTGCATAAGGCGTTTGATCTCAAAGAACAACGGTACGTCGCCTGCAAAGTGCATCAGCTCAATAAGGACTGGAAAGAAGACAAAAAAGCCAACTATATAAAGTGAGTGGTAACGTTTTTAATTCCTATTTTAATTACAATCTTTTTCCATTCCTCATTAGCAGCCTCACCATTCGATATAACCTTGAATTTCAGTCATAAAAGAGGAGTTAGATTACCAGGAGATTCTCTGTTTTTGTTTTGAGATACTTCGAGATGTTTTGAGACCTTCGTTAGACATTTTGAGACACTTCTAGACGTTTTGAGACTTTCTGATACGTTTTGAGACTCTCTGATACGTTTGAAACTTTCTGATACGTTTTGAAACTTTCTGATACGTTTTGAGATCTTCTGATACGTTTTGAGACCTTTTGACACGTTTTGAGATATTCTGACACGATTTGAGACATTCTGGCACGTTCTGAGACAATCTGTCATGTCTGGAAACTGTCTGTGACGTTTTGAGATACTCCGAGATCTTTCGAGACTATCTGAGACGTTTAGAGACATTTTGAGTTACTCCAGGACGTTTTGAGATACTCCTAAACGTTTTGAGACACTCCTAGACGTTTTGAGACCTTCTGATACGTTTTGAGACCTTCTGATACTTTTTGAGACCCTTTGACCCGTTTTGAGACATACTGGCATGTTCTGAGATAATTTGTCATGTCTTTAGACTGACTGAGACGTTTTGAGACACCTTTTGAGACTATCTGAGACGTTTTAGGACACTTCGAGATGTTTTGAGACAATCTGACACGTTTTAAGAATGTCTGAGACGTTTTGATACACTCCAGGACGTTTTGAGATACTCCAGGAAGTTTTGAGACACTCCAGGACGTTTTGAAATACTCCACGACGTTTTGAGACACTCCTAGTCGTTTTGAGACGCTCCTAGTCGTTTTGAGACATTCTGACACGTTTTGAGACTGTCTTGAGACCTTTTGAGACACTCCATAACGTTTTGGAACTAATTAAGTCGTTTTGAAACTCTATGAGACAAAAGAGAGAATTTTTGGAGGTCTCATAATGTCTTTGAACATCTCAGAGTGTCACAAAGCATCTCGGAATATCTCAAAACGTCCCAGAATGTCTTAAACTATTTTAAGACGTCTCAGAATATCTTGGAGTGTCTCAGAATGTCTCAAAACGTTTCAATCGAGCTTGTTTAATTTTTTTGTCAGCCTGGCAAGTTATAATCTTGATATGATGAAAACTATTTTTTTTTTTTCGATTTTTAATTTATAAATTTTTGTTTTTAGGCATGCGTTGCGGGAGTACAATATACATAAGGCGTTAGATCATCCGCGGGTAGTTAAATTGTACGACGTCTTCGAAATAGATGCGAATTCCTTTTGTACTGTACTAGAATACTGTGATGGACACGATCTTGATTTTTATCTAAAGCAGGTGAGTTCATACATCAACTAGTATATTTTCTACAACTGACATTTGACACTTTTTGTAGCATAAAACGATACCCGAGAGGGAAGCGAGATCGATCATAATGCAAGTCGTCTCGGCTTTGAAGTACCTGAACGAGATTAAACCTCCTGTGATCCATTACGATCTGAAACCCGGTAATATCCTATTGACTGAAGGTAACGTTTGCGGGGAAATCAAAATCACCGATTTCGGTTTGAGTAAAGTCATGGACGAGGAAAATTACAACCCCGATCACGGCATGGATTTAACGTCCCAAGGCGCCGGCACGTACTGGTAAGTTCCTCTATTATAGTAAACAATCATATTTTCTACCAGCCTCTCCTTGATTGGAAAGCTGTAGTTCCTTTTGGTCTTTATAAGTCTGCGTATCACTTTCGGCTTTGGAAGGCTGTAGAACTTCTTTTCGTTTGAGAAGGTGCATTTTTTGTTGGTCTATGGAAGTCTGCAGTTCTCCTTGGTCTTCAGAAGTCTACAGTTCCCTTTGGACTTGAGAAGGCTACAGGTTTTTTTGGTCTTAAGAAGTCTGCAGTTCTCTTTGGTCTTAAGAAGACTACAATTTCTTTTGGTCTTAAGAAGTCTGCAGTTCTCTTTGGTCTTAAGAAGTCTGCAGTTCTCTTTGGTCTTAAGAAGACTACAATTTCTTTTGGTCTTAAGAAGTCTGCAGTTCTCTTTGGTCTTGAGAAGTCTGCAGTTCCCTTTGGTCTAAAGAAGACTACAATTTCTTTTGGTCTTAAGAAGTTTGCAGTTCTCTTTGCCTTTAGAACTCGCAGTTCTCTTAGGTCTTTTGATCTCTCTGGAGATCTTTTTGGTCTTTGGATAGCTGCAGATGTTCTTTTTGTTTGAAATTCTGCAGTTCTTTTTGGTCTTTAGATATAGCTACATATGTTTTTCGTCTTTGGATGGCCGTAGATATCTTTTTTGTTTGAAAGTGTACAATCATTTTTGGTATTTAGATGTCTGCAGTTCTCTTTAGTCTTCAGAAGTCTGATCTCTTTGAGCTATGAATGTCTGCAGATGCTTTTGAACTGTCTGGGTTTTGAAAATCTATGGATATCTTTGAGCTATGGATAGAGCTTTGATTGTCTGCAGTTCTTCTTGGAATTTGGAAACATATAGATCTCTCTGAGCTCTGGATACCCGCAGATCTCTTTTGGCTTTGATTTATTACAGTTTTTTTTGTACTTTGATTGTCTGCAGATCTTTTTGTGCTTCGATTATCTACAGATCTTTTTGGACTTTGGAAACCTGCAGATCTCTTTGAGCTATGAATGTCTGCAGATGCTTTTGGACTGTCTGCAAATCTTGGTTTTGGAAATATATGAATTTCTTTGAGCTATGGATATCTACAGATCTGTTTTGGCTTTAATTTACTACAGGTTTTTTGTACTTTAATTGTCTGCAGATCTTTTTAGGCTTTGATTGTCTACAGATCTTTTT
Organism: Galerucella nymphaeae; assembly: GCA_963978555.1. Taxonomy (NCBI): domain Eukaryota; kingdom Metazoa; phylum Arthropoda; class Insecta; order Coleoptera; family Chrysomelidae; genus Galerucella; species Galerucella nymphaeae. The sequence goes on from OZ021713.1 coordinate 18,206,500, forward strand.
GTGCTTCGATTATCTACAGATCTTTTTGGACTTTGGAAGCCTGCAGCTCATTTTGAGCTATGAATGTCTGCAGATGCTTTTGGACTGTCTGCAAATCTTTTGGATTTGGTAATCTAAGAATCTCTATGGATACCTGCAGATCTCTTTTGGCTTTGATTTACTACAGTTTTTTTGTACTTTGATTGTCTGCAGATCTTTTTAGGCTTTGATTGTCTACAGATATTTTTGTGCATTGATTATCTACAGATCTTTTTGGACTTTGGAAGCCTGCAGCTCATTTTGAGCTATGAATGTCTGCAGATGCTTTTGGACTGTCTGCAAATATTTTGGATTTGGTAATCTAAGAATCTCTATGGATACCTGCAGATCTCTTTTGGCTTTGATTTACTACAGTTTTTTTGTACTTTGATTGTCTGCAGATCTTTTTAGGCTTTGATTGTCTACAGATATTTTTGTGCATTGATTATCTACAGATCTTTTTGGACTTTGGAAGCCTGCAGCTCATTTTGAGCTATGAATGTCTGCAGATGCTTTTGGACTGTCTGCAAATATTTTGGATTTGGTAATCTATGAATCTCTATGGATACCTGCAGATCTCTTTTGGCTTTGATTTACTACAGTTTTTTTGTACTTTGATTGTATGCAGATCTTTTTAGGCTTTGATTGTCTACAGATATTTTTGTGTATCGATTATCTACAGATCTTTTTGGACTTTGGAAGCCTGCAGCTCATTTTGAGCTTTGGATGCCTACAGATCTTTTTGCGGTTAGATTATCCTCAGTTATTTACGGATTTAAGATGCCTGTAGGTTTCCTTAGACGTTTGAACTACTTTTTAATGAAATGTCGATATATTTATTAACGTCTTATTGTTGTATTGTTTTAGGTATCTTCCACCAGAGTGTTTCGTAGTAGGTAAGAATCCTCCGAAGATTTCATCGAAAGTGGACGTGTGGAGCGTAGGCGTGATATTTTATCAGTGTCTGTACGGCAAAAAACCCTTCGGACACAATCAATCTCAAGCTACCATCCTAGAAGAGAATACAATATTGAAAGCGACCGAAGTGCAGTTTGCCAACAAGCCGGCGGTTACGAACGAAGCGAAAAGCTTCATTCGAAGCTGTCTGGCGTACAGAAAGGAGGATCGCATCGATGTCCTTTCGCTGGCGAGACACGAATACCTCCAACCGCCGATGCCTAAACATTCGAGATTGACATCGAATCAACAACAGCAGCAACAACAACAACAGCAGCAACAACAATCGGCATCGTTTTCGGCGGGTATTTTCGGAGCTATGAACGCGTCGTCGTCGTCTTAGTAGACCAGATCCCGGGGGCGAAAAAATCAAAACAACAACAACAACAAAAGGAAAAAATTACAAACGGACGTTTCATGATTTTTCATGGAAAGTGAAATTTTTTTATTGAATTGTTTAAAAAAATGGGATTTATTTATTTAATTTGTTTTTAAACTTTTAGGAAAATGCAAAAACGAGACGAGAAAGTAAATTTTGTTGAAAAAAAATAAGTGGCGCAGTCGGTGTCGATCCTAATTACACCTTAACTGGCTTAAAAAGGACCTTTAAACCATCATTTATCTCAAATTATCACTGGTTTTATCAGCAATTCCTGTCAAATCGACTTCTTGGAGGTGCCTTCACCTTCCAGTAATATTAACTTCCATTTTATTTGAAAATCCATCGAAATGTTTCTTATTTACAAGTTTAAGGCACTTTCCAGGATTTTCTTTCCATAAAAAATGACGCTTTTCCATGTCTTAAGTGAAGTGGCGCAGTCGGCTTCGTTTGTCCTTCGAAACGTTCCTTATTCGCAAGTTTAAGGAACGTTCCAGAACTTTTCCAGTAATTCTTTGATTATCCTTCATAGATCCCTGGATTTGTGTCTAATTTGCCAGCAAAAGTCATTTTAATCTGTCAAAAAAGTAATTGGCGCAGTCGGTGTCGATCCTATTAATCAATTTTCAAGTTTTTTAACGTTTTAAAGTAATTTTTTGCTGCCCCTTTTTCAATTCTGGTCCAAAACAGTAAAAAAACTACATGGTGATACTAAAAATTGTTTTTTTTTCTCGTTTTTTCAGTTTTCCATCGGTTTTAAATGATTTTTTTCCGCTTTCCATTTAAACGGAATCGAAAAACGTCTGTTTGTTGTTTTTTTTTTGAATTTTTTTTTTGAAAAAAGTCCCTAGGATCTGGCCTATAGTGCAGTGCTGTGTTTAATAATAAGTTATTAACGAGAAACGAGACTCTTACCCAAAAAAGAAAGAAAAAATAGTGTTAAATATAAATATTATCTCCGGTATTAGAAAAAAAATTTTTTTCTATAAAAAAAAAATTAGACTGATTTTTTTTTTCGTTTGATTTTTTTTTTGTTTGGTCGAGTGAGGACGTTGCGATTTATTCGAAAATGACATACACGCGATAACAAATGAAAAAAAAAGAAGATTATAGTGCGGATTTTTTTGAAAATTTGTTTTTCAAAAACAATGCTTGGCTTCCCCCCATATTTTTTTTCTACTGTCAAAAAAAAACGGTGGACGCGAAACGTTTTGGAAATTTATTTATTTTCTCCGTTACTGCGTTGAAGAATTTTTGTTTTTTCTTATTATTCGTTTTAGAATCGATTTTAAACAAAAATTCGACCGTTATTTTCAACGAAATAAAAATGAAAAAAAATTGCCTTCAATTAAAAAAAAATACATTTATCGTTAGAATTTTACAGAAAATCTATTTTTTACTACATTTAATACATTTTAACGCGCTTAAGGTCAGTTTACACCGTACGGTCCGCACCGGACGCGTTTATTTGTTTGTTTTCCCTATTTCCTTATATTTTCTTTTATATTCAACTCTTTAAATGACGAAAAATGCATTTATTGACTGAATTTCATAAAAATTACCACTTTTTACACGAATTTAATGCATTTAAGCCCTGTTCACACCATATCAGCCGTACCGGGTAACGTAAATTTGTTTGTAAATTTGTTTGTTCTCCCCATTTTTTCTTTAATTATTTCAATATTTCTTACAATTTCCCTATTTCCCATATATTTCCTCACCAATACTTTCAAAACATTTTTATTTTCCCCAACGGCACTTTATTTTCTTTGCAATTCACTATTTCACCCCCCAAAACCCCTGGTATTTGTTTTTTGACAGTCAAACATCGATTTACTGCTAACGATTCTTTTTTCCCCACTGTCGAACCCTTTTCTTTCTCCCAATTTCTAATCCCTTTCCTTTATACCCGTTATTCTCCATTTTTTCTTATTTTACATCCAAACTACTTTAAAACTGCCATCAACTCTTCATTCCTTCTATTCCAGTCTGCTGTATCTTCTTTCTTTCAATTTTTTATCCCTTTTCTCTAACCTCAGTCAAGTCCAAACTGCTCTTCAGTCTTCCATTTCTTCTACTTTCCCCTTTTCTCGAGCTCCATCTATCCCATTTGCAATCCTTTTCTTAAAACCTTCTACTCCATCCATCCTCTTTTTTCCAATCATTTACATCCAAACTGCTCTTCAATCTTCCACTTTATCTACTTTTCCCTCTTCTCGAGCTTTTTTAAACCTTCTATTCCATCTTATCTACATAATCCTTCCTTATTTTTCCATCAGCTACTCCAAACTGTTCTTCAATCTTCCACTTCTTACTTTCCCCTTTTCTCGAGCTCCTTCTATCCCATTTGCAATCCTTTTCTTAAAACCTTCTACTCCATTTTACCTACATCATCCTTCCCCTTTTTTCCAATCATTTACATCCAAACTGCTCTTCAATCTTCCACTTCTTCTACTTTCCTCTCTTCTCGAGCTTTTTTAAACCTTCTATTCCATGTTATCTACATAATCCTTCCTTCTTTTTCCAATCATTTACATCCAAACTGTTCTTCAATCTTCCACTTCTTCTACTATCCCCTTTTCTCGAGCTCCTTCTATCCCATTTGCAATCCTTTTTTAAAACCTTCTACTCCATCTCACCTACATCATCCTGCCTTTTTTTTCCTACAGTTACATCCAAACTGCTTTTCAATCTTCCTCAACTTTCACAAGCTCCAATTCCACTCTTCTTCCTTTTTTTTATTCTCTCTTACATTGTCTCCCATTTTTCCCATCTCTACATCATACAACTGGTTCCCTTACTTACCTACTACTTTTACACCATTTAGTATCTCGATTTTTTTCGATTATTTTTCGATTCTGTATCATTCTTCGATTGTATTGACGTACGTAACATTCCATGATTTATTTGAACGCAAAAATCGATATATTCTATTTTATTTTTGTTTGAAAATAACGCAAGTTTTTTGCGTCCACCGTTATCCTTGTTACTTGAAAAGTAAGTGCAAAAAAAAACATAGTCGTACGTTTTTTTTCTAAATATATACGAAAAATCTATATATACATATAAGTATATATAGAAAGGAAGTTTTTAAGTTATTATTATGGAAGTGTCCTTGCTTTGTATCATAGTAAATCTGTTTTGCGATCCCTCCCTATAAAAAATATAAATTTCCTTCACCGCCCGCCGAACTTTCCCAACTCCCTCCCCAACCTTGTTCTCTCATTATTCAATAATAATAGTGTAATGTGTACAAAATGAAAAAATATGGAAGAAAGATTCAACCCTACCTATTCAAATTGAAATATTCGTTTCGGTTTGTAAGATTTTCGTTGGTTTCCGAAAAAAATTAACGCTCTGTATGTTAAATTTGTTGCTAAATGTTATTACTGGATTTCAATGAAACTTTTTTGACATTAGATACGTCATAAGTACCTGCCAAACTTGTCGTTTTGTTGTTCTAATGTCACTTGTAAACAATATGCGACAAGTGACAATTATGACATGTGTCAACTTTAGTATATGTAATAACTGATTGAATATTTTCAAAAAACGGTATTTTACAATTGAATATTTTAAATTTTGAGGAAAATAATGGAAAAATCGAAAAATTCTACAGGGCGAAACGGATGGTTATCACTAGATATGGCTTGTAGGATACAAACTCATGTTTTGCTTGGGTTTGTGATTTGACGGATGAAAAATAAATTTAGCAGCTTTTGAGACGTTCGCAATTGATTCGGCATCGATTAATTCGAGAAAAATGAGTATTTAGAAAATTACATTTCAAAAGGTTGCGGTATGAAGCGGGGTAAGTTTTTTTTTCCAAAAACGATCCTACATTTAATTGATACATTTTTTTTTAATAAATTGAACGATTTTTGTGGAAAAATATAATTTTCACGAATTAAATTAAAATAAATTAAATTGGAAATTCAAAATTAATTATTTTAAATATTTTTGGTTTTCATAAAATTATTTGCATCATCTTAATTTTTAATATAAATTTATAATTTCTTAATTTTTACTCTATACGCCCATTTTCTTCCCAATTTTTTTTTTTAATTTAAGCACATTCGCTTCTATTTCAACATCCTCAAATAATTTGCCTTGCAATAAATTTTTCATGAAAATATTTTCAATTCACTTTAATTTTTTGTGTCGAGCAGTGTACTTTGTAATTTTTACTAATTTTATATAGAAAATAATCTTGATGAAATGAATTTTTTGAAAATTAAAAAAATTTTTAATTTGAAAATAAAACAAAAATAATTAAAAATATATTCATTAATATTTAATTAAAATTATTACTGTGGACGATTTTAAAACCTCTTGAAATGTATGTAATTTGATTAAATAAATTTTAAATATTTAAAATTGATGCTGAATCAATACTTACCAATTTTTTTTTTAAATCTCGATATTCAAAAATGAAAAAAAAAACTTAGATTCTAAGTTATATAATAATAATAATTATGTGTAAATAAATGACGGCTTAAAATTTTTTTTTGAATATCTTTGAGATTGAAAATAATCCATAGCTGAATGTCTTGAATACATACAAGATCAAATTTTTTTACAAAAAAAAATATACGCTATAGCTTTGTCGTTTTTTTTTATTATTTTTGGAATACTGGAACGCCAAACGTTGTTATAAATATATTATAAATATATACAGTAAGTAACCATCTAATTTTGTAAATTCCTCCGAAAATTATAATGTAAATATCTCTAGTAACATTTGTGCTGCAATATTATGGGTCTGGAGCAAAATTTCGAGGAAAATTATTTAAACAAAATTTTTGATATTTTTTACCCGATGAAAAAATTTATTATTTCATATTTTTGGTAAGCCACTGTCTTTAATTTTATTAACAATTAAAACGTATTTGACCAAATTTAAAGATTTACAATATTTTTTCTTAATTAATTTAATTATTCGAAATTTAATAAGTTTTGTGATAATTTTTCCTTGTCGTTGCTTTCGGACTCTGAAACGCAAAGTATGTCCATATTATGGTTAAAGAAAAAATAAAAAAAAAACTCGCAACTAAAATTACATGTTACTGATTTTTACTGTGCTGTTTGTGTAAAAATAAAATAATGAAAAAAAAATCCTAGTGGTAATCGCTCGCCACGGACTTTTGTGATAAGAATAGTTGAAAAAAGTCATGTTCTAGAAAGCAAAAACAAAAAAATTGTATCGTTATATTGTTTATTGTATTGTACCTATACTTATTATTTTATACAATCGTTCACAGTTTTCTTTTTTCTCTCCTTTTTCTTTTTGGTATTATCTACCGTTTGTACATATATAGTGTGTATATACTACACAGTAAAGTTTTCAAAATTAATTTAATTTATTTTTCCTGCGATTTTATTATTAAAAAAAATATAAGTTCTACTAATTTATTATAGACTTTTTCTCCTCATAATTCTTCTCGTATATAAAGGACTTCCTCTATTAAACATATTCTGTACGGAGAGAAATGAAGTTAATCAAATTTTTAGCTCTGAAGATGGTTCAATCACTCCGAAACTAGAAGCATTTCGTTGTAAAAATAAACTTAAACTGTAGAAATTTCATGGGAACTTTAATTAATGTACATTTTTTCCAATTTTAAAATTTCGTTGCTGGTTCACTCTGTATATAAAATGTTTACGTAAAAAAATCCACTTGAAAACGGCTTGTTCAATTAATTTATTCCAGTTATAATAAATATTTTCTTAAAAATTACCTCCCACCTCTACCATTTTCTCTATTTATTATTATCCATTGTTTAAATCACTAGTTATATTTTTATAAAAATTATTCTCCACCTCTAACATTCTTTAATATTTTATTAAATTCACTTTCTACCAAAAACTGATAAATTTTATCACATAGGTATGTGTTACATCGCCGAATTCTTCCGAATATCGACCGTCAGCTGACGATTCCTGCGGCGCTTGACTGACTCAGTCGATTTTCTGCAATGCGCCGGGCTGTACGGTTTCTGTTCGTAAATTGCCGAAATTTTAGTTAAAATTTACTAATTTTATTCGAAATTTTAACTAGAGACTTATTATTGTACGTGGTATTCATTAGTGTTCGTTTTATTTCGATAACAATGTGTTTAAAAACAAAACTAGGTTTGCTGGTAGCCGGTTTTTTTTTCAGTTTTTTCCATGCACAAAAACTGACCGGCCATTGTTTGTGGAATGGTGAGTAGACGAGCAACGACAATAGAAGAATTTGGAAATGTAAGTGAATTTTATGTTATTTTGATGTTTTATATTTTGGAAATAATTGTAGCTAGGTTGATTTATTCGTAATTAATTTCCATTTGAACAAATTGTTCACCATTTTAAGTTTGAATTTTGACAGATAGTAAATCGATTGAATCGGAACTTTACTTAACAATCGATACAACTTTTCGATATTTTTTATTTTTCAATAAAAGTTTATAATATTGAAATACTTACAATTATATACATAATATAATCACTAGTAATATACAATGCTCAATTACTATTAAATTTCGTGTTTGGTAAATGTATTATTTTGAAATTATACAGAAGTTTTTAGTTCTTGTCGAATAAATCGATTCTTGCTTCAATCGAATACCAGGAAGATCGTTCTACATTGTCACTACTGTCAGTTTAGCTGTCAACATATACAAGACAGGTAGTGTTATTTATGATTTTATGAACTTATATTCTATATTAAAATGATTTTGGCAGCTATAAATTAAATTGAAGACTCCAGGAAGTGTTATTTATGAATTTATATTCTATATTGAAATGATTTAGGTAGCTATAAATTAAATTGAAGACTTATGACTTATTTATCCAAATCGTATTATATAAAATTTCTATTTACCTCTGTGCTTGATGACTGTCGGTATTTTGCTGGTAGGTAACCGAATAAAAAACAATTTTTTTTTGCTATTTATTATTTATAGGGAAAGGAAAACAGAAACTCTTTTTTTATCTCAACTTTTATTGTAAAATGACAAAGAATAACTCTAAAACTTTTCAGAATCAATATATATGTCTGATATAGAGATAATATGTATCTGAATACATGATATTATAGATGTATTAACTAAGTAAATAAATATACATCTTATATTTTCTGCAGAACAAATCATGCTATTTTTTTTTATTTACCTAACACAACTTTTTTGTTTACCAACAGAACTGGCCAATCTTTTGCTTATATTTTTTTTAATGATATTTTTAATACTGATCTTGGCACTCATTTAATAAATTGAATCTATAAATTTGATAAAACTGAAGAATCCGTAAAATCACTTGAGGAACCTTAGAAGATAAATGAAGTAATAATCACATCACATAGATATTTAATCGTTTTTCCATTTATAAAGATGTAGCAAGAATAAACAACAAAATTCAGGAGTATCTCTCATTTTAAAACCTGTAGAATTAAAATTACACTTTCGAATTAAATATCTATCGAGTAAAAATCACTTGTTAACCCTGTGTGAATAATTTAAAAAGGAGAAACTGCGTGTTACAAGAAAAAACTGTCTTGTGCAAAAAATCCATCATTATATGTTTGTTTTTAAATTCAATTTGTGCCCATAAGTTAAAGCTAAACTCTACATTATTCCTAAAAGTTATCTACTATGTAAATAGAAGGTTTCTCGGGTTTTTTAGAATAAAATTCATTGCATATTTTATTTCATACTGAATTATTAGTTAGGTACATTGAAATAATAGAAACTTTCTCGAGTTCCCTTTTTAACCAGTTCTTGATTACTACAAATATATCTACTGGTACTTCTATGCTTCTAATGTATTCGTTACATATTAATTTATTGAAAACATATCATACACGTTTTTTATAAGATTGTGTTTATTTTATTTGTTTAATTTACTTATAACAAATGATTATTGAATTTATTAAAATTTAATTTTGTTTATACCTACATATTTAACATTTTACGATGAGGAAGTACCATTTAATAGTTTTTAACACGAGAAGTATTATTTCAAAGTACATTAGTAGCATTTTTGACAGATAATACTAGAAAACCCTTCCGAAACCAGAGAGTACAATGTGTGGATAGATATAGATATATGTATTAATGATAAAATGATTTTAATTTTAAATGTTTCGCAACATTTTAAATAGATATTTTTTTTATATCTTCAATGATTTGTTTCAACTTGATCCCACAGTCGCAGGCACGGAGGCCAAATAGCGTTTATAAAATTTTTCAACGCATGTGCCAGTTCACACTCGATATATATATATGAAAAAAATTAACTGATAAAATACAGGACCGCATTTAGGAGGTGATTGGTGGAAAATTCTCAGATTAATTTTAGATTACAGCCACAGATATTTAACTACACTGTCCAACAATGAGTAGGGGGTAATTTTAAATAGAATATAATAATAATAAAAATGTTTTTGATTGTCTAATATTATACACTATACTAATTTCTGAATATTGAAAGTTTAAATTTATTATTTCAAAGGCCTCTATACTTAATTTCTTTGCATTAAATTCTTCTTTTCCAGCACCGTTTTAGAATTTTATTGAAATTATTAAGTTGTAGTCTTTTTACCCTTTTTTGCCAATGACGTAGGAGTCTGTGGAGTACCATGGGCTTACTAGAGTTTCCTTATGGTGTTAAATATTGAATTTCACTATTAATTTTTTTTAAAATTCTTTTCTGATGGTACTAGATGACAAATATATTATTTAATTTATTTTCTTCGATTTATCTGAATATTTTTATTTTCATATTTTCTATTAGTACAGTGTAGATAGATGTTTGTTGTGTTGTAGGGTAATTTTTTTTTATAAAAGGCAAGCAGCACCTACAGATATGTATGATTGTCAAAGCTTTTTAAACTATCTGAGCAATGCTAGCAACTATTTAAAAATATAAAACTTTTTAAAAAATAAGTAAGGTGAAATTTTCATTTGTTGGAAGTGGAGGACTGTAAATTTTTACCTTAATAAAATGTATACCTTTTCATGAGAGAAATTAAATTTTATTTTTGATATATAGGGTGTCCCAAATTATTTATTTTGCAGGATATCTAGAAATCAATAAATTAATTTATACATTTGTATAATAATTGAATCTTAAAATTTGCAGAATGTCTCATTGAACAAACAAGTTATGTATAAAATAAATTTACAGAATGATTCACCTAAGTATAGCAAACTTTTTATTTTTTATTTTGGTACTACCTGTATATTTTTATATTCTTGAAAGTTCTTTGATAAGCAATAACATTTTTCGTATATAGAGCTATAAAATATTCCCTATTTTTTTTATAAATAAGGTTTTCTATACCAAACATTTCGTCTTTACAGGGTGATCGTGAAATCTACTATTTTTAACAGATCTTGATTTTTTATTGCAATATTTTTTTTATGTTTTTGTATAGATACATTAAATGGTATAACATACTTTATGTTCATACCATGTTTTGTCTCTGAAAAATCATCATCAGTTTTGATGTACTAAAGTTAAATTAATAATTTTAAATATTGGGGATTAAATAAGAATTTTAAAAGAAATTAATACACTAAACATGTGGGTTTTCGGATACGATCTTTTCAACTAAAATATTTTCAAAGATGGCCGACTTCCGGTTCTGCCGAAAGTCGACTGTAACTTTGTTATTTTAAATGGAACACCCTGTATATTAATACATTTTTGAAATCTGCGTTAAATTTTATTATACTTTTGTTTGAAAAGTTTTTTCGAAAAATACAGACTTCTTGAGTTATTGATTTTTTTGTAAAAATTTTGACCATTGCAGACCCTTATAAATTATTTTTTTACTAGGATACGCTTGAAGATATGAAAATGGTTTCTGTTTGGTTGCTTTTAGCAAGGTCAGACATATTTGAATCTATGTTGAAAATTTTTTCATTTTATACAGGGTGTGTTTGAAAAGTGTTCAAAGTTTAACTTCCTAAAAATTAAATTTCTATTTTTCTTTAAATAGAACCACCTGGTTTTTTCTATTTTAATGCATTCAGGGGTAAAAAATGAAGCAAATTCATGTACACTTTTCTATACCTAAACCTCACCGTAAAAAAATAGAGAAATTTGAGATTTATTAAGTTAAACTTTGAACAGTTTTTAAACACACCCTGTATAAAATGAAAAAATTTTCAACATAGATTCAAAGGTGTCTGACCTTGCTTAAAGCAACTGAACAAAAACCATTTTTATATCTTCAAGGGTATGCTTGTAAAAAAATAATTTATAAGGGTCTGGCAACCGTCAAATTTTTTACAAAAAAATGAATAACTCAAAAAGTATGTATTTTTCGAAAAAACTTTTCAAACAAAAGTATAATAAAATTTAACGCAGATTTCAAAAATGTATTAATATACAGGGTGTTCCATTTAAAATAACAAAGTTACAGTCATTTTTGAAAATATTTTAGTTAAAAAGATTGTATCCGAAAACCCAAACGTAGAAATTTATAATAATTTAATAGAATAATAGCAAGGGCACATTTAAAAAACGCAAAGGGTTATTTTCGTATTTTGTCGAATATCTTCGGTACTAGTCGAGAATTTAAAATTTTTCTTAAATCATTTAATTTTCCATAAAGTTTACTGTATGTTAGTTTGAGACACACTCTATAGTTCAACATATTTTTAATAGATTTCCAGTTTTCCAGTGAAAAATAACAAATAGCTCTATTCACTTGTTGCATAAATCTGAGAATTTTCCTACCTCTGTATTAAGAAATAAAAAATGCATAAATAATAATAAAAACTCGCAAATATTAAAAGAAACTTTTAATCAACATCAAAATCATAAAAATGAAAAAGTAAATGCAAAAAATATTATTTTTAAAAACTAAGAAAAATAAAAGAACATACACGAAAAGCGTTTTACAAAACAAAAAAAAAATAACAACGAACAAAATTAAAAATTCGACATTTTCATAATACGTGTGGTATAAATATTTTTCACCTTTTGTGCGCGTACATACTTAAAAAACGAATAATTTAAAAAAATATATTTTTTAACACATACACGTTTATGTAGATATTGACTTCGAATTTGGCAAAAATGCTGCGTGTCTTCTCACATAATATACTATGCTCTAAACCATAAACAACATTGGAGTTAAGAAAGCTTCAACAAAAACATACTTACTAACATCAAATGTTTTTTTTTAAAGCTATAGGTCCATTGAACTTATATTTTGTAACTACAGTAGTTCAAATGTACCTGGTATCCACCCAATGGTAGCAAAGGTACTTTTTAACTGTGTAAGTTGCAGTGAAGAATAAGAAATATTTTAGTGGACACCAAAAACATTGAGCTTTGCATCTTTTATTGGAAAATGGTTTTCGATAAAAAAAACATAGAATGTATTTTAGTTTGTTGTTGAAACTTTCTTGACGCCACCGCTTCACATTTTCGTACTGTATAAGGAGAGCTAAAGTGTCACATGACAAATTTTTTTTAAATTCATTTTCCATAGAGACAAGAGAAGTAATAGATCACGCGTTTACACATTCAGTATTTGCAAGAAGTATGATTTTCATGATTGTCAAAGAGTTTTTTTTTTATATATATTAATATTACAGTAATAGTAGATATAGAATAAGAAATGTATAATAGTATCTATAAATATTAACGGTGTGTGTGTGTCTATGTGTATTCGCAAACTTCAACTGTTGATATCTGTCAATTTTGAAAACGATTGAAGTTTATTGTACACTAACGCGCAATCCCAGTAACCTTTCGTTAAATGCTTTACTTTATTTTGTGAAAAAATCTACGTTAAATATAGTTTTTACATGTCACTGAGATGTGCACTTTCGGCAAGTATGTGTTGTGGTTAAATTCACTTACAACTTAAAAGAGATTCACTATAAAGAGAAGATAGTTTCACACACACGACACATAATTGCCGATTAAAAATAATACAAAACCGAAATATTTTTGTTTTCCGATGATACAGTACCTATATTATTTTGAGAAATACGTTCATATCTCTAGGGTAGAACTAAACCCTGTGGTATTCCTATACTAATCACTGTCTAAAAACTATCTTTATGTCTAGTAATTCCGCGACATCACTAACAATACTAGCCATACAATAATACTATTTTCGGGAGAAGTTCTTCATTTCGAACCGATCCCAAAAAAAAAGGATCTCTCTCACCCAATAAATTTAATTTTCTACAATATTTTTAATATGAGAAAAAAATTTTTATCTACGATTTATTTTGAACTATCCAGTGAAGTAGAATTGATTTAGGGTTTTTAAGGAAGGTGAGGTATAGAGAACTGCAGTCGTATCTTGTCTCATGCCAGTAGTGTTCAATTTCTTCATAGGTTGTCTGTCTTCGGTGATGTCAAGAAAGATATCACCATTACTAGGACTTGTATACGAGGCGAGAATTAAATTTTTATTACGAGATTGCTACTGATCCAGTTCTGAACTCGTATCGTCAGAACTGGATCAGTAGCAATCTCGTAATAAAACAGTTAAAATCTCGCCTAGTATACAAATCCCAGTGATGTTGTGGATGTAGTCCAGTAGGAACGAGGCTACATTTCTTGTATTTAGGTTGAGATAAAGTCGAGATGAGGATGTGATCGTTCCAGTCAAGATGAAACGAGGCTGCTTTTTTTTCTTTGTGGTAAAGGCAAGATTTTTACTTTTCGTATTTTTGTTGTTGTTGTGGATAAAGGCAAGTCGAGACGAGGCTGCGACTTTTGTAGTGAAAATTGGACTCTACGAGACGGGGCTGCATTTCTTTGTAGTTAAGACGAGACGAGGCTGCGACTGGTGTATTGAAAACAAGACGAGGCTACGCAGTAAAGGCGAGGCTTTTACTTTTCTTGTTTTGTTTGTTGTTGTGGATGTAGGCAAGTCGAGACGAGGCTGCGACTGTTGCAGTTGAGATGAGGCAACATTTTCTTTTATTGTTGTTATGGGTGGAGGCAAGTCGAGACGAGGCTGCGACGATTGTAGTTGAGATGAGGCTACATTTTCTTATTTTGTTGTGGGTGTAGTGAAGTCAAGACGAGGCTGCGACTGTTGTAGTTGAGATGAGGCTACATTTTCTTATTTTGTTGTGGGTGTAGTGAAGTCGAGACGAGGCTGCGACGGTTGTAGTTGAGATGGGTCTAAATTTTCTTTTTTTGTTGTTGTGGGTGTATTGAAGTCGAGTCGAGGCTGCGACTGTAGTAGTTGAGATGAGGCTACATTTTCTTTTTTTGTTGTTATGGGTGTAGGCAAGTCGAGACGAAGCTGCGACTGTTCTAGTTGAGATGAGGCTTCGACTGTTGTAGTTGAGATGAGGCTACATTTTTGTTGTTGTGGGTGTAGTGAAGTCGAGACGAGGCTGCGACTATTGTAGTGAAGACGAGATGAGGCTGTTTCTCTTGTAGTGAAGTCGAGACGAGGCTGCGACTATGGTAGTTAGGACGAGATGAGCAGCTTCTCTTGTAGTTGAGACGAGATGAGGCCTTCTCTTGTAGTCAAGACAAGATAATTAGGAAATATTTTCGTTTAGGGTGTGTAATATGTTTCTAGATCGTTTTCAGATTTGGTGAGAAGTTGTATCGACACTAATTGATAAAAAAATCATTGAAATATCACATTTTTCTTATAAAAATTCTCCTGTATAATTCAAAATGAGGTAGATGTATGTTCTTCATCAAAAGATTTCTTCCTTCGAGGGTGTGGGCGTTGTGAGTGAGTGTGAGAGAGAGAGAGAGAGAGAGATCCTTCGTTTGTTTAGCATGTTTTATTTTTCTATACAACATATGAATAAACATTTCTATAAACTTACAAAAAATAACATCGCCGCGCGTATCCAACCATAATTTTAAAATTTCAAATTTTCTTTTTATGCCAACAGTATTAAAGCTTTTCAATACTGAACACTAAAACGCAAAAGGGAAAACGGATCGACTGATCCAATTCGGAGGGAATAAGAAAATAATAATAATAATTATACAAAAAAAGTAATACTACTAACTTAACACTAGGACTTGATTAATAATACAAAACTTAATAACTGGACACTTTTTTTTTTTGGTGTACAATTATTATTCGAAAATATGTTTGCATTTGTAGGCCAATCTGTGAATAATTTCATCTTTTTTAAAACTGGCATTGGCACTGAGTCAGTTGAAAGGACGTAGCCTAATTATTTTCATTTTTCATTATTCTTTTAGTAGGTAATATGCAGTTGGAATTATAAATACACAGAATGGCCTAACAAATCTTTATCATACCAAAAAAAAAAATAATAACAGTCTATATAATAGTAATAATAATAATAATAATAATATATCAATAAATAAGCGCTGTGTCATAACTCTTCATTTAGCTACCATGTCATTTTAATACGGTCCTTTTTGTTTTCTTCTTAAAATGGAATGAATACTGTTTTTTTTTTGTCTTAGGATCCTCCTCCAATCGATGCCTCTTATATACTAGACTTTGAGAAGGAGACTCTTAGATGATTCGAGTCGGAGAGCTGATAGTTGTGCATCTTGATTAGGGCCACCACTGCTTCTTCCATGCTCGGAAGTTGAATTAAAGCCATCTTTTTGTCTTTCCTGGAGAAAAAAGAAACAATAGAGTAAGATACAATTTCATCATTAGTATTATCATTATATCTCATTTCATCATTTCTATACATCACATCTCAATCTCATCTCATCATTCCTCATCTTATCTCATGTCATCATATCATCTCATCATATGCCATCTCATCACATCTTATCATATCTCAATCCATTAGGCATGAGATATGACGAGGGTGACAAGAAAATGAGATGGGATGATGCCGCAAGCCGCAACGCGGAACACAATGATGAAATCATATCTATCATTGCGACCCACGTTATGGCTTACGGCTTTATCTCATATCATCTTATATCTCATATCATCATATCATCTCATCACATCTTATCATATCAGGTCATTGGGCATGAGATATGATAGGAGATGACATGAGTAATGATGGGATGAGATGAAGCCGCAAGCCGCAACGCGGTACACAATGATGAGATAATAACTATCATTGCGGCTCGCGTTATGGCTTACGGCTTTATCTCATATCATCATGTCATCTCATCACATCTTAGGCATGAGATATGATAAGAGATGACATGAGTAATGATGGGATGAGATAAAGCCGCAAGCCGCAACGCGGCACACAATGATAAGATCATATCTATCATTGCTGTCCACTTTACGGCTTGCGGCTTTATCTCATCCCATCATTACTTGTCATCTCATCTTATATCTCTTGTCATCATATCATCTCATCATATGTCATCTTATCTTATATCTCTTGTCATCATATCATCTCATCATCTCATCATATGTCATTTTATGTCATTAGTCATGAGATATGATAGGAGATGACGAGAAATGATGAGATGGGATGATGCCGCAAGCCGCAACGCGGCACACAATGATAAGATCATATCTATCATTGCTGCCCGCTTTACGGCTTGCGGCTTCGTCTCATCCCATCATTACTCATGTCATCTTATCTTATATCTCTTGTCATCATATCATCTCATCATATCATCTCATCATATGTCATCTTATCATATATCAGGTCATTAGTCATGAGATATGATAGGAGATGACGAGAAATGATGAGATGGGATGATGCCGCAAGCCGCAACGCGGCACACAATGATAAGATCATATCTATCATTGCTGCCCGCTTTACGGCTTGCGGCTTCATCTCATCCCATCATTACTCATGTCACCTCATCTTATATCTCTTGTCATCGTATCATCTCATCATGTCATCTCATCACATCTTATCATATCTCAGGTCATTAGGCATGAGATATGATAAGAGATGACATGAGAAATGATGAGATGGGATGATGCCGCAAGCTGCAACGCGGTACACAATGATGAGATCCATCATTGCGGCCCGCGTTACGGCTTGCGGCTTTATCTCATCCCATCGTTTCTCATGTCATCTAATCTCATCATCTCAGGCCTTAGTCATGAGATGGATGAGAGATGACGAGAAATGAGATGGGATGTTGGCGCAAGCCGCAACGCGGAACGGTTCGCGTTACGGCTTGCGGCAACATCCCATCTCACTTCTCGTCATGCCATTAGGCCACAGGCCGTAAAGCTAGCCGCTGATGATCCCATCACTGCGCAACGCGTTTGCGGCCGTATTCGTAATGGCAGCAATCTCATACGGCTTACGTCGTATCTTTCGCATGACGGCCGTTCCTTACGGCTTACGTCATATGTCTTACGGCTTACGTCATACGTCTTACGGCTTACGGCTTACGTCATACGTCTTACGGCTTACGGCTTACGTCTTACGGCTTACGTCATACGTCTTACGGCTTACGTCATACGTCTTACGGCTTACGGCTTACGTCTTACTTCTTACGGCTTACGTCTTACGTTTTTTCCTTACGGTTACGTCTTACGTTTTTTGTTTTTTCCTTACGTCTTACGTACGAGACGTAACACGTAAGGCATAAGAAGTGAGACAAGACGCACTAGTCTCTAACGTCTTATGTCTTACGGTGTGCATGTCTCGTATCTCGTCTTATTAGACGTAACACGTAAGACACAAGACGTACGACTTGTATCATGTACCAAGTCCTACGTCTTGTGTAACGTGTTGAGACGTATGACTCGAGACAAGACATGGGCCACGGGACTTACGACTTGGGACATGAGACGGCCACAAGACTTACGGCCTAGGACATGAGACGGTACGTCTCGTGTCTTACGTCGTGCGTCTCGTGTCTCAAAGTCTCGTGTCTCACGTCGTACGTCTCGTGTCTCACGTCGTACGTCTCGTGTCTCACGTCGTACGTCTCGTGTCTCACGTCGTACGTCTCGTGTCTCACGTCGTACGTCTCGTGTCTCACGTCGTACGTCTCATGTCTCACGTCGTACGTCTCGTGTCACCTCTTACGTGTCACGTCGTACGTCTCATGTCTCATGTCCTCCGTCTCATAACTCATGTCTCAAGTCGAGTCTCATGTCACAAGTCGATTCTCTAGTCGAGTCTTAAGTCGAGTCTCATGTCCTCCGTCTCATAACTCATGTCTCAAGTCGAGTCTCAAGTCAACTCATGTCTCATTTTCACGTCAAGTCGAGTCACATGTTCCAAGTCAAGTCTCATGTCTCAAGTCATGACTCATGTCTCACGTCCTCCGTGTTATGATTCAAGTCGAGTCTCATGTCTCAAGTCGAGTCTCATGTCCCAAGTCATGACTCATGTCATACGTCCTCCGTCTTATGACTCAAGTCAAGTCTCGTGTCTAAAGTCAAGTCTCGTGTCTCAAGTCAAGTATTACGACTCAAGTCGAGTCTCATGTCTCAAGTCATGACCATGTCTCACGTCGTACGTCTCGTGTCTCACCTCTCATGACTCACATCTCATGTCTCGTGTCTCACGTCGTACGACTCATGTCTCAAGTAAATCATGTAAAGGATGGCAGGGTTTGTGGTAAAAGGGTTGGGGTCTGTGGATACTCAGTCAAGTCGAAGTCTGGTGTATTCGTAGTACCTATACTTACGGGAAAAATTTGAACGCCTTCACTGTAAAACTGTTTTTCGTGAACGCCTCCTTTATATCCTCCTCGTTAACCGTAGCTGGAATGTTACTCAAGTGTAATGTCGACGATGGCGGGTAGATGTTTTGATAGTTTTTCGATCCCGGTTTCTTGAACCTGTGCAACGGACTCTGGCTGTAGTCTTTGGTTAGGCCGGCATCGGGTTGACCTTCTTTGGGCATTTGTACGCTCTGGTGCTTGCTCAACATCACTCTTATATTTTTACCGAACACTTTTAATTTGTCCATGTGAGTTATGGCTGGAAAACATTAAACACAATTAATATAAATAATTAATATACAAAAATAAAAACTTACCCAAATGTGCTTGGTGTGGCTCGGCAAGTTGAACTAATGCCGAATCTTTTTTGTTGTACAAAATTTTCACCCTTTGCACATCGCCGTATACACCTAAAATTTAAATTATTATAAATTAAAATTATTTATATGGAGATGAGAGAAAAAGTTAAAGTTAAAAATAAAACACAAACAAAAAAACAGTGAAAATTTGAATAACACAAACATGCAAAACGATCTTTTACACACTACGAAAAAAATAAAATAAATAAATAGAAAGAAAATTAATAAAATTTCGAAAATATAAAAAATTTAATATCTAAGCAGTAAGCTTTCGAAACAAAAGAAATAAAACACATTTGTCCGATCTCTAAATAAATAAATACATTAAAAACAATCAAATAGTAATAAAAAAAAGTAAATGAACCAATAAGAGAGTCGCTAAATTGTAACAATTATTAATTAATTAATTAAAATAATGAAAAAAATAAATTTAGCGACCCCCCACAAGTAAATTGGACCAAACTCTGTTATTTTAAAATTAAATAGTAAAATTAGTTAAAAGAACAGAGTTTCAAAATAATCTCGTCTAAGTAGATACATTTATATAATCGAATGTTTTTTGTTTCAGATACCAAGAAGAGTACTACGGATGCAACGACTATAGAAGAAATGCAATACAAAATTTTTTTTGAAATGTAACATTATTTAAAATTGAATAAATATTTTTTATTTATTTATTTGTTTATTTATTTAAATGTATCTATCTAGCGCTAAGAAGAGATATAATTAAGTGGGAAAACATACCAAATAGTGTAAAGAGAGCGTCAGGCGTGACCATCTACAATAGAGAAAGATGACAGTAGGATGTAACGTGGCACAAAGAGGTAGGCGTTTTATGCCACCGGAGGGGCAGCAAATGTAAAAAAAAGAAAAAAAACAGCATTAGATTTTTTTTTCAAGTATCAAGTATTTAAAAAACCTTAATTTTCATTATTGAAAACATATATCGGTTTATAAGGTTCCTTTAAAGTTAAACAATTAATAAAAAGAGAGATTATTTTTATAAAAATACAAGAGCCTTATAAACGTCGTACAACAAGTATTGTTTATAGAAAAAAAGAAAGATTAATAGAGCATGAAAAGGTTTTTTTTTAATGATTAGATGATAAAAAATACTATTTACAATTTTACCATTAAAAAAAAATAAAAAATAAAACTACGAACGCATTTTCGATGTTCAATTTTTCAAAATCGATGTCAAATGAAACAAAAATCTACGTCTTTGAACAATTTTAGCCCAACAAAAAAAAAAAACGACTACAAACAAATAAAAAACCATTCGACCTTCACCAAATTATTAAAATATTCCCAAAATTCAAACAAATACAGGGTGTGTCCCACTATAAAGTAATACATTTTGACGGCTTATTTCTCGAGAATGGAAAAATATATCAACGTGCGATTTTCGCTAAACTTTTTTTCAAATTTTTATTGACATAGTTGCCAAATGTATATTTTTTCCCGAAAGCACCGAAAAAAATGACCATTTTTGAAACGAAATTATCGGTTTATTTTAAATACAACACCCTATATTTTTTAATACCATCTAAAAGTCCCTTTTTTACCCTTTCCAAAAATTTATACATTACCGTCATATATGTATTTAAAATAAACCGATAATTTCGTTTCAAAAATGGTCGTTTTTTTTTCGGCGCTTTCGGGAAAAAGTATACATTTGGCAACTATGTCAATAAAAATTTGAAAAAATATAAAAAGTTTACCGAAAACTGCACGTAGATATCTTTTTCCATACTCGAAAAATAAGCCGTCAAAAATTGTTACTTTTTAGTGGGACACCCTGTATTTAAAAAAAATAAAAATTATAAAAATCATGACTATACGGTGGATGATTAAGATCAAAAACACTGCACGACAAATTATCAACCCCCCACAAATTATCAACCCCTCACAAATTATCGACCCCCCAAAATTATTGACCCCCCCAAATTATTTACCCCCCCAAATAAAATTAGAAAAAAATATTTCCAAAAAAAATTTTTTTGTTTTACTGACCTCTTCGTTAAGATTACTGACCAGCAGTACGGTAGCCATAGCGAGTCCGGGTGTGGTCAAACCCCTCAAACCAGGTGCCGTTTGTCCCAAGGCGAAGTTACCAAGACCCGGTATTCCACCGGTAACGGTACCAGGATACGGCGCAGCCAACGGTGACGCCAATCCGTGCATAAACGGACTGTTCAATACACCCGGCGTTCCAGACAAAATCGAATCTAAATTATAATAAACTAGTTTACGTAAAGAAAAACAAATTATTGGTTAATTAATTAAAGAAAAAAAAATTCACCTGCTAATCTTTCTCTAGCCAAACGAGGCTGCGTGGCCAACAACAAAATATCCGCGCCCAATCCGCCGGCCAAGCCGCCGGTCAAAGCCAATTGATCGCCTCCGTCGCCGGTGGGTAGGTTCGGATTGGTGTAATCGCGAGATTTGTCGTTGTTGTATTTTACGTTCAACGATGACATTTTGGAATAATCGATACGTAACGTACAACAGCTGTTGTAGATGTTTTGACCGTCTAACGCTTGTTTGGCAGATTGGGCCGATTGAGTGTCCGGGTATTGGATCAAAGCTTGAAAGGAATCTGTAACGAGAAAATTTTTCGTTTTTTTTTGATATTCGCGTCGTTTGAAAATTGCTTCACTTACTATTTTTGGTGAAGGTTACGATTTTCAAAACTTTGCCGAATCGTTGGAATATCTGGAAAAAAATTTTGATAAAATCCATCTAGTTGGTGGAAATTTGTAGATACAGAAAAAGTTGATGATCGAATAATTAATTTCGATTTTTTTTTTTTTTTTTTTTTTTTTTTTTAGAGCGTTTTGGTCGGTTTTCGATGCTTGTGGCGCCGATTTTTATGTTCAATTCATTTTACGGAAAAACCAAAAATTGGGAAATTTGTAGATACAGAAAAAGTTCGAATAATTTCGATTTTTTTTTTTTTTTTTTTTTTTTTGTGCGTTTTGTTCGGTTTTCGATGCTTGTGCTTAATTCATTTTACGGAAGAACAAAAAATTTTCAATTTCAATTTTCGCTTATATACGAGGGATGGTCCAATTCGTACACAAATGGATAAGAAAATATCATCAGGTTCTGGTAAAGTTGTGTATATACGATCGTATATAACCAAGACAGGAAAGCACAAAACAGTGTCTCTAAGGAGTGCCCAACACTTTCGTATTCAAGATGGAAATGTTTGCACTGAGGGAAAATTGAATAATAGGAAAATACGCAATCCACACAGAATCTTATCACCCCAAAAAGTAACTGGCATAAGAGAGACGAAATGAAAGCTCAGTTTGAGCTTATCAATTCATAAATCTGGACGAGTTTTTAACATACCCTGGCACTAAAGCTGATACAAACTGACATAGAAAGAGTGACACTTTGTACTGTTTTTTGAAAAAAAATAGTTAACAACACTCCATTCAAGCAAAAAAATATTCAATTCCCTAGAGAAAACATGAAACTCTCAACTTGTCGTAAAATAAAGTAATCTCGCTGAAAAAATTTTCATTTACGTTCATTTTTATGATCAAGTTTACGATAAAATTTCCAAATTGTTAATCAACTTTGTACAAACTTACCAAATGTAAAATATCTAAGCTGATCGGATAAATCATATGTTCAATGATGACTCGAAGAACGGTATTCGGTCCACCCTGTATGTCCTGTCCGTTCGTTACCGGTGTCGAATTTGTCGCTGGACTTCCCGAGTTGTTTGTAATCGCCTGTGCGGCTTGTAGAGCTGCCTGTGCAGAAGCGTTCTGCGAAAAAAATGTGTTCAAAGATTAATCTTTGAAAGAGAGTTTCCAATTTATATTCTATACACATCTTTAGTGACAATTTTTTAATTCGCGATGAGATTAAGTTAATTATCTCTGTGAGAAAACGATTTATTCGAGAACAGGAACAAAAAATAATTCAATTTGCGCTTTTAATTCTGAATATATTGTATAAAAGAAAATGGAGCGGATTTAGCTTAAATTCGATCATTTTTCCGGTAGAAAAGGTTACAGTTTTTCACAATTCGACACTGCTTGAGCAATAATTTTCTTGGTGTAAAGAAAACTCTCTAGGGAATACAAGAAATGCAGTTTAAAACGACAGTCGAGTATGGTCGGTTAGGTAGAAGAAGACAAAAAAAAAATTGTATCGTAAAGTGGAATTTACCATTCGCTACAATGAAAAGGATCTGATGGCAAAAAGAGATGAAATTGATCTAGTTGCGACATAAACTAGACAAAGACGTCTATTCGACAACATCTCAAGCGTCTAGCGAATCTTCTTATTCCGCCGAGAGAAATTGTTTCACATTTTGGGTATTCGCAGACTTTAGGGTACATATAAATTGAGGTTATGATCGAAAATGGTTCTCGTTAAATGACAATGTTGCAATATTACGACTCCCTGCAGTTCTACACCCAGAAACAAGTATTAAGCTAAATTGTGTTGTTTAAATTCTAATTTGTTTGATTCAATAATTAGACGCAAAAAACTGTCGGGTTTTTAATATAGTTGACAGTTTTTCGTTAAACAATCCAAATTTACCCGATAAAAGTGAGAAATTCAAATTTTCAAGAGATCGCGACAAAAACTTTAAAAATAAACAACAACCACCATAATCCATCAATTATTTTGATAAAGCATCAAACAGAGAATGTGTTAAGAAGTTCCAGATGAAGAAAATACATAAATAAATGTCAATTCATTGTTAAATTTCCTTTTTAGGTAGAAAATCCCGATCACTCCCTTTTGTCGTTTATGGGGTTTCTTAAATTAATTTGAGATATGTCATCCTTTCAAAATTTAATGTTTCCATTCATTTTCGGTAGGGAGAAATAAATGGAGCATAAATTATAGCTTTGAATGAAATAAGCTGCCTTATTTTAATTTAGAGCAAAATGATCGTAAAAAAAAGGACAGCACGGGAGAAAGAGATCAATTGTTCGTGCCACCCTGTAGTTTCAACACCTTGGAAATTATAAATTGCCTGTTAAAGGGATTTTTATTTTTAAGAGAGTTGATAAATCCACAAACATATTTCAAAGAGTTGCAAAATTCTTGGCGGTGTTTTATGATTATGAAGCGATGAAACAAAAAGGAATTGCTGAAAATCTCGGTAGGCTTGATAAAGGACAGTTTAAAGAATATGGGAACTTAAAAAATTTCTTAAAAATCTGAATGGACGGAAACGAAATTTAAAATTTTGGCGAGCGCGCGGATAGCGCATTCACCATTTTTTTTAAAATTGGATTTAAATTTCTCCAACAATTTTGACCATTTCTAGAGGTGCTGGGAAGTTGAAATTTTGCTTGAAGCTGTATTTGGAATAACAATTGAAGATTCTTGAATAAAATTTGGAATAATTTGATAAATTTCAATTTTATCAAGTAAATTGTTTAGCCGCAATTACCAGTTATTTCCAAACTTTCCGCCACCGGAACAACATTTTAGATACTCTTAATTGATGTTCATTTTCATATTCGAAAACAAAAAATTTTACACGGCGCTTCACGAAAAACAAACAAAACATCGTTAATTAGCGAAATGATGGGGTTTGGCATGAAAAGTGAATAAAATATCCCGTTTCATTAGCGCTCGTTTTATACAAAACTGGCAGGCCATTTAAAATCCTTCGTTTCACCAGTTTTTTTTTTCAAACTTTTTCTATCCCTTCGGACCTCGCTGAAAACTTCGCCTAATTCATTTATAAGAATACAAAAATTAAACAGGAGTAAAAATCAAAATAAACCTTGTAGCATACGAAATTATTATTCGTACATATTCAGGAGGGAGTTTACTGTCCTTTGTTATGTAAAACAGAGGATTTACGCTTTGAAGGTAGTGGTGACGTTATATACAATGCACCGTATGTTACAAACATCCTTTATATGATTTATTCACTGGTCTTTATAGATCGATTTATTACAAATATCAAATTAATGTACATGAAATTGCTTTGCCGCCGCAACATTAAAAAAAACTGTTCTAATTTCAAAGAAAATGGGAAATTTAAGGCAGACGCTACGTTGGTAAAACGACAGGAAAAAAGAAAAGAAAGAGGGGAAAATCTCACGCGACAATGTAACCTAACCACGTAAATTGAAAAAACTAAAAGAAAAATTGTGGAAAATATCAAATTTTCTTTACCTAAAAACAGTTTTACAAATTTTGTAAGGATTTCTCCTTCTTCTAGTCTTCCACTTAACAAGATATCGAACTCCAAGTACCAAAAATCGTTTAACAAATTTTCCACCGAGACAAATTTACCTCATTTCCTCTGACGACATCGTTTCAGGGAAAACTGTATCGGTGGAAAAGTTACGTAACGCAAAATACGTCCAATTAACGTTTCAGGAAGCTTTCCGACTTCAATATCTCCTTTTACGAGTGGTTATTTACTTAAAGAAAAGTCAATTCGAGAAAACGGACGGGAAATATCAAATTGAAATTTTGTTTCCTCCTTTTCACTTTTTTTTCGATATATTTATTTCAAAACAATCATAGGCGGGTGAAATAAGATCTCGATTAATTTTTTTTTTTTTTTTTTTTTTTTTTTTTTCTGCCCCACTTGTTAACAAAAGCTTTGGATTATCCGGTACGTAAAGGATAAGCCTTTCAAATATTTACAATTAATTTTTTCGTGATTATCCACAAAAATGAAAAGTTTTCCTTTTTTCCAGTAAATAACTGGGGAATCTAAAAAGGTTCGGGAAAAAACAACAGAGGGGTGTCTCTCTAGAGATAATTTGAGGGTAATTCAAAATCGAATCGAAAGAAAAACTGTTTAAAGAACGTTTTTTTGTTAATTCTCCAGCGGCACCTTTTAAAAGTGCTTCAACAGTATCCACTTTTCAACTGAAATGTTTTCTTAAACAATGGAATCTATTTAACGGCTCAAATTAATTTTTCCTTTCGACAAAGATGACTTTTCTTCGTAAAGAATGAAAATTGAATCAATATTTGTACTTGGCACAAAAAAATTTCTTTATCCAAACCACTTTATAGAAAAATTTACATCACATTATTATGATAAATAGTCCATGCCTCCCATCCCCGAAAATTCGGTTTTTCCTACCTGGAAAACCAAGCAACGCCGAAGCAAAATTGTACACGTCACAACTCGAACAACGGTATTGAATTTCTTTTGTTACCTAAACAATAGTGTAGGCCTTCTCCCTCAGCGCGTTCAATTCAATTGCAACAACAATTAATCTAAGTGCAATCTACTTATATAAACGACATTTCTTGATGTCCTAATTTATCATTAAAAATTTCCTTTTACACGCTCACATTAAAATGGAAAACTGCCATAAAATATTCTTTTTCAACGAGATGTAGCTTGGAAAATATTAAAGGCATGAGCATTAAAAAAGCCTTTGTCAACAATTATGAGAAGTTTCCACTGTGCAATAGAAATTAAGTCATTTTAAGTCACATCCTTTACAAAACCTGCATGTTCCACTCACCAATCTAACCATCTTTGACCACTGATTGAGCAGATTTAGAACAAAGTACATGTATAGATGTAGTTTAGAAAGGAAAAGCTTTATAGATGACGAAATGTCCTACAGAAAGCTGGGATAAGGAAAGTGATAGACTTGTAGAGTTTTTATACGAAAAAAAATCATTATTGGCGTTTTTATTTCATCCCTAAATGAATTGTTGAATGTGGGTAATCGAAAACCGCTCGTTAATGGAAAAAATTGGACCCTAATTCGAGTTTAAATATCACACAAAACCACATTATTAGTGAACGTAATTAATGCGGTATCTGCATTTGCTCGATGGGTTGTGCGGAAATACCGTCAACGCCATCAAGGCATGTGAAAAGTGATAATTTGTATGGTGTATACAGTGTGGCGCGGTAATAAGCAACTTTAAATGTAAAAAGGCATATTTTGATAAAAAAATATATGTCAATTTTTGATCCAGTAGAAAAATATGTCACTTTTCTCCTCCCATTTGCACGCCACTGGCATTTGTAGCTATTTTTAATTAATTTTGTATTCCTCAATGTTTTTCACGTAAAAAACACATACGAATTTTTTGATATCTAAAAGGTTATGTATTTTTTACGTGAAAAACATTGAGAGTGGCGTGAAAAATGGGAGGAGAAAAGTGACATTTTTCCAATTGGTGTACACTGGATCAAAAATTGACAAATGTTTTTTCATCAAAATATGCCTTTTCACATTTAAAAACAACCTACCAAAATGTTAAAATAATTTATTCATCAATTTTAAAGTTATCTACATGCAAACATTGTAAGTGTCATTTGAAAACACCCTGTATATAATGGGATGTTGTGTGGACGTCAGTATAAAACGCTTCTCCCATCATTACTTGTTGTTTTCTCAAACTTTTTCCGTTAAAAATAAAATTAGTTTTGCAGGTGGAGTTGAAAGTTAAACAGCTTAATAGCCGTCAAAAGCTAGCAAATGTAATTAGACAACTTTTTCATTTTGGTAGCTGTTCAAGTTGTTTAAAAAGATCATTTTTCAATAAATTATTATACGTATATCGAGATAAAAGATATCTGTATTGACTTTATAATAATTTTCTTTTAATCGTCGATAATAAATGAAACGAAATTTGATTAAAATTTGTATTAATCCGGTCATATGTCGGAAAATGCGATTCAAACGAATTGAAAAACAGAGAGAATAGATTAAATTTTTCCCCTTTTTAATCAACAGTTTACAGAGTGTCTGGAAATTCTCCTAACAAAAGCAAATTTTAAAAAACGTCTTCGAAGAATGCTAGTTTTTTTTTTGATAAAGAAACACCCTGTACATTAGTTTATTTACATACATTTTTGTATAGAAATATAATCGATTTTTTGTTTATGTGTATTGAGTCTTTTTTTCTGTCGTTACCACTACAATGTACACACAAAAAATTAATAATAAGTTATTTCACTTTCAATCGAAATCGACAGAAACTGTAATGAAAATAAGTGTGATTTTTATTTGAATACTAGTAAAGTAATCTCTCGATGTTTTGTGTTTGTTCGTTTATTTTATTTTTTTCGACATCTTTGACAATTTAATCTATAAATAGTGTCTGGAAACCGGTAATTTATTTTAGATTAACGCTAGAAGCCATCAATTTCTCATTATTCGATTGCATTTACAATAAAAATAAAGAGAAAAAAAAACTTGTAAAAAGTTGAAGTAAAAAGTTGATAGTGAATTTCAAAAAAATAATATTGGTATCGGTACCAGGCATTGGGATACAAAAATACAACAAGAAAACAACAAAATAAAAAGTAAATCACATATCCCGATGGAATAAAAAGTTTTTACAAACAAATATAGATTGTTAAATATTTCGTATTGGTTTTGGCTTAAAATAAATTTCAAATAAAGCAATATTTCGATAATGTTAAATAAACAAATTCAAATCGATTTTGCTACGATAAACAAACAGTATTTTACAATAAATTGCAAATTAATAACGTTCAATTCCAAAAATCTCCCTGGCAAATTCAATAAAGCGAAATATCTTTTATAGACTTACCGCATTTGAATGAGTTTGATCCGTCTTGAGTTCCTTGTGGTTGGAGTATTGTACGTACACTGCCCGACCGCGTAACTGAGCTATACACCCAGCAAAATAGTTGACCATAGTCGTGGCCGATTGTTCGTCGCCCATTTCCAAAAATGCCTGGTTTTTTCCCTTCAAAACCAAGACGTTCGTTACCCTGCCGAAGGGTAGACCGAGGTGGATTATTTCTGCTTCTGACACGTCGCTGGGGATGTTTCGAATGTGGATTACCCTAGATGGTTTGCCTACGTTTTGTTCTAGTTTTACCTGGGAAAAATTTTTTAAAAATATAACAAACTGACTGGAAAGTATTTAAATTCCAAATGAAGGCTTATCGAAAATTTCGCTTCGGGCTTTTTATGCGGTTTTTATTCACTTGTTTTCGGTTGAAATGATGTGAAGTTTGATTTGTGAAAGTGTAGAATTGTTTTGCAGTTAATTAAATTTAGAGCCCTTATATGATATATTAAACACGTATACCTACCCGAAGGGCAGGAAAAAATTAATACAAAAGTTTTTTTACGTCTGGTACACAATTCGTTACAAAAATTCCATACCACTACAAATACACGGAAATTTCACGTACAACTTTAGCCAAATGCCTAAAAAATATCGTCTTTGTAAAATGACAAAGGAAAAAATGAAAATTTCACCCATTTTCTTGATAACATGTTATAATTATGAAGGAATTAGTGAAAATGCATACTGGGTAAAGTTTTCCAATACACTTTAGTTATTTTTAATGAAAATAGAATCATTTTTACGTATAGAGAGTGTTATACAGAGTAAAGATTGAGAATCAGATAGTCAAGGAGCCATTATAAGACACTGAACTCTTGTGTAATCAGTTCCAAAATGGTGTGGGAATGCCTTATAGACAAATTCAACTACTTTACTATAGATTCCAGGACGTACTGGAATAGAAGGAAATGAAATAGCAGATGAATTACAACCTGTTGAGATCAAAGTCAAACTGCGCTAAGAGTTTTAACAGGGATCCTCACGGGACATTGTGGTGTCCATCCACATACTTTCCAGCTGCACAGCTACAGAACAGTTACCCAAGTTGAAGCCTGCAGATATCCTGAAATTCTTCCTGGAAATAGGACTAAAGGAGCTACTAATTTCAGAGACTTTCCTCAGAAACTAATTAGAAGTAAGGGGGCACCATAGATATTTCAGATCTCAGTGAATATTGGGTAGGGTGACTTCCATTGTTCAACAGTTTGTAAATGAGAAAGAAACAAACATGAAATAATAATAAAATTGTGTAAAATATACTCTCGTTCAAACTGAAGCATTATTTGTACAAGTAATTGAATATTTACAATACGCAAAACAATTTTGTACAATTGGATAAAAACGAAAGGTACCTATACACCCTTTTAATCATACAACCCCTAAAAATAAAAGCGGATGTAAAACTTTTTATCTCTCGTAGTGGCAGATTCGCGTACAAAAAAAAAACCCGAAAAAAAGAGAGTAAAACCAACGTAATAGACTTTAAATCTATATCTACGGATAAAAGAGCCGTGATATGTGAAATTTCACATTATTTAACTCGTTCCATTTTCTATTTAGGTTAAGGAAACTCCCAATTAGATTACTTTTTCGATTTTGTTGTTTTTCCGACGGAAACAAATAGATTCAACTATAATCCTTATTGAAAGTGTTTGGTAATATTAGAAACGTTTTAGCCTCTTTTACGACTTTAATGATACACTGGACTATTATTCAAACTTTGTGTCTCGACAATAGCTATAAAGTTTCAGCTACGATACAAAAACCTTCCTCAGGTAATGCGTCTACATTATACTAGAGGTCCACGCAATTATCTTTCTATAGAAACAAACTGCGACTCTTTCAAACTGCCATAAATATGCCTGCAAGATTAATTACGACACAATAAAGATTTTGTTTGCTCACTCCTTTTCCCATTAACCGCGCTAGGAGAACTACTATTGTTTATATTTTATTGATAAATTGTTTTACTGCGTAAATTTTAAGATTTTCAAGACTTTTTTTCTCTATACACAGACATTATCAAGTAAGTATATTCTGCATTGTCCCTTTACCACCAGCACATTCAAATTAACACCTAGTTATATTAGGCTACCACGGGCAAAGTAATTCTAAATACTTCGCGTGATAGCAAAGCAAAGTTTAAGATGGCAATTTCCAAGCACCAGTCACAAAAATGGAAGAAGAGTTACAAATATACAATTTGTTTGTCATTCCTTCTGGTATACTTCTCATCCGATGTTGTTTAGAGAGACAAAACAGTTTCGGCAAACCACGAAATCCAGGAAAACACAAAGTTGAGAGTGGTAACGTAATCTGGCATATAATTCTCTGTAATTAGTCCCAGCTAGAATTAAGCCATTCGTCTCTGGACGTAAGCGATTTATATGGGGAACGAAAAAAAAAAACAATAAAATAGTTTGTTACTGAAGAAGTTTGTAAATAAATAATAAAAAAACTTATTGTCTATTGTGTATTTATTATCAAAGTTTCGCGAACTTTATAAATGGAATATCAAAGTTTATAGGACGCGGTTGGATATTGTTAGTTTAAAATTTGTTTCTCCTATCTCATCTTTCGATTTCGGTATTATGGAAACAATGAACGTTTTGAGAAGAGTTGGAAATAAACAATGGTCAATGGTCGATAAGCATGCCATTCTACTTTGGGTTAAAATGAACGAGGATTGGATGGTTGGTTATTACAAAGTTTTCTCATTAAAATCAAAACTTTAACTAATTATTTTCTAAAATGATGTACTCACTTTTTTGGCATTTTCTTGGTTGTTGTTGTCAGAATGTGGTGCTGATGGAGCCATTACTGATACGTTCGATTGTGATAAAAGCTCGTCGCTACCTCTCTGAAAAAAAAATTAACAAAAATTAGACAAAAGTCCGCAATATATTAGTGTAGTTCAGTGCTTATAAATGCACAGTGTAACTAACACTTGATGCTGTCGCCTCTCGACGCCAGTCATTATTTCTCTCTGATAGTAAAATCCGTTAAGAGCCTTTTGTGTTTTCGTGAACGGAAACACACTTTCCAACTCTCTCTCTTTCTCTCTTTTCTCTTCTAAGCGGCCGTTTTGGCATTTACGATCACTCAAGATTATATGGTTAAAATATAACCATTGGAATAGCTGCTTATATGTCTGGCCACTTATTACGAATATTATATGACATTTTCAGCGAAATGAACAAAGAAAATTTTGGTTTTTCAAGTATTTTCACCATAAACTACACATTTTTCAAGTCCTGATTGATCCTTTTTACACGAGGAAAGTCTATAAATTGAAAAAAATCTACTGTCATGTTTTCTATACACTTTTTTAAAGTTTGAACATCAAATTTAGCACATACAGTCTTGTATAATAATATAAGAATCAATATTTTCTCGATATATTCAATTTTGTATAAAATATCCACGAAATACATTTGATCTTCACCCCATCAATTTTTTTTCCATTTAAGTCGGTAATATTGCACGTCAAGTCAAAGATTCAGGATGAAATCCCAGCTCGTAAAGCGGAGCATCCCTCTTTTTCGGGAGTTAAACCAAAAGACAAAACCAAGAAACAATTATTCAAGCAAAGAGAGAGTGATGTGAAGAAGAGCTTCGCACGTGTGACATTTGAATTTAATGTTTTTTAAATGTCGCTACCGGTTTTCTTCAACTTTTCAATCAAGCCGAGGGAAAACTAGATATAAATTTGATCACGCTGTATCTTTTTTCCTCTTTACGCTTTAAAATTGATGGCTTGACGTCTTTGTAATCCAGATGAAGCGTCTTATTAAATAAGATACAAGAAGAAGCCGGTTACCACTAGGTAGATGATTAAATGTGTCGTTACCTACGCGATATTTTCAAAATTACCATATTAAAAATTAGTCAGTAAATCACCCACTTTATAGACGAGAGATTTGGCGACATTTTTTATTAAAACCAAAAAAAAAAATAGTTGTAAGACTTAATTCGTAGGAATAGGATACAAATACTTTCCAGCTGCACAGCACTCCAGGTTAATATTTCAAAAAAATCTGATGAAAAAGGAGCTGAAAGCCTCATCTATTAAATCTTTAATTTCTATTCTTTTCGTCTGTATTAACGTAAGGAATACGAAAAAAAAAACACACTAATGCCCACCAGAGTTAACGATCGACCATTTCTCAGTTTCACCCGCCTGCAAACACACGTACCAGAAGGGCGGTAGCTGGTGGTGTAATCATTTTTACCTCTTGGTAATGTCGCCATAAATTTTCCCGCAAGTTGACGTGACGTCGACAAATTATTTCCAGAACAACACTGGTTGCTCCAGTTCGATTCTGGAAAAATAGGAATACGAAAAGGAATAGGGAGAAGAGAAGGTTTATTTTAAGAAATCACAGGAGTTGGAAGGAGTTTTTTTTTGATATTGTAAATTTTAATAATATAAAAATAGTCCAATTTTAAAACAATTTTCAAGAAGACGAAATAAAAAAGCTGTTAAAAACTCCTTTTCGAGTGTCTTGTTTATTAAAAAGTAGCATAAACTTCCCCGAAAAGAACTTCCATTAAAGTCCGTTAACAAATTTTCCGGATTCGCACTAGAAAAATTTAAAATCCTTTAAAACTTTGTGTAAACACTTTTAGTTCGCCCACCTCTTTATCTCCCGTCGCAAGCCCAAGAAAAAGTTGTCGCCGAAAATACGAAAATTGTTTTTCATGTAAATTATACCCCTTGTTCCAATATTTTTCAAATAAGTAGTCTTTGAAGTTAAATTTTAAAGTTGGAATTTTAAACTAGTTGGATATTATTCAATTTTAAGTCTACTGTAAAGTACAAAGTGAGAAAAATAATATTAGAATAATCAAGAACAGTAACAGCATCTATCTGTGACATCCAACCCACTTTTGGTAGCTCAAAAATTCTATAATCAACCAAGAAGACTCAAAATTGGCTGATTCAAGGTCAGATTAATCAAATTTCCACCAGATGTAAAGGAAATATCAGATCCTGAACCATATCCTTAGAGAATGTTTCCTTATTGTATAGCAGGGTGATACTTTTACCTCCAAAGTTACACTGAAACATTTCTATTTAAAGATTTTGAGATAATTTCGCGTATCGCTCTGTAGGTTACCGCATGCAGTTGTTTTTTTTCATTAGAATTTCCTTTGTTTTCGTATCATTCAAGATACACAACTCTCGGGACGACGAGAAGGAAGACTATTCAGAAATTTATGGGATTTCTGAGTGAGTGTTGAATGCGTTGGTACGTAGGGGAAGTGCGTTTTCTTTTTCAATTATTTATTCACAAACAAGCGAGTTAATCTACTGATCAATTTTATTTTCTAGACAATAGAAATTATTGAAAATGTATCACCATGATATGAAAAACAAGTCGAAAATCATATAAAAAGGTATTCTCTCAATTTTTTTAATGAAACACCCTATATATTATTGTATTACATCTACAAGATTAAGATGCAGGGTGTACCAATGCCTTTTTTAGCCGATTTAAATCAAATATATTTCAAAAAAATCTTTCACCTACGGATTTCAAAGTTGGTTCATTGTAAAACCCTACAAATTTTTTTCAATTTGAACAATCATCTTGCATAAAATACCTTCTATCAAATAAATATGCCAGTTACTTCGAAATAGATGTAAATTCAAGAAGAGAACTTGTAAACTTTTAATATAAGTAGTCAATTTTAATGACTATACTCAACCTTATCGTAATAGAAAATTCACAATGGAACGTAAATTTTCTAGATCGTTATTTCTTCTCTAATAAATCATATTTTGTTATATAATGACTATATAGCTTACTTTTTTTGGAGTGCCATTCAAATTTATGGCATACACTCAAAGAGTTTCGTCAGATTATTTAAATTATGACATAATATGTTGACAAATTGTTGTATATTTTATTAGATAGTTTATAAAAGTTTCTTATAACATACTGTGAGAGTAACATACAGAATTCGACAAATACCTATCCGCGAAAAGCTAAAGTATAGTTTGGCAAGTTTATCTGATGCTACAGGGCATCGATTAAAGGCGAGGAAACATGGCGCATATCCGTCATAAACCTACCAATGGAGTAGTGCACTTTTTTGTACCTACCAAAGCTAGAAGAAGTCATAGTCTAATATTGTTAATAATAAAAAGGATCTAAACGTTTCAAAAATCTTTCATCTACAGAAGACTGGCAAACGCGCAATTTTGAATTATAAAAATATTGAAAGAAATTATTGATCGTTCTTCTTCTATCTATCCCAAAGTGCTCGACTGTGACCCCTTTTTCAATATTCCCACTTTCGAGAATGTTTTTGAATAATACTCGTGGCGTTCTCCCAAATGGACCCATTCATACGCTAATGTATGAATACTCTTTCAAGTTGTTTGCTTGAGAAACTGAACTTTGACACGGAGATTTGTAACGAATTTGTTAAAAGAGAAAAACTTTTTTTTTACTGTTGGAGAACAGTGAAATAACTTTTCTCGTCTTCTTTTCTATTCAATTTGAATTTGTATAAAAGGTGAATGGTGTTGTTTGTCGCCTTTCGGGTCGTCAAGATAATGGAGTGGTTTTTTTTACTTTACTAGTTTTGTTTGTTACTTTATAATAATTTGTTTACGTTAAAAGCTACATTTTTATTCGTAAATAGGTTTATAGACCCCTAAAAAGTTAAAAGTCTACGCCACTGACATTTAAATTACATAAAATCCACTCTGTATTGGAGAACAAGAAAAATCTGACTTAAAAAGTGAAAAAATTCAAAGAAAATCTTACCCTGAAGCACGGTTTTCTTTTCCTCTCTAAACTGATACTCATATTTGGAAAAACTGATCAATTTATACACTTTATATAAATATTAAATCACTTCACAAACTTTATTTGACACTTTACGACAATATAACAAACTGACGTAACAATTGAACGTCAACAAACAACCAACGCAAGCTTTAAATGTGATAAGTGACAGTTTAAAGCAGTAGTAGAAAAAAGAAGAATACTAGTGAGGGTGCGGTCAAATCAATCACTGTTATTATATCACTACTTTGTGAAATTATTTAAAAAACATGCTTTTTAGATCGGAGTATTAATTTTTGTGTTGAATAAATTCCCATTTCAATTTTTTTTCAACTCTATCGATGTACTAAGTAAATTTTCCCGGGTTACATAAAGATCAAACCAAAGCAAACTCCGGTAGATATTAATTTGCTAATCTTCTTAAAATTTGCTGACGGAATATCGAAATGTAGAGCGAAGCAAGTATAAATCCATTTCAGAGTTGAAAGAGACTGAAAATAACTGATAAGAGTTGGTACTTTAAATACGTTTATTTATAAATATAATATCGATAAGGATCAGATGTTAGATGATTTTTTTTCGATATTTAATACACGCTAGAATTTGTCGAGAGGGTTGGAGAGAGAGAAAAGCAATTCAATTCAATAATTTAAACCCTCTGCAGAAGGATTTGTAGAATATCCTAGATACCTGTCGAGGTACCAAACACAATGTTATCGAGCATTCTCAGACTTCCTTTCCCTTTATATACGTACAAAATTTATATTTACGACCTCAACCGAAATATTTCGATATATTCGCGAACAAGATTTAAGAAGATTAAAGTGAAAGGGGATGTTGTACACGGGGTAAAATGAAAATATATCGAACTGGGAAAAGATAATCTCATGTAAAATATCAAACGAAGAAATTACTTACAATAGATCAATTAGAACAGATGAAAAAGTGTATGAAGTATAAAATAAACAACCTATAAAATATCGATTATCTTTTGATAGATTCTGCTTAGCATCCCTTTTGGCATCTCCCTCTGCCCTAGAGATACATCTATTTATCCAACTCTCAAATGAATGTTGTAAAACAAAAGGCTGTTAGTCCTTAAACACGAAGGGGTTTTAGTGTTTTCGAAAACACACACACACAAAATACATTAAACCAATTTATGTGTGGCTAGAGACAAATTAATTGATCCCCATTTATGGACTGTTCCCTACAAAAAGGGATCATTTCAATCGATCGATTCGTTGGGTTCATATTTGAGGATTATTTAGACGTTTACCGAATTTTCATACATCGCCCTTGGGCGAAGTTGGAATATTTTAAATAATGGCGAGCGCGCAGGGATAGTTTTGCGGATCCACCATTTTTTCAATTATTCCTTTTTTGAGTTGTTGGTTAATTAAGTGCGGCTGGGAAAACAGACTCTTGTCAAGCGCCTTTTAGGACTGTTTCTTGCAATTATATTCAGAATAAACAGAAAAAAAAAACATAAAAATGCAGGATCGGAGCAAGAATCAAAATTATGAAAAATATGAGAATTTCCCATGAAAATGTCAAATTTTTCATACTGTAGATGGAAAAAAACGTACAATTGTTGGTATATACAGAGTGTGACACTAAAAAAAAAGCAAAAACAGGTACCGGTTTATCATTTTCTTTGATATCTGTGTTTGAGCCGGTCCTGGTTTGTATCGAGTGTTGCTCGAGTAGCCCTTTTTGTTAAAAGAGTATTCAGTTTTCTTGACATGAATAATTCCACCGCAAAGAATATACCAATTATAATTTGAGCATTTTTAAGTTTATAAAAGACGGAAGAGAGAACAAAAAAAAACCTTTGGGTAATTTTAATATAAAGTTGATTATAAATCCTTAGGAAACTCTCTTTTAAATAAAGAAATAAAAATATAATGAAATGAGTTTTAAAGCAGAAAATCTACCAGGAATTCTATTTGTAGCTCGAAAATAATCAGGGTGATTCATTAGTGCGATATCTTGTGAATGATTGAAGATATTTTAATGAAATTTTGAGGCTCATACACCCTGTATACGGTTTCTCAGATATTGTATTTTTGAAATTTTAAATTTTCTACTTTGAATTTCAATTTTAATTTGTTGTTTTTGATATTAACTAATTTTTTATTGGAGATTTCTCGTTTTTTATTTGAAATTTCGAGAATATTTTGCAAGTAATTTCACGATTCTCGTTTGGCTTACGTTAAATATGACGATTCATTAAAAAAATGCAAATTTGATATGGATGAAAGTTTGCATTTATGCAAATATCAAAATTCTTGTATAGATACTAGAAAATTCATTTAAACCAAATTTTATCGTGAATTTTGTGCGTTTCTTAAATTTCTGTTCAATATTGACAGTTTCTTTCATTATTATACATATTTCTTCACTAAAAAGTGTCAAATAAGCTAAACTTGAGTCTCTGAAAAAGATATTTTGGTTCTCGAAACGCGCTGCATTAAATTTAGATACTCAACTCATCATAAATCATGATTAGAATGACCGGATGAATTTTTAAAACCAACATCCACATAGTATCACGTATGAAACGGTCTTTTTCTACTTTCCACTGGATCTGATGAGGGTCAAGAGATTCGTAATTACTGAAAGAAGAAAACGAAACGTCACGTATACTTGAAGCCATTCGGTGTGGATTCTTTTGTTCGGTCGTTTCTGCATGAAGTACTACGAAAGCACCCGAGTCGAGGAAATGCGATAGAAACTTTTATAACTCAGTAAACAATACATCGATGAGTTTAGTTCTAAGTTACCTACAAAAATCTAGATCCTGAGACATCCTGAGTAGATTCGCGATTCCTAGAGGTAAGACAGAATACAAAAGCAATTTTTATTCCAAAAACGTATTTTTTGTCGAAAATTTTGAAGCAAGGGGTAGGTATGGAAACATTCTTTGTGCTAACTTCTTTCCTGGTCGGAATTATGGACTCAAAATACACTGGATTATGTAAAATTTTCCGCTGAATCGATTGCCGAAGACTAGAACTATCTAGAACTATCTATCTATCATATTAGTCGAGTTATGAGCACTTTTAGTTTTGAAAAGTGGATTTTCGAAAATTTCATGACATCATTTGGAGGAGAAAAAATGATCTTAGACAAAAACAGACTGTGGCAGTCGATTTTTCGCATCAAAAAACCCCTCCAGACAAATTCTGAGCAATTTTTATTTCAAAAACGTATTTTTTGTCGAAAATTTTGAAGCAAGGGGGAGGTATGGAAACATTTAATGTAAACTGCATTGTGCTAACTTCTTTTCTGGTCGGAATTATGGACTCAAAATACACTGGATTATGTAAAATTTTCCGCTGAATCGATTGCCGAAGACTAGAACGTTCTATCTATCATATTAGTCGAGTTATGAGCACTTTTAGTTTTGAAAAGTGGATTTTCGAAAATTTCATGACATCATTTGGAGGAGAAAAAATGATCTTAGACAAAAACAGACTGTGGCAGTCGATTTTTCGCATCAAAAAACCCCTCCAGACAAATTCTGAGCAAGTTTTATTTCAAAAACGTATTTTTTGTCGAAAATTTTGAAGCAAGGGGTAGGTATGTAAACATTTAATGTAAACTGCATTGTGCTAACTTCTTTCCTGGTCGGAATTATGGACTCAAAATACACTGGATTATGTAAAATTGTCCGCTGAATCGATTGCCGAAGACTAGAACGTTCTATCTATTATATTAGTCGAGTTATGAGCACTTTTAGTTTTGAAAAGTGGATTTTCGAAAATTTCATGACATCATTTGGAGGAGAAAAAATGATCTTAGACAAAAACAGACTGTGGCAGTCGATTTTTCGCATCAAAAAACCCCTCCAGACAAATTCTGAGCAAGTTTTATTTCAAAAACGTATTTTTTGTCGAAAATTTTGAAGCAAAGAGGGGTATGGAAACATTTAATGTAAACTGCATTGTGCTAACTTCTTTCCTGGTCGGAATTATTGACTCAAAATACACTGGATTATGTAAAATTGTCCGCTGAATCGATTGCCGAAGACTAGAACGTTCTATCTATCATATTAGTCGAGTTATGAGCACTTTTAATTTCAAAAAGTGGATTTTCGAAAATTTCATGACATCGTTTGAAGGAGAAAAAATGATCTTAGACAAAAACAGACTGTGGCAGTCGATTTTTCGCATCAAAAAAACCCCTCCAGACAAATTCTGAGCAATTTTTATTCCAAAAACGTATTTTTTGTCGAAAATTTTGAAGCAAGGGGGGTATGGAAACATTTAATGTAAACTGCTTTGTGCTAACTCCTTTTCTGGTCGGAATTATGGACTCAAAATACACTGGATTATGTAAAATTTTCCGCTGAATCGATTGCCGAAGACTAGAACATTCTATCTATCATAAATTCTCCAAATATTCTTCAAGTAGTCAACTTCCTTGTAAATTGTGATATCAACCGGTGGCTTTAGCTGGATAAACACGATTGGATGGGGTGATAGTATAGTTCTAGTGTCAGTATAAAGAGAACGAGTGATGTTTCCATCCAATTTACTTTACCTTCTACACATTATATAGACGTCTCTGTCTTTCTTGCTCGTTTCTATGTATATATATATATCTTATACATTCTCTGTATTTATCTAAAGGAAGCTGCTTTCTTTGTTGTACCAGAACAATACGTTTCAATTGAATTTGGAGAACATAAGATCTATCTCTCAGTTAAGATCGATAAAATACAAATTTTAGGAATGGAAATATAGTGCTAGATTCGTTTCAGTATTAAACATACCAATGTAGCGGTAGCAATTACATTTGTGTATCTGTCAAAGCTTCGTTAAATTATTTTAATTAAAGTTTTCTAATAATAATTACTTTTGGTAAACAACCCTTATATGGACGTTGATATTAAAATTGCTTGGCTTTTAACATGTATATGCATTGAAGGGATAACTTTGCCTCAGAGTGTTTGTTATTGAAAATCTAGAATTCTAGGACAGTATGAAGTAGACATTTATAGTTGGGAGGATCGTGTTACTGGAATATGTGGAAATCTAGCAGATCTAGAAAGGTTTCCCCGAAAGAAAGAGAAGATCCGACCATTGGAAAGATCTAGTAGGGCTTAGACAATCAAAGATTCTTCTGGGTGACTACAAGTCAAAGTAAAAGAGTTTTTGCAGATATACTTTCCAACTGCACAGCTCTCCAGAATCCCAGAGCACAGTATCTGGGAGATTACCTACTGAACATTTATCTGAATTGAAGCCTGCAGATATCCTTAGAGACGAAGTAGAAGCAATGGGGACAATAATAGACCTACAACATAATAGACATACAACACCTTGTCATATGTCATGTC
Source organism: Galerucella nymphaeae (assembly GCA_963978555.1). Taxonomy (NCBI): domain Eukaryota; kingdom Metazoa; phylum Arthropoda; class Insecta; order Coleoptera; family Chrysomelidae; genus Galerucella; species Galerucella nymphaeae. The sequence goes on from OZ021713.1 coordinate 18,247,537, forward strand.
CAAAAGCATCATTCTTATTTCGGCACCCACTATAAATAAATGAAAATAGGAGAAAAGGAAACTTGTACGCAGAAAATATATTTTACAAACAAATTTAAAACGTTCTTAGAACTATCAGACAATAATAACATACAATGCATTCCGCACATGTACGCCACGTGAACATATACAGTTTTTAAATATAGCCATAGCTTTGATTTTAACTTTTGGTTTATTTCAAGAGAGATTAAAAGAGACCACGTGTATTTTAAATTGAAATTTTCGAGTGCAACTTCTTAGTATTAGTTCGATTACAAAAAGTATACGAGGTAATAGAAAAGTGTAAGGGGAAAGGAATGGTTGAACATGGATTCGGGTTTCAATTTTCAGCTTATAGAACAATATAATGTTGTATGCATTTAGTTGCTTTTGTTGGATAAACATTTCCTCTTAACCACGTTTTGCACAAACAAATTCTTAATATAATGTCTCTTCTATTCGCTTTCATGTTTAAATGCTTTTATTAAAACGTTGCAAAGCTCTCTCTCTCAGTTTAAATACACTGAAAATACAGGATTGTAATCGGGATATTTTGTTATAAGAGCAAATTGTAAGTAATCCGGCTCGAGAGGACCATTTTTATGTGTTTTATACCTTAAAATATCGTTAAAGATGGTCGTTTGTTAATTCGATATGGAAATTATTGTGTCCTCGGAGCCTGGGATGCTCTAGTTGATGCATTTAAAGTGATAAGTTTGTTTGTGGAAATCTAGCAGAGTCAAACCCTGCTCAAAGTAGTAACAGAAGCAAATATTTGTAGCGAGACGGGTTATATCGGGTTACAAAGGACATTAGAAACGTTCACATACTTTGAGTTTCGTATCGTCAACCATAATATTCGAAGAAAACTTTTTTGTTCTACCGGGAAATGAATTGCAATTTTCCTTTTTCTCATTTTCCCGCACCTTGTTGCTCGTTTCTTGGAGAAAATGATTAACTGGAAAACTTCCTCGGAAGACATATTTTATTTTTGTTTAATTTATTTGGCGATGGCGTGCTGAGCTGGGCTTTTTCACAAATGACATTTCGACCTTAATGGCGGAGCATTTATCATTTCACCATGATGCTACGATCTTTTTTTTTATTGATTTTTCGATATAAAAGAGGTATCACTTTGAGGAGGCTGTGATGAATGGGCTTGTCGGTGAGAAAATGGAAAATGCTCACGGAAATCTGTACTTTGATAAAATACAAAAAGAAATTTGCTGGTCACGGCGACGATATTTTCTATTCCACTTTATTGGATGCGATGAAAATTCTGTTTTTAAATCCAATATTCCTGGAAGATTTTCCGTATATTTGAAATCTGCATGTCCAGTTCCACATAACCGGTGATCCGCTTGACCAATTCTCCAGTTCCCGATCGTTTTCAATTCGCTTTGGTGGCCTTTAGAGTCACAATTATTTCCAGAAAAAGAAAAATAAGGTTTTGGAAGAAGTGGGACCTAAAATAAGCTCATCCTAACCGATGACACGCCAGTGGATCCAAATTTACGACTCTGGAGAACTAAAATTGATGGATGTTTCGGTTCTGGTACTCGATAAAAACGTTATTCAACATTAAAATCAACTTTCCGCATATTAAACTAATTATTTTACCCAATTATATTTATTTCTAGTAACTAGTGTATATGATTGTTAAGATGCTTAACCAACACCATGAAATTATAGTCTATTTAAGAATTTATTAAGGGTCAACGCCTTTTACAATGTCGTATACTTCACGATATTGTAATGTTTCAAGGTTAGCTATAAAACGATCCAATCGAGTGAGATATTCGTTAAAAAATTGACAGATGCTAGACGTAAAGTTAGCGTGAAAAAATACTACACACTGAATGATTTGTAAAATTATATTTATTACAATTAAATGAAAAGAAAGTATGAAACGGGACGTAAAAATTGATAATTAGTATAATTAAAATGTATCTGATAATTGTTGGGAGAAATTGCAGTAAACTTTAATAATAATTATTGCTTTTCTTTAGGTTAGTTTGTTATTTAGACTGTAAAGTCGTTTCTGAAATGAATTTTGTAAGAATTTTAATAATTCTGGAGCTAAATCAGGACTCTATGGTGGATACAGAGAGGTTGAAGTAAATAAAACTATAAAAAAGACTAGTAGTCTTTCGAAATATTTAGCATTTTTTAGATATTTATTATCTAGGGTTGAAACAAAGCCGAAATATTTGTTGGAGAGTCTTACATAGTGGTGGGTAATGAAAAATCCTCTCTCTAAAGAAGATATTTTTTTGTTGGTCGAGGAAATCGACTCTAATTGCTACAAGAATTTAATTAAAAGAAAACTGAGTCAGTACGACTCTACAGTTGGCTCGAGGCTTCAATTATATACGTTTAAAAAAAGGATTAAAAAAGATAGAGGTTGGGAAAAGTAACCAGTTAAAATATTCATATTAAATTTATATATTTTTTCAAAAATTTCGAGCGAGATTTTTTATTTCGCGGAGAATTCTATTATTCAAATGGAGAAACGGAACGAGAAGTTTTTTTATTATGTCATTAATGAAAAATGTATTTTTCCATTCGCCGTATTTTAAATAACGTTTCCGTATAACTGTATCAAAGATTAATTTTTCGTTTAAAACTTTCATTTCGGGAAACACATTCATACGTTATTTTACTTATACAAAAGTCCCTCCAGAGAGAGAGAGAAGAGGTTTAAGAGGATAGAAGGGAAATTTTCGTGTGGATCTGTTGAAAAAATATACATTTTTTTCTGCAAATAATAGAGCATTATGTGGAAAATAAATTTTCATTTTTTCAATATACGAATGACGTCTGTTTCATATAAAGATAAAAGACATTCCCAACATATTTTCTCATTACAAGAGAAACTTCACTTTTCCCCTTTTTTTTCTCTTGTTCGCGCAACTCAGCAACTCGCTGATTGCCTCCTCTGTCCCACGACAGGAAATAGTCAGGAAAAAGCGAGATAACAAGACAAATGCCTCTGAGATGCATAAACAAAGACGCTGAATGAAGTGACAGTTTTCCAAGACGACAATTCTCCTCCACCTTTCCCTTTCTGCTTACCGATTTTCCCAAGTCGAGGACTCAGTCGACACCCCTTGACAAATAAGGAGTAAAACGGTTATCTGTCATATAAAATGAGTCATAATCTACACGAAATTAAATGGTTTTTCGAAGGGGTACACTGTTTATTATCTAATCGAAAATAAAAGTGATAAATTTTCCTGTTCTTGCCCCGTTTTTCACAAAATTTCCATTTGAAAAGCAACGTTCATGATTTAATGATTCTAGAGTTACTTTTAGCAGTCCTTTTTTTGTTCTTAAGCATTAAATATTTTCATTTATTCCTTTGGTTTGTTCTTAAAACACTCGATGAAATCTCTGCACCATTTCTCATATTTTCTACCTCATTTCCAGAAGATTTTTTGTCTTCTTCACATGCCACAAGTTTGCCTATCTACCATGACATTCTAACAGTGTAAAGAAATATTCCTAACCACCCTTTTTCAGTGAGAGAACTTGCGGTTTGCAGGTTTTTTTCCTCGATATTTCTTTTGTCCTTTGAGAAAAAAAAGAAAAAGTGAATGTTTGTCAAGGATTTTACTTTTCTGACAGATCAACTCGAGCTTTGTAGCAATATTTTTTAAGTGCTTGTGCGAGAAAAGGTAAATAAAAACAAAAATTAGATCCGCAGCTTCTTTTCAATGGATAGGGGGGCGTAGGTACTTAAAAAGAATATATAAATATATTGTAATGTTTTTCTTATTTATAAACAATTTTTACCGAGCTACCAAACATTCGCATTCACCAAAACTTATAGTTCACGACAGGGCCGACTTCTGAATCACTTAGTAGTAATTGGAAACCACTTTTGGCATTTAAATCTACGAATTAAGGTGAGTTGAGTTGTCCAATTACAATCAAGCTCTTATTACTTGCAATTTTGTGTGTGACCTCGATTTTTTTCATGGTAGTGTAACTAAACTATTTGTTTGTAAATTAAAAACCACGATATTGTCTTCAAAGAAGCCCGCTTTACAACGTAGTAGGTAAACCAATAAATTTTATAGCATATTTAAAAAAAAACAAATTAAAGGTCTAATTATGCTTGTAATTAGGCTAGTAATTTTTATATAATCGTATCAGTAGCGTAGGAAGAAAAAGGAGAGAAATATCAATGACGTGCTGTGAAAATTTTAAATATTTGTTCTGGAAGTTCCACTAAAGCAGAGGTGGTGAATTCAAGAAGGTTCCAGAGTTGCGAACAGTTTCAGTATGTTAAAAATGCAATTAAAAATATTTTATTCGAAAAATTGATGAAGTCTTTGGAAAAAATTAACTATTTTGGTTGATGTATAAATGCCGATTGAATTTTGCGGTATATATGAATAGAAAGTATTCAAGAAATAATATTTCTGACTATAGGGAAATGTAAGGAAACCTTTTATATCCATTATTAAGACCCTTCACTCCATCAAGTAAAATAAATTGGTTCTCGAGACGTAACATACAGGTAGATTTTTAAATATAGAGTGTATAGAGGGGCTCATTGTACAGTATATATTTCAAACTTTCTAGCCCTGTATCTCAAAATCAAGCTGGGACACGGAAAAATCACAAAGTGAAATTTTTTTTGAACGAAAAATGTATTAAAAAAATGCTGCAATGTAAATAATAAAATATATATATATCCAGCTTTTAATTGAATTTGAAATGTTCATTTTCCGTTTGTTAATTTTTATAGGCAATATAATAATACCTTTTAGCAGAAAAATATTGTTTTAATAGTTTTTTCATATACTAGGAGGTTTCCAGATAAAAAACACACGAATCCAAATAGTTTTTCGTCTATTTTGTAGAGAGGCACGAATTTATAATGAGAAATAGTCTTGGATATTTCACATTCATTCCTTTATTAGCCAAAGTGTAATTTTGCTCTGTTTTATTTTAATTAGGTGAATAAAAGAATGGGTTAAAATCCATGGAAATGTAAATGCAGCGTTTGAAGAAGCCTTTTTGGAAAGATAAAAATTAATAATGCAGAAATGGAGCAAGGTATTACATATTTTCCATCCTCTAAAGAAATATCCGAGGAATTACGTGAAAAACTGTAAAACGAAAATTTTACAAAATCCTCGATGTTACAATACCAACAAATACCCGTTTTGTGACCCGATTTTGAAAACGAAATTAAAATTAAATGCAAAATGTAATATCCGGATGAAATGATAGATGGCGCTGGGAGCGGTAGCTTTGGGGTAGTTACAAATAAAGTGGATTTTGCTTGATTTAGTTAGTTGTGGTTCAGGAAAGAAAATTAGATAGAAATACGATATACTGCGGTTTAATCCCGAGCGAACGTTAAAGGGTTCATGTTATTGAGGAAATTAGAGGGTTAATTCAACAAAGATTTAATCAAGAATTAGAGGTTTTTTTTTAAAAACCGCCTCCCAAGTAAAAAAGGGTTAAATATTGTATACTAGACATTTTCCCGTTTAAAGCGGGATCGATTAGGTGGAAAAGAGGGTGAGCTTCTTCATTATTTATGTCCATATTTTTACAGATACAATTTTCTACTTCTGAAGGTGTATACAGTATCTATTATATGATTTGGTAGTCATTTTTTCAGAGATTCTACCTAGACAGTAACTCGTAATAACTGTAAGATTTCTTAAGACTTAACCAGTAAGAAGAAATTATCTAAAAGGAACGGACGTACTGCTTACTCTATTTTACTACACTTAGTATAAAAATAAGGTTTGGAGATTTAATTAATTTGTCCCCTAATTTAGTTTGAACAAAAATACACTAAGAAAACATTAAAAAAAACAAATAGAAAATCGTATTTTCCAAACTATTAAGCATAGATGTCTTGTCTCACCCTTTTGTGAGCTTTAAATAATGTGTTGGTGAATATGCCACAAAGGAATCGATCTGAGATATTCGAGAATATATTGTATCTTGGGGTATTGACAAATTCAATCTTTTGTTGTATTTTTGCGGACCCTAAAGTGACAATATATCGAGTAAATCGACCTTCAGGCATCCCTGGAACTTTTAGATAGTCGGATGGGATGGAAAATATAATATTTACGAGGTATTTTTTCCATTATATTTTATACAAGTTGGATAAGATTTAATTCGGGTGTAATATTTGGCATATTTTTGCTGTGGACTTCTACTAACTGATGTACTTTCAAATTATTGGCATATCAAACATACTTAAAGACACCAACGAACATCCTAGACTATAAACGTCAGGTGTATTTCATCATATTACGCGTCGTTTCTTTTCCGAATATTTCTTGTATACTTATATACTTTTCTCTCAACTCTAACAGCAACAACGCAACATTGATATAGAAGGGTCTTTGGCCGCACTTTAATTCAAGGCTAACTCGATGAACGAACGAGTCAAGTTCAACGAATAGAAACTAAGTACATACAAACACATACACTTGAAAGCAGTGACAGTACTTCCAGCTAAACAAAAAAGGAGTCCAATAAAAAAAAATGTATACAGGATGTGTCAAAAGTTGATAATTGGTGTGTTATTCAACCAATTTTTGTTCGGTATTATAGTTTCAGTTCAATTTATTTGATTTTTAGTTCAATTTGACGCATTAATTTATATAAAAAGACGAAACACACAGTAAAACCAAAAAAAAAAGTATAAAAGTAAAGACGAGTCGACCCTGTATAAAACAATTCCTCACTCTTTCTCTCTGTACTTCGTTTTTTATGTTTTATATAAATAGTGTACCCAGTATGGTATATACTTGTATATAATGGTCAGGATGAGATGGAATGTGAGTTCGAGGACGTCTTTGTTTAAAACCGAATACAAATTTTCAACTTTCAACCACTCAATCATATAAAGTAAGGATTTTATAACTTAAAATCCGACTTGGAACTTCCAAAATATGTTTAACGCTTGGCGGGTTCCAATTTTAGTTTAAGCAAATGCACACATTGCTTCTCGAGGTGTAATAATTTCGTATGCTCGATAACATACATAAAATAATATTAAATAAACTTTGAGAAGTGTGTTTAATTTATTCCTAAGGGAATTACCGAAGTTTATATATGAATTAACAATATTCTACAGTACGGTACTGTATTAAGCAGTAGGGTTCAAGGTCTAAGCAGTACTTCAAGCGAAGAATATATAAAAAAATAATTAGATCTAGTGGAAATGAAAATGTTAGTACCAAGGTCAAAGAATTTAGTTAGTTTGTTATAAATAATATGAAGCAACAAAATTATAATCTAAATTTTGCTCTACTGTCTTTAGAAGTATCACTTCCTCTATTAAATGTTACAAAAATCATACTAATGGTTATAATTTATGGCTTGCATATTTGCAGCGCCACCTAGCGGTACCAACTATGAATCTAACCCATCAAATATACTGAAACCTTTGTTTTTACATAAATTTTTCAAGATTTCTCTGAAAAATTAAACATTCATTCCCTAAATTTTTTCTCAAAGGCCGACAAAAAAAAAACAGAAAAATAGAAATAAAAAGGAAAGCATTAGTAAATTAAACCTTTCAACTGTATTAAATTTATTTAAGATAGAAGGAAATAGAGAGAGAGTTAGTGTTACAAAGGAGGATCTGGAAAATTATTATTCGGTCTTACAAAAACATGTGATTTTATAATACAAAAGAATTCTAGCTTTGACATGATGACGGGATAGATATAAGTTTATTGTTGAAGAGTGTATTTAAATTTATTGGTTGGCCCTGTCATAACCGCATCAAAAGATAGTATGGAGAAGCAATTACCAAGGACTTTAAAAGGACATACACCAAATAAATATTAGCAAGAAACTGTAACAAGTCGAACTGGTATAAATCCACCATCAGGAAAGGGGCACAGACTGATAAATGAGCCATGAAGCAAGCAACACGCAAAATTTGACATTATTTTTCCTCTTAAAACTTGAACGTTCCCTGTATAGAGTTATCGATGGAACTTTACCAATCTTATGATTTATAGGGATTCAAATTGGAGCTAGCGGATAAAGGAAGGAATTGATAAGGCTTTAATTTATTTGTAGTTTGACCTACTTTAAAAAATAAACTTCTTGTGAAAGTTTCCGAGTGGTGTGAATATTTTTATATATATCTTAATAAACCCTATTCGTAAGGGATGTAATGGATAATAATATTTTTTTTTGTCGTATATTGATACATCGACCGCGTTACGGGGCGATAAAGCTGTCAAAGTGTGAATGAAAACGTTTGCTCGACGGTCTAATTTATATCCATTAAAAAGTCATCAAAATTGATGTAGGAGACCCCCAGGAGCTGTCAGAACGACGCTATGTATTGAATTGGGATCCCCGAGAGATCTGTCGATGCAGTACATTATACAGGCTAAATTAATTAATTTTTGAAATATTTCTGATTTTCTAGAACCGCAAACCTGTCTATAAGCTTGAAATAATAATACGAAACGTTAATAATACATTAATAATAATAATATACTTAAAGAGAATTAAAAATGTATAAATTTTCATTAATAATGCATAATTTAAAAAATGTTAATATCTTCTTTGCGAATCTATGGTTTAAATTGAATATGTGTGTTTAATTAGTGTGAAGATTTAAAAAAGGATGTTCCCAGTTCGTTTACCCTTTGAGAATTTACGGAGCGTTGAGTTCTTACAGTTTTCTTCTTCTTTTTGTAATTAAAATTAATTTTTTTCACACAGAAAAAAAATACAAAGCAACTGGAATTGTAGCTTGAGAGAAATTTTTACTGTGTTCAGTGGATTTTAATATTGGAAATTGTTAATATTTAATTGGAAAAATTAAGTATTTATTATTATTTATATTTTTTTAATTTAAATACTAGATATTTTAAATTTTTATTTTATTTTAATACTGGAAATTTTTATCATTTAATTTGCAAAATTTAGTATTATTATTATTTATATTTATAAATATTTTTTAATTTAAATACTATATATTGTATTTTTTTTTTAAATTTTAATATTGGAAATTGTTAATATTTAATTTGAAAAATTTAGTATTATTATTTATATTTATTTAATTTAAATACTAGATATTTTAATTTTTTTTTTATTTTAATAATGGAAATTTTTATTATTTAATTTGCAAAATTTAGTATTATTATTATTTATATTTATAAATATTTTTTAATTTAAATACTATATATTGTATTTTTTTTTTAAATTTTAATACTTGGAATTGTTAATATTTAATTTGCAGAATCAAGTATTATTTTTTATATTTTTAAATATTTTTTTTAAATTTAAAGCTTCTGGAGAAGCTCCTCAAGATGGAAATAAAAAATTAAATAATATAAATAATAATAAATTAAACTTACCAAAATATTATCGTCAATAGGAAGAGAAGAATTACGTACCTGCAATAGAAAAATATAATGAAAAAACTATAAGTAAATTTTCAAAATTTTTATTCATTAATTTTTTTTTACCAAAAATTTCCCATATCCATTACCCTCCATAGTTTTCCCGTGAAAAGCATGGAGGTTTTAATTTCTTTTTTCTTCATCCCACTCATTCGATTTCTCACATTTTTTTCGCGTATATATATCTACATATAAACACGGCTCACACATATACAGCTTGCGATTCACTCAAATATTGATTGAAACGATTCTAGAATAGAAAATGACGGACTAGAACTACTGGTATGTAATTTGTAAGCGTAGAGAACAAAGGCAAGAAAAAAGATGGTGAAAAGGCTTGCCGCTGGAGAAAAATTATTCATTCGAACTGTAGATGGGATGCTTGTTTCTATACAAGAATCGATTTGTTTTCAAATTTGAGAAGAAAAAATTCGTATTCGCGATTCAGTTGGGTTTTTATTGTATACGTGTGATTTTATTTTAAAAATTTGGTAAAAATCTAGAAAAATTGTAGAAATAAGAAAAAAATTGGAAAAAATTGTACAAATATTTTAAAAATTGGGATAATGTGTGAGAAAATAAGGAAAATTGGAGGACTTTTTAGGAATATCAAAGAAAATTCACAAAAATTGGGATCTGAAAAAAAATAATTAGAAAAATTGGAGGAATAATAAGAAAATTGGATGAAGTTGTAAGAATATCTTGGAGGACAATAATATAGGAAAAATGTAGAAATAAAAATTAAGAAAATGTGTAGAAATATTCCAAAAATTGAGAAAATATGTAGAAATTTTCAAAAAATTGAAAAAATGTGTAGAAATATTCCAAAAATTGGGAAAATGTTTGAAAATATTCCAAAAATTGGAAAAATCTATAGGAATATTTCAAAAATCGAAAGTTGCAGGACAATTCATGAAAATTGTAGGACAATTCAGAAAAATTGGAGGAAATTCAGGAAAATTGTATGAGAACTGAAAAACAATAGGAGGAATAAACCGAAAATTGGAAAAACTGTTGTAGGAATATTCCAAAAATTGGAAAAATCTATAGGAATATTCCAAAAATCGAAAGTTGCAGGACAATTCATGAAAATTGGAGGACAATTCAGAAAAATTGAAGGAAATTCAGGAAAATTGTATGAGAACTGAAAAACAATAGGAGGAATAAACCGAAAATTGGAAAAACTGTTGTAGGAATATTCCAAAAATTGGAAAAATCTATAGGAATATTCCAAAAATCGAAAGTTGCAGGACAATTCATGAAAATTGTAGGACAATTCAGAAAAATTGAAGGATATTCAGGAAAATTGTAGGGGAACTTAAAAAATATGGAGGTATAAATAGAAGATTGGAGGAATACCAAAAAATTGGGGGAGTATTCGAAAAATTGGGAAACATTGTAGGAAAATAAAGAAAATTGAAGGAAAATTCAAAAAAATTATACTAAATTCAGAAAAATTGCAGGAAAACTGAAATTTTTTTTCGAAAAATAGGTTTAATGATGTTTCGACCACTAAGTTACCTTCTTCAGAAACTGACTTGAGCTGACCTTCAAAAAGTGCTTAAAATAATATAAGGAAACGTCAAAAAAAGATCGTTCAGATTAAGCTTTTGTTATTTTTTTGCTTCTAATCCGACGTTTTCAACAAAGAAATCACGTTCAGTATAAAAATATCGTGCAAGTTTTCTAATACGTGAGTCAAATCCACGGATTAATACATCTTTCTAGTCGACCAAAACTAACTGAAATCTTGGATTTATTCAGTTAGTAACAAACGGAAAACTTTTCAGATCTAAATTTGTATCGAGGTTTCAACGAAATTTGTTCACAAACCACCTGGAGGCGGAAACGTTAATTTCCAAAATTCCTCAAAGCCCTTAAAGCAAACCAAAGTTGGAGAAACAATAAAATATATAATAATCTGGAGATACTTAAGGAAGCCATGGATAATTTGGAGTAATTTATTGGTACTGAGATAATAAGAAACCTTTAAAATGGAATTTTCAAAATGTAAAGGAGTCTTGGAGGATTTTCAATTAATAATTAATCAATCGGACGCCTCTGTTGAGGGGGTTTAGCGACCGGCTATTACCTCTAGCAATGGTAAGTTCCGTATCCGTCATCCGGCCGGTCGCTAAACCGGATATGAATTTATATGTACCATCTATACGCGAATTTATGTTGAATACTAATAGGAATATTTGTATTCATGAGACTAAGATTAGCCCTCCCAAAACGACTCCAGGCACTCGATTCTATTCAATTATTTAGGAAAATCCAAATGGATGGAATGTAGTTCCGTTTTTGGGGTATCGGTTTATGGGGTCTTGTTCGATATAATGACAAGAAATAGGAACTAATGGAGAGAATGGGGAAGTGGGTTTCGGTTTTGCGGAAACAAAATTTCAATTAGATTTTTAATAGATTTTTAAATACGATCTTTGGAAAATTTGTAGAAATATTCCAAAATTTGGGAAATTGTGCAGAAATATTCTAGAAATTGGTAAAATGTGTAGAAATATTCCAAAAATTGAGAAAATGTGTAGAAATATTCAAAAAACTGGGATAATGTGTAGAAATATTCCAAAATTTGGGAAAATGTGTAGAAATATTCCAAAAATTGAGAAAATGTATAGAAATATTCCAAAATTTAGGAAAATGTGTAGAAATATTCCAAAATTTGGGAAAATGTGTAGAAATATTCCAAAAATTGAGAAAATGTATAGAAATATTCCAAAATTTAGGAAAATGTGTAGAAATATTCCAAAATTTGGGAAAATGTGTAGAAATATTCCAAAATTTGGGAAAATGTGTAGAAATATTCCAAAATTTGGGAAAATGTGTAGAAATATTCCAAAAATTGAGAAAATGTGTAGAAATATTCCAAAATTTGGGAAAATTTGTAGAAATATTCCAAAAATTGAGAAAATGTGTAGAAATATTCCAAAATTTAGGAAAATGTGTAGAAATATTCAAAAAACTGGGATAATGTGTAGAAATATTCCAAAAATTTGGGAAAATGTGTAGAAATATTCCAAAAATTTGAGAAAATGTGAACAAATATTCAAAAAATTGGGATAATGTGTAGAAATATATCAAAAATTTGGGAGAATGTGTAGAAATATTCCAAAAATTGGAGGAAAAATCAGAAAATTTCGGTTTGGCGAAAACAAAATTTTAATTAGGTTTTCAATACTTTTTTAAAATACGATCTTTAAACAAGAATACTATACCAGTTGGAAAAGGATTTTGAAAATCTTTTCAATAATATAGGTCTAGTTGTGATTCTGTCTCTTTCCTTAGCATTTCATTTGGGGTATCCAGAAAAAATTTCCAGACACTTTAAATCCGTTTTCAAGCTGCCAAAAATATGAGACGTGCTTTAAACCTGATCGAAGAGTGTTGAGGCCAATAAAAATAATTTATTGATATAAAAAGGATAACAAGGAGACAAGAACTTTTTTAAAATTAATTAGATGTAAAAATCCTTGATTTCGTACAAAAACGTCCTCCTATCAAGCACTCTTTTAATGCTTTTTTCTTATTGGAAACCTCTCGAATTATTAAACGGCTTATTAAGTCGAAAGTAGGTTTTCCTCGGAAAATTTTTCCAATCCAGTTGGAAAAGTCACAGCGTTTTTAGGGGTTTAACGTTATCGAGAGGGTTTTCAATAATTTGAGAGTCAATTTGTTTTTAAATAAATAATAATATTCTACAAAAGCATGGTTAAGTACGTATAAGAAGCCACTTGATATAATATGTGAAGCTTTGTAAGAATTTATTCAACTATAATAGTATTAGACATTCTTAGGGCATTTCTGGAATAGACTTAATCCCTTGAAAATCCCTTAATATGATTATTTCCGCTAGTTTGATATCGTTTCAACCCTAAAGATGGCATTACTGAGATAATTCCTATAAACTTAAGGGAAACCCTTTGTATATTTTTATACAAAGTTCCAATTGGATAAAACAATCAAATAGGAATTTTAGTTTAGTTGTATTGTGAACTTGCCACAAAGGAATCGATCTAAGCAAGTTGAGAATATCTTGGGATATTGACAAATTGTATTTTTAGGGACGTAAAAGTGACACTATATCGATTAAATCAACCCTCAGGCATTCCTGGAATTTTTAAAGAGTCGGAAGGGATGAAAATATGAAATTTATGAAATATTTACTTTGTTATATGCTATAAAATAACAAATAAAAAAATAAAATGGATTTTGAGACAGGGGGACATCTTTTTTTTCTTATTCTAAAAAATTTATTGTGTCTTTTTCATATAAGATCCGTTTTAAAACGAAACTGGACTTTCTTCAAACACAATTATAACCTCAAAAGTTGATTCCTCTACGACGCCTTTGGATCCTGTTAGAGCATAGGGTGTGGATTTATCATGAAGCGGGTCTTGTCAAAAGTTGTGTTCAATCAAAGGGGCGGCACAAGAGAAATATCAAAGGTCACAAGTTAAACAAAAGCCGGACGGTACGAGATATGAACGAGAGCTTGGACGGTCGAAAATAGGGGTCGATGTAATGGGGGTGGTCGAAAGCGGAGGCTGGTGTTTTTTTGAAATAAACTATGGGATATGTACAGAGCCAGCTGCGTTGGAATGAATGAAGTATACTTTGGAAAAATTTAATAAGCAGAAGAAAAAATTTGTGTTGAGAGTTGAATAGTTGATATCTTATATATTTCCTGTAATAAAAAAGTGTATACTACGTCTATGTTTACTCGATTTGGCACCAAGCTAGGGATGATGGAAGTGTGACATCCCAAGATCACGAAGGAGATAAGCCAGTAAATATTGACAGAGTCGATGATTAGTTATAAATTTTCCAATATCCAATGTGGGGTTGTTTTGATATTCAATTTAATTGATATTAAAAAAATAAACAAAAAATTAAAATATTCAACAAACGTTTCGGGGTGGAATTTATTATCAGGAAACCTCGTATAAATACCTTTTTTTTAAATTTATTTTCGTATAAATTTTCCAAGGTTCAATTTGAAAATAACCTCTTTTAAATTTTCAAATAAATGTTCAAGTGGCAGTCAATGATTTGTTGCTTTCAATTAGTACATCCGATTTACTTGAATTTATTACCATTTGCGCGTGATCTTTTACATGATATTTTCTAAAATTTACCTTCGAAAGTGTAAGACGAAAATTCCCATTTCGTTTTGCGTGATAAATAAGTCTTTTCTTGACGTCTTAAAACATTCCCAGAGAAATCGATTTTCCAAATTTTGGTTCTTTAGCAGTTTTTCTTCATACTCACTACAGAGTATGTATATTCGACTGAATTTTAGGATCCCTTAAACCAGTAGTAACAATTTTACTATCGGTTAGTAGTTCATGCACGTAATGTATCTCTCGCGAAGGGATTTTTTAATGGATTGAAAATTAATAAATCAATGGTCGGTAAGGTTCTACGTAAATGATTCATACTTAAATGGTTTTATAATCTTTATAAATGTTTAAATCAAAAATAAAATGCAGTGTATAGTGATCGATTTGACATTGGGGTTTGTAGAAAAAAATTTTAAAATAATATTTATCCGAACATCTGTCAAGAATATAGAAAATAAAATTAAAGTTATTAAAATTTAATTACCAAGCTAAGAAATTTTATGGTTGCAAGTATAGTAAATAGAGTAATAAAAATGTGGAATTATTTCTTCTTGGCTCGAATAATTTAAATTTAAATTCAATAACTGTCGTGGCATGCAGCCAAAGTAGTTGTTGCATGTCAGTTTTTTACAGGAAACTGTAATTTAGAAAATAATTACAAATAAATGGCAAAATTAATAAATTTATTTTTCTCGTTAAAGAACAAAACTTTTGTTTTCTTAAAAAAATAGTATGGGGAATTAATTTTTTGTTTTAAAATATATATTTTTATTTTTTTTATATTTATTTTTAAATATATGAATAAATTAATAAAAATAAATTTTGTTAAATACCTAAATAAAATAGTGGGCAATTTTTTCGGGTTTAATTATTTTAAATAATAAAATAACATAAATTTATATTCCAAACTTACAACACATATATGAAAAAAAAGGAAAAAAATACAATAAAACATTTCACTTGGAAAATTCTAATTTTTTTTTCAAAATTTTCAAAGTGAAACAATTTAACTTGAGAAAATAATTATAAAAGTTAAAAATAAATGGTAAAAATAGTGAAAAATAATAAATTTATTTTTCTCGTGAAAAAATAGTATGGGGAATATTTTTGTTTTAAAATATAGTAATATTTTTATTTTCCTTATATTTATTTTCAAATATATATAAAAATTAATAATAATAAATTTAACGATTAATTCTGCTAAGAAAAAATAAAATACTGAGCAGTTTTTTATTTTAAATAATTAATATAAATTTATAAACATATATTTGAAAAAAAAAATTTGAAAAATTCTACTTTTCTTTTTTATAATTTTTAAAGTGAAACATTCAACTTTTTCAATTGAAAATACTAATCTATTCTACATTTTTCTAGAATAAAAAAAAATAAAATTTTTTTTTAAACATCTAAAAATATAACTTACAAGCAGTTTAAATGGAACGAGCCACAGAGACACAAAACAGGATTACAACACCAATGTAGACAAAAAGAGTCTTACCATATCGTAGGCAAACTTTTCGGGGGACGTGACCAGTGACGGGTTGTCAAAATAGTTGATTTCCGTAAATCGATTGACAATAAGAGTACTCGGAGCAGTCAAATGATGATTACTGTACATGTGCTGGGGGGCACATTGGCCGCAAGGACAAGGTACAGCAGGTTGAGGTGCGTATGCAGGAGGGATCTCGGGATAAGGAATAACAGGACACAAGGGAACTACGTAGGGATATTGTCCGGGAGAGTTAAAAAAGTACGTCGTGGTTGCTAATATCGCAAGACGCGATTTAAAAAACTCCTAATTATCGATTTTTTTTTCTTAAATATTATTATTTAATCAGTAGCGCGCTATACTGATTTAAGATTGTCTATTAAAAAGATTGTCTCAATTTATATGATTGTATTTTTTTATTTTGATATAAAATTTGATTTTTTTGCAATTAAAATATATTAATATTTCTTACTTACTTTTAGGTACTACAGATATGTCCTTTTTTTTACACAAATATTATTCCTAAAATTTAAAATACTGAATTTTTCGCACACAACCTTAAGAGGAAAAAATTGAGATTGTCGAGATATGTTTTTTTTTAATAATTGAAACTTGTAGGTAAATGTGCCAAGTTTAAATTCTAAATTTCGAAAAAAATATTTATATACACAGTGATTGTCTTAAAAGTTAAAAAAACCCACTAATAATATTGACTTTTCGAGTAGTTAAAGGTACAAATATTGCACAGAGCCCTTTTAATTTGAAAAAAAAATATTACACTTTTAATTTATATAATATATAAATATACAGGACGGTCTAAAAAAATTCCAACTTCTAGTCGGAAAATTTTAACTATAGTCTACAACACACTTATTTACCTTAAATATTAGTTGATTGTCAGTAAATTCTTGGACAAAAGACTGTTTGGTCTTTGCCTTATTAACGAACGCCAAACTAAAAATTGTTTTGTACTACAAAAAATTTTACACGTTTATAATTTGTCAAGTGAAAGTGGAAAAAATGGTACGAGAAAAAGGATAGTGAAATATAGGCAAAGATTTTTGATTCGGGATTAAAAAGTTGGTGAGCTGAGTTCGTACAGGAAGTGTTAGACTGTAAGAAATTTTAGACCGCCGCACACTAAGCGAATTAGGCCCGGACTGTTGGATGGAACTCGCTGCGTTCCGGTAAAAGAGTAGCGGATACCAACGCGCGCACGCGTATCGATAAGTCGAGAGACTCGCTATGCCCCTATCACCCCCACCCGAGGACACCGTCAATACAACCTGATGCATGCGGGTCGCGGTGTTGTCGATTTTTCTAGGACAACATCGTATATGCGACTTGTTGATTATTTTTAATTGAAAATTATTATTTTTATATTGAAAATTGAGTTATTTGATGACAAATTGTTCCAAAACGATGTTTATTAATTTTTTTCATTTTTTTAAATTTTTTAAAATTTTTTTTCAATTTTTTCTATTTTTAATTTCATTTTATTTCAGTTTTTAAACGTCACTCCAACCAATAAGGTTGTTAGCGACGAATAGGTACATGTTTATAATTATTAGCACATTTTTAATATTTTTTTTTCTTTCTACCTTAATATTTTTCATATAAAAACATTTAAAAATTCGTAAAAATTAGTAGAAATACACTTACTATGGGTACTTTCAAGTTTTGATGTTTTTACTTAATTATTTTTTTTTGTTTTCCAGAAAAATCAAAATTTGTTATATTTAAGAAAATTTTTGGGATTTTTTAAATTTTTTTTTTATTTTCTACATTTAAAATAGTTTCAAAACGAGCTGTTTTTTGAAAAATATAAAAATTTTTATAGTCAAACAATGGAAAAGACCAATAATCCAAAAAAATCTGAAAACTTTAAAATTATATATTATATTTGTTTAATTATATGAAAAATATATTAAATTAAATAATTTTCAGTATAGCTATCGTTATATTAAGCTTGTTGAATAATAAAATATTATTTTCGATAAAAAAATATTTTCAAAGTATATTTATGAAACTAATCTGGCAACGTCGCCAACACCGTTTACAGGTAGACAAGGTAGAGAGAAGCAACAACTCTCCATCAGCCGCTGTGCCAGAACAGAAACACCAGAACGTCAATGTATTGCCAACTAGTTGCTCCTGCTCTTTCTGATGCTGTTTCGAATCGTGTCAAGGAGGTTGGAAGTATAAGCGCCGCCTCTGATTCACGTACCCCCCGTCGGACACGCGCCGCGATGCGTTTTCGATTCCCGCCGCACTCCGTCGACCGCGCCGCCTTCATATTTGTCTTTTTTCACGTTTCCCCTATTTTTATTTTATTTCCAGGTAATTTTTCGATGAGCTATATATGACGTAAAGGTTAGTGGGGGTCGAAAAAAGGGTATTTCCAATTTTTTTTTTTTTAATTTTTTTTAATTTTAAAAGTCATTTAAAATTTAGTTTTATTCTCGAGATATGGTGCTATAAATCTAGAAATTTTTATTGTTTCATATCAGAACAAGATTTTGGTCGCAACAATAATCAGTAAAATAATCAGTAGCGTATCATTTCGTAGGGGTTTATATAAAAATATTTCTCTATAGACTTCACTTCACTACAAACAGTTTTATCACAAATGCTGTCTCATTATTCAAGGAAAAGTTCTATATTATTTTCCTTAGGAACAACTGGCGTTGATGATGGGAAATTTGATAAAACATGGCATTTTGGGGATATAATTCAAGAACTTTAGAATTAAATGTAAACGCTATCTCATTTGTTTACATGTTCTAAGACAGAGAAAAACTTTACAAAAGCATCATGTCTGGTCAATTGAAAGTTAAATTAGTTTTGGCAAACAACATTTTGTCTGACACAGTAAAATGCGTTAAAATCATACAAACTGTCATCTCGGAACTCGTCAGCATGTAAGAAAGAGGCGAAAAGTAGTTTTGACTTTCTTTCTCTAATATATACAGAAAAACGTGAGATAATTTATTCCCGATTGTTCTGGAAGATCCGCAAACGCAAAGAAGGTAAATTCAAGAAGTTTCTAGAGTTGCGAAGTACTAACTTGCCAAAGTTTATATAAACGTAACTGATGTTTGATGTATAAACATTCAATTTGGTAGGTGGGTCTTTGTTTACTTAATTAAGAAGTAATTTAACTTAAAATATACATATATACGTACAGGGTAGGTCACAGTTTCCTTTTCGAATAACACCAAGTAGAACAAGATAGTGAGATATTCCTTATTTCTTGGGACCGGACGGAGAGAGCAAAGATTTTTTAAATAATTGTGGGGTACCTCCCAAGTTTTTGGTACGAATTCCTGAGACACCCTGTATACTAAAGTAAAGAGTCAGTTTTACCATCTAAGCTGCGTCTCCGAAATTGCCTTGCTGTTTTTACAACCTGGTATTAAGGGGTTTCAATCCAATATTTACAAAGACGCCTACAGGTGCGTGTAATGTGGTCATTTAACCTGAATTTTATACAAATACAGTCGTTTGCTTGTCACTTTATGAACTACAAGAGAGTAAAAGATGGTTTCTTCCTCTCCCTAACAAAGATTGAAAAGTGAGAAGGAAATATGTCGTTTATGTTTTCGAGATTACGTTCTACCATGAACGTAGGCGAAGATAATACAAAAAGGATATACATTTGGAAAGTCTAACCATAATTTGAAAAAATTATCGACTTTATTTCATGTCAAGTTTTATTATTTTGAATATATCGTTTTCCCAGCTCTAAAATATATCTATTAAAGATAGGTATAAATAAATAGATGGTAAGTTTTAAACCCCATTTTACCTGACCCTTCCTAACTAATCCAAAGACATCTTTTAAGAAACAATTTTAGACTACTTTTGCCCCTAATTTTGAAAATAACATTTCCAGTACGACAATGCCTCGTCTCTTACACGTTTTATAGTATTTTTTAGGCCAATATTACGCTTACCCACCCTTCTTCGAAGATCATTTGCTATCTTATAGGTTATGTTTATGGGTAAATAAATATTACAAATTGCCATTTGCCGAGCTCTTATAGAATCGCGAGCACATAAAGCACGATAGATGATGAAAGTCATAATTTATTGACTGGTTTTGTCGAAATTTTTGTGATGAGAAATACGACCGAAATATTTGAATAAATAATATTTTGATTTAACAAGATGATGAGTTTTCTATTGGATAATAATATGAATTAAAACACTGTACTGGATGCTCTCCAAATCTACAAAATAAATATTCGTCCAGCGATTGAGATAAAATTAAAATTTCATTGTTAATTAGTTGCAAGTTGATCTGCTTTCTGGTTGTACGTTTTGCGGCTGCTTTTAAAACCGAAAATTGAAATTAGAGTTGTCACTAACATTTTATGACTCTGGGTTGTATTTTTTTGTAATTCGCTTTAGTTGAAAAACAAAGCTTGTTCGGACAATTGTTTCGGAAAAATATACTATTACCTTTTAGTGCTGTAGGCCATTTTTTTTTTAGGAAAAAAAAAGCAACAAAAACATAATAACTACAACAGATGTACAGACAATGCCACAATAATAAATTATAATTGTCCATTTTATTTCTGGAATGGAAATATGATCACAGAGCAATAAACAATTAACATTGTTTTTGCCGTTTGCGTTGTCCGTCATCAGGAATTCATGCAATCATGCGGAAAATTAATATTGAATAATATAAAGCATTTTATTGAGGACAATTTTTGTAAAATGTCAACTAGTTGTTGCTGTGTAAAATAAAAATACGAGGGAAACCAAAAAAGTGTTGCATCAAAAAATATACCATCATTATTTTTTGGGACACCCTGTATATATATTTCTATTTTCCCGCAAAGTGCTATTTAATATCATGGAAAATGTAATCATATCACGTAGAGTGTCACTAACGATCACGGAAATTTCATGCTTATAATACCAAATCATTTTTCATATCGAATTTTCCAAGAATTCTGGACGTCCAGTCTTCGCCAGACTCTTCTCTATAGGTGACTATTGCGTTTGTGCCTCTCTAATATATCTCTAATGGTTTCCCAATAGACAGGTGGGGTCACGGATATCCGGAGAAAACCACGAACGGAGATTTTTAATATTTATAACAAAATATATATAAAAAATAATTGTTTTGTGTGGAAATATGAGAAATAATAATAGTATGCTTTGATTTTTCGAACTGTAAATGTTTAGTTGACAGAATAATTTTCAATTTTAACAATTTATTTAAAAAACAAACATTTTCCATTTGAAATTATTCATCTATGTATAATATATTATTAAAAAGCATTGGGAAATTCAATGAGTGTAAATAACCGTTATTTTATATATAGAGTGTTTAAAAAAAAAGGACCTGGTACAAAACTTCAAAATAAGATGCAGACATACCTTTCGTAGCGTCTTTTTCAAAATTCTCAAGTTATTCAGTAAAATAGCAAATAAAATACCCAAAAAATGTGACAAACGTTGAGTTCCCATTCGGTCCAATCCTGTATGGGTTTCCATTGCTTCCTGTTTTACTTTGTATGGCCTGGAGCGATGTTCCCCAACATAAAGGAGGTTAATAAGACTAGTTTGTTGTGCATATGTTATGATAGTTTGATAACTTTACAATGTACCCAAATTAAATATTTATGATGAAAGCGATATTAAAAATTCAAAAGCACACACTATTATTTATTAAGGATTAAATTCCCCAAAATTTCCGTGTTCTTTCATGTATGTATTCAAACTACACCCTCCAAATCCTTTTGTGAGAATAATAAACATTCTGCTATTATTTTAGGTCAGGTGGGAATAATTTTTACGTGGTGTTTACTGTCTTCATGTTATTTTTTAACCCTTGTACTATAATACACAGGGTTAATTTTTAGTTGAGGGGGTTCTGAATTACGCAAAAACATGTTTAATGAGAGCATGCCAGAATGGAAAACAATTTTATCCTTACGAAATTTAAAATTCAGTTTCTTATAAGACTATACATCCTTTTCATTATCCTTTACATATTACATATTTTCTGCACTGTAGAGAGCATATATTTGAAATAAACCTCCTTGAATTATTCCCTTTATATAAAATAAATTAGCATTTCGGCCTTTATACATCCTTACAGTGACTACTTCAATAGAACTTAACTAAACTAGTAAGTTTATAATTTAATCTAATATTCCTTACATGCATCCAGACAAGAAAGCTGTGAGAAATTTGTTAAATATTATATACAGGGTCTTTCATAAAACTGTACAGTATCAAACAAAATTGATAGATTTTTTTCTTCTTTTTAAATTGAATGAAAATATGAAGGAAACTGCGCTGTTTACTTGTTTGAAGTTGAAAACGTTTAAAACTGTCCTTTTTGACGAAATTTCTGATATGCCAGAACGTAATTCCGTTTTCAATTAAGATTATTTCGATGTAATGAACATCTCTAACAGATGGCGCTATTTCGCATGAAGAGGATTTAATGAAATCCTTTTTGAAGGGAACTATATATATTTATTTTGTACATATTTTAATATGAGTAGGTAGAGGAATTCATTTCGAAAAATAAATAATTCTTAACAACAAAAGGAAAATGCTGTTAATAAAATCTTAGTTAAAATTGGAAGATTTTGAAGAAAATCTTTTGGAAATGATATAGAAGAATGACCCAAGTCTTAGAGTGGTTTCAGGTAATAACTTATTATTCTCCAAAAATATAAGTACGACCCTGTCACGGGGGTAATACTTTTATGGCTTTATTGCCAGTTTCTTAGATCAGGGACGTCTAGGTATACTCATTACTCAAAATTGTAAAGGGATATTTCGAAATTAGTCCATCTACATAAAATCATATTGGATTTCTATACGATATTGGATAATATTCATATAATTGTTGAAGATAATTTGAGATGATAGCATTAGATTACTTATCTCTGAATATCTCTAGGCTACTTCTCGGTATTATGGACCTAGAGAAAACGACCAACGATATCGGTCTCAAAAACACAAACACACAACTGCATTAAAGCCCTACTGGAAATAATGTCTATGGTAATGAATATTGTTTTAAAATAATCAACAATATATTACCGATGTAACAAAAGGGGATATTTCTATTAAAATAACAATGTTAATTATGTTCGAAAATGGATAATTACATTTCAAATTGGATATTAATACCCACCGATAATTTACCAGCCAATAATCGAGATATGTGTACATTTTCATATCCTACTTTAATTGGAATTCATTTTATTTGTTACAGAAATATCAGTGGCGTTGTTGATATAGGTACTGAGCTAGAACCAGGTTAGTATATCTACTGAGCTAGAACCAGTCTGGTATATCTACTGAGCTAGAACTAGTCTAGTATATCTACTGAGCTAGGACCAGTCTGGTATATCTACTGAGCTAGAACCAGTCTACTATATCTACTGAGGTAGAACCAGTCCAGTATATCTACTGAGCTAGAGCTAGTCTAGTATATCTACTACACAGTTACAAAATATTAGATGGTATAAATGTAAACATTTTAATAAAGGACTCTTATAAAATCACTTAACAAACAACTTTTGCCTGATTATTTCACATTAAACGGAGCTCAATATAGGAGGAGGTTAATATTTTCCACTTTTTCTCTAGATTTGAATAATTTTTCGAGTCCGCTACTACCTTTTTGGATGTGTTGCTTGAGATAAAGGCTTAAGGATATGCAAATTCATGCTTTTCTATGTAACTAGGCAATTTCTTAAACTTATCGAGATTTTCACTAGTTTTTGATTTTATATTTCATATAAATTCAAATTTATTGAATAAGAGAAGATATAAAGTTCATACAATTCCCTTCTTGTTATCGTTTAGGTGTTTTATTCGCCATTTTGACATACAGCTAACCTTAAATTTCATAAATAAAATCTTCAGGATCGTATTCAAGCAAATTCGGAAAGGCTATGAAATTGATAACGAAAGGTACGTCCGCATCCCATTTTGAATCTTAATTCCTACTTCATATAGAATGTTTCCTCATTTAATCAACCTGGAGTCGTTATATACGAAACATTTTCTTGAGGAAAGCCTTGAAACTTCATTTTAATGATAAGAGCTTATATGTTCCCCGCCTGATGCATTAAATAGGAGCTACGACGTTCCAGTGGCGCACAAGTGAAAATTATCAACATTTTATATCACGTAATTCGTGAGTGTTTTTAATATTTTTTCTTCGACCATTTTTCAATTGATTTTTTTCTATTTATTTTCGAAATCTCGTTTGAAATTAATGAAATTCTTTTTTTCCAAACCACACCACAAACATTCATCCACCCTCCGCTGCACTCTACTGTCGATAGTTTGTTGTTTATTATAAACACGTTTTCGGGAAATTGCTTGATCTGCTTTTCACGTACACTCTTCGCGGAAAAGTTTTCCGTTAATAACACATAATCTTTCGAACCTTGAACCGTTTTGGAAGGGTATGAATTCCAACTTTTTATAACTAGTTACACGCGGTCTGAATTAAGTTTGCCTTAGGCTTTGAAGTGTTATTCAATGTCCTTCGTGGCATTTGGCCAGGGAAGTAGTTGTTACATCTTAGTAAACGGGCTTTGTTCTTTAAGGACTAAGGATTGAGGACTATTACGTTAGGAGTATCTTCATATTTGTGCTACATTTTTTTTCAAGACATTATATTGGTACATGGTATTGTTACGTCAAATATGACATTTGCTATGGTTGCGCAAGTAATTTTTTTGAAAATAAAATTTTCTCGCATGGATTTTGAAACGTCCTGTATATACTTCGAAACATTCCCCCCTTAAATTTAATAAGAAAACTTTCGTCAAATCCTACATCACGATGAAACCCAATTTATTCCAAATAAAAGTGGAAGGTTAGTCCTCGAGAGGCATAAAAACCTCTGCATAGATTATTCGTATTAAATGTTTGACATAAGACGTAAGTTAGGTCCTTTCCTATTGGGATTCGTATATATATATATATTTCGACGAAGAAGTGCGTAAATATAAGGAGGGTATATCTTGACAGGAGCAGAAGGAGAAATCCTCGGAAATATACGTCCACGTGACGTTTTTGTTCTGATTTCTTTGCTTTGTCGTTTTGTTTTTGTTTTTTTGACGTAAAGTACCCAATTAATGTATCGCGATCAAATTTAATTTTTAAGTGACAACCTGTATACACTTCATCATTATAAATCGATCTGCCAAGACCGAGAGCTTCGTTGCTTTTTTTTTTGTTTTCTTTTCGAAAATTGCGAAATTTTTATTTGCCTAGAATAAAGTTTGACATTATCGAAGTAAGCCGATTCTATTTTAAAATATAATCAATCACACCTTGAAATATCCAATCACACCTCAGAATAAATGTTTACACTAACTTAAAAAGGAAATAAATCGAGTTTTCAATAGAAAATCAGAAGTGGTATTATTTTTTTCTGGTATGCCACTGAGCTAGAGCCAGTCCAGTATATCTACTGAGCTAGAACCAGTCTAGTATATCTACTGAGCTAGAATCAGTCTAGTATATCTACTGAGCTAGAACCAGTCAAGTATATCTACTGAGCTAGAACCAGTCAAGTATATCTACTGAGCTAGAACCAGTCTAGTATATCTACTGAGCTAGAACCAGTCTAGTATATCTACTGAGCTAGAACCAGTCCAGTATATCTACTGAGCTAGAACCAGTCTAGTATATCTACTGAGCTAGAACCAGTCAAGTATATCTACTGAGCTAGAACCAGTCAAGTATATCTACTGAGAAAATAGAAAAACAGAAGTGGGATTATTTTTTTCCCGATATCCCACTTCTGATTACCCAGACCGGTCTATACAAATCAGTAATCACAAGTTAAATAATACAATGATGATGGTGGTAACAATTATTCGGGCTTGGAAACAACAGTGCCTATGATGTTTTAATCATGGCGGTTGATAATAGGCCCTTGTTATCCTTTCGTTGCCATTGTTTGATTTAATCTGGAATATAATGTATGCCCACCGCTCACTCGACATTCACGTCTACTTTTAACAAAAACACATCAATTTTCTTTACCATGGAAAATCCCACCAAAAATAATAATAAAAAAAAATCTAGCGAGGACGTTAGATCCAGGGATTTCGATCGGGTCCAGACGGAAAACTGGTATTAGACGTCCATTCTTACCTGATCCTTTTAGAGAACCCGAAAGGACATAAAAGGATATTCTTCGTCCCTTTTAACGTTGAAAAAAAATTCGAGCGAGGAAAATAATGGCGAGAAATCGACTTTTGATAATATATAATTGTTAAAGCAAAATGGAGAATATAATACATCCAATAACCTTCTTGGAGTGCGTCATCAATTGTGACGTATATCCGGCTTTATTTGCAATTTTGACATATAGCTAACCTTAAACTTTATAAATGTCAGTGGGACAGTAGAAAAAGATTCAAGACACAATATCGCTAAAAAAAGTACGTCTGCGTCTTATTTTGAATGAAATAGGCCAACTAGTTCTAGCAATAGCTTAAATATATAATTTGCATGTTTTTTTAGTGTATACTTTTGAAAAGAAAGGATATTTTTATCCTTGAATAAAGACAGAACGGTCAGCATGAACGGAAATGAGATTTTCGATATCAATTCCACGCCGAGCGTAAAATACAGAGCGAAGCGTAAAAAAACGGATGTGTTCCTGATATTTCTCCTGGAAAAAATCCCAATTTTCAACCTATATCGAATAAAAATTCTATTGAAAATGTATTTAGTTTGTTATAACTAAAATTTCAATTGGCGCAGTCGAAAGGATTGACGGGAATTATTTTACGAATAATTCCCTACACCGAAAATTATAATTCAAACGAAATATTGTCAATTAGAGGGTATTTTGTCAAGGGGGTTGCATGATCAACAAAAAAAAAACAATCAGATTTTGTCCATTTCCTACAAAATAATAATAAAAATATCATTCAACAAGCATATAATGATGTGACATTAACACCTATGTGAAAAACAGCTATTATATACGAGTAGAATACTATATTTTGTCCACGACTATGATATCTTAATAACCTGATCGCGGTGAAAAGTTTTATTTGACATATTGGGTCGTTTGTACGTCATTATACTTGGAGAAACTCACGCAAAATGTTGAAATTATAGTGAACAAAACTCCTAATTGACAAATATTTGTGGTAAACCGACTTGGACACAATACCAAAGGATCTTTCTAAAAGGCAATTGAGTAGTGTAGTTACCCGCCGTTAGAGTGAGGAAGCAGAGCACTAATTACGTTCAGCATATTTATTTTATTGCTCTAATCTGTCGATTTGTTGTTAAGGAATTTCCCATTCATCCAATATTAATACAATATCCGATTGAGCACGAAATGTTCATATGTAGCTGATTAATTGCGTTTTCTGGACTGGTGAGATTGTAACGGAGAGGTAGAGGTACACATTTAATATTGATAGATATGTATATGCCATGTTCAAGTACGTTGATTGAAATTTTGTATAGTTAGCCTGAGGGCAACGCTATAGCTATTTCGTTTCAATAGTCTCCCAACTCTATTGATTCATTTTTCCATTTCTATACGTTGTATTTAACTAAAATTTCATAAATGAGGCTTTTACTTGATTCAAAATAAGATGCAGTCTTGCCAGGATAACCTGGACGACCCTGGGAAGCTGGCGGCGAAAAAATATTTGGCTATGACCAGGAAAAACGTATGTTTAACTGTCAACTAAGGAAATACCTCCATACTATGGAGCTACTGGACACACCTCTATGGAGGATGTGTTAACAGGCAGATGAAGCTGTCAAGCATGTCTTATCGTCAATAAGAGAGTGTGTGTTCGGCGAGTCTTGGCCTAGAGCTGCCGATATAAAGGAGATGTCCCCTAGTGACCTTCCTGGGAGGACAACTCCTCGCTTACTCTCACCCTGCCTACTTTACAGATACAGAGTGAATTAAAAATCAATTCCCTACTAAATATTTACACAATTAACAGACCTTCCAAGTAGTTGTTTGTTGTTTGTTCTTCCCGCGTTTGGGGAAAATTTCTTATCTCTAATCTGATACTCTTTCTCCTAATTACTCGAATTGGGTTTACATTGAATTGTTTTCCTCTTGCGCGGATTCAATCTTTCCAGTTAAACTGTGTGTTGTTAATTCGTAAAATATTATTTCCGAGTAGCACTGTAATTCTACATGTAACCAGTGACGTACGAAATTAATTTTCAACCGATTTAAGAGATAATTTGAATTTATTACTATTCTAACTTAGTATATAGACGTTTTGGGGATGTTTTATAGATGAAAATAATATCGAGTACGCCAGTGGATCGTAAAACTTGTTAAAGTAAACATACGTATACGAAATAAAACCGCTAAACGACGTAGATGTCGAGACAAAAACAAGTTTGCTTAATTTTATTAGCAATCGAAATTAGCGAGTTGCAATCACGACAACTTAAACAAATAAAGAAGGAGATAAGCTTGGAGATTCTCGAGATAATTATTTTGTCCCGTTTTGTCTTTAGGGCCCTAATAGTTTGCTAACTAAGGGCGTAAAGAAAACAATTTCTCCACAACTAAATAATAACTCCCAATTATCATTTATAAATTCAAGAGACGTATTCCTTTTTGAAAATAAACATGCTCTATAGCCTAGTGGTAGAAATAGTTGACTCTGGCGCGAACGATTGGGGTTCGACATTATTTTTTAGTTTTACTGGGACACCCAGTATAAAAGAGTACAAAATATGTAAATTTGACTGTAGATAACGCGATAATAGGCAATTTCTAGACTTTAGGGCAACTCTGTATGATAATATTAACTAAAATACGTAGGTTAAGAGTACTATTTGTAGTTCCTGGAAACAATGAGGGATTTTCGCCTTTCAAAACGTTGAAATCATGCTAAATAATTCGCCTAACCTTACCGGAAATTTCTCCACCAACTTTATCAATTTATAAGGGACCATAAAACAACTATACCATAGCAAGACTAACATTAATATCAATTAAATCGAAATTATGATAAACTAACAAAGCATTTCAGTTGTCTAGTATTGATATTAAGAATATCGATAATAATTTTATACAAATTAGTGTCCCCTGTATATTTAGCCTAAGGAATAGAGGGGTTGTTTACTAAAAATTAATACATCAAATTGCTTTGTCGGTGGAAATAGAGCCCGGAGGAGGAGAAGAACAAAGCCCCTACCGAATTTGCGGTATATAAGCATTACCAGTAACTGAAGATGAATTATTAAATTTAATAATGGGCTGTAAGCGGTTTGACGCTCATACAGGAATATCCCGACGTATCCTTGCTTTAACCTTTTACCCATCATCGGGAAACGGAAACTGAACTTTTGGTAAGTTCTTGCGAAATTATCTACATACTAAGTTTTGACCTCTTATAGAGTATCCGCATAACTGCGCCAATTATAGTATCGATCTTACAGGAAATATACTATTTCATTTCTGATGTCTATAGGTAGATTTCAAGTTGTTAATGGGGTGTATAAAGGGTAATTTTTCAAGGGTTCAAATACAGGGTGTCCCAGGAGTACGTACCAAAAACATGGGAGGTAATAGAATGACTAAAAATAGTGATAATATGTAATTTTTTTCTTTACGCCCTTCGGTTAGTCAATTTTTTGCACTAAAAAACCTCTCCAGACGAATTTTGAGCAATTTTTATGCCAAAAACGTATTTTTTGTCGATAATTTTGAAGCAAGGGAGGTATGGAAACATTTAATGTAAACTGCTTTGTGCTAACTTCTTTCCTGGTCGGAATTATGGACTCAAAATACACTGGATTATGTGAAATTTTTCGCTAAGTCGATTGCCGAAGACTAGAACGTTCTATCTATCATATTAGTCAAGTTATGAGCACTTTTAGTTTTGAAAAGTGGATTTTCGAAAATTTCATGACTTCATTTGAAGGAGAAAAAATGATTTTAGACAAAAACAGACTGTGGCAGTCGATTTTTCGCATCAAAAAACCCCTCCAGACGAATTTTTATATCAAAAAGGTAATTTTGTCGAAAATTTTGAAGCAAGGGGATAATTTCATTCAAATATTTTTAACCATTCACAAGATATCGCACTAATTAATCGCCCTGTATATAATTTCAGTTTTATTTATATTTTTAGCCCAACTTTTGTAGCTTCTACCCTTAAATGAAATTTAGGTATCTAAAAAAAATAAAAAAAGCTCGAATTTGAAACAAATACCTTGACTTCCAATAAAATATTTGTGAAGCATATTCCGGTGCACTCGGGTGAGTGAAATAAATACAGCCCTTGAGTACAGTAGCTACGAAAAAGTAGAATGAAAAAAAAAGAACGTTTCGTAGGGCGCCGAGTGGAAATTTATCTCAATAACAGCAATAAATCTCCACGGAGGCAAAATCAATTTGGATCGTGGACACATTCGTCTGTCCAGTGGAAACGAACTACATCAACAAATCCACCTTTAACTAGATCTCTGGTCTCGGAGACCGTGAAATATCAATTTATATATAAAAAAAAAGGGAAAAAGGACGAAAATAACATGCCTTGTTTTAATAGATTTCTGGATAGAAGTACCAAATTGTGATAAATAGTCTTCGAAAAACAATGGCCCCGAAAATATCAAATAACTTATTTTTTAACTATTCCACTTTCATTTTTTTTTCGTTAAAATTAGTTACAAATCAGCTGTTGAAACGAACCGTTACCTTAGAATGGATAAACCCATTCTCCCATCATTTTGCATCCGGAAAAACCTCGCGGGAACTGGAATTTCAGGCGATTTAGTAGGAGCGTTCCTTATGCGCCCATGGGGGACCATAGTTTAAACTGGAGAAGGAACATCGCGGATGGAAAACGTACGAAATTTTCATTCAGAGTTGGGAACTAGAGTAACAATTGTTTCAAACAACAAAATTTTTATTGTCTTCTATTGAGTCACTTCAAAATACTGTCACGAAATTTTCTAAAAACGTGACTTCATCATTGCATCGAATAGGGACTCGCGTTTTGCTCGAGGAGCACATTTTCGGGCTAATTGGTTATTGGACTGCTCCCAGCGATCTTATTGCCTAACCAAACTGACCCCAGTTGATCTATCCATGGATGTGCCAGGCTTTTACCTAGGAGGATCTACACAGTTCTTTACTAGATGATTTAAGACAGTCTTTTCTCAAAGAAAACGACAAAATTTGGTCCAAATCTTAACCTACTTATAAAAATAACTCTATTGAAATAACTATCCAGCTCTATACAATCGACAGTATAACGGATACCGCGTAATTCGACTAGTAACAACCCGTCACTGGCTGCTGCTTCTTCTTCCGCTCCGTTTTCTTCTTCTTCTTTTTGATTTATTTTCTCCGGTGTGGCTCTCCAAGCAACTTTCCAGACCTCGGGAGTGATTAGGAATGATGTGGGCAATTTGTTTTTGGATGAACTGGAAATCATTTGATATGCAGAGGTTTGCTAGTAGGGCAAGGCTTGTTGATTGCCCTGGAGAAGGATATTATTTATGTAAGGAAACGTAAGGGTGTGTGTGTGTGTGTTACTTTGAATTTTTTTTTGTTTAAATCCGTCGAAATCGGAATCGGAAATGAAATTAAAATTGCCGAAACGTAGTAAAAGCTTTGCGAGATTGGCATTTTTCGAGTGGATCGCTCTTTTATTTATGAAACTTTTAAAACTGTTTGAATTTCGATGCATTGTTGAGTCTTTGATTTAGTTTTTTTTATTTTACTAACGATCGTTGGTAGTATTGGATATACAGACATGTTTGCTTTTGTTTTTTTGAAATAGAAACAATTATTTTTATTACTGGAAACGCCCGATTTATTGTCCAGGGGTTGTTTCTATACAGGTTGTCCGTCTGGAGAGGTTTTTTGGTGCAAAAAATCGACTGGAAAGAAGTTAGCGCAATGCAGTTTACATTAAATGTTTCCATCCCTTGCTTCAAAATTTTCGACAAAAAATACGTTTTTGAAATAAAAATTGCTCAGAATTCGTCTGGAGGGGATTTTTGATGCGAAAAATCGACTGCCACAGTCTGTTTTTGTCTAAAATCATTTTTTCTCCTTCAAATGAAGTCTTGAAATTTTCGAAAATCCACTTTTCAAAACAAAAAGTGCTGATAACTTGACTAATACGATAGATAGAACGTTCTAGTCTTCGGCAATCGATTCATAATCCAGTGTATTTTGAGTCCATAATTCCGACCAGGAAATAAGTTAGCACAAAGCAGTTTACATTAAATGTTTCTATACCTCCCTTGCTTCAAAATTTTCGACAAAAAATACGTTTTTGTAATAAAAATTGCTTAAAATTCGTCTAAGCCATCTACAACCAATCAAAATTTCATTCAAATATCTTAAAACATCCACAAGATATTGGACTTCATCACCCT
Source organism: Galerucella nymphaeae (assembly GCA_963978555.1). Lineage (NCBI taxonomy): Eukaryota > Metazoa > Arthropoda > Insecta > Coleoptera > Chrysomelidae > Galerucella > Galerucella nymphaeae. Next base: position 18,280,005 of record OZ021713.1, read on the forward strand.
GCATACAGGATCTCCCAAATCTATTTCATTTTCCATTCAAACACTTTTAAAATCAATTATACTTCACTCCCTTCTTCATACCTGTCACCAATGTCAGCTAGGCATATCAAAGAAACAATAATTTTCCCAAAGTCAACCAAAACCAGTATCCCTTTTTCCTTATGACACAATGATAAATATCGCGACTAGTTTCTGCATAAGACTTGTCATTTATCTACCGATCTCCTTCATCTCCATCTGTCATTGCTTTAACGTCTGACGAATGAAAGGGGAAAGCGTATTATACAGCGCGTTGAATTTGTAACACAATTTAAGGATATTATCGTAAATTGTTTGTTTAAATTTGTACCTAAACTGAATAATTTTCTAGCTTACAAATCAATATCTAGCTCTAGCACACAAAATCAACAATATACAGATCGTTACGTAGTTTCTGGATTTCTAGCTCGTCCTTTTGTTAGATCTGTTGTTGGTCTGCGGTAGACCGAACGTTTTGCCCTTGACAGATCGCCTTGTACGCTGAGCCTGTCACATATCGGACCTTAATTGATCGATAGGTCGCTAGGGGGTACCCTTCGACCGACTAGAGAAACTCTCCAATGTTGGATGAAAATTTATGTTTTATGAATTATGTTGGTAGTTTTTTCACTAATATTAATGTTAAATTGGGAATAAATGATTGTAGATAATATACAGGATGTCTAGTAAATAAGTACTGTGAATTAAAAGCATGATAATACTTAGATGCAACTTTTGAAACGCACTGTATTGAGCAATGTTGATATTTAATTAGGCAAATTGGCATATTAGCGAAAAGGGCGTGGATTTCATATAATTGGAGCGGTCACGAAAGTATTCGTTGAAATTTACGATAAGTGTGTATAATGCTAGATTTAAATAGGTTTTTATAAGTTAATTAAGAGATTTTTTATGACGGTTATAAATTTTTTGAGTAATTTAACATTTTTTTATCCCGAAATCACACGAAATTTGGAAGCTATTTTTATACGCGATGTTCGTACAATTTGAATAAATGCCGCGATCTCCGAAATTCACTATTACGTCAATTAAATTTTGAATTGTCGACGATTTTCAAGCATTGTGACTGTGAAATGGTTTTTTAATTTTCCAATAATCACCGATGGAAGTGAAATAAAAGTGGATTTATTGTTTGAGCCTCTATACGTTTGTGGAAACTGTTCTTAAGTAACAACGAAAATCATATACAGGGTGGATTATTTAATATGAATCTTTGAATTAATTTTTTCAAAGCCGGTTCTAGTATTGAAGTTTAGCTAAGAGCAGTAGAATACATATAGGAAAATTATCAGCATTTGATACTTGTGAGATAATAAATAGTATTTTGTTAAAGAATGTCTTACCTTAATGCCTATGTGGATTGGGAAGTCTGCAGCTGCGGCTAGTGAAGGAAGTGATTGTATTCCTGGAACGATTGGGAGGGAACAAGACATCATATTGTCGACCTGGAACAAAAAAAAAACATTAATTTATCGATTATTTGGAATAAGAGGAGCTTTCGGGATTTTTTTTTGGAAAAAAATGGAGTGGATTATGTAAAATTTTCCGCAGAATCGATTGCTAAAGACTAGAACGTTCTATCTATCATATTAGTCGAGTTATGAGCACTTTTAGTTTTGAGAAGTGGATTTCGAAAATTTCATGACTTCATTTGAAAGGGAAAAAATGATTTTGGACAAAAACAGACTGTGGCAGTCGATTTTTCGCATCAAAAAACCCCTCCAGACGAATTTTGAGCAATTTTTATTCCAAAAACGTATTTTTTGTCGAAAATTTTGAAGCAAGGGGGGGTATGGAAACATTTAATATGAACTGCATTGTGCTAACTCCTTTCCTGGTCGGAATTATGGACTCAAAATACACTGGATTATGTAAAATTTTCCGCTGAATCGATTGCCGAAGACTAGAACGTTCTATCTATCATATTAGTCGAGTTATGAGCACTTTTAGTTTTGAAAAGTGGATTTCGAAAATTTCATGACATCATTTGAAGGAGAAAAAATGATCTTAGACAAAAACAGACTGTGGCAGTCGATTTTTCGCATCAAAAAACCCCTCCAGACGAATTTTGAGCAATTTTTATTCCAAAAACGTATTTTTTGTCGAAAATTTTGAAGCAAGGGGGGGTATGGAAACATTTAATATGAACTGCATTGTGCTAACTCCTTTCCTGGTCGGAATTATGGACTCAAAATACACTGGATTATGTAAAATTTTCCGCTGAATCGATTGCCGAAGACTAGAACGTTCTATCTATCATATTAGACGAGTTATGAGCACTTTTAGTTTTGAAAAGTGGATTTTCGAAAATTTCATGACATCATTTGAAGGAGAAAAAATGATCTTAGACAAAAACAGACTGTGGCAGTCGATTCTTCGCATCAAAAAACCCTTCCGGACAAATTTTGAGCAATTTTTATCCTAAAAACGTATTTTTTGTCGAAAATTTAGAAGCAAGGGGTAGGTATGGAAACATTTAATATAAACTGCATTGTGCTAACTTCTTTCCTGGTCGGAATTATGGACTCAAAATACACTGGATTATGTAAAATTTTCCGCTGAATCGATTGCCGAAGACTAGAACGTTCTATCCATCATATTAGTCGAGTTATGAGCACTTTTAGTTTTGAAAAGTGGATTTTCGAAAATTTCATGACATCATTTGAAGGAGAAAAAATGATCTTAGACAAAAACAGACTGTGGCAGTCGATTTTTCGCATCAAAAAACCCCTCCAGACGAATTTTGAGCAATTTTTATTTCAAAAACGTATTTTTTGTCGAAAATTTTGAAGCAAGGGGGGGGTATGGAAACATTTAATATGAACTGCATTGTGCTAACTCCTTTCCTGGTCGGAATTATGGACTCAAAATACACTGGATTATGTAAAATTTTCCGCTGAATCGATTGCCGAAGACTAGAACGTTCTATCTATCATATTAGTCGAGTTATGAGCACTTTTAGTTTTGAAAAGTGGATTTTCGAAAATTCCATGACATCATTTGAAGGAGAAAAAATGATCTTAGACAAAAACAGACTGTGGCAGTCGATTTTTCGCATCAAAAAACCCCTCCAGACGAATTTTGAGCAATTTTTATTTCAAAAACGTATTTTTTGTCGAAAATTTTGAAGCAAGGGGGGGGTATGGAAACATTTAATATGAACTGCATTGTGCTAACTCCTTTCCTGGTCGGAATTATGGACTCAAAATACACTGGATTATGTAAAATTTTCCGCTGAATCGATTGCCGAAGACTAGAACGTTCTATCTATCATATTAGTCGAGTTATGAGCACTTTTAGTTTTGAAAAGTGGATTTTCGAAAATTTCATGACATCATTTGAAGGAGAAAAAATGATCTTAGACAAAAACAGACTGTGGCAGTCGATTTTTCGCATCAAAAAACCCCTCCAGACAAATTTTGAGCAATTTTTATTTCAAAAACGTATTTTTTGTCGAAAATTTTGAAGCAAGGGGGGGGTATGGAAACATTTAATATGAACTGCATTGTGCTAACTTCTTTCCTGGTCGGAATTATGGACTCAAAATACACTGGATTATGTAAAATTTTCCGCTGAATCGATTGCCGAAGACTAGAACGTTCTATCCATCATATTAGTCGAGTTATGAGCACTTTTAGTTTTGAAAAGTGGATTTTCGAAAATTTCATGACATCATTTGAAGGAGAAAAAATGATCTTAGACAAAAACAGACTGTGGCAGTCGATTTTTCGCATCAAAAAACCCCTCCAGACGAATTTTGAGCAATTTTTATTTCAAAAACGTATTTTTTGTCGAAAATTTTGAAGCAAGGGGGGGGTATGGAAACATTTAAAATGAACTGCATTGTGCTAACTCCTTTCCTGGTCGGAATTATGGACTCAAAATACACTGGTTTATGTAAAATTTTCCGCTGAATCGATTGCCGAAGACTAGAACGTTCTATCCATCATATTGGTCGAGTTATGAGCACTTTTAGTTTTGAAAAGTGGATTTTCGAAAATTTCATGACATCATTTGAAGGAGAAAAAATGATCTTAGACAAAAACAGACTGTGGCAGTCGATTTTTCGCATCAAAAAACCCCTCCAGACGAATTTTGAGCAATTTTTATTTCAAAAACGTATTTTTTGTCGAAAATTTTGAAGCAAGGAAACATTTAATATGAACTGCATTGTGCTAACTCCGTTCCTGGTCGGAATTATGGACTCAAAATACACTGGATTATGTAAAATTTTCCGCTGAATCGATTGCCGAAGACTAGAACGTTCTATCTATCATATTAGTCGAGTTATCAGCACTTTTAGTTTTGAAAAGTGGATTTTCGAAAATTTCATGACATCATTTGAAGGAGAAAAAATGATCTTAGACAAAAACAGACTGTGGCAGTCGATTTTTCGCATCAAAAAACCCCTCCAGACGAATTTTGAGCAATTTTTATTTCAAAAACGTATTTTTTGTCGAAAATTTTGAAGCGAGGGGTAGGTATGGAAACATTTAATATAAACTGCATTGTGCTAACTTCTTTCCTGGTCGGAATTATGGACTCAAAATACACTGGATTATGTAAAATTTTCCGCTGAATCGATTGCCGAAGACTAGAACGTTCTATCTATCATATTAGTCGAGTTATGAGCACTTTTAGTTTTGAAAAGTGGATTTTCGAAAATTCCATGACATCATTTGAAGGAGAAAAAATGATCTTAGACAAAAACAGACTGTGGCAGTCGATTTTTCGCATCAAAAAACCCCTCCAGACGAATTTTGAGCAATTTTTATTTCAAAAACGTATTTTTTGTCGAAAATTTTGAAGCAAGGGGGGGGTATGGAAACATTTAATATGAACTGCATTGTGCTAACTCCTTTCCTGGTCGGAATTATGGACTCAAAATACACTGGATTATGTAAAATTTTCCGCTGAATCGATTGCCGAAGACTAGAACGTTCTATCTATCATATTAGTCGAGTTATGAGCACTTTTAGTTTTGAAAAGTGGATTTTCGAAAATTTCATGACATCATTTGAAGGAGAAAAAATGATCTTAGACAAAAACAGACTGTGGCAGTCGATTTTTCGCATCAAAAAACCCCTCCAGACGAATTTTGAGCAATTTTTATTTCAAAAACGTATTTTTTGTCGAAAATTTTGAAGCAAGGAAACATTTAATATGAACTGCATTGTGCTAACTCCGTTCCTGGTCGGAATTATGGACTCAAAATACACTGGATTATGTAAAATTTTCCGCTGAATCGATTGCCGAAGACTAGAACGTTCTATCTATCATATTAGTCGAGTTATGAGCACTTTTAGTTTTGAAAAGTGGATTTTCGAAAATTTCATGACATCATTTGAAGGAGAAAAAATGATCTTAGACAAAAACAGACTGTGGCAGTCGATTTTTCGCATCAAAAAACCCCTCCAGACAAATTTTGAGCAATTTTTATTTCAAAAACGTATTTTTTGTCGAAAATTTTGAAGCAAGGAAACATTTAATATGAACTGCATTGTGCTAACTCCGTTCCTGGTCGGAATTATGGACTCAAAATACACTGGATTATGTAAAATTTTCCGCTGAATCGATTGCCGAAGACTAGAACGTTCTATCCATCATATTAGTCGAGTTATGAGCACTTTTAGTTTTGAAAAGTGGATTTTCGAAAATTTCATGACATCATTTGAAGGAGAAAAAATGATCTTAGACAAAAACAGACTGTGGCAGTCGATTTTTCGCATCAAAAAACCCCTCCAGACGAATTTTGAGCAATTTTTATTTCAAAAACGTATTTTTTGTCGAAAATTTTGAAGCAAGGAAACATTTAATATGAACTGCATTGTGCTAACTCCGTTCCTGGTCGGAATTATGGACTCAAAATACACTGGATTATGTAAAATTTTCCGCTGAATCGATTGCCGAAGACTAGAACGTTCTATCTATCATATTAGTCGAGTTATGAGCACTTTTAGTTTTGAAAAGTGGATTTTCGAAAATTTCATGACATCATTTGAAGGAGAAAAAATGATCTTAGACAAAAACAGACTGTGGCAGTCGATTTTTCGCATCAAAAAACCCCTCCAGACGAATTTTGAGCAATTTTTATTTCAAAAACGTATTTTTTGTCGAAAATTTTGAAGCAAGGGGGGGGTATGGAAACATTTAATATGAACTGCATTGTGCTAACTTCTTTCCTGGTCGGAATTATGGACTCAAAATACACTGGATTATGTAAAATTTTCCGCTGAATCGATTGCCGAAGACTAGAACGTTCTATCCATCATATTAGTCGAGTTATGAGCACTTTTAGTTTTGAAAAGTGGATTTTCGAAAATTTCATGACATCATTTGAAGGAGAAAAAATGATCTTAGACAAAAACAGACTGTGGCAGTCGATTTTTCGCATCAAAAAACCCCTCCAGACGAATTTTGAGCAATTTTTATTTCAAAAACGTATTTTTTGTCGAAAATTTTGAAGCAAGGAAACATTTAATATGAACTGCATTGTGCTAACTCCGTTCCTGGTCGGAATTATGGACTCAAAATACACTGGATTATGTAAAATTTTCCGCTGAATCGATTGCCGAAGACTAGAACGTTCTATCTATCATATTAGTCGAGTTATGAGCACTTTTAGTTTTGAAAAGTGGATTTTCGAAAATTTCATGACATCATTTGAAGGAGAAAAAATGATCTTAGACAAAAACAGACTGTGGCAGTCGATTTTTCGCATCAAAAAACCCCTCCAGACGAATTTTGAGCAATTTTTATTTCAAAAACGTATTTTTTGTCGAAAATTTTGAAGCAAGGGGGGGGTATGGAAACATTTAATATGAACTGCATTGTGCTAACTCCGTTCCTGGTCGGAATTATGGACTCAAAATACACTGGATTATGTAAAATTTTCCGCTGGATCGATTGCCGAAGACTAGAACGTTCTATCTATCATATTAGTCGAGTTATGAGCACTTTTAGTTTTGAAAAGTGGATTTTCGAAAATTTCATGACATCATTTGAAGGAGAAAAAATGATCTTAGACAAAAACAGACTGTGGCAGTCGATTTTTCGCATCAAAAAACCCCTCCAGACGAATTTTGAGCAATTTTTATTTCAAAAACGTATTTTTTGTCGAAAATTTTGAAGCAAGGGGGGGGTATGGAAACATTTAATATGAACTGCATTGTGCTAACTCCGTTCCTGGTCGGAATTATGGACTCAAAATACACTGGATTATGTAAAATTTTCCGCTGGATCGATTGCCGAAGACTAGAACGTTCTATCTATCATATTAGTCGAGTTATCAGCACTTTTAGTTTTGAAAAGTGGATTTTCGAAAATTTCATGACATCATTTGAAGGAGAAAAAATGATCTTAGACAAAAACAGACTGTGGCAGTCGATTTTTCGCATCAAAAAACCCCTTCAGACGAATTTTGAGCAATTTTTATTTCAAAAACGTATTTTTTGTCGATTATTTTTTTCACTTGTCAAAATCTGACATTTTGGTGGTTTTAACCAATAGCAATACATTATTCTAGCCAATCATTCGGTATTATACTGATAATTATGCTTCCTCATCGATAAAACCTTGTTTACATCGAAACGTCAAAATTTTACTTTGAATTTGTCATTATTGACAACTAAAAGCGCTTTCAAAAATCCTTTTAAATTGTTGAAAAAAATAATCTTCCCAAATACAACTCGCTCTTCAAATTTTATCACATAATTTTTTATTTTCATCACTCAAACTTGTTTATTTGAGGCAAAAACATTCAAACAAACCGAATTTAGATAAAATCACTCCTCCTAACGGAGTCGTGATTTTATCAAATCGGTTTGTTTTCATATTTTTGCCAAATAAACAAGTTTTCGTGGAAAAGAAAAAATTATCGATAAAATTTGAAGCACTCGTGGTATTACCTTTGAAAATTTTGAAGCAAGGGGTAGGTATGGAAACATTTAATATGAACTGCATTGTGCTAACTCCGTTCCTGGTCGGAATTATGGACTCAAAATACACTGGATTATGTAAAATTTTCCGCTGAATCGATTGCCGAAGACTAGAACGTTCTATCTATCATATTAGTCGAGTTATGAGCACTTTTAGTTTTGAAAAGTGGATTTTCGAAAATTCCATGACATCATTTGAAGGAGAAAAAATGATCTTAGACAAAAACAGACTGTGGCAGTCGATTTTTCGCATCAAAAAACCCCTCCAGACGAATTTTGAGCAATTTTTATTTCAAAAACGTATTTTTTGTCGAAAATTTTGAAGCAAGGGGGGGGTATGGAAACATTTAATATGAACTGCATTGTGCTAACTCCTTTCCTGGTCGGAATTATGGACTCAAAATACACTGGATTATGTAAAATTTTCCGCTGAATCGATTGCCGAAGACTAGAACGTTCTATCTATCATATTAGTCGAGTTATGAGCACTTTTAGTTTTGAAAAGTGGATTTTCGAAAATTTCATGACATCATTTGAAGGAGAAAAAATGATCTTAGACAAAAACAGACTGTGGCAGTCGATTTTTCGCATCAAAAAACCCCTCCAGACAAATTTTGAGCAATTTTTATTTCAAAAACGTATTTTTTGTCGAAAATTTTGAAGCAAGGGGGGGGTATGGAAACATTTAATATGAACTGCATTGTGCTAACTTCTTTCCTGGTCGGAATTATGGACTCAAAATACACTGGATTATGTAAAATTTTCCGCTGAATCGATTGCCGAAGACTAGAACGTTCTATCCATCATATTAGTCGAGTTATGAGCACTTTTAGTTTTGAAAAGTGGATTTTCGAAAATTTCATGACATCATTTGAAGGAGAAAAAATGATCTTAGACAAAAACAGACTGTGGCAGTCGATTTTTCGCATCAAAAAACCCCTCCAGACGAATTTTGAGCAATTTTTATTTCAAAAACGTATTTTTTGTCGAAAATTTTGAAGCAAGGAAACATTTAATATGAACTGCATTGTGCTAACTCCGTTCCTGGTCGGAATTATGGACTCAAAATACACTGGATTATGTAAAATTTTCCGCTGAATCGATTGCCGAAGACTAGAACGTTCTATCAATCATATTAGTCGAGTTATGAGCACTTTTAGTTTTGAAAAGTGGATTTTCGAAAATTTCATGACATCATTTGAAGGAGAAAAAATGATCTTAGACAAAAACAGACTGTGGCAGTCGATTTTTCGCATCAAAAAACCCCTCCAGACAAATTTTGAGCAATTTTTATTTCAAAAACGTATTTTTTGTCGAAAATTTTGAAGCAAGGGGGGGGTATGGAAACATTTAATATGAACTGCATTGTGCTAACTTCTTTCCTGGTCGGAATTATGGACTCAAAATACACTGGATTATGTAAAATTTTCCGCTGAATCGATTGCCGAAGACTAGAACGTTCTATCCATCATATTAGTCGAGTTATGAGCACTTTTAGTTTTGAAAAGTGGATTTTCGAAAATTTCATGACATCATTTGAAGGAGAAAAAATGATCTTAGACAAAAACAGACTGTGGCAGTCGATTTTTCGCATCAAAAAACCCCTCCAGACGAATTTTGAGCAATTTTTATTTCAAAAACGTATTTTTTGTCGAAAATTTTGAAGCAAGGAAACATTTAATATGAACTGCATTGTGCTAACTCCGTTCCTGGTCGGAATTATGGTCTCAAAATACACTGGATTATGTAAAATTTTCCGCTGAATCGATTGCCGAAGACTAGAACGTTCTATCTATCATATTAGTCGAGTTATGAGCACTTTTAGTTTTGAAAAGTGGATTTTCGAAAATTTCATGACATCATTTGAAGGAGAAAAAATGATCTTAGACAAAAACAGACTGTGGCAGTCGATTTTTCGCATCAAAAAACCCCTCCAGACGAATTTTGAGCAATTTTTATTTCAAAAACGTATTTTTTGTCGAAAATTTTGAAGCAAGGGGGGGGTATGGAAACATTTAATATGAACTGCATTGTGCTAACTCCGTTCCTGGTCGGAATTATGGACTCAAAATACACTGGATTATGTAAAATTTTCCGCTGGATCGATTGCCGAAGACTAGAACGTTCTATCTATCATATTAGTCGAGTTATGAGCACTTTTAGTTTTGAAAAGTGGATTTTCGAAAATTTCATGACATCATTTGAAGGAGAAAAAATGATCTTAGACAAAAACAGACTGTGGCAGTCGATTTTTCGCATCAAAAAACCCCTCCAGACAAATTTTGAGCAATTTTTATTTCAAAAACGTATTTTTTGTCGAAAATTTTGAAGCAAGGGGGGGGTATGGAAACATTTAATATGAACTGCATTGTGCTAACTCCGTTCCTGGTCGGAATTATGGACTCAAAATACACTGGATTATGTAAAATTTTCCGCTGGATCGATTGCCGAAGACTAGAACGTTCTATCTATCATATTAGTCGAGTTATCAGCACTTTTAGTTTTGAAAAGTGGATTTTCGAAAATTTCATGACATCATTTGAAGGAGAAAAAATGATCTTAGACAAAAACAGACTGTGGCAGTCGATTTTTCGCATCAAAAAACCCCTTCAGACGAATTTTGAGCAATTTTTATTTCAAAAACGTATTTTTTGTCGATTATTTTTTTCACTTGTCAAAATCTGACATTTTGGTGGTTTTAACCAATAGCAATACATTATTCTAGCCAATCATTCGGTATTATACTGATAATTATGCTTCCTCATCGATAAAACCTTGTTTACATCGAAACGTCAAAATTTTACTTTGAATTTGTCATTATTGACAACTAAAAGCGCTTTCAAAAATCCTTTTAAATTGTTGAAAAAAATAATCTTCCCAAATACAACTCGCTCTTCAAATTTTATCACATAATTTTTTATTTTCATCACTCAAACTTGTTTATTTGAGGCAAAAACATTCAAACAAACCGAATTTAGATAAAATCACTCCTCCTAACGGAGTCGTGATTTTATCAAATCGGTTTGTTTTCATATTTTTGCCAAATAAACAAGTTTTCGTGGAAAAGAAAAAATTATCGATAAAATTTGAAGCACTCGTGGTATTACCTTTGAAAATTTTGAAGCAAGGGGTAGGTATGGAAACATTTAATATGAACTGCATTGTGCTAACTCCGTTCCTGGTCGGAATTATGGACTCAAAATACACTGGATTATGTAAAATTTTCCGCTGAATCGATTGCCGAAGACTAGAACGTTCTATCTATCATATTAGTCGAGTTATGAGCACTTTTAGTTTTGAAAAGTGGATTTTCGAAAATTCCATGACATCATTTGAAGGAGAAAAAATGATCTTAGACAAAAACAGACTGTGGCAGTCGATTTTTCGCATCAAAAAACCCCTCCAGACGAATTTTGAGCAATTTTTATTTCAAAAACGTATTTTTTGTCGAAAATTTTGAAGCAAGGGGGGGGTATGGAAACATTTAATATGAACTGCATTGTGCTAACTCCTTTCCTGGTCGGAATTATGGACTCAAAATACACTGGATTATGTAAAATTTTCCGCTGAATCGATTGCCGAAGACTAGAACGTTCTATCTATCATATTAGTCGAGTTATGAGCACTTTTAGTTTTGAAAAGTGGATTTTCGAAAATTTCATGACATCATTTGAAGGAGAAAAAATGATCTTAGACAAAAACAGACTGTGGCAGTCGATTTTTCGCATCAAAAAACCCCTCCAGACAAATTTTGAGCAATTTTTATTTCAAAAACGTATTTTTTGTCGAAAATTTTGAAGCAAGGGGGGGGTATGGAAACATTTAATATGAACTGCATTGTGCTAACTTCTTTCCTGGTCGGAATTATGGACTCAAAATACACTGGATTATGTAAAATTTTCCGCTGAATCGATTGCCGAAGACTAGAACGTTCTATCCATCATATTAGTCGAGTTATGAGCACTTTTAGTTTTGAAAAGTGGATTTTCGAAAATTTCATGACATCATTTGAAGGAGAAAAAATGATCTTAGACAAAAACAGACTGTGGCAGTCGATTTTTCGCATCAAAAAACCCCTCCAGACGAATTTTGAGCAATTTTTATTTCAAAAACGTATTTTTTGTCGAAAATTTTGAAGCAAGGAAACATTTAATATGAACTGCATTGTGCTAACTCCGTTCCTGGTCGGAATTATGGACTCAAAATACACTGGATTATGTAAAATTTTCCGCTGAATCGATTGCCGAAGACTAGAACGTTCTATCAATCATATTAGTCGAGTTATGAGCACTTTTAGTTTTGAAAAGTGGATTTTCGAAAATTTCATGACATCATTTGAAGGAGAAAAAATGATCTTAGACAAAAACAGACTGTGGCAGTCGATTTTTCGCATCAAAAAACCCCTCCAGACAAATTTTGAGCAATTTTTATTTCAAAAACGTATTTTTTGTCGAAAATTTTGAAGCAAGGGGGGGGTATGGAAACATTTAATATGAACTGCATTGTGCTAACTTCTTTCCTGGTCGGAATTATGGACTCAAAATACACTGGATTATGTAAAATTTTCCGCTGAATCGATTGCCGAAGACTAGAACGTTCTATCCATCATATTAGTCGAGTTATGAGCACTTTTAGTTTTGAAAAGTGGATTTTCGAAAATTTCATGACATCATTTGAAGGAGAAAAAATGATCTTAGACAAAAACAGACTGTGGCAGTCGATTTTTCGCATCAAAAAACCCCTCCAGACGAATTTTGAGCAATTTTTATTTCAAAAACGTATTTTTTGTCGAAAATTTTGAAGCAAGGAAACATTTAATATGAACTGCATTGTGCTAACTCCGTTCCTGGTCGGAATTATGGACTCAAAATACACTGGATTATGTAAAATTTTCCGCTGAATCGATTGCCGAAGACTAGAACGTTCTATCTATCATATTAGTCGAGTTATGAGCACTTTTAGTTTTGAAAAGTGGATTTTCGAAAATTTCATGACATCATTTGAAGGAGAAAAAATGATCTTAGACAAAAACAGACTGTGGCAGTCGATTTTTCGCATCAAAAAACCCCTCCAGACGAATTTTGAGCAATTTTTATTTCAAAAACGTATTTTTTGTCGAAAATTTTGAAGCAAGGGGGGGGTATGGAAACATTTAATATGAACTGCATTGTGCTAACTTCTTTCCTGGTCGGAATTATGGACTCAAAATACACTGGATTATGTAAAATTTTCCGCTGAATCGATTGCCGAAGACTAGAACGTTCTATCCATCATATTAGTCGAGTTATGAGCACTTTTAGTTTTGAAAAGTGGATTTTCGAAAATTTCATGACATCATTTGAAGGAGAAAAAATGATCTTAGACAAAAACAGACTGTGGCAGTCGATTTTTCGCATCAAAAAACCCCTCCAGACGAATTTTGAGCAATTTTTATTTCAAAAACGTATTTTTTGTCGAAAATTTTGAAGCAAGGAAACATTTAATATGAACTGCATTGTGCTAACTCCGTTCCTGGTCGGAATTATGGACTCAAAATACACTGGATTATGTAAAATTTTCCGCTGAATCGATTGCCGAAGACTAGAACGTTCTATCTATCATATTAGTCGAGTTATGAGCACTTTTAGTTTTGAAAAGTGGATTTTCGAAAATTTCATGACATCATTTGAAGGAGAAAAAATGATCTTAGACAAAAACAGACTGTGGCAGTCGATTTTTCGCATCAAAAAACCCCTCCAGACGAATTTTGAGCAATTTTTATTTCAAAAACGTATTTTTTGTCGAAAATTTTGAAGCAAGGGGGGGGTATGGAAACATTTAATATGAACTGCATTGTGCTAACTCCGTTCCTGGTCGGAATTATGGACTCAAAATACACTGGATTATGTAAAATTTTCCGCTGGATCGATTGCCGAAGACTAGAACGTTCTATCTATCATATTAGTCGAGTTATGAGCACTTTTAGTTTTGAAAAGTGGATTTTCGAAAATTTCATGACATCATTTGAAGGAGAAAAAATGATCTTAGACAAAAACAGACTGTGGCAGTCGATTTTTCGCATCAAAAAACCCCTCCAGACGAATTTTGAGCAATTTTTATTTCAAAAACGTATTTTTTGTCGAAAATTTTGAAGCAAGGGGGGGGTATGGAAACATTTAATATGAACTGCATTGTGCTAACTCCGTTCCTGGTCGGAATTATGGACTCAAAATACACTGGATTATGTAAAATTTTCCGCTGGATCGATTGCCGAAGACTAGAACGTTCTATCTATCATATTAGTCGAGTTATCAGCACTTTTAGTTTTGAAAAGTGGATTTTCGAAAATTTCATGACATCATTTGAAGGAGAAAAAATGATCTTAGACAAAAACAGACTGTGGCAGTCGATTTTTCGCATCAAAAAACCCCTTCAGACGAATTTTGAGCAATTTTTATTTCAAAAACGTATTTTTTGTCGAAAATTTTGAAGCAAGGAAACATTTAATATGAACTGCATTGTGCTAACTCCGTTCCTGGTCGGAATTATGGACTCAAAATACACTGGATTATGTAAAATTTTCCGCTGAATCGATTGCCGAAGACTAGAACGTTCTATCAATCATATTAGTCGAGTTATGAGCACTTTTAGTTTTGAAAAGTGGATTTTCGAAAATTTCATGACATCATTTGAAGGAGAAAAAATGATCTTAGACAAAAACAGACTGTGGCAGTCGATTTTTCGCATCAAAAAACCCCTCCAGACGAATTTTGAGCAATTTTTATTTCAAAAACGTATTTTTTGTCGAAAATTTTGAAGCAAGGGGGGGGTATGGAAACATTTAATATGAACTGCATTGTGCTAACTCCGTTCCTGGTCGGAATTATGGACTCAAAATACACTGGATTATGTAAAATTTTCCGCTGAATCGATTGCCGAAGACTAGAACGTTCTATCTATCATATTAGTCGAGTTATGAGCACTTTTAGTTTTGAAAAGTGGATTTTCGAAAATTTCATGACATCATTTGAAGGAGAAAAAATGATCTTAGACAAAAACAGACTGTGGCAGTCGATTTTTCGCATCAAAAAACCCCTCCAGACAAATTTTGAGCAATTTTTATTTCAAAAACGTATTTTTTGTCGAAAATTTTGAAGCAAGGGGGGGGTATGGAAACATTTAATATGAACTGCATTGTGCTAACTCCGTTCCTGGTCGGAATTATGGACTCAAAATACACTGGATTATGTAAAATTTTCCGCTGGATCGATTGCCGAAGACTAGAACGTTCTATCTATCATATTAGTCGAGTTATGAGCACTTTTAGTTTTGAAAAGTGGATTTTCGAAAATTTCATGACATCATTTGAAGGAGAAAAAATGATCTTAGACAAAAACAGACTGTGGCAGTCGATTTTTCGCATCAAAAAACCCCTCCAGACGAATTTTGAGCAATTTTTATTTCAAAAACGTATTTTTTGTCGAAAATTTTGAAGCAAGGGGGGGGTATGGAAACATTTAATATGAACTGCATTGTGCTAACTCCGTTCCTGGTCGGAATTATGGACTCAAAATACACTGGATTATGTAAAATTTTCCGCTGGATCGATTGCCGAAGACTAGAACGTTCTATCTATCATATTAGTCGAGTTATCAGCACTTTTAGTTTTGAAAAGTGGATTTTCGAAAATTTCATGACATCATTTGAAGGAGAAAAAATGATCTTAGACAAAAACAGACTGTGGCAGTCGATTTTTCGCATCAAAAAACCCCTTCAGACGAATTTTGAGCAATTTTTATTTCAAAAACGTATTTTTTGTCGAAAATTTTGAAGCAAGGAAACATTTAATATGAACTGCATTGTGCTAACTTCTTTCCTGGTCGGAATTATGGACTCAAAATACACTGGATTATGTAAAATTTTCCGCTGAATCGATTGCCGAAGACTAGAACGTTCTATCAATCATATTAGTCGAGTTATGAGCACTTTTAGTTTTGAAAAGTGGATTTTCGAAAATTTCATGACATCATTTGAAGGAGAAAAAATGATCTTAGACAAAAACAGACTGTGGCAGTCGATTTTTCGCATCAAAAAACCCCTCCAGACGAATTTTGAGCAATTTTTATTTCAAAAACGTATTTTTTGTCGAAAATTTTGAAGCAAGGGGGGGGTATGGAAACATTTAATATGAACTGCATTGTGCTAACTCCGTTCCTGGTCGGAATTATGGACTCAAAATACACTGGATTATGTAAAATTTTCCGCTGAATCGATTGCCGAAGACTAGAACGTTCTATCTATCATATTAGTCGAGTTATGAGCACTTTTAGTTTTGAAAAGTGGATTTTCGAAAATTTCATGACATCATTTGAAGGAGAAAAAATGATCTTAGACAAAAACAGACTGTGGCAGTCGATTTTTCGCATCAAAAAACCCCTCCAGACAAATTTTGAGCAATTTTTATTTCAAAAACGTATTTTTTGTCGAAAATTTTGAAGCAAGGGGGGGGTATGGAAACATTTAATATGAACTGCATTGTGCTAACTTCTTTCCTGGTCGGAATTATGGACTCAAAATACACTGGATTATGTAAAATTTTCCGCTGAATCGATTGCCGAAGACTAGAACGTTCTATCCATCATATTAGTCGAGTTATGAGCACTTTTAGTTTTGAAAAGTGGATTTTCGAAAATTTCATGACATCATTTGAAGGAGAAAAAATGATCTTAGACAAAAACAGACTGTGGCAGTCGATTTTTCGCATCAAAAAACCCCTCCAGACGAATTTTGAGCAATTTTTATTTCAAAAACGTATTTTTTGTCGAAAATTTTGAAGCAAGGAAACATTTAATATGAACTGCATTGTGCTAACTCCGTTCCTGGTCGGAATTATGGACTCAAAATACACTGGATTATGTAAAATTTTCCGCTGAATCGATTGCCGAAGACTAGAACGTTCTATCTATCATATTAGTCGAGTTATGAGCACTTTTAGTTTTGAAAAGTGGATTTTCGAAAATTTCATGACATCATTTGAAGGAGAAAAAATGATCTTAGACAAAAACAGACTGTGGCAGTCGATTTTTCGCATCAAAAAACCCCTCCAGACAAATTTTGAGCAATTTTTATTTCAAAAACGTATTTTTTGTCGAAAATTTTGAAGCAAGGGGGGGGTATGGAAACATTTAATATGAACTGCATTGTGCTAACTTCTTTCCTGGTCGGAATTATGGACTCAAAATACACTGGATTATGTAAAATTTTCCGCTGAATCGATTGCCGAAGACTAGAACGTTCTATCCATCATATTAGTCGAGTTATGAGCACTTTTAGTTTTGAAAAGTGGATTTTCGAAAATTTCATGACATCATTTGAAGGAGAAAAAATGATCTTAGACAAAAACAGACTGTGGCAGTCGATTTTTCGCATCAAAAAACCCCTCCAGACGAATTTTGAGCAATTTTTATTTCAAAAACGTATTTTTTGTCGAAAATTTTGAAGCAAGGAAACATTTAATATGAACTGCATTGTGCTAACTCCGTTCCTGTTCGGAATTATGGACTCAAAATACACTGGATTATGTAAAATTTTCCGCTGAATCGATTGCCGAAGACTAGAACGTTCTATCCATCATATTAGTCGAGTTATGAGCACTTTTAGTTTTGAAAAGTGGATTTTCGAAAATTTCATGACATCATTTGAAGGAGAAAAAATGATCTTAGACAAAAACAGACTGTGGCAGTCGATTTTTCGCATCAAAAAACCCCTCCAGACGAATTTTGAGCAATTTTTATTTCAAAAACGTATTTTTTGTCGAAAATTTTGAAGCAAGGAAACATTTAATATGAACTGCATTGTGCTAACTCCGTTCCTGGTCGGAATTATGGACTCAAAATACACTGGATTATGTAAAATTTTCCGCTGAATCGATTGCCGAAGACTAGAACGTTCTATCTATCATATTAGTCGAGTTATGAGCACTTTTAGTTTTGAAAAGTGGATTTTCGAAAATTTCATGACATCATTTGAAGGAGAAAAAATGATCTTAGACAAAAACAGACTGTGGCAGTCGATTTTTCGCATCAAAAAACCCCTCCAGACAAATTTTGAGCAATTTTTATTTCAAAAACGTATTTTTTGTCGAAAATTTTGAAGCAAGGAAACATTTAATATGAACTGCATTGTGCTAACTCCGTTCCTGGTCGGAATTATGGACTCAAAATACACTGGATTATGTAAAATTTTCCGCTGAATCGATTGCCGAAGACTAGAACGTTCTATCTATCATATTAGTCGAGTTATGAGCACTTTTAGTTTTGAAAAGTGGATTTTCGAAAATTTCATGACATCATTTGAAGGAGAAAAAATGATCTTAGACAAAAACAGACTGTGGCAGTCGATTTTTCGCATCAAAAAACCCCTCCAGACAAATTTTGAGCAATTTTTATTTCAAAAACGTATTTTTTGTCGAAAATTTTGAAGCAAGGGGGGGGTATGGAAACATTTAATATGAACTGCATTGTGCTAACTTCTTTCCTGGTCGGAATTATGGACTCAAAATACACTGGATTATGTAAAATTTTCCGCTGAATCGATTGCCGAAGACTAGAACGTTCTATCCATCATATTAGTCGAGTTATGAGCACTTTTAGTTTTGAAAAGTGGATTTTCGAAAATTTCATGACATCATTTGAAGGAGAAAAAATGATCTTAGACAAAAACAGACTGTGGCAGTCGATTTTTCGCATCAAAAAACCCCTCCAGACGAATTTTGAGCAATTTTTATTTCAAAAACGTATTTTTTGTCGAAAATTTTGAAGCAAGGAAACATTTAATATGAACTGCATTGTGCTAACTCCGTTCCTGGTCGGAATTATGGACTCAAAATACACTGGATTATGTAAAATTTTCCGCTGAATCGATTGCCGAAGACTAGAACGTTCTATCCATCATATTAGTCGAGTTATGAGCACTTTTAGTTTTGAAAAGTGGATTTTCGAAAATTTCATGACATCATTTGAAGGAGAAAAAATGATCTTAGACAAAAACAGACTGTGGCAGTCGATTTTTCGCATCAAAAAACCCCTCCAGACGAATTTTGAGCAATTTTTATTTCAAAAACGTATTTTTTGTCGAAAATTTTGAAGCAAGGAAACATTTAATATGAACTGCATTGTGCTAACTCCGTTCCTGGTCGGAATTATGGACTCAAAATACACTGGATTATGTAAAATTTTCCGCTGAATCGATTGCCGAAGACTAGAACGTTCTATCTATCATATTAGTCGAGTTATGAGCACTTTTAGTTTTGAAAAGTGGATTTTCGAAAATTTCATGACATCATTTGAAGGAGAAAAAATGATCTTAGACAAAAACAGACTGTGGCAGTCGATTTTTCGCATCAAAAAACCCCTCCAGACGAATTTTGAGCAATTTTTATTTCAAAAACGTATTTTTTGTCGAAAATTTTGAAGCAAGGGGGGGGTATGGAAACATTTAATATGAACTGCATTGTGCTAACTCCGTTCCTGGTCGGAATTATGGACTCAAAATACACTGGATTATGTAAAATTTTCCGTTGGATCGATTGCCGAAGACTAGAACGTTCTATCTATCATATTAGTCGAGTTATGAGCACTTTTAGTTTTGAAAAGTGGATTTTCGAAAATTTCATGACATCATTTGAAGGAGAAAAAATGATCTTAGACAAAAACAGACTGTGGCAGTCGATTTTTCGCATCAAAAAACCCCTCCAGACGAATTTTGAGCAATTTTTATTTCAAAAACGTATTTTTTGTCGAAAATTTTGAAGCAAGGGGGGGGTATGGAAACATTTAATATGAACTGCATTGTGCTAACTCCGTTCCTGGTCGGAATTATGGACTCAAAATACACTGGATTATGTAAAATTTTCCGCTGGATCGATTGCCGAAGACTAGAACGTTCTATCTATCATATTAGTCGAGTTATCAGCACTTTTAGTTTTGAAAAGTGGATTTTCGAAAATTTCATGACATCATTTGAAGGAGAAAAAATGATCTTAGACAAAAACAGACTGTGGCAGTCGATTTTTCGCATCAAAAAACCCCTTCAGACGAATTTTGAGCAATTTTTATTTCAAAAACGTATTTTTTGTCGAAAATTTTGAAGCAAGGGGTAGGTATGGAAACATTTAATATGAACTGCATTGTGCTAACTCCGTTCCTGGTCGGAATTATGGACTCAAAATACATTGGATTATGTAAAATTTTCCGCTGAATCGATTGCCGAAGACTAGAACGTTCTATCTATCATATTAGTCGAGTTATGAGCACTTTTAGTTTTGAAAAGTGGATTTTCGAAAATTCCATGACATCATTTGAAGGAGAAAAAATGATCTTAGACAAAAACAGACTGTGGCAGTCGATTTTTCGCATCAAAAAACCCCTCCAGACGAATTTTGAGCAATTTTTATTTCAAAAACGTATTTTTTGTCGAAAATTTTGAAGCAAGGGGGGGGTATGGAAACATTTAATATGAACTGCATTGTGCTAACTCCTTTCCTGGTCGGAATTATGGACTCAAAATACACTGGATTATGTAAAATTTTCCGCTGAATCGATTGCCGAAGACTAGAACGTTCTATCTATCATATTAGTCGAGTTATGAGCACTTTTAGTTTTGAAAAGTGGATTTTCGAAAATTTCATGACATCATTTGAAGGAGAAAAAATGATCTTAGACAAAAACAGACTGTGGCAGTCGATTTTTCGCATCAAAAAACCCCTCCAGACAAATTTTGAGCAATTTTTATTTCAAAAACGTATTTTTTGTCGAAAATTTTGAAGCAAGGGGGGGGTATGGAAACATTTAATATGAACTGCATTGTGCTAACTTCTTTCCTGGTCGGAATTATGGACTCAAAATACACTGGATTATGTAAAATTTTCCGCTGAATCGATTGCCGAAGACTAGAACGTTCTATCCATCATATTAGTCGAGTTATGAGCACTTTTAGTTTTGAAAAGTGGATTTTCGAAAATTTCATGACATCATTTGAAGGAGAAAAAATGATCTTAGACAAAAACAGACTGTGGCAGTCGATTTTTCGCATCAAAAAACCCCTCCAGACGAATTTTGAGCAATTTTTATTTCAAAAACGTATTTTTTGTCGAAAATTTTGAAGCAAGGAAACATTTAATATGAACTGCATTGTGCTAACTCCGTTCCTGGTCGGAATTATGGACTCAAAATACACTGGATTATGTAAAATTTTCCGCTGAATCGATTGCCGAAGACTAGAACGTTCTATCAATCATATTAGTCGAGTTATGAGCACTTTTAGTTTTGAAAAGTGGATTTTCGAAAATTTCATGACATCATTTGAAGGAGAAAAAATGATCTTAGACAAAAACAGACTGTGGCAGTCGATTTTTCGCATCAAAAAACCCCTCCAGACGAATTTTGAGCAATTTTTATTTCAAAAACGTATTTTTTGTCGAAAATTTTGAAGCAAGGGGGGGGTATGGAAACATTTAATATGAACTGCATTGTGCTAACTCCGTTCCTGGTCGGAATTATGGACTCAAAATACACTGGATTATGTAAAATTTTCCGCTGAATCGATTGCCGAAGACTAGAACGTTCTATCAATCATATTAGTCGAGTTATGAGCACTTTTAGTTTTGAAAAGTGGATTTTCGAAAATTTCATGACATCATTTGAAGGAGAAAAAATGATCTTAGACAAAAACAGACTGTGGCAGTCGATTTTTCGCATCAAAAAACCCCTCCAGACAAATTTTGAGCAATTTTTATCCTGAAAACGTATTTTTTGTCGAAAATTTTGAAGCAAGGGGGGGTATGGAAACATTTAATGTAAACTGCATTGTGCTAACTTCTTTCCTGGTCGGAATTATGGACTCAAAATACACTGGATTATGTAAAATTTTCCGCTGAATCAATTGCCGAAGACTAGAACGTTCTATCCATCATATTAGTCGAGTTATGAGCACTTTTAGTTTTGAAAAGTGGATTTTCGAAAATTTCATGACATCATTTGAAGGAGAAAAAATGATCTTAGACAAAAACAGACTGTGGCAGTCGATTTTTCGCATCAAAAAACCCCTCCAGACGAATTTTGAGCAATTTTTATTTCAAAAACGTATTTTTTGTCGAAAATTTTGAAGCAAGTGGAGGGTATGGAAACATTTAATATGAACTGCATTGTGCTAACTTCTTTCCTGGTCGGAATTATGGACTCAAAATACACTGGATTATGTAAAATTTTACGCTGAATCGATTGCCGAAGTCTAGAACGTTCTATCTATCATATTAGTCGAGTTATGAGCACTTTTAGTTTTGAAAAGTGGATTTTCGAAAATTTCATGACATCATTTGAAGGAGAAAAAATGATCTTAGACAAAAACAGACTGTGGCAGTCGATTTTTCGCATCAAAAAACCCCTCCAGACGAATTTTGAGCAATTTTTATTTCAAAAACGTATTTTTTGTCGAAAATTTTGAAGCAAGGGGGGGGGGTATGGAAACATTTAATATGAACTGCATTGTGCTAACTCCTTTCCTGGTCGGAATTATGGACTCAAAATACACTGGATTATGTAAAATTTTCCGCTGAATCGATTGCCGAAGACTAGAACGTTCTATCTATCATATTAGTCGAGTTATGAGCACTTTTAGTTTTGAAAAGTGGATTTTCGAAAATTTCATGACATCATTTGAAGGAGAAAAAATGATCTTAGACAAAAACAGACTGTGGCAGTCGATTTTTCGCATCAAAAAACCCCTCCAGACAAATTTTGAGCAATTTTTATTTCAAAAACGTATTTTTTGTCGAAAATTTTGAAGCAAGGGGGGGTATGGAAACATTTAATATGAACTGCATTGTGCTAACTCCTTTCCTGGTCGGAATTATGGACTCAAAATACACTGGATTATGTAAAATTTTCCGCTGAATCGATTGCCGAAGACTAGAACGTTCTATCTATCATATTAGTCGAGTTATGAGCACTTTTAGTTTTGAAAAGTGGATTTTCGAAAATTTCATGACATCATTTGAAGGAGAAAAAATGATCTTAGACAAAAACAGACTGTGGCAGTCGATTTTTCGCATCAAAAAACCCCTCCAGACGAATTTTGAGCAATTTTTATTTCAAAAACGTATTTTTTGTCGAAAATTTTGAAGCAAGGGGGGGGTATGGAAACATTTAATATGAACTGCATTGTGCTAACTCCTTTCCTGGTCGGAATTATGGACTCAAAATACACTGGATTATGTGAAATTTTCCGCTGAATCGATTGCCGAAGACTATAACGTTCTATCTATCATATTAGTCGAGTTATGAGCACTTTTAGTTTTGAAAAGTGGATTTTCGAAAATTTCATGACATCATTTGAAGGAGAAAAAATGATCTTAGACAAAAACAGACTGTGGCAGTCGATTCTTCGCATCAAAAAACCCTTCCGGACAAATTTTGAGCAATTTTTATCCTAAAAACGTATTTTTTGTCGAAAATTTAGAAGCAAGGGGTAGGTATGGAAACATTTAATATGAACTGCATTGTGCTAACTCCGTTCCTGGTCGGAATTATGGACTCAAAATACACTGGATTATGTAAAATTTTCCGCTGAATCGATTGCCGAAGACTAGAACGTTCTATCTATCATATTAGTCGAGTTATGAGCACTTTTAGTTTTGAAAAGTGGATTTTCGAAAATTCCATGACATCATTTGAAGGAGAAAAAATGATCTTAGACAAAAACAGACTGTGGCAGTCGATTTTTCGCATCAAAAAACCCCTCCAGACGAATTTTGAGCAATTTTTATTTCAAAAACGTATTTTTTGTCGAAAATTTTGAAGCAAGGGGGGGGTATGGAAACATTTAATATGAACTGCATTGTGCTAACTTCTTTCCTGGTCGGAATTATGGACTCAAAATACACTGGATTATGTAAAATTTTACGCTGAATCGATTGCCGAAGTCTAGAACGTTCTATCTATCATATTAGTCGAGTTATGAGCACTTTTAGTTTTGAAAAGTGGATTTTCGAAAATTTCATGACATCATTTGAAGGAGAAAAAATGATCTTAGACAAAAACAGACTGTGGCAGTCGATTTTTCGCATCAAAAAACCCCTCCAGACGAATTTTGAGCAATTTTTATTTCAAAAACGTATTTTTTGTCGAAAATTTTGAAGCAAGGGGGGGGTATGGAAACATTTAATATGAACTGCATTGTGCTAACTCCTTTCCTGGTCGGAATTATGGACTCAAAATACACTGGATTATGTAAAATTTTCCGCTGAATCGATTGCCGAAGACTAGAACGTTCTATCTATCATATTAGTCGAGTTATGAGCACTTTTAGTTTTGAAAAGTGGATTTTCGAAAATTTCATGACATCATTTGAAGGAGAAAAAATGATCTTAGACAAAAACAGACTGTGGCAGTCGATTTTTCGCATCAAAAAACCCCTCCAGACAAATTTTGAGCAATTTTTATTTCAAAAACGTATTTTTTGTCGAAAATTTTGAAGCAAGGGGGGGGTATGGAAACATTTAATATGAACTGCATTGTGCTAACTCCTTTCCTGGTCGGAATTATGGACTCAAAATACACTGGATTATGTAAAATTTTCCGCTGAATCGATTGCCGAAGACTAGAACGTTCTATCTATCATATTAGTCGAGTTATGAGCACTTTTAGTTTTGAAAAGTGGATTTTCGAAAATTTCATGACATCATTTGAAGGAGAAAAAATAATCTTAGACAAAAACAGACTGTGGCAGTCGATTCTTCGCATCAAAAAACCCTTCCAGACAAATTTTGAGCAATTTTTATCCTAAAAACGTATTTTTTGTCGAAAATTTTGAAGCGAGGGGTAGGTATGGAAACATTTAATATAAACTGCATTGTGCTAACTTCTTTCCTGGTCGGAATTATGGACTCAAAATACACTGGATTATGTAAAATTTTCCGCTGAATCGATTGCCGAAGACTAGAACGTTCTATCCATCATATTAGTCGAGTTATGAGCACTTTTAGTTTTGAAAAGTGGATTTTCGAAAATTTCATGACATCATTTGAAGGAGAAAAAATGATCTTAGACAAAAACAGACTGTGGCAGTCGATTTTTCGCATCAAAAAACCCCTCCAGACGAATTTTGAGCAATTTTTATTTCAAAAACGTATTTTTTGTCGAAAATTTTGAAGCAAGGGGGGGGTATGGAAACATTTAATATAAACTGCATTGTGCTAACTTCTTTCCTGGTCGGAATTATGGACTCAAAATACACTGGATTATGTAAAATTTTACGCTGAATCGATTGCCGAAGACTAGAACGTTCTATCCATCATATTAGTCGAGTTATGAGCACTTTTAGTTTTGAAAAGTGGATTTTCGAAAATTTCATGACATCATTTGAAGGAGAAAAAATGATCTTAGACAAAAACAGACTGTGGCAGTCGATTTTTCGCATCAAAAAACCCCTCCAGACGAATTTTGAGCAATTTTTATTTCAAAAACGTATTTTTTGTCGAAAATTTTGAAGCAAGGGGGGGGTATGGAAACATTTAATATGAACTGCATTGTGCTAACTTCTTTCCTGGTCGGAATTATGGACTCAAAATACACTGGATTGTGTAAAATTTTACGCTGAATCGATTGCCGAAGACTAAAACGTTCTATCTATCATATTAGTCGAGTTATGAGCACTTTTAGTTTTGAAAAGTGGATTTTCGAAAATTTCATGACATCATTTGAAGGAGAAAAAATGATCTTAGACAAAAACAGACTGTGGCAGTCGATTTTTCGCATCAAAAAACCCCTCCAGACGAATTTTGAGCAATTTTTATTTCAAAAACGTATTTTTTGTCGAAAATTTTGAAGCAAGGGGGGGGTATGGAAACATTTAATATGAACTGCATTGTGCTAACTTCTTTCCTGGTCGGAATTATGGACTCAAAATACACTGGATTATGTAAAATTTCACGCTGAATCGATTGACGAAGACTAGAACGTTATATCTATCATATTAGTCGAGTTATGAGCACTTTTAGTTTTGAAAAGTGGATTTTCGAAAATTTCATGACATCATTTGAAGGAGAAAAAATGATCTTAGACAAAAACAGACTGTGGCAGTCGATTTTTCGCATCAAAAAACCCTTCCAGACAAATTTTGAGCAATTTTTATCCTAAAAACGTATTTTTTGTCGAAAATTTTGAAGCTAGGGGTAGGTATGGAAACATTTAATATAAACTGCATTGTGCTAACTTCTTTCCTGGTCGGAATTATGGACTCAAAATACACTGGATTATGTAAAATTTTACGCTGAATCGATTGCCGAAGACTAGAACGTTCTATCCATCATATTAGTCGAGTTATGAGCACTTTTAGTTTTGAAAAGTGGATTTTCGAAAATTTCATGACATCATTTGAAGGAGAAAAAATGATCTTAGACAAAAACAGACTGTGGCAGTCGATTTTTCGCATCAAAAAACCCCTCCAGACGAATTTTGAGCAATTTTTATTTCAAAAACGTATTTTTTGTCGAAAATTTTGAAGCAAGGGGGGGGTATGGAAACATTTAATATGAACTGCATTGTGCTAACTTCTTTCCTGGTCGGAATTATGGACTCAAAATACACTGGATTGTGTAAAATTTTACGCTGAATCGATTGCCGAAGACTAAAACGTTCTATCTATCATATTAGTCGAGTTATGAGCACTTTTAGTTTTGAAAAGTGGATTTTCGAAAATTTCATGACATCATTTGAAGGAGAAAAAATGATCTTAGACAAAAACAGACTGTGGCAGTCGATTTTTCGCATCAAAAAACCCCTCCAGACGAATTTTGAGCAATTTTTATTTCAAAAACGTATTTTTTGTCGAAAATTTTGAAGCAAGGGGGGGGTATGGAAACATTTAATATGAACTGCATTGTGCTAACTTCTTTCCTGGTCGGAATTATGGACTCAAAATACACTGGATTATGTAAAATTTCACGCTGAATCGATTGACGAAGACTAGAACGTTATATCTATCATATTAGTCGAGTTATGAGCACTTTTAGTTTTGAAAAGTGGATTTTCGAAAATTTCATGACATCATTTGAAGGAGAAAAAATGATCTTAGACAAAAACAGACTGTGGCAGTCGATTTTTCGCATCAAAAAACCCCCTCCAGACGAATTTTGAGCAATTTTTATTTCAAAAACGTATTTTTTGTCGAAAATTTTGAAGCAAGGGGGGGGTATGGAAACATTTAATATGAACTGCATTGTGCTAACTCCTTTCCTGGTCGGAATTATGGACTCAAAATACACTGGATTATGTAAAATTTTCCGCTGAATCGATTGCCGAAGACTAGAATGTTCTATCTATCATATTAGTCGAGTTATGAGCACTTTTAGTTTTGAAAAGTGGATTTTCGAAAATTTCATGACATCATTTGAAGGAGAAAAAATGATCGTAGACAAAAACAGACTGTGGCAGTCGATTTTTCGCATCAAAAAACCCCTCCAGACAAATTTTGAGCAATTTTTATTTCAAAAACGTATTTTTTGTCGAAAATTTTGAAGCAAGGGGGGGGTATGGAAACATTTAATATGAACTGCATTGTGCTAACTCCTTTCCTGGTCGGAATTATGGACTCAAAATACACTGGATTATGTAAAATTTTCCGCTGAATCGATTGCCGAAGACTAGAACGTTCTATCTATCATATTAGTCGAGTTATGAGCACTTTTAGTTTTGAAAAGTGGATTTTCGAAAATTTCATGACATCATTTGAAGGAGAAAAAATGATCTTAGACAAAAACAGACTGTGGCAGTCGATTTTTCGCATCAAAAAACCCCTCCAGACGAATTTTGAGCAATTTTTATTTCAAAAACGTATTTTTTGTCGAAAATTTTGAAGCAAGGGGAGGGTATGGAAACATTTAATATGAACTGCATTGTGCTAACTTCTTTCCTGGTCGGAATTATGGACTCAAAATACACTGGATTATGTAAAATTTTACGCTGAATCGATTGCCGAAGTCTAGAACGTTCTATCTATCATATTAGTCGAGTTATGAGCACTTTTAGTTTTGAAAAGTGGATTTTCGAAAATTTCATGACATCATTTGAAGGAGAAAAAATGATCTTAGACAAAAACAGACTGTGGCAGTCGATTTTTCGCATCAAAAAACTCCTCCAGACGAATTTTGAGCAATTTTTATTTCAAAAACGTATTTTTTGTCGAAAATTTTGAAGCAAGGGGGGGGTATGGAAACATTTAATATGAACTGCATTGTGCTAACTCCTTTCCTGGTCGGAATTATGGACTCAAAATACACTGGATTATGTAAAATTTTCCGCTGAATCGATTGCCGAAGACTAGAACGTTCTATCTATCATATTAGTCGAGTTATGAGCACTTTTAGTTTTGAAAAGTGGATTTTCGAAAATTTCATGACATCATTTGAAGGAGAAAAAATGATCTTAGACAAAAACAGACTGTGGCAGTCGATTTTTCGCATCAAAAAACCCCTCCAGACAAATTTTGAGCAATTTTTATTTCAAAAACGTATTTTTTGTCGAAAATTTTGAAGCAAGGGGGGGGTATGGAAACATTTAATATGAACTGCATTGTGCTAACTCCTTTCCTGGTCGGAATTATGGACTCAAAATACACTGGATTATGTAAAATTTTCCGCTGAATCGATTGCCGAAGACTAGAACGTTCTATCCATCATATTAGTCGAGTTATGAGCACTTTTAGTTTTGAAAAGTGGATTTTCGAAAATTTCATGACATCATTTGAAGGAGAAAAAATGATCTTAGACAAAAACAGACTGTGGCAGTCGATTTTTCGCATCAAAAAACCCTTCCAGACAAATTTTGAGCAATTTTTATCCTAAAAACGTATTTTTTGTCGAAAATTTTGAAGCTAGGGGTAGGTATGGAAACATTTAATATAAACTGCATTGTGCTAACTTCTTTCCTGGTCGGAATTATGGACTCAAAATACACTGGATTATGTAAAATTTTCCGCTGAATCGATTGCCGAAGACTAGAACGTTCTATCCATCATATTAGTCGAGTTATGAGCACTTTTAGTTTTGAAAAGTGGATTTTCGAAAATTTCATGACATCATTTGAAGGAGAAAAAATGATCTTAGACAAAAACAGACTGTGGCAGTCGATTTTTCGCATCAAAAAACCCCTCCAGACGAATTTTGAGCAATTTTTATTTCAAAAACGTATTTTTTGTCGAAAATTTTGAAGCAAGGGGGGGGTATGGAAACATTTAATATGAACTGCATTGTGCTAACTCCTTTCCTGGTCGGAATTATGGACTCAAAATACACTGGATTATGTAAAATTTTCCGCTGAATCGATTGCCGAAGACTAGAACGTTCTATCTATCATATTAGTCGAGTTATGAGCACTTTTAGTTTTGAAAAGTGGATTTTCGAAAATTTCATGACATCATTTGAAGGAGAAAAAATGATCTTAGACAAAAACAGACTGTGGCAGTCGATTTTTCGCATCAAAAAACCCCTCCAGACGAATTTTGAGCAATTTTTATTTCAAAAACGTATTTTTTGTCGAAAATTTTGAAGCAAGGGGGGGTATGGAAACATTTAATATGAACTGCATTGTGCTAACTTCTTTCCTGGTCGGAATTATGGACTCAAAATACACTGGATTATGTAAAATTTTACGCTGAATCGATTGCCGAAGTCTAGAACGTTCTATCTATCATATTAGTCGAGTTATGAGCACTTTTAGTTTTGAAAAGTGGATTTTCGAAAATTCCATGACATCATTTGAAGGAGAAAAAATGATCTTAGACAAAAACAGACTGTGGCAGTCGATTTTTCGCATCAAAAAACCCCTCCAGACGAATTTTGAGCAATTTTTATTTCAAAAACGTATTTTTTGTCGAAAATTTTGAAGCAAGGGGGGGGTATGGAAACATTTAATATGAACTGCATTGTGCTAACTCCTTTCCTGGTCGGAATTATGGACTCAAAATACACTGGATTATGTAAAATTTTCCGCTGAATCGATTGCCGAAGACTAGAACGTTCTATCTATCATATTAGTCGAGTTATGAGCACTTTTAGTTTTGAAAAGTGGATTTTCGAAAATTTCATGACATCATTTGAAGGAGAAAAAATGATCTTAGACAAAAACAGACTGTGGCAGTCGATTTTTCGCATCAAAAAACCCCTCCAGACAAATTTTGAGCAATTTTTATTTCAAAAACGTATTTTTTGTCGAAAATTTTGAAGCAAGGGGGGGGTATGGAAACATTTAATATGAACTGCATTGTGCTAACTCCTTTCCTGGTCGGAATTATGGACTCAAAATACACTGGATTATGTAAAATTTTCCGCTGAATCGATTGCCGAAGACTAGAACGTTCTATCTATCATATTAGTCGAGTTATGAGCACTTTTAGTTTTGAAAAGTGGATTTTCGAAAATTTCATGACATCATTTGAAGGAGAAAAAATAATCTTAGACAAAAACAGACTGTGGCAGTCGATTCTTCGCATCAAAAAACCCTTCCAGACAAATTTTGAGCAATTTTTATCCTAAAAACGTATTTTTTGTCGAAAATTTTGAAGCGAGGGGTAGGTATGGAAACATTTAATATAAACTGCATTGTGCTAACTTCTTTCCTGGTCGGAATTATGGACTCAAAATACACTGGATTATGTAAAATTTTCCGCTGAATCGATTGCCGAAGACTAAAACGTTCTATCCATCATATTAGTCGAGTTATGAGCACTTTTAGTTTTGAAAAGTGGATTTTCGAAAATTTCATGACATCATTTGAAGGAGAAAAAATGATCTTAGACAAAAACAGACTGTGGCAGTCGATTTTTCGCATCAAAAAACCCCTCCAGACGAATTTTGAGCAATTTTTATTTCAAAAACGTATTTTTTGTCGAAAATTTTGAAGCAAGGGGGGGGTATGGAAACATTTAATATGAACTGCATTGTGCTAACTTCTTTCCTGGTCGGAATTATGGACTCAAAATACACTGGATTATGTAAAATTTTACGCTGAATCGATTGCCGAAGTCTAGAACGTTCTATCTATCATATTAGTCGAGTTATGAGCACTTTTAGTTTTGAAAAGTGGATTTTCGAAAATTTCATGACATCATTTGAAGGAGAA
Source organism: Galerucella nymphaeae (assembly GCA_963978555.1). Lineage (NCBI taxonomy): Eukaryota > Metazoa > Arthropoda > Insecta > Coleoptera > Chrysomelidae > Galerucella > Galerucella nymphaeae. The sequence goes on from OZ021713.1 coordinate 18,311,134, forward strand.
AAAATGATCTTAGACAAAAACAGACTGTGGCAGTCGATTTTTCGCATCAAAAAACCCCTCCAGACGAATTTTGAGCAATTTTTATTTCAAAAACGTATTTTTTGTCGAAAATTTTGAAGCAAGGGGGGGGTAAGGAAACATTTAATATGAACTGCATTGTGCTAACTTCTTTCCTGGTCGGAATTATGGACTCAAAATACACTGGATTATGTAAAATTTTACGCTGAATCGATTGCCGAAGACTAGAACGTTCTATCTATCATATTAGTCGAGTTATGAGCACTTTTAGTTTTGAAAAGTGGATTTTCGAAAATTTCATGACATCATTTGAAGGAGAAAAAATGATCTTAGACAAAAACAGACTGTGGCAGTCGATTTTTCGCATCAAAAAACCCCTCCAGACGAATTTTGAGCAATTTTTATTTCAAAAACGTATTTTTTGTCGAAAATTTTGAAGCAAGGGGGGGGTATGGAAACATTTAATATGAACTGCATTGTGCTAACTCCTTTCCTGGTCGGAATTATGGACTCAAAATACACTGGATTATGTAAAATTTTCCGCTGAATCGATTGCCGAAGACTAGAACGTTCTATCTATCATATTAGTCGAGTTATGAGCACTTTTAGTTTTGAAAAGTGGATTTTCGAAAATTTCATGACATCATTTGAAGGAGAAAAAATGATCTTAGACAAAAACAGACTGTGGCAGTCGATTTTTCGCATCAAAAAACCCCTCCAGACAAATTTTGAGCAATTTTTATTTCAAAAACGTATTTTTTGTCGAAAATTTTGAAGCAAGGGGGGGGTATGGAAACATTTAATATGAACTGCATTGTGCTAACTCCTTTCCTGGTCGGAATTATGGACTCAAAATACACTGGATTATGTAAAATTTTCCGCTGAATCGATTGCCGAAGACTAGAACGTTCTATCTATCATATTAGTCGAGTTATGAGCACTTTTAGTTTTGAAAAGTGGATTTTCGAAAATTTCATGACATCATTTGAAGGAGAAAAAATAATCTTAGACAAAAACAGACTGTGGCAGTCGATTCTTCGCATCAAAAAACCCTTCCAGACAAATTTTGAGCAATTTTTATCCTAAAAACGTATTTTTTGTCGAAAATTTTGAAGCGAGGGGTAGGTATGGAAACATTTAATATAAACTGCATTGTGCTAACTTCTTTCCTGGTCGGAATTATGGACTCAAAATACACTGGATTATGTAAAATTTTCCGCTGAATCGATTGCCGAAGACTAGAACGTTCTATCCATCATATTAGTCGAGTTATGGGCACTTTTAGTTTTGAAAAGTGGATTTTCGAAAATTTCATGACATCATTTGAAGGAGAAAAAATGATCTTAGACAAAAACAGACTGTGGCAGTCGATTTTTCGCATCAAAAAACCCCTCCAGACAAATTTTGAGCAATTTTTATTTCAAAAACGTATTTTTTGTCGAAAATTTTGAAGCAAGGGGGGGGTATGGAAACATTTAATATGAACTGCATTGTGCTAACTTCTTTCCTGGTCGGAATTATGGACTCAAAATACACTGGATTATGTAAAATTTTCCGCTGAATCGATTGCCGAAGACTAGAACGTTCTATCCATCATATTAGTCGAGTTATGAGCAATTTTAGTTTTGAAAAGTGGATTTTCGAAAATTTCATGACATCATTTGAAGGAGAAAAAATGATCTTAGACAAAAACAGACTGTGGCAGTCGATTTTTCGCATCAAAAAACCCCTCCAGACGAATTTTGAGCAATTTTTATTTCAAAAACGTATTTTTTGTCGAAAATTTTGAAGCAAGGGGGGGGTATGGAAACATTTAATATGAACTGCATTGTGCTAACTCCGTTCCTGGTCGGAATTATGGACTCAAAATACACTGGATTATGTAAAATTTTCCGCTGAATCGATTGCCGAAGACTAGAACGTTCTATCTATCATATTAGTCGAGTTATGAGCACTTTTAGTTTTGAAAAGTGGATTTTCGAAAATTTCATGACATCATTTGAAGGAGACAAAATGATCTTAGACAAAAACAGACTGTGGCAGTCGATTTTTCGCATCAAAAAACCCCTCCAGACGAATTTTGAGCAATTTTTATTTCAAAAACGTATTTTTTGTGGAAAATTTTGAAGCAAGGGGGGGTATGGAAACATTTAATATGAACTGCATTGTGCTAACTTCTTTCCTGGTCGGAATTATGGACTCAAAATACACTGGATTATGTAAAATTTTCCGCTGAATCGATTGCCGAAGACTAGAACGTTCTATCCATCATATTAGTCGAGTTATGAGCACTTTTAGTTTTGAAAAGTGGATTTTCGAAAATTTCATGACATCATTTGAAGGAGAAAAAATGATCTTAGACAAAAACAGACTGTGGCAGTCGATTTTTCGCATCAAAAAACCCCTCCAGACGAATTTTGAGCAATTTTTATTCCAAAAACGTATTTTTTGTCGAAAATTTTGAAGCAAGGGGGGGGTATGGAAACATTTAATATGAACTGCATTGTGCTAACTCCGTTCCTGGTCGGAATTATGGACTCAAAATACACTGGATTATGTAAAATTTTCCGCTGAATCGATTGCCGAAGACTAGAACGTTCTATCTATCATATTAGTCGAGTTATGAGCACTTTTAGTTTTGAAAAGTGGATTTTCGAAAATTTCATGACATCATTTGAAGGAGAAAAAATGATCTTAAACAAAAACAGACTGTGGCAGTCGATTTTTCGCATCAAAAAACCCCTCCAGACAAATTTTGAGCAATTTTTATTTCAAAAACGTATTTTTTGTCGAAAATTTTGAAGCAAGGGGGGGGTATGGAAACATTTAATATGAACTGCATTGTGCTAACTTCTTTCCTGGTCGGAATTATGGACTCAAAATACACTGGATTATGTAAAATTTTCCGCTGAATCGATTGCCGAAGACTAGAACGTTCTATCCATTATATTAGTCGAGTTATGAGCACTTTTAGTTTTGAAAAGTGGATTTTCGAAAATTTCATGACATCATTTGAAGGAGAAAAAATGATCTTAGACAAAAACAGACTGTGGCAGTCGATTTTTCGCATCAAAAAACCCCTCCAGACGAATTTTGAGCAATTTTTATTCCAAAAACGTATTTTTTGTCGAAAATTTTGAAGCAAGGGGGGGGTATGGAAACATTTAATATGAACTGCATTGTGCTAACTCCGTTCCTGGTCGGAATTATGGACTCAAAATACACTGGATTATGTAAAATTTTCCGCTGAATCGATTGCCGAAGACTAGAACGTTCTATCTATCATATTAGTCGAGTTATGAGCACTTTTAGTTTTGAAAAGTGGATTTTCGAAAATTTCATGACATCATTTGAAGGAGACAAAATGATCTTAGACAAAAACAGACTGTGGCAGTCGATTTTTCGCATCAAAAAACCCCTCCAGACGAATTTTGAGCAATTTTCATTTCAAAAACGTATTTTTTGTGGAAAATTTTGAAGCAAGGGGGGGGTATGGAAACATTTAATATGAACTGCATTGTGCTAACTTCTTTCCTGGTCGGAATTATGGACTCAAAATACACTGGATTATGTAAAATTTTCCGCTGAATCGATTGCCGAAGACTAGAACGTTCTATCTATCATATTAGTCGAGTTATGAGCACTTTTAGTTTTGAAAAGTGGATTTTCGAAAATTTCATGACATCATTTGAAGGAGAAAAAATGATCTTAGACAAAAACAGACTGTGGCAGTCGATTTTTCGCATCAAAAAACCCCTCCAGACGAATTTTGAGCAATTTTTATCCTGAAAACGTATTTTTTGTCGAAAATTTTGAAGCAAGGGGGGGTATGGAAACATTTAATGTAAACTGCATTGTGCTAACTTCTTTCCTGGTCGGAATTATGGACTCAAAATACACTGGATTATGTAAAATTTTCCGCTGAATCGATTGCCGAAGACTAGAACGTTCTATCTATCATATTAGTCGAGTTATGAGCACTTTTAGTTTTGAAAAGTGGATTTTCGAAAATTTCATGACATCATTTGAAGGAGAAAAAATGATCTTAGACAAAAACAGACTGTGGCAGTCGATTTTTCGCATCAAAAAACCCCTCCAGACGAATTTTGAGCAATTTTTATTTCAAAAACGTATTTTTTGTGGAAAATTTTGAAGCAAGGGGGGGGTATGGAAACATTTAATATGAACTGCATTGTGCTAACTTCTTTCCTGGTCGGAATTATGGACTCAAAATACACTGGATTATGTAAAATTTTCCGCTGAATCGATTGCCGAAGACTAGAACGTTCTATCCATCATATTAGTCGAGTTATGAGCACTTTTAGTTTTGAAAAGTGGATTTTCGAAAATTTCATGACATCATTTGAAGGAGAAAAAATGATCTTAGACAAAAACAGACTGTGGCAGTCGATTTTTCGCATCAAAAAACCCCTCCAGAAAAATTTTGAGCAATTTTTATTTCAAAAACGTATTTTTTGTGGAAAATTTTGAAGCAAGGGGGGGGTATGGAAACATTTAATATGAACTGCATTGTGCTAACTTCTTTCCTGGTCGGAATTATGGACTCAAAATACACTGGATTATGTAAAATTTTCCGCTGAATCGATTGCCGAAGACTAGAACGTTCTATCTATCATATTAGTCGAGTTATGAGCACTTTTAGTTTTGAAAAGTGGATTTTCGAAAATTTCATGACATCATTTGAAGGAGAAAAAATGATCTTAGACAAAAACAGACTGTGGCAGTCGATTTTTCGCATCAAAAAACCCCTCCAGACGAATTTTGAGCAATTTTTATCCTGAAAACGTATTTTTTGTCGAAAATTTTGAAGCAAGGGGGGGTATGGAAACATTTAATGTAAACTGCATTGTGCTAACTTCTTTCCTGGTCGGAATTATGGACTCAAAATACACTGGATTATGTAAAATTTTCCGCTGAATCGATTGCCGAAGACTAGAACGTTCTATCTATCATATTAGTCGAGTTATGAGCACTTTTAGTTTTGAAAAGTGGATTTTCGAAAATTTCATGACATCATTTGAAGGAGAAAAAATGATCTTAGACAAAAACAGACTGTGGCAGTCGATTTTTCGCATCAAAAAACTCCTCCAGACGAATTTTGAGCAATTTTTATCCTGAAAACGTATTTTTTGTCGAAAATTTTGAAGCAAGGGGGGGGGTATGGAAACATTTAATATGAACTGCATTGTGCTAACTTCTTTCCTGGTCGGAATTATGGACTCAAAATACACTGGATTATGTAAAATTTTCCGCTGAATCGATTGCCGAAGACTAGAACGTTCTATCCATCATATTAGTCGAGTTATGAGCACTTTTAGTTTTGAAAAGTGGATTTTCGAAAATTTCATGACATCATTTGAAGGAGAAAAAATGATCTTAGACAAAAACAGACTGTGGCAGTCGATTTTTCGCATCAAAAAACCCCTCCAGACGAATTTTGAGCAATTTTTATTTCAAAAACGTATTTTTTGTCGAAAATTTTGAAGCAAGGGGGGGGGTATGGAAACATTTAATATGAACTGCATTGTGCTAACTCCTTTCCTGGTCGGAATTATGGACTCAAAATACACTGGATGATGTAAAATTTTCCGCTGAATCGATTGCCGAAGACTAGAACGTTCTATCTATCATATTAGTCGAGTTATGAGCACTTTTAGTTTTGAAAAGTGGATTTTCGAAAATTTCATGACATCATTTGAAGGAGAAAAAATGATCTTAGACAAAAACAGACTGTGGCAGTCGATTTTTCGCATCAAAAAACCCCTCCAGACGAATTTTGAGCAATTTTTATCCTAAAAACGTATTTTTTGTCGAAAATTTTGAAGCGAGGGGTAGGTATGGAAACATTTAATATAAACTGCATTGTGCTAACTTCTTTCCTGGTCGGAATTATGGACTCAAAATACACTGGATTATGTAAAATTTTCCGCTGAATCGATTGCCGAAGACTAGAACGTTCTATCCATCATATTAGTCGAGTTATGGGCACTTTTAGTTTTGAAAAGTGGATTTTCGAAAATTTCATGACATCATTTGAAGGAGAAAAAATGATCTTAGACAAAAACAGACTGTGGCAGTCGATTTTTCGCATCAAAAAACCCCTCCAGACAAATTTTGAGCAATTTTTATTTCAAAAACGTATTTTTTGTCGAAAATTTTGAAGCAAGGGGGGGGTATGGAAACATTTAATATGAACTGCATTGTGCTAACTTCTTTCCTGGTCGGAATTATGGACTCAAAATACACTGGATTATATAAATTTTCCGCTGAATCGATTGCCGAAGACTAGAACGTTCTATCCATCATATTAGTCGAGTTATGAGCAATTTTAGTTTTGAAAAGTGGATTTTCGAAAATTTCATGACATCATTTGAAGGAGAAAAAATGATCTTAGACAAAAACAGACTGTGGCAGTCGATTTTTCGCATCAAAAAACCCCTCCAGACGAATTTTGAGCAATTTTTATTTCAAAAACGTATTTTTTGTCGAAAATTTTGAAGCAAGGGGGGGGTATGGAAACATTTAATATGAACTGCATTGTGCTAACTCCGTTCCTGGTCGGAATTATGGACTCAAAATACACTGGATTATGTAAAATTTTCCGCTGAATCGATTGCCGAAGACTAGAACGTTCTATCTATCATATTAGTCGAGTTATGAGCACTTTTAGTTTTGAAAAGTGGATTTTCGAAAATTTCATGACATCATTTGAAGGAGACAAAATGATCTTAGACAAAAACAGACTGTGGCAGTCGATTTTTCGCATCAAAAAACCCCTCCAGACGAATTTTGAGCAATTTTCATTTCAAAAACGTATTTTTTGTGGAAAATTTTGAAGCAAGGGGGGGGTATGGAAACATTTAATATGACGGGATTTTCGAAAATTTCAAGACTCCATTTGGAGGAGAAAAAATGATTTTATACAAAAACAGACTAAGGCAGTCTATTTTTCGCATCAAAAAACCCCTTCAGACAAATTTTGAGCAATTTTTATTTCAAAAATGATTTTTTTGTCGAAAATTTTGAAGCAAGGGGTAGGTATGGAAATATTTAATGTAAACTGCATTGAGCTAACTTCTTTCCTAGGCGGAATTATGGACTCAAAATACACTGACTTATGTAAAATTGTCGGCTGAATCGATTGCCGAAGACTAGAACGTTATATCTATCATATTAGTCGAGTTATGAGCACTTTTAGTTTTGAAAAGTGGATTTTCGAAAATTTCATGACATCATTTGAAGGAGACAAAATGATCTTAGACAAAAACAGACTGTGGCAGTCGATTTTTCGCATCAAAAAACCCCTCCAGACGAATTTTGAGCAATTTTCATTTCAAAAACGTATTTTTTGTGGAAAATTTTGAAGCAAGGGGGGGGTATGGAAACATTTAATATGAACTGCATTGTGCTAACTTCTTTCCTGGTCGGAATTATGGACTCAAAATACACTGGATTATGTAAAATTTTCCGCTGAATCGATTGCCGAAGACTAGAACGTTCTATCTATCATATTAGTCGAGTTATGAGCACTTTTAGTTTTGAAAAGTGGATTTTCGAAAATTTCATGACATCATTTGAAGGAGAAAAAATGATCTTAGACAAAAACAGACTGTGGCAGTCGATTTTTCGCATCAAAAAACCCCTCCAGACGAATTTTGAGCAATTTTTATCCTGAAAACGTATTTTTTGTCGAAAATTTTGAAGCAAGGGGGGGTATGGAAACATTTAATGTAAACTGCATTGTGCTAACTTCTTTCCTGGTCGGAATTATGGACTCAAAATACACTGGATTATGTAAAATTTTCCGCTGAATCGATTGCCGAAGACTAGAACGTTCTATCTATCATATTAGTCGAGTTATGAGCACTTTTAGTTTTGAAAAGTGGATTTTCGAAAATTTCATGACATCATTTGAAGGAGAAAAAATGATCTTAGACAAAAACAGACTGTGGCAGTCGATTTTTCGCATCAAAAAACCCCTCCAGACGAATTTTGAGCAATTTTTATTTCAAAAACGTATTTTTTGTGGAAAATTTTGAAGCAAGGGGGGGGTATGGAAACATTTAATATGAACTGCATTGTGCTAACTTCTTTCCTGGTCGGAATTATGGACTCAAAATACACTGGATTATGTAAAATTTTCCGCTGAATCGATTGCCGAAGACTAGAACGTTCTATCTATCATATTAGTCGAGTTATGAGCACTTTTAGTTTTGAAAAGTGGATTTTCGAAAATTTCATGACATCATTTGAAGGAGAAAAAATGATCTTAGACAAAAACAGACTGTGGCAGTCGATTTTTCGCATCAAAAAACCCCTCCAGACGAATTTTGAGCAATTTTTATCCTGAAAACGTATTTTTTGTCGAAAATTTTGAAGCAAGGGGGGGTATGGAAACATTTAATGTAAACTGCATTGTGCTAACTTCTTTCCTGGTCGGAATTATGGACTCAAAATACACTGGATTATGTAAAATTTTCCGCTGAATCGATTGCCGAAGACTAGAACGTTCTATCTATCATATTAGTCGAGTTATGAGCACTTTTAGTTTTGAAAAGTGGATTTTCGAAAATTTCATGACATCATTTGAAGGAGAAAAAATGATCTTAGACAAAAACAGACTGTGGCAGTCGATTTTTCGCATCAAAAAACTCCTCCAGACGAATTTTGAGCAATTTTTATCCTGAAAACGTATTTTTTGTCGAAAATTTTGAAGCAAGGGGGGGGTATGGAAACATTTAATATGAACTGCATTGTGCTAACTTCTTTCCTGGTCGGAATTATGGACTCAAAATACACTGGATTATGTAAAATTTTCCGCTGAATCGATTGCCGAAGACTAGAACGTTCTATCCATCATATTAGTCGAGTTATGAGCACTTTTAGTTTTGAAAAGTGGATTTTCGAAAATTTCATGACATCATTTGAAGGAGAAAAAATGATCTTAGACAAAAACAGACTGTGGCAGTCGATTTTTCGCATCAAAAAACCCCTCCAGACGAATTTTGAGCAATTTTTATTTCAAAAACGTATTTTTTGTCGAAAATTTTGAAGCAAGGGGGGGGGTATGGAAACATTTAATATGAACTGCATTGTGCTAACTCCTTTCCTGGTCGGAATTATGGACTCAAAATACACTGGATGATGTAAAATTTTCCGCTGAATCGATTGCCGAAGACTAGAACGTTCTATCTATCATATTAGTCGAGTTATGAGCACTTTTAGTTTTGAAAAGTGGATTTTCGAAAATTTCATGACATCATTTGAAGGAGAAAAAATGATCTTAGACAAAAACAGACTGTGGCAGTCGATTTTTCGCATCAAAAAACCCCTCCAGACGAATTTTGAGCAATTTTTATCCTAAAAACGTATTTTTTGTCGAAAATTTTGAAGCGAGGGGTAGGTATGGAAACATTTAATATAAACTGCATTGTGCTAACTTCTTTCCTGGTCGGAATTATGGACTCAAAATACACTGGATTATGTAAAATTTTCCGCTGAATCGATTGCCGAAGACTAGAACGTTCTATCCATCATATTAGTCGAGTTATGGGCACTTTTAGTTTTGAAAAGTGGATTTTCGAAAATTTCATGACATCATTTGAAGGAGAAAAAATGATCTTAGACAAAAACAGACTGTGGCAGTCGATTTTTCGCATCAAAAAACCCCTCCAGACAAATTTTGAGCAATTTTTATTTCAAAAACGTATTTTTTGTCGAAAATTTTGAAGCAAGGGGGGGGTATGGAAACATTTAATATGAACTGCATTGTGCTAACTCCGTTCCTGGTCGGAATTATGGACTCAAAATACACTGGATTATGTAAAATTTTCCGCTGAATCGATTGCCGAAGACTAGAACGTTCTATCTATCATATTAGTCGAGTTATGAGCACTTTTAGTTTTGAAAAGTGGATTTTCGAAAATTTCATGACATCATTTGAAGGAGACAAAATGATCTTAGACAAAAACAGACTGTGGCAGTCGATTTTTCGCATCAAAAAACCCCTCCAGACGAATTTTGAGCAATTTTTATTTCAAAAACGTATTTTTTGTGGAAAATTTTGAAGCAAGGGGGGGTATGGAAACATTTAATATGAACTGCATTGTGCTAACTTCTTTCCTGGTCGGAATTATGGACTCAAAATACACTGGATTATGTAAAATTTTCCGCTGAATCGATTGCCGAAGGCTAGAACGTTCTTTCTATCATATTAGTTGAGTTATAAGCACTTTTAGTTTTGAAAAGTGGATTTTCGAAAATTTCATGACTTCATTTGAAGGAGAAAAAATGATTTTAGACAAAAACAGACTGTGGCAGTCGATTTTTCGCATCAAAAAACCCCTCCAGAAGAATTTTGAGCAATTTTTATTCCAAAAACGTATTTTTTGTCGAAAATTTTGAAGCAAGGGGTAGGTATGGAAACATTTAATGTAAACTGGATTTTGAAAATCTCCCGGTTTTAAATCGTCTTCAAATTATCACTCAAAATTTCCATACATATACACGATTTCCTTCCCGACCAGTCGATTTCTTTCCCAGGCATAAGTAAAAAAATCAATCAGTGGAAATAACAGATTTTTCCTGCGTCATAATGAAACCTTCAACGCAAAATAAGAAAAGGAAAATAAAATAAAGTAGGAACTGTACTAATTAGTAAAAAACAAAAAAATAATTCAACAGCCACCGACATTTGTCCGTCTACGTAAGTTCTAATTACTCGATAAATAAGAGAGCTACCGCCGAATTCACTTTTTGACTCTGAGAGAAAAAGATGAAAAGATTTTCTCAATAAATGAAGTTTTCCAAACGATGAATGGCATTTTTTTCAAATCCGATTTCCTCAGGGAACATTTTAATTAGAACTGCTGACTGTTTGAAGTTCAAAATGAGCCGTTATTAATATATAGGTAGAATTACAAAGATTTTCAAGGATTCAATATTTGATTTTCTTTTTTTTTACAAGAAAAATATCTCATATCAGTCCTTTGTTCTGTAATGGCAGCCAGTTAATCGCGAAACTACCAAAAAGAAAGATCAAATGCACCAAGAGATGTTACCAATCAGAATAAAAGAAAAACTAGTAAGAAACAGCGGAGGATTTTTTTCCCCGACAAGTTTGCATTGTCAAATAAGGTTCTTGTGGTCGTTTTTTTAAAAAAAATTAACAAAAACTTCACATGTTTCCCATGTTATCCCTTGCAGAGTCAAAAAGGAGTTGAAAAAAAGAAGTATGCACTTGTCAATTGCAAAAAGCTCGAGTCCATGCAAGGTAGCATTAGTAAAACTATTTTTAAAATACCGGCTTTCCATTGTTTTTAAAAAAAAAACTCGTACTTTGCTTCCAACAATACTGTCATTCATAGAACAACGTAAAATTCTTTGAAAACAACATTTCAAAGGTAAACCTTTATACGATGTCGAAAAAGAAACTAAATTTATATGAAACTAGGACCCCGAATTCAAATTTTCCTTACTAATACATCATTTTGTCTTTCAAAGCCCAAGGGTTGCGTAAACCCATTATATTTTTAGATGATTTTGTCGCCTCAACTTTATATTGTAATAACCACAAGCGTATCGAAAAAAAAAATTTCAATCTTTACATATATGGAAGGATATTTATATTTGGGAATCTGGCAACAGCGGTTAAAAATAGGGAGGGAAATGAAAATTCGAGCAGCCTCGGGAAATAATTACACTATATACACTGACTACGTAAAATTATTAGAACTACGTCATTGAGGCTTTTCTCACCTCACCAATTGTTTTCGTCCTGAAAAGGGTCCTGCAATGGTATCGATAATGCGTGTATATGAATATTCAGGCTCTTTTGCTACCAGATTCTATCGACATCGGTAAAATAAGATTTTGTAAATATTTATGAAAGAAAATTGTCGAGGTATTAAATTTTGATAACAAGTAGATTGAATTAATTAACAGGGAAGGTCTTAAAAGATACAGGATGGAATATCTACATTATATTTTTAGTTTTATAAAAATAATTGACTTAAATTAAGGTGTTTTTAAATGGGACAAGCTGTATATAATGCCATAAATGTATTAAAAATTATTATCAGTGTAAAAAGATGTTATGGACTCAAAATACAGTGGAATATGTAAAATTTTCCGCTGAATCGATTGCCGAAGACTAGAACGTTCTATCTATCGTATTAGTCGAGTTATGAGCACTTTTAGTTTTGAAAAGTGGATTTTCGAAAATTTCATGACATTATTTGAAGGAAAAAAAATGATCTTAGACAAAAACAGACTGTGGCAGTCGATTTTTCGCATCAAAAAACCCCTCCAGACGAATTTTGAGCAATTTTTATTTCAAAAACTATTTTTTGTCGAAAATTTTGAAGCAAGGGGGGGGTATGGAAACATTTAATATGAACTGCATTGTGCTAACTCCTTTCCTGGTCGGAATTATGGACTCAAAATACAGTGGAATATGTAAAATTTTCCGCTGAATCGATTGCCGAAGACTAGAACGTTCTATCTATCATATTAGTCGAGTTATGAGCACTTTTAGTTTTGAAAAGTGGATTTTCGAAAATTTCATGACATCATTTGAAGGAGAAAAAATGATTTTATACAAAAACAGACTGTTCCAGTCGATTTTTCACACCAAAAAACCCCTCCAAACAAATTTTGAGAAATTTTCATGTCAAAAACGTATTTTTTGTCGAAAATTTTGAAATTTTGAAGCAAGGGAGGTATGGAAACATCTAATGTAAACTAAAAAATTATTACCAGCGTAAAAAAAATGTTTATTGTCTTTCTAATAGCATACCTTTTAACCTGAACCCCCAAGAACAAATTGTCTACTGCACTGGTTATTCTATAATAAAGTTTGCAATTTTTTCATATCTAGTAAGTAAAAGAATGTAATTGACATGGAATTTTGGGTAAATATTATAAAAACGCCCTATATTATTAAAAAGAAACAACAAATTCATACATGAAGTCTTAACTATTTGTCAAAAAACAACCCTCCATCGAAACAGTAACAATCCACATTTTCCAAACAATTCAACAATTACCCAACAAATATATAATTAATACTTACATAATTATGGAAAATATCTTTCATTATTTCCGTAATAACAAAGTCCTCGCGCGAAAACAAATCGAAACCCGATTTTTTGTTCAAAGCCACGTTAATAAAAACCGTGAAAAAAAGATTGTATGTACACGCACGCAACAATCGATCCTACACACATAGAGAACTCACTACCGACTACTAAAAGTAAAGACACGAAAATATATTTAAAATTTTATAATGAAGCGTCCAATAACCTTGAAAAGGCCGCTCAGTTTAACCGCACATCAAACAGGTGTTGGTTCCCTATGACGAACTGGTTGAAACTAGAAAAATAGCTTTTTAGCGAATCGCCTGTTATAATTTTTTGTTTTCATTAAGTTGCCGTGTGTTTGTTATAAAGAGAAGCTAGCTAGATATAATTTATTTAGAGGTGGAAGGGGACATTTGCGTATTAGAAGTCAATGCCCCGGATGATGGTACTCCGTATGGGTTTTAATACGAAGCAGTAACCAAAGATTTTCTTTTTTTATTATTTTTAAAAGTTAAAAAAATGTTTTTTTATAAAATATGATTTTTTAAAATTACTAGCTTCAAAAGCAATAGAAGGAACTGTGATAGGAGTGTTCGGGTCAGGAACCAAACACTCTGAAAGCTTCGAAAAATCCCCAAGGACCTTTCGATCTAGCTTATACAATCAAAGATTCTTCTGGGTGCCAAAATCATGATTTTTAGATAAAATTGGGAATATTCGAAAAACAAACTTATAAATTTTCATTTTTTCCACCATTTTCTAATTTCTTCTCCCATACAAAACAAAAATTATGACTTTAGGATAAATTTGGAAACTTTAGGCGACAGAAAGTTAAAGCAATATAAATTGTAGCAACAGTTTGTTATTTTTGTTAAATAAAATTTCCATATTCTCGAAAGCGTAAAATAATCATACACGCCACTGATCCCATTGTCCGCTTCATACAAAAGCATAGATTTTCCGGTGTGCGTCTTCGTCTTGGAAAAGTCGTACAAGAACATAAATAAAATCTGTCATCTGTTGCGAAATACAACCGAATCCCAACAATGGGCACTAAATAGAAAAGTTTTCGAGTTTAGTCGGGAAAACACCTGTTGTATAGTCGGAAAAATTAGGATGGTTTGTGGGAACGATTTATGATAATCCAGCCGGTACTTATTTTACCAGAGAGGGGTAATTAAATTACTTAAAGAACTAAGGAGAGATATTCGGCAATTATTATTATACAGGGTGTCCTTTATAAGAAATATTTGCAACAATCTATCAGGCTTCTAATTTACTGTACTTATTTATTGGACACCCTGTATAAAAGTTTTATGTCGAAAATATATTGGAGTGGACTTAATTTTATTATCGAGGTAGAAAGAAAAAAAGAGAGATGCCGACTTCGGAATTATTAACTTTTTTAAAACAACACCATGTCAACTTATAATTAAAACGCAAAACTTTGCTAATTTAGAATTTTTCATTTTGCCACTTTTTCTTTTTTCGTCTTATGAAAAAAATGGAGCTTTTTTTAGATATTTTGTTTGAGTTTCGATTAAGTCATTAATTATGATCGGTGGCAAGACTTACATCGACAAAAAGGGAGGAAAAAAGGTGTATAGAGCTTAGAAAAGTAGATTTTTCATGTCAAAAACGTATTTTTTGTCGAAAATTTTGAAGCAAGGGGTAGGTATGGAAACATTTAATGTAAACTGCCTTGTGCCAACTTCTTTCCTGGTCGGAATTATGGACTCAAATTATGGACTCAAGACTGGGTGATGTAAAATTTTCCGCTCAATCGATTGCCGAAGACTAGAACGTTCTATCTATCATATTAGTCGAGTTATGAGCACTTTTAGTTTTGAAAAGTGGATTTTCGAAAATTTCAAGACTTCATTTGAAGGAGAAATAATGATTTTAGACAAAAACAGACTGTGGCAGTCGATTTTTCGCATCAAAAAACTCCTCCAGACGAATTTTGAGCAATTTTTATTCCAAAAACGTATTTTTTGTCGAAAATTTGGAAGCAAGGGGGGGGTATGGAAACATTTAATATGAACTGCATTGTGCCAACTCCTTTCCTGGTCGGAATTATGGACTCAAAATACACTGGATTATGTAAAATTGTCCGCTGAATCGATTGCCGAAGACTAGAACGTTCTATCTGTCATATTAGTCGAGTTATGAGCACTTTTAGTTTTGAAAAGTGGATTTTCGAAAATTTCATGACTTCATTTGAAGGAGAAAAAATGATCTTAGACAAAAACAGACTGTGGCAGTCGATTTTTCGCATCAAAAAACCCCTCCAAACGAATTTTGAGCAATTTTTATCCTAAAAACGTATTTTTTGTCGAAAATTTTGAAGCAAGGGGTAGGTATGGAAACATTTAATATAAACTGCATTGTGCTAACTTCTTTCCTGGTCGGAATTATGGACTCAAAATACACTGGATTATGTAAAATTTTCCGCTGAATCGATTGCCGAAGACTAGAACGTTCTATCTATCATATTAGTCGAGTTATGAGCACTTTTAGTTTTGAAAAGTGGATTTTCGAAAATTTCATGACTTCATTTGAAGGAGAAAAAATGATCTTAGACAAAAACAGACTGTGGCAGTCGATTTTTCGCATCAAAAAACCCCTCCAAACGAATTTTGAGCAATTTTTATCCTAAAAACGTATTTTTTGTCGAAAATTTTGAAGCAAGGGGTAGGTATGGAAACATTTAATATAAACTGCATTGTGCTAACTTCTTTCCTGGTCGGAATTATGGACTCAAAATACACTGGATTATGTAAAATTTTCCGCTGAATCGATTGCCGAAGACTAGAACGTTCTATCTATCATATAAGTCGACCTACGAGCACATTTACTTCAAAATGAATATAAATTTTTACAGTGTACGAATATAGAAGGAACGGTGGTTTTTCGGGAATCAAGTATTACGTTGGAGCACGTCGACACCGGGGTCTAATATATATGTCAAAGTTAGGCAATCAGAAAGAGATTAGTTCACCGAAAAGGTGATTTGATACGAAACGGAAGAGAAAGAAGCGCTGTTGCCGTAATTCCTGACGTCTAAAGTGATGTATCTGTCGAGCTTTGTGAAAAACATCAAACTCAGTACCACTCGACCCAATTTAAGCACTAATTTTTGGTAGCTTAAATGAAAAAAAATGTGACAAAACAATATTTTTCATATTTTTTCGTTCTTTGACGCTTTTCATATCCCAAAGGAGTTTCTCCAAGTCGCCATAATAAATGGGGAATCACTTTGAGGGGAACAAAAGACAAACGTGTTAGTGGCAGTTATTCCGCTTGTATCCCGACGGTCATTAGTGGCACCCCTGCTAATTTACCCTCAGATCAACAGATCGGAAGTAAGAAGATCCGTATTCACGAATTTTTTCATAAAAAAAATCCATGTCTAGTAGTAATTCAAAGATCCCTCCTTAAAGTAACAATAAGTATACATATACCGGGTGTCTGATTAAAAAATAACAAGTAGGGGTGAATATGTGGATAGGATAGGAAGAGGTAGTACTTTCCCGACCTTGCCGAGTTAGATTTTCATCTAAAGGGGTCGCTTTGGACCTAGTGCTAACCTGGAATTGGGAGAGAAGAGTGAGAGTTTCTGTTAGAAATGGATCATGCTGTTGGACGTCGATAACATTCTGCAGATTTTCAGGTAATTGCTTCTTAGATGCGATTCTAGTTTTGTTTAATAATTGGGTTGAGATTTCCAAGCTCAGGTGGTCTCTCGTTTTATATCCTTTGCATCATTTGAATTTAATGACGCAGGGGTAACCATATCTTTTGATTTTTTTTTCGAATATCCAATAGTATGGGAGCAAAAATAAATCAGCACGTCACTTATTTTATTCCTGACGTTGTCGAGGTCGAAACTTACCGGTGCGAATCTTTCGCAGAACGTTAATTTCGTTCTTTTGTTAATTGCGGTTGTCAAAGTGGCAGTAAGGGGGTCGAAAAGGGACGTAAATTAGGGCGCTTTCAGAGTCCAACCACTCGAGTCGATGAGGAGAATGATAGACGGGTGGTTGGGCTCTTCTACAGAAGGGTTTAGCGAGGAAAAATCTGGATATGTTTTCTCTACAACAACAAGCAATGAAAGCTTGACGAAAATAATGCTTTTTATCAATTTTCTATTATATTTTTGAAGATTGTCATGCTATTAATTTTATTACCAATAAATATCACAACACTGGGTATATTACTCATCTAAAACTTTATTGTTAATCAGCGGTAACTGTTGAACATCGATTTAGTTGTAAAAATAAATTTTTTATTGCCAACCATCAAAAATAAAAATAGTAAAAAAGCCTACAGGAGATTCAAACATTAAAAAAATATATAAAAATGAATGAAATAATCGATTAAAACAGGAGAAAGAAGTTGTAAATTATTTTCAAAAGTTTAGTGAATTTTACGACAAGTATTATGATGCTTTTTATTAGGAAAAATTTATTGATGTGGGTATCTATATATTCGCAAAGCACTCACCTAAACTAGTAGAGGTTTAAAAATAATTTGTAAGAGTTCGTAAATGAAAATTTAAAACGGTAATAACTTTGAAAAAGAAAGAAATAACGACTATATGACAGAGCAGATGAAAACAAATTGAAAAATGTGTCAAAGTTCGACCAAAGTAGCAGAAATTCTACGCTGGATAGAAATTGGGGTATAGTGGACACAAAAAACACTTTAGTTACATTATATAAAGATGATAATTTCATTTAGTATCAAATGGAATTCAATTTTCCATCGCTCTCTCCAAATCCACTTGATTATGTAAAATCTAATACATATATACAAAGCTTGGGTACATATAAAGCCCATCTTATCTTTTAAAAAGGAACTTTCTTAGGCCCAGATATATAATTTATTCAATATCTTTTATACCTCTTTATCAACCCCAAAAAAATATGAGTATATGTTATGAATGGAAAGCTCGTGTGGATAGAAAAATCAATTTTATTAGTACGAGAGCTTAGGACGAGTTTACCTGTAGAATTAGTTGCGCGAAAAATATGTTAAGGTGAAAAAGTGCTTCAAGCTACCGTACTATTAATTCATATAAGAAAATCAATTTTATTTGGAATATTCAGTTTGAAAAGAGGGATTAAATTACCTCAATGGAAAGTAAGGAGAGTTCTTTTGAATACAAGGCATTGGATGTCTCCCTAAAAACTACTTAGTTAAGGGTTGTAGATATTGGTGGAATGGAAATAGAAAAATTGGATATTTGTTTAATGTTTCCTTAAACAGTGTAACCTATAACAAAGTTGCGCAAAACAATTGAGGTAATGTTCATTAATTTGACAGCCTTTTGACGTTTTTCAAGTCTCCTAGTCCTAAGTTAACCATATCAATTTTTCCCTATTTTTTATATCCTACAACCCTTAGATAAGTATTACTCTGAGCTAGGACCTCTCTTTTTTCTATATACCTTTTTTTACGAAGTTTTAATTGAAAAATACAAACCAAAATTTACATAAATTTATATCTATTGTATGAACAACAATAATCAATTATCTATACTAATTATTAACAAAACGCAACCTGGTTTTGGATTACCAATAGTTGACCTTTGTTATGACGAATATTTTGTCGATGTGACGAGGTAATTGTGTGTGCCTGTACAGGTGAATCGAGTGGTAATTTGCATTAGAATTTAATATAAACGAACGAACAACTTTCTATATTTCAATAACAATAGATATTTCCATGGAAATAGTGATGTTTATGTTGCATTAGTTTCTAACAATTGAAATTAACTCTTTGAATGGAAATTGTACAAATATATTTCGCGTTGTTCAGTTTTTGTTAGCTACAAGCGAGTTTTGTTGGAAAAGTGTACAGAAAGCTTGGTTTTCAACTTTCTGTACACTTTTTTGTTAAAAAGGTGTACAGAAAGTTGGCAATTCCTTCTACTAGCTTGGTTTTCAACTTTCTGTACACTTTTTGTTGAAAAGGTGTGCAGAAAGCTTGGTTTTCAGCTTTCTGTACACTTTTTTGTTAAAAAGGTGTACAGAAAGTTGGCAATTCCTCCTACTAGCTTGGATTTCAACTTTCTGTACACTTTTTTAGCAAAAATCAAACAAATTCAAACGAATCCCGATAAAATAGAGAAGGTGGAAGAAATTACTATCTTTCTATACACACATTTTCAACGAAAATTCTCAAAAACTGTTTGAAAAGAAATCTTTAGAGTGCAGGATATTTAAAATTTACTAATCTACTATATAATAATACTTTAGATCACTTTATATAAATTTTATTTCCATAGAAATCAGTGAAATTGAATCTGTCAAGAATCTAAGGATTATTATTCATTTTGAATTGAATCTTTCACCGAAATGATTGATGTTCTTCATAACAGAAATAAAATAAACCTACTTCCCAGCATGATTTATCAATCTGAAATATTCATAATAACCGTTATTCGGCAGCTATTGCTTGTTTGCGAGTATCCGTTGTTTACCTTTTGCAATAAACTACACAATTCCGAGTTGAAGGTTCGCTGATACAGCCCCAGCCCTTATTAATTGGTAAATTTTAATTTCGGTTTTGCTTACGTTGCGCTATCTATAAAACTTTTCGCGAATTAATATTAGATATAGGTACAGATTTTTGCTGTTTGAAGAATTTTACCATAATCTGTACTTTCTTTTTTTTTATCTCTCGTAATTATGAGCGTTTCAAACCATTTTCTAAATCATTAAATTGGATAGTTACGTTGTTGGAATATTGGATGCGCGGTTAGGTTATTTCTGGTGAAGAGGAGTGCTCCAAGTGGATAATTTCCAGATTCTGGTTTTAATTGCGATAGAATTATAACTTTCTGTACACTTTTTCAATAAAAATCTTGCTATATTAAACGAAACACAACAAAAATGAGAAATAATTCTCTTCTTTCTATACACTTTTTCAACAAAAAATGTGCGAAACCAAAAGAATTTCAATAAAAAAGTAAAGTAGAAGGAATTCCCAGCTTTCTGTGCACCTTTTCAACAATTTTATCTTTCTATAGACTTTTCCAAAAGAAATAGTACAAAATTGAAAGAATTTCAAAAAAAAAGTGAAGTAGAAGGAATTGCCAGCTTTCTGTACACCTTTTCAACAAAAATAATGCAAAATTAAACGATTCCCAAATGAAAAAAATGAAAAAATAAAAAGATTCTCATCTTTCTGTACACTTTTTTAACAAAATCCAACTAGTCGATGGAAAAAACACAGAAAAACTGGGAGATATTACCATGTAAAATTAATTTTTCAACAAAATATATTTAATTCATTTTATACATTCCCTTGAAAAAAAATCCGCGCACGTCTCGAAGGGGGGGGGGAGTGATACGCGGAGGAGTTTCAGTTTACTATCATGATCACACGAACATGAGTTCAGGAACAAACCTTGAACTTTTCTAGTTTCTCACGATGGAATGTGTCTAAGGTTGTTATAGTACAGTAGAATATATTGTATATCATTCTCAGTTATATTTATTATGTCATCATCAACATATAAACACTTTTTAGCTTCCTTCGTAGAGTAATAGTTTAACAACCTCTTGAGCAAACCTATTACATAAACAAACCCCCGGCCTATACTCACAATAGGGTTACAAACACGGTCTTTAGCAAATACCAAACATACACTGCCCATTGTATACGACCACTCGACAATAACCATTTCAAACTGTTCACAATGTAGCATTCTATGACGGTTCGCAGAACATTATCTTTGATATAATGGAATCATAATCAAGTGGGGGACCAATTTCAGTTACTGGTAATTAAGTTGCCTCATTGGCACTGTACAATTAACATTGTGTTCAACTTAGACCATCGGTAATGCGAGTTTCATTGAAAAAGTGTACAGAAAGCTTGGTTTTCAACTTTCTGTACACCTTTCTAACAAAAACCATACAAATTCAAACGAATCCCGACAAAATAGAAAAGGTGGAAGAAATTACTATCTTTCTATATACTTTTTCAACAAAAATCCTACAAAATTAAACGAATACGAAAAAAAAATTTTTGTTGAAAAGGTGTACAGAATTCCTACTACTTTTTCTTTTTTCATTGAAATTCTTTTGATTTTGTACGATTTCTGTTGGAAAAGTGTATAGAAAGATAAAATTGTTGAAAATGTGTACAGAAAGCTGAGAATTCCCCCTACTTTTTCTTTTTTTATTGAAATTCTTTTGGTTTTGCACAATTTTTATGAAAAAGTGTATAGAAAGCTGGGTTTTCATCTTTCTGTACACTTTTCTAACCAAAATCAAACAAATTCAAACGAATCCCGACAAAATAACGGTAGGTAGAAGGAATTACTATCTTTCTATACACTTTTTCAACAAAAATCCTACAAAATTAAACATAGTATAGTTTGGACAAAAATATAGATTATAAATACTTTATTCAGTTTTTCGCGAATAAATTATCATATTAAAATAAAGCGAGAAGCCTTAAGACCGTTCAATAAGGAGAAACAACTACTTTCCTGTTATATGCCACGAAGGACATTGAATTACAATTCAAACTTATACGGAAGAAAATGATTAAGTAACAATAAGATATCCAAGTCGACGTAAACAAATTTTGTATGTAAGGGGTGTGTAGATTTGTCTCTCAATTATATTATCTCTTGTATGGAAATTCCGGAAAATCGTATAATTCGCAAAATTTCCATGCTCCAATTAAGGAAAATTAATTGTCTAGTGAATCTGAATTGGATCGAGATGCGTTTCATTATTAATTTGTCTTTAATTGTCAAGTTGGTATAAGTAAATTTTTCTTTAGTCATCTTGTTGCTTTTAGTTTGCCATTTTCGTTTTATAGGACATTCTGTATATATACCATTATTTTCAGAGAAAAACAGCGTCAACAGGTGAAGTTGTATAAAAATAAATCCGATGCATTCTTATAAAACTCGACATAAAATTCGATTTGAATAAACGCAAAGGAATTGCACGAAGCAAGCATTTTGATAAATCCATCTAGCAGATGCTTTTCGAGTGTTTTTTTCAAAGGACATGCTCCCGGTTTTGGAAAAATCATATTTTCTTTCGTACACATACACAAGATCTTCAATATTTATTCGAAAAGCAGGAAAACGGGAATTTGAATGAAAAATGATTTGCTTATACAGGTACATTAGTAGTATATAGAGGAACTTTGTCTCGCTCTCGCGAATTTTGCATATATACCCGAAAAGGGATAATAACAATGGACCACAGTGTTAATTTAATTAAAAATATCCCCTCCTCCTCTCTGCCGTCTCTCACCTTTCAATTACTACTAAGCCAAAAACCAATATAATAGAACAACTCGCTTTTTTTGTTCTCTCGTGCTATACAAAGAGAGAGTTGATATCAAAAGAGTTTTTCGGGAAAAGCGATGTCGTCCAAGAAGGGAAATCTATGCTCCATTAATAAACTCAACCCTGGGTTTCTTAATTAAATCAAAACAATATGGCTACGTGAGTTTGATATTAATTTAAAATGTATAAGCATCGGATAAGCCATGTCTTGTTAAAGATTGAAAAATAATTAAAAATTTTTGAAGGAGTCAAATATTCTTTTGTGAATGTGGGAATACTTTTTTTTTGGATTTTCTTGGGTAGATTTTGAAATTTTATATTTTTCATGAGACATTTTTCGATATTTTGGGATAACTTGGGATAAAAATCATCAAAGTTGATCGATTTTTTCTTTATACACATAAAAAGAAGGTCTTTGTGAGATGTTGAGGTGACAAACACGAGAGATCAAAGCAAAAAGTAATCAGAATATACTGGAAATTACATACCTTTCGGCAAAAGTGAGGAAAACTGTAATAATTACGTCTGAAATCACACAAAAAAAGAGCAATTGGAGTTGAATTTTTTTTTTCGATTCCAAATCACAAAATAATAAACAAGACTTATTTTTTCTGTAGTCCTTCCTCAGTGACCATCATTTAGCGGATAACCGACCTTCTCTTACACATATATCCTTCTCATGCCAGATCCTGTCGAAATATTCCAATGTTTAGCATTCTTACATGCATAAAATATGTCGACTAAAGAAAAATATTATTGACGTTCTGTGAGCTTGTGTTTGTAGGAACGATTTTACCGGAAAATCCCGTAGGTTTTCGCGATTTTCAACAACGGATATGATGGATGCTTTCGGTAATTCTTTGGAAAGCCGGCAGGCAGATTTTTCCTTTGAGAAAAAGAAATTTTAAATTAGGTTAGTGATTTGAGAAGATTTTATTGGGGGTCAAACCACTGAACCCCCCCCCACATAAATACGCCACTGGACGTTAACTAGGAACTAATCAAAAATAAAACATAAATGGTTTTCCCTGTATATATATATGAAATTCTTTTCATCTTATAGAATTACAGAAAAAAAAATAATATCCATTTCTATTTATTTTATTTCGATAATATTGGAAAAGGAAAAGATGTTCACCAGCAGCTAGAGGAAGAGGACCACAGTGGAGTAGGTAGAGCTATGATGAAGTTATCCAAGTATTGGTAAATTTAAAAAAAATAGTAACATAACTGTAATTGGGACCCTTCTGGGTGGTCCCATTTTAATTTTATTGGTCTAGCAATTCAAACATGGGAAAAAAACAGTAAATGGTTCAATTTTAAAACGCGTACGCCACTGAATAATAGAGATAAGATATTTTTCTCGATAGGAAGCTATACGATTTTAAAAACTTATTAGTTTACTACTTATAAAGGCTTGCACAACGACGCACATTTGTTCGAATAACGAGAAAAATGTTCGTGGCTTCTTTAAATAGGTGTATGCTTCTACTAGTAATGCCCCCATCGAATAGTATTGAGGGTTGCTTACGTCTCTTTTAGATTAATAAAAGTTAGTTGGATCTTGGTGGATTTTATTCTTCTATTGTATAGAACTTTTTAGATTTTATAACTACAAAAAGAGCTTTTACGTTTTGAAAGTCATTTGGTACTAAATCAGGACTGTAAAAGGGGGTAATTTATCGATGAGGTATTTTTAGTTACCATATTTTATTGAGGGAAACTTAAATGGTGAGTCTTATCTACGATTACTGAGAGAAGTATTGGTTCGAATCAAAATGTTGGGGGGAGGGGTTGAAACATCCCCCTTTTTTCAATTTTCCAAAAAAATGACGACTACATTTGGGCTAAAAACGCCCCCCCTTTTTCATTTTCCAAAAAAATGAGACCTACATTTGGACAAAAAACGCCACCCCTTTTTAAATTTTCTAAAAAAAGGCCCCTACATTTGGGCAAAAAAACGCCCCCCTTTTTTTTCAATTTTCCAAAAAATTACGCCTACATTTAGACAAAAAATAGACCCCCTTTTTTCAATTTTCAATGATGCCTTCATCTGGCCAATGTCTCCTTCATCTGGATAAATAACACCCCCCTATTTTTAATTTTCCAAATAAATGACGCTTTTATTTGGGCAAAAAAAGAGCCCCCCATTTTTTGAATTTTCCAAAAAAATTGACGCCTTCATCTGGGCAAAAAACGCCCCACACCCTTTTTAATTTTCCAAAAAAATGGCGCTTTCATTTGGACAAAAAACACCCTCGTTTTTACAATTTTCAAAAAAATACGCCTACATTTGGGCAAAAAACGCACCACTTTTATCAATTTTCCAAAAAATTAGCACCTACATTTGGACAAGAAAACGTCCCCCCTTTTCATTTTCCCAAAAAAATGACGCCTTCATCTGGGCAAAAAACGCCCCACACCCTTTTTAATTTTCCAAAAAAATGGCGCTTTCATTTGGACAAAAAACACCCTCCTTTTTACAATTTTCAAAAAAATACGCCTACATTTGGGCAAAAAACGCACCACTTTTATCAATTTTCCAAAAAATTAGCACCTACATTTGGACAAGAAAACGTCCCCCCTTTTCATTTTCCCAAAAAAATGACGCCTTCATCTGGGCAAAAAACGCCCCACACCCTTTTTAATTTTCCAAAAAAATGGCGCTTTCATTTGGACAAAAAACACCCTCCTTTTTACAATTTTCAAAAAAATACGCCTACATTTGGGCAAAAAACGCACCACTTTTTTCAATTTTCCAAAAAATTAGCACCTACATTTGGACAAGAAAACGTCCCCCCTTTTCATTTTCCCAAAAAAATGACGCCTTCATCTGGGCAAAAAACGCCCCACACCCTTTTTAATTTTCCAAAAAAATGGCGCTTTCATTTGGACAAAAAACACCCTCCTTTTTACAATTTTCAAAAAAATACGCCTACATTTGGGCAAAAAACGCACCACTTTTTTCAATTTTCCAAAAAATTAGCACCTACATTTGGACAAGAAAACGTCCCCCCTTTTCATTTTCCCAAAAAAATGACGCCTTCATCTGGGCAAAAAACGCCCCACACCCTTTTTAATTTTCCAAAAAAATGGCGCTTTCATTTGGACAAAAAACACCTTCCTTTTTACAATTTTTCAAAAAAATACGCCTACATTTGGGCAAAAAAACTCCCCCTTTTTTCAATTTTCCAAAAAAACGACACTTTCAAATTTTTTGAATAAATAAAACTTTTTGATCGTTCGTAAAGTAGAATAATGCCTTGATTTACGCCAATGTACATACACAATCCACATGGCTATATTTTCACGATGTAACACAGTCGTATATTCATCTTCCTAATGTTAAGTCATTAAAATTTATCAATAGCTTTTATGACGCATTGCATCATACATATTCTCAGTTATATTACCAACAACCAACTATATTACTACGTCGAATCATATATAAACTAACCATATAAAATTTAACAGTAAACGTATTTCAATTATTTTAAAATTTGTAATAATAGTTAACAAACAATACGCGGTAGCCAAAACCAAAACTGAATTGAGCACTGAAAATCGCCAATAAAATGAATACGGCCCTGTCACGACTAATACTTTTATGGCTTTATCATCCTATAGTAGATAAAAAGGGGAGTCAAATTATATTTTGCAAAAGGTGACTCCCTTAACTACAGAGTTGTTTGTACGCCTCTGTGTGTGACAAAACAGATTGTTTAATGGCAGAGGCGGAAGACTTCATTGAAGTCGTTTAAGGGGGCCGAGTTGGAAGCTTTGATGTCTATTTTTAGTTTTATTTTCGTCTCTAAGCCGAGAAGTATTATGTTTTATGACGCTGTACCTAAACTTTGTATACGTTTTCGACTTTTTGTTGTAAAACGACCATGTAAAGTTTGGTTTATGTTTTGGGGGAAAGTTTTTAGTTGAAGTTGTACAATAAACACATAGATGGATGTTGTTTTCGAACAACTCAAATGACAAAGGCGATTAATATAGTTATTTAAACAGCACAGTGGTTGGGATTCGCTGGCCTAGACACTTCTTTATAAAACTTATAAAATAGTCACGATAAATAGACTAATCACAAGAAAGATAGAAAAAGGGAAAGGTATTCTCAACTTTCTGTACACTTTTTTAACAAAAATTCGTAGAAAATCAAATGAATCACAAAAAAACTATGAAAGGTGAAAGGAATTCTTAACTTTCTGTACACTTTTTCAACAAAAATCATAGTAAATCGAGCAAATCACAACAAAACCAGAAAAAGTAGGAGGAATTCTCATCTTTCTATACACCTTTTTAACAAAAATCATACAAAATCAAACAGTATCCAACCAAAACAGGAAAAATAAAAGCAATTCTCAACTTTCTGTACACCTTTACAAGAAAATTGATTGAAGCAATAATTTAATTCAAAGTTTTGTAACAAATACAAGTGAAACTAAACATTTTTTTATTGAAAATTATTTGTTTGTAGTGGTTTTCAACAAAAATTCAAATAATCCCAGACTATCGGGGATAATACAAACAGCTCTCGGAAACAAATATAAATATCTGTATAGAAAATAATGTGGGTCGGCATTTAGTAAACATTTGTACGATATTTTCGCATCGAGCTATGCGTTTGTGTTTATATTTATTCGGTGTTTTATTTTATTGACAATTCGTTTGAAGGTCCCCCACTAACTACGGATTTACCGTATTGCTTTCGTGTCGGAATAATAAATTTTACTTTACTTTTAAAATACGCAGCGCCAATTGCATGGCGGTTTGATGAACAAAAAAAAACCGTTTGATGCATTATCCACTGGGAAAATGATTTTTCATGATAAACAGGAATATTACAAAAGAATAAGGATCAATATGGATACCTGATTATGGTAAGGGACTCTATGGATCCAGGTAAAGTATGGAGGTGAAATTTGAAGATGAAGTTTGAAGGTGAAGTTTGAAGGTGAAGTTTGAAGGTGGAGTTTGAAGGTGAAGTTTGAAGGTGAAGTGTGAAGGTAAAGTGTGAAGATGAAGTTTGAAGGTGAATTAGAAAGATGAAGTTTGAAGGTGAAGTCTGAAGATGAAGTTTAAAGGTGAAGTGTGAAGGTAAAGTGTGAAGGTGAAGTGTGAAGGTGAAGTTTGAAGATGAAGTTTGAAGATGAAGTGTGAAGATGAAGTTTGAAGGTGAATTGTGAAGATGAAGTTTGAAGGTGAAGTGTGGAGATGAAGTTTAAAGGTGGAGTTTGAAGGTGAATTGTGAAGATGAAGTTTGAAGGTGAAGTGTGGAGATTAAGTTTAAAGGTGAAGTGTGGAGATTAAGTTTAAAGGTGAAGTGTGAAGGTGAAGTGTGAAGGTAGTTCTTCAGTGGGAAAACCACTCGCTAGGCTTTTAGTTTTTGAGCTAGAATAGTTGTGGAGAGGTTCAAGCATTTTTTCGTTAATTTTAAAAATTTTTTCGGCAGGCTCAAACATTTTTCGGGTAGGTTTAAGCATTTTTTCGGTGAGTTGAAGCATTTTTAAAATTCCAGCTCCAATTTTCTTGGGAAATTTTAAATGTAAACAATTTTCCACATCAAAAATAATTTTCTAGTGACTGTTGATGTGTGATTGTTGTACAGAGTGTTTAAAAATAAATATCAGCTTTATCTCGATCTCATACTCTCATTATTTTCCTCCTCATAATTTTTTTCCAAGTAATTTATTATGTGACGTGTGGAATTCGGAAATATGGAACACTTTCCCACATTTTTTTCAACGGTCACTCACTGTTGCTTCTTCTTTTTTTTCCAAGCTGGTTTCTTTGTTCAACTCGAAGAACTACGAGGTCGAAGACCTTAAAAGTTAACAGACTGAGTATGATGTTATGCCTCAACACATTGGCGCAACATTGGGATTATTTGTTGGAGTTTGGTTAGAAGATTCAGAGTGACTTTTGTGAGGCTTTTTCTGGAGACTTACAGAAAACATGAAGACATTTTCCCAAGTGAAGATATTCTAAAATTCCTCAGAGAAAAAGGACTAAAGGACGTATTAGTCGCTGAAGCTTTTCTCAGGAACTAAGTAGAAGTGAAGGTCCACAATATATCTCAGTAAATATCACCCCAATATGCATAAACACATCAAGAAATCCTCAAAATAAATACCTGAAATATCAAACAGTCTCCGCTAATGCTAATTTCTTGTAAATACTTCATCGAATAAAACTAAAACAAATCCTCGGACCTCTCTCTCGTTGCTCTTGACCAAATACCAGAGATCAAGGATACCGAGTGTCTCACAGAAAGCAAAACTTGAGATCGGTTTCATGAATGATTACGTTTCGATAAAAAGGGACAGTGAAATGTCTTTTACCGTTGAGAATTTCATTCAGAATTGTACGCAATTAAGCAAGGATCACACGATCAAATAATTTGTCAAACTGAACGTTTTTGTGATGTCAAAATTGACCAATAGAAAATTGCATTGTGAAGGAACAAAAAGAAAAATAGTGACTGGGAAATTTCCAAGTGTCATCAGCATTGTGACAGATGTCTTTGAGTTATTACAATATTTTCCTCCCTTTTACCACAATTATTATTATTATAATAAAACAAAACGTTTCTCTTTAAAGTTTTCATGGCAAGCCAACCGGGCAATCCCAATAGAAAGTATGCAGCATCGCGGAAATTTCAATTTTAGGTCCATTATTAATCCAATTTTCTCGAAACCCCGTTCTTAAGCCCTTATATATTTCCCTTGCGTCATTAATTTGTATATAATTATGTCGCCATTGTGAAAGAGTGGAAATTCATTCAAATGAAAAACCCCCTTCGCCGAGATTCTGTCTATATAACAAAAGATGGAAAAATTGAAGGAGTAGCTTTAGGTATACTTTTTTTTCTCTTTCTCTCGATCGTTATCGAAGACTGAAAAGGAACAAGACACTAGAGAGCTTGTTGAAGTGTTTTGTGGAAAACTTTTATCGGTTTTAGGATATCAAAAACAAAAAAAAAAGACTATACAGCTCTGGCAACAGCGCCATCCAAGGGACAAAAGGATGAAACATCACCAATAACAATGACGTGAGCGCTTTAAAAATGACTTAGGAGCTTTAAAAATGACTTGGGCACTTCCAAAAAACAGCTTGTGCGCTTTAAAAGGGAAGTGAGCGCTTTAAAAATGACTTGGGCGCTTTAAAACTGACTTGGGCACTATCAAAAAAACCGTTTGTGCCTTTTAAAAGGGACGTGAGCGCTTTAAAAATTGCTTGGGCGCTTTGAAAATGACTGGGACACTTCCAAAAACAGCTTGAGCGCTTTAAAAGGGACGTTAGCGCTTTAAATGGGAAGTGAGCGCTTTAAAAATATTTTGAGCGCTTTGAAAATGACTTGGGCACTTCCAAAAAACAGATTGCGCGATTTAAAAGGGAAGTGAGCGCTTTTAAAGGGAAGTGAGCGCTTTTAAAGGGACGTGAGCGCTTTAAAAGGGACGTGAGCGCTTTAAAAGGGACGTGAGCACTATAAAAATGACATGAGCGCTTTGAAGATGACTTGGGTACTTCCAAAAAACAGCTTGAGCGCTTCAAAAGGGAAGTGAGCGCTTTAAAAGGGAGTGAGCGCTCTAAAAATTACATGAGCGCTTTAAAAAGGATTTGGGCACTTCCAAAATACAGATTAAGCGTTTTAAAAGGGACGTGAGTGCTCTAAAAATGACATGAGCGGTTTAAAAATGATTTGGGCGCTCTAAAAATATCGTGAGCGCTTTAAAAATGGTGTAGGGTCATAAAAGATGATGTGAGCACATTGAAATTAGTACAGTAGGTAGGTAGTTACTGTGGAAAAACGATATAGTACTAACAACAGCGCCATTCAAGGACAATAAAAAATTTTGCAAAATATAAATTTACCATTTTTGTATTCAATAATCCACTCGGAATCTGGCGGTCCAAATCTCTTTAGACGAAATTAACGGTCCTTTTAGTTAGGACCTTTCTAATAAGGATCCAGTTATTTATATCGAGGGTGTTTATTATTTATTTTTAAGCGAAACGGTGGCGTTTTATTACGTAAGAATAAATCCGATTTCGGTCGGTTAGAATCCGCGAGTTCTGTGTCAAAATTAAAATATTCATTTCGCGCAAAACAAAAGGAATTAAGGAAACGCAGTCTGCCAATTTTCAAACAAGTCATAAAAGTGATATAAAATCTAAAAATAAAACATGTGCAATGAAAACTAAAATCCAGAGGACTTTTATTACACAATTTGTGTGTTTAAATTTTCATACTTGCATTTAATAAATAATTAGTTATATAATCAACATTTAAACGATATATTTTCAATAATTGCCATCTTTTTAAAAAACCTCTCAAGCCTAAACTCCTTTTGATACCCCGGAAACATTTGCAAGGTCCAAAAATGGCCGACTTCCGTCTCCATTTTCCATCCAATCGAAAAAGGGCTCGAAAGTAACGACGCTAAACCGGAAGTCATTCGAAAACTGTATTTCCTCTCCAGACGGACTTGTTGTTTATATTCATTTCGATTTATTCTTATAATTCAGAAATATACAATTATTTTCCATCAACTATGTACCGGGTGTACCAAATTTGTATCAAGGTATTATTGTCCAAGCAATATAACATCAAATCTCAACTCTATTATTCATAACATCAATTAGACAGACTCAATACATCGCACATTAGCGAAATTACCCTTAACGACGTTATAATCTTCGGTGAATTAGTTGATTCTTTCAATTTTAATATAGCATAACATAACTAAACACAAACAACAAAGAAAATCATGTAAATTAATTGTGTACCTCTAAGCTTTCAGCCCTGATTGTGTTGTCAACATGACTAATGACACTTTCAACCCGTCATACGATCTGTCTAATCGAGAAGCATTCTCATTAATGATAAAATTTTAATTAGAAAATAGATTGAAGATTTTTAATAGTGTAGAAGTTGTGTAGAGATGATACTGATATCCAATTCGAGTTAATTTTATAAAAGCCGGAGGCGAAAAGACCGCAACAACAACCGTTTTTGAAATTCAAAATGTAATAGAATTAAAATTACAAGCTATGTTGTATTAAATTGAAAAATGAAATTTGTGGCGAGCGTTTTGCGTTGTCCGGCAACGATGGAAAGAAAAAAATTAAAACCATCAGATGATTGCTAATTAACTCGCCTATTAAACGAGTCTACCGCACAATCGAGGCACCACGAGCGTAGAGAAATGTTTCTTTCAAATATTTTGGGGGAAAAAAGCATCAGAAATGGTTGTAAGCGCTTTAATAGTGGCTGAGATCGCTTTTATAGTGGTTAGGAGCGCTTTAATAATGGTTGGAGCGCTTTAATAATGGTTAGGAGCGCTTTAATAATTTTTGGAGCACTTCAATAGTGGTTGGGATCGCTTTTATAGTGGTTGGGAGCGCTTTAATAATGATTGGAAGCGCTTTAATAATGGTTGTAACACTTTAATAATGGTTTTAGCGCTTTAATAATGATGTGAGCGCATTAGCAATGGTATGAGCTCTTTATAATGGTTGGAGCGCTCTAATAATGGCATGAGCGCTTTAATAATAGTGTGAGCGTTTTAATAATAGTGTGAGCGTTTTAATAATGGTTGGATCGCTTTAACAATGGTTGGATCGCTTTAATAATGGTTGGGTTTGCATTAATAATGGCTGGAACACTTTAATAATCGTTGGAACACTTTAATAATCGTTGGAACACTTTAATAATGGTTGGAACACTTTAATAATGGTTGGGACGCTTTAATAAGTGCGCTAGTATTAAAATTTGTAGGAGCTGATCAATAAATATCAACTTTTTAACCAAATTTACCTAAAATAGCGAAGAAAATATCAAAATATATAACTTTAATATATTAAAATATTGAATAATTTTCCATTTAGCACGCCTATGATTCATAAATACCCCTTTAATGGAAATATTGTTTATTAAATATCTTTGGCACGACAGAAAAGAGCTTTTTAACAGAATTAATGTGTTTTTGTTTGAATTATTTCGAATTATAATGTGTTTTATTTGTTGGAAAGAGAGAGAGAGAGCGAAAGAGAGAGAGAGAGAGAGAGAGAATGGGAAATATTTCGTGTATCAGAAACTCTAAATTAAGCATGCTAATTACGTAATTCGCGTTAAAATAGATTTAAATTAATTTTTATTGATGAATAAATTCAAAAACGAATTGTTTGGTGTACATTTTTGGGGTAAAATCGAATCCAAGTAAATTATTATAGAACATAATCGAATATTGTCAGTCCATCGTGACCTTACAACAACAGAGTCTTTGACAATAGAGGAAATCTCATTTCGTAATGTGATAGAAACAGCATTTAGTGCATTTGATCACGTTTATTGTTTCTAATTTAATTGTTAATTGAATTTGTGTTCTAGTGTATATTGCTGTGCTATTATTCTCTATAATCGATCAATTTTATTAATTTTTTATTAAAAATATCCCACTTCTGAAAAAAGTGCGCTATATTTAGTAAACATTGACCTATATTTACCTTTATGCTATTATTTGAAATACCACAACTATTACGTTACACAAAGAGACATAGGATGCCGACAAAGTAGGCACCTAATTAAAATATTCTCGCCAAACTCAATTAAGGGAACTTTCACGTGCATAAATCGAAAACCAGAGAGTTAATATGAGCTTTAAAAAAAGTTGATATTATCACGGGGAGCTTGGCATTGAAAATTTGGTTATAACAGATTAAAATTGCTCTATAAGCTCAATATCAAAAGGGGAACAAGGGGAAAATGATTTTGTGGTTTTTATGGCAAATGAGTGGATGGAATGTCTGTGAGCGCTTTAATAATGGTTGAACGAATTTAATAATAGTTGGAGCGCTTTAACAGTAGTGTCAGCGCTTTAATAATGGTTGGGAGCGCTTTAATAATGGTTGGGAGCGCTTTAATAATGGTTGGAGCGCTTTAACTGTGGCGTGAGTGCTTTAATAATGACATTAGCGCTTTAATAATGGTTGGAGCGCTTTAACAATGTCATGAGCGCTTTAATAATGGTTGGAGCGCTTTAACTGTGGTGTGAGCGCTTTAATAATGGTTGGAGCGCTTTAACTGTGGTGTGAGCGCTTTAATAATGGTTGGAGCGCTTTAACTGTGGTGTGAGCGCTTTAATAATGGTTGGAGCACTTTAATAATGGTTGGAGCGCTTTAATAATGACATGGCGGCACCTAATTAAAATAGTCTCGCCAAACCTTTATTAACGGAACTTTCAGGTGCATACAAATGAATAAATTTTTTAAAATACAAGTTAAAAAATATAATAGAGGGTAGAAAAATGGCAGTTTTTGGTCGGTGTATCGTCATCAACCCTGATTAGTTTTCCCTTCAACGTCCCAAAATTATAAAACGAGTCGTAATGATCTATCACTGCAAGGATTCTTTGTGGCGAGTGCCTTTTGTGAAAATTCCTTGTTCTAATACAATGAAGGAAAAATAAGAAAAGGAAACTACACGACGTACACCGGCTGGATTTTTCATAAGCGTCGAATATAAATTTCCCAGGAAAAATAATGTTATTTCAAATTATTTTCTAAATTTTAAATAAATACAAATTTTAAACGAAAAATGTTTCTTTTATGCCCTAGAGTTTCACCAGATTTTTCCATCCAATGTTATACTTTTTAATAAAAGAAAAATTATCAAAATTAGTATATAACAAGAAGTTAGCACAGGATAAGTTCGTGAGGGTCTGTAGCTAAATTAGAGAATCTATATCCTTTTCGAAGATATGGCGGGCGCTTATAGAGCCTGCGGAAACTCCCAGCTTCATTTTAAATAAAATAGAATGTTAAATGCTCTCTTGGTGGTTACTTTTTCCACCCAGCAGATTAATTAAAAGTTCTAGGTATCTAGGGAAAATGAATTTCGAAAAAAAAAATATATAATGGATAATAGAGAGAAAATTGAAGAGAGAGTTTTCGAAATATCATTTTATATAAAACAAATTCTTACCAATATTTTCAATAGAAGTAAATAGAACTCACCTGCAACAAAAAGAAAAAAAGTTAAGATTATTTACAACAATGAAAAAAAATGAAAAAATTTTCGGTTATTCTCAAACTCCTGCCTTTTAAATTATAGTGTGGTTAAGAATTTTGGTTTTGCGGTAGAGCTCACTCGCCAAACTTGCTCCATGTTTCACTTTCTACCCCTTATCTTAATATACATAGTAACAGTTTGATATTAAATTCAATCAACGAGATAATCGATGCTTCTGGGTACAAGATCTTCATTCTAAGGGTTGTTCAAACTATAGGAAATTTCAGAACATTAATTAACGTTATAAATACTCGTCTACAATTATTAAAACGTTTTGAAAGGCCGGACATTTTCGACTTGGGAGATTGAGAGAAAATGAATACGTTGAAACGTTGAATCTGTCATGGAGCCAAGAGTAACAAAAATTTCGGTTGAATGTGCCTGGAATGGCAATTGTAGGTGGGTTGTACAACAGGACTTGGCTAGAGAACAACTCATTAAATACCATGTCAACGAAATGTTACTACAATAAGCAATGTTTTTTATTTGGAAATTTAGTAATAGAATATTTTGAGAAATTTAAAATTTCTGACATACAGTGTATGCTTGAAATATAGATTCTATTGCTGGGTCAAAAGTTTATCATTTTATCACCTAAATAATAAAGAAAATAATGGATTGTAAAAGATCTAAAATGACGGCCATAAAATAGAAAAAGAATATAACAGACAAAACTTGATGAAAGATTGAACTAGAGAACAATAATAAAGATATTACTTGAATCTAGTCCATCTCGAGATTGTTTAGATAATAAAAATGGATATCTGAATATTTTACAGCTTTAATAGTAAATTTGATTTATGTGAAGGAGAATGGTTGGTAAATTATACTATAATAGTCATCCTAGATATAGTATTGTTTTCACAGATAGATATTTTTGAATCATTTATAAAATGTCAAACTTTTTGGATACAGCATTGCAAAATTTTTTCCCCTTAGATTGAACTCTAAAGAATCTCCTGCAAAAATTTCAGCTCAATACTAACAATAACTTGGAGTATACAAGTATTTTTGGGTATTTAAATTCAGTTTTTCCGTACCACTTAGTTTCGAGTACCCCTGTATACAAATTATAGTAGATAAGCTTTCGCTGAATTTTTTCCATATTTAGTTATCATCTAAGAGTGTGTCTTTAAAATTTCAGCTCAAAATTTCAATTATTAAGGAATCTACGATTTTTTAAATCAACCAGCGTATTTTCAAATTTCCAAAATTTTGAGTTTTTTACTATTTTATAAATGGAAATACTATTGCCTTTAAAACATTTTTCTAAAC
Organism: Galerucella nymphaeae; assembly: GCA_963978555.1. Lineage (NCBI taxonomy): Eukaryota > Metazoa > Arthropoda > Insecta > Coleoptera > Chrysomelidae > Galerucella > Galerucella nymphaeae. The sequence continues at coordinate 18,346,932 of OZ021713.1, forward strand.
AATATAACTGTACTATAAATACTTCCAATTCCCATTATTACTCAAAATCCCAACGTTTCGGTACTTGATCTCCTTCCTCAACCATTACTTCATGAAAATTATACACACAGTCGAATCCATTCGTCAATCAACCTTCTCTTTACCTGAATTCGAGAATTTGTCATCGTTGCCATTAAATAAAGCGCTCGATGGACTTTATTTACTGGAAGAATGCCAGATTTTACAGTAACCCATAAATCTTTATATATCTCCACATAGATATATTTTTTATTATTCGTAATTGTTTCGATAAAAATCACACGGTACTAAATCCGGCTAATAAAAAGGGGCTTTTAAATAAATATATTTGGAATGTATGCAATTTTTTCTCAAGTGTAGGGCATGACGGAAACGAGGATCTGTTCTAAATCAAGTCACATCTGTACATTAATAAATTGGAACGGGTCCAAAAAAAAAAAAAAATGAAAATCGATCGCATGTTAAGCTCGCTGACACGTTAGAAAATGTATTTAAAAATCACGTGATGAAATCTGACAGCTCAGACTAGTTGGTGTCATATATAAATATTCCTTGAAAGCTGATATGAAATATACATTAATTTAAAATGTTTCGTATCGATTTAACAATATACAGGGGATTTTATTTTTCTATACACAATTTTATATTTCATCATAAAGGGTTTTCCGGGACTCTCCAAGCTATTAAATGTGATTTCACGTACAGTGTGAGTCATATAAGACTGGTAAATGCCTTTGGAAGATTTGGATAAAGTCTAAAAATAACCATCTCGCATGGTTCAATATCAAATTTTTTTTCGACCCCTTTTTAATTTTCCAATCTGCACTCCCCTGCAGTGTCCGCGTTCAACAAGTGGTCGAAATTGGAACTTGATTTCTAATGAAAACAATTCGACGTGTGGCATCTTGTCGGTCTTGACGAATCTATGTTAGTTTTTTGCTCTGATGCTTCGAGGGTTTTCCACGATTGTTTGAAAACTTTATTGGGGAAAAAGGAGAATCTCGAGGAAATCACGATTCTCGATCAAATAATGACGTTTAAGGGGCCCGTAACAAAATTTCCTCTCGATTCATTGAAATTAAATCAACAATCCTTATTTAAGGAAACTGATTTATAGTCCAGTAAAATTGGGTATCATACCGAGTGCAATTATAAATAAGAAAAGTTTTTCTCTGATATCTACCAAGATACCAAAAATACGATTCAAAAATTTGGAATTCTAAGACTGAATCTTCATTTTTTTGACTTGAGAGACAAATTGTAGAATGAGACAACCTGTAACTCCAGATTACTTGACCATACAAATATAAAAATCCTGATTTCTCCTTTTTTCGAGGTTATAATTAAAGTTGTAAATCATTTTAACGACACAGCATAAACAACTAACCGATTTAGTTGGTGCAAATGTGCCTAATCAACTTTCTGTATCACATTCAATTGTTTTGTTGCACAATTTACGTATGCTAGACACATTTCGACAATTGTACGTCTATATTCAGCTGATTTATATCCATTACCATTTATTTAAAATCCCCCATTCGAATTTCTATGGCTATTAACTAAAAATTGTGTATTATCTGGGCTTATTCGTTCCATATCATTATCTCTTTTTAAATTCACATTTGAAAAGAGAAGGGACGTGCCCGTTATAATCATTGCCGTAACCGGCATTCGAAAAAGAGGAGCAGCGTTCAATAAACTGGAACACTGAATCAATTTTGATCCATTGTTTGTACTTAATTGTTTATAACATGCATAATTAGGGATATTTTTCATTATATCAAGGGGGATACAAATTTTCTTAACTTATCGGGTTATGAGTGTCATTTTATAATCTTTCGCCACAAATATCTCCGTTTGCCCTCCTCAGATAATATTTCGAATGTAGCCAATAATATTAGACTGTTCTGAATTCAAAAGATGTCATCTGGAAAATTTGACGACCTTCTACTCGACCAAGAAAATATTAAAGTGAAGATAAATATTACAGTGGTGACGCCCCTGAGTGGTCAGCTAAATCAGGTGTTACAAATGAGTCTCACGTAACTGTAGAGAGCGCCCAATCTAGGAAGAAATTACATTTTCCCCAGTTCTTTTGCAAAAATAATTTCAATTCGAGAGCCAGGAATGGATAGACGGGAAGAAAAGGGGGGGGAAAGTACATCTCACGTCAGAGGATGAGTTCAATTATTCCTATTTCGACATCAATGAAAGGTAAAAATGTACGGGAGAAATATAGTACGGCGTATTGTTGGGTAAGAATAAACAAAGCGACAGATTTATGTGATTTGTTTGGGTTTGTCCAACTTAATCAGTATTTGAATAATAAATTTTCGGTCACAAACGACAAAGTCATAATAACATTATTTGAGGGCAGTGTACAATAAAAAGCTAATTACTTTTTAGGTACGTGAATGTAATCTTGCTATTGTTAAAATATCCTATTTTTGTAAAAATTGCTTTGTAATCTTCTAACTGAGCCGGTCTTTCCTTTCATAACCAGGATAATACGATGAATAGTCCGGTGGATTGAGGGCAAAAAAGTGATAGTCTGAATACTATCGAGTTTAGACGAAAAAATAGCCAACAAAATTTTTTTAAAGACCCTGTATCTCAAAAAGATATGTATAGTGGCGTTCTTTGAACCACAGCATCAATCTAAATTGGAATGGTAATAACTGTCAGAAATTTTATATGAAATACGGTTTGAAAACTATTTAGATTCGTGAAATAAATTACAAACAAAAAATGTTGAGATTGATGAGGTTTTTAATGTCGACTTTCATTATTTGTTTTGTTGATATCGAGTTTGAAAATTTATGGGATTTTTTTCATTGACAGAACACCGGAAAAATGAAAATTTAAAGTTATCTAGATAAGACTTTAAGATAAAATGATATACAGAGTGATCAATAAAGATCGAACCAATGAAGAAAATAGGCTTTTAGTTATTTATAATAATTTTTTACACTGTATAGATGTCGCTGATTCAAATTAAGTGTTAAAAAGACACTAATTAACAATACTAATAATATAATATAAGTTAACATTTTGATACCATCTTGTTTTTTTTTCATGAATACCATTAAGAATTGTATAGAAAGTGGTTAGGAGTGTCACTTCATCATATTTATTTTGGTAATAAACAAAATGACAAAGGATGGTTAAGATTAACTTTCTATATTGTTCAACACACCCAAGTATGTCTCTTTTATAGCCTGATGATGGTCATTATGTACCGAAACTAGATGCACACACTCTTTTGTTGAGGTTAAATAGTGGATATTGAAGAAATTTTCTGTATTTGGTGGATATATACAGAACTTTGACAATCTTTGCTTCAACTTTCACAACTTCCTGGATATTTTTATGATGAAAAATATTACCCACGTTTATTTAAACCTAAAATTAGCCAAAAAACCTGTTTAGTCCGCAAATAATGGAAGTTGAGGTGGACATTTTGAATAAAAATAGACAGTTGTTCACTTCTGTCGGCAACTCATTTAATGAGACATATGCGCTGAAGTATAAACTTCGTAGTTTTCATAAAAAACAATGGATATCTTTGTACTGGTTGCCAGGTTAAACGTTCCTGCCTATTAATTAACAGATTTGTTGTACCAAATAGATTGGGCGCGATTAAAATTATTATACCAGGCCAAATAAAAACAAAACTACAATTTATTTACTTTTCATACAACAATTGTTACAGGTATATAATATAAACTTATTATTACCAGAGAAATCTTCAAAATACCCAAATGAAACTTTTCCCTAACCTTATTTGTTTGTGAGATACAGGCTGTTTAAAGGTACAGGAGAAATACACATTAAAAAGTTAAAAATATTGAAAATGGAGTGATATATCGAGTTTAACAACCTTTTATGTCAAAAATTTGATAAAGAATTGGATACAAAAGTCTCTAACTTTTAGTACAGGGTGTTTTAAAAATATGGATACACCAAAACGTAGACTGTATCAAAATGTATAAGAAATAACTCAAAAAAACGAAAAATTCGTACCAATTTGTTGATAAAACCTTGAAATGTTACTAGAAACCGAAATAGAATCATCAAGCAAGCCTCTGTACAGTAATTACCCTTATTTATTACATTATTTTCTAAAGAACGACAGCTGAAATCAACTATTACGTTCAACGAGTCCACTTACTTTCAAAATTTATATCCATCGAGCTATTCTTACCACTTAATTGATGTGAAATTTTTCATTCTTTTTTTTGGCAAACATAATAATTTATTAAATTCGTCTATCTGGTATGTTTATATAAGCCGTATATGACATCTAGATGCCAGAGAGCGAATAATATCAAAATAAGCCGATTAAATTCAGTAATCCCACTTCTTAGCTTTTGAATCCCACTTCTGATATTTGAATATGCTTTCTATCAAAGCTAAAATATTCACCTGATGAACTTTAATAGACTAAAACTTTGATATAGAAGCAAAAGCGGTTTATATGTACATAGTTCGGTAGATTGTTAGTCCTATTGACTGCGCCAAAACAATTTATGATAAAAAAAAAAAGAAAAAACCGTGGAAACGAGAGAGTCGCTTGTTGAATGTAAGCCATTTGTTTTTATGATATTTTTGTGAGTCATGAGATATCGCGTGTCACAGTTAAAAGACAATATAAAGCAATTTTTTGATACGAGGAAGGTAATGAGAAAAATAAAGATACAAGACGTTGATCTAAGTGAGGTTTTGTTCTTTATACCAGCAGTATTTAAAATGTTAAGATATTAAAGACTAAAATACCTCGAAATAATATTAAAATTTAAAAAAAATAAAGTTAACCTCGTATAAAAGTTATATTTGATATTCATTGCGTTCACTATCTCTACTCGCCCTTTTCCGTTTCTCCACAGGTTGTTTGGTGTGGCGTGTCGTCACAAATTTGGAATAAATCGGTCACGTAAGGGAGACGCAACAGTTTTAGAAGGCGCCAGTGTAATATTTTTTTTGTAGTGTAACTAAAATCCGTTCTGGATCATTAAATTCAGCAATTAACAATTTTGATGAAAAATTGATACATATTTTCATTTGGATATATCAATTTTTGATTGAAACATCATTTAAAATAATAGAAATTGTATTTGAATGGATAGTTTGTTGTTGCCAATTAAGAATTGAGTTCGGTTAAAGTTTCATCGAATTTAATTTAAAAAATTACTAACAAATGTTGAATTTTTATAACCCAGTTTCGAAGCAGAACAAATAATTGTAACAATAAGATAAATCAGTGGGATAAGGTGGATGTTTTTGACTTAAATTGTACACTATAAGAAAAACTAATTTTGAGAGATTAAAAAAAATTCAAAATAAAAGTTGTAGAGAAGAAATTTTTGCGGAAAAATGATTTTTTTATTGAAAATATCAAAGTTCAAGTGGCTGGAACATAAAGAATGATAAAAAGTGGCATATTTTTTCTAGTACAATATAAATACCTCCCAATTTTTATAATCACCTTGTACTAAATTACGTGTTGCTAAAAATATACAAAACCTATTCATACCATATTGACTTAATAGTTTTAATTGAGTTTCAATAGTCACGAAGGTAACCATCTATCAAGAGGTTTTATTAAATCTCAAGGACAAGTTTTTCTTTTTAATTTAACTCATCTTACGAATTTAAAGTACAAAATATTTCTGTACACGATAATGATTCAAGCCTTGCTGACATCGTTACCACAATTTAAAAGAAGAAATCGAAAGTGAGCGGTGTCTTTGGCCTTTACATTGATAAAAAAATCTCAATTTCCTTGTGTAGGCTAGTAAGTCACGGATACCAAAGAAAACGTTAAAAGAAGAAGAGAGGATGGGTTCATGTTTTTGTCTATTAGAAAGTTGATGTTAAATAATCTCTTGTGTGTAAATATTACATTAAAAAAACAGTAAAGAAAAATAATCAATTAAAGTCTTCATAATATAAATTGCTACATTTACGACATCATCAACTTTTGTGTAACACTTGTGAACATAGTTCCATTTCAAATTAAAAGAGATTGTCTCCAATAGTGGCAAACAATATCTCTTTTACTCACTAAAAATTATTTCTAAAACTTAAAGCCCTCTCGACCAATCAAAACTTGAAAAAGACGATACCAGAACAGACATTTTTATAGCACAAACAGAATGAGCAATTTTAAAACAGTTTTTTTAATAATCATACTGTATAAAGAAAATATATTCTAATTCATTGTCTACTTTATATTATACGAGATTATTTAAATACCAAGGTTGAAAAAAAAATTTGCAAACGTTTGAAGAATACTATTCACAACGTAGTGGCAATAAAACGAAACTACATTTAAAATACCTCGTATATACTAACCAACTAAAAAACATCACGTCACGTCTTTCAACGCTAATTTTTTAATTCAATATTTATTACTTCAAGTAATAAGAAGTTTCTTTTCTAACGTATATGTTTATATATTCATAAAATTAAATAAACATATTGGAAAAAAAATTCATGACATCATATCACGACAAAATTGATATTTTGTTCAGCTGGCTACACAAAGAAACAGCAGATAATAATGATACTTCTTATCGAAACATTAATTTGCTAAAAAACAGCCTTAAATTTATTATTATGTGGTAATAATAAGTCTGTGGATGAGTGGTGTTGTTTCTGAATCATATATAATGTATGTTAACCAATTTTTGTCTTTATTATTGTCAAAAAGTATTCATTAGAATGTAAATGATGAAATTAGATAATTCCCGGAAATAATCAATCATTTTATTATGATCTACATAGTTACAGCAAGTTACATCTTTAAATCAACAGAATTTTAGAATAAAAACTGGTAATATGAACAATGTAAAAGGTTATAAGTGAATTTAAAACGTACATATCTGTAAAAAAATAATAATTTCATTAAAAAAAATATCAAACAACTAAAATATATCTATAAAGTATCGAAAATTTTCTAGAGCCGACCCTGATATTTCTACCCCAATGCCTCTATGACGTTTCCTAAATTCCTAGAACCACCAGCACTCCATTTTGACTTTTTACCAATTATCATTAAAATCTGTGTTAAATCAATTGATGTTATGTTTAAAATGAAATTTATAACAAATTTATGGTATAATATAAATGAAATTACCTTTTTTGAATAATAGTTCTCAGCTGATTTCCTCAATAACGGTATTTGAAAAGTAATCCCAATGTAAATGTACAACACAAACACAAACACTTGTAAAAGTACAAATCCACGCGTTATTAAATCGAAAACGATATCACGAATAATAATAAAGTGTCCACGGTAAATTAATATTATAAAAATTAATTATAAAACAACGACTATAATGAAATTTGGTAGGAAAAGCACTGGAGTTTTTCGGTAAGCAGCACAGACGCGCCATTCAAAGCTGATTCTGAGTGTATTGTATATGTGTGCGCGGGAGGCGAGACCCGTCGATTTTAACCGAAGCGCCACGATACGTTCAAAAAAAAGGTTAGCCATGGGATTCTACCTGTTGATTGTCGAACGATGTTGCGGTTCGCCGGGGGTGAAAGGGGAAGCAGACGCTACCGAGAAACATCCGAAAATTTAATTCGCCAAATTGGTTAGTTGAATAAGGCGACGTTGTCGTTTAATATTGAAGAATATTTTAATTGAAACCAAGGATTTTTTTTTAAATATTGAATTTAAGCTTAGGAAAGGTTGTGTATTAAAAATATTGTTATATAATTACCTCATATTTCATTATTTATATCCCAGGTTGAGATATAGGAGTCCTGTAGGCGACATCGTCTTACCTGTAAAACAATACAAAAATACTTTTAGAATGTACAAAGTTTTGAAATATTTTAGGAAGTTTTATAATTTTATAAAATTTTCACAGTAAAGTGTAAGCTGGCTATTAAAGGCTTTTAAAAGGTGATTTATTTGAACATAATTTAGATGGGATATTTGGATCGAAAATTTCGATAAAATGTACCTTCCTATATATACCTAGTGTTTATAATATGGTAATATATTACAGATAGTTAATAGTCTTTCATATTCCATATTCAAAATTCGCTGACAAACGTTACGAGGGTCGTAGAAATTGAAAAATAAGAATTTTCAAAAAAATCTACAACATTCTTTTTGTTACTGTAAGTCCAAATAACGATGTCCCCCATTTAAATTTTACACAAAGATTAATAATATAATAGTCTTTCGTATTCCATATCCAAAATTCGCTGACAAACGATACGAGGGCCGTAGAAATTGAAAAAGTCGAATTTTCAAAAAAAATACAACATTCTTTTTGTTACTGTAAGTCCAAATAACGATGTCCCTCATTTAAATTTTACACAAAGGTTGATAATATAATAGTCTTTCATATTCCATATCCAAAATTCGCTGACAAACGATACGAGGGTCGTAGAAATTGAAAAAGTCGAATTTTCAAAAAAAATACAACATTCTTTTTGTTACTGTAAGTCCAAATAACGATGTCCCTCATTCAAATTTCACACAGAGGTTGATAATATAATAGTCTTTCATATTCCATATCCAAAATTCGCTGACAAACGATACGAGGGCCGTAGAAATTGAAAAAGTCGAATTTTCAAAAAAAATACAACATTCTTTTTGTTACTGTAAGTCCAAATAACGATGTCCCTCATTCAAATTTCACACAGAGGTTGATAATATAATAGTCTTTCATATTCCATATCCAAAATTCGCTGACAAACGATACGAGGGCCGTAGAAATTGAAAAAGTCGAATTTTCAAAAAAAATACAACATTCTTTTTGTTACTGTAAGTCCAAATAACGATGTCCCTCATTTAAATTTTACACAAAGGTTGATAATATAATAGTCTTTCATATTCCATATCCAAAATTCGCTGACAAACGATACGAGGGTCGTAGAAATTGAAAAAGTCGAATTTTCAAAAAAAATACAACATTCTTTTTGTTACTGTAAGTCCAAATAACGATGTAACTCATTTAAATTTTACACAAAGGTTGATAATATAATAGTCTTTCGTATTCCATATCCAAAATTCGCTGACAAACGATACGAGGGCCGTAGAAATTGAAAAAGTCGAATTTTCAAAAAAAATACAACATTCTTTTTGTTACTGTAAGTCCAAATAACGATGTCCCTCATTTAAATTTTACACAAAGGTTGATAATATAATAGTCTTTCATATTCCATATCCAAAATTCGCTGACAAACGATACGAGGGTCGTAGAAATTGAAAAAGTCGAATTTTCAAAAAAAATACAACATTCTTTTTGTTACTGTAAGTCCAAATAACGATGTCCCCCATTTAAATTTTACACAAAGGTTAATAATATAATAGTCTTTCGTATTCCATATCCAAAATTCGCTGACAAACGATACGAGGGCCGTAGAAATTGAAAAAGTCGAATTTTCAAAAAAAAATACAACATTCTTTTTGTTACTGTAAGTCCAAATAACGCTGTCCCTCATTTAAATTTTACACAAAGGTTGATAATATAATAGTCTTTCATATTCCATATCCAAAATTCGCTGACAAACGATACGAGGGTCGTAGAAATTGAAAAAGTCGAATTTTCAAAAAAAATACAACATTCTTTTTGTTACTGTAAGTCCAAATAACGATGTCCCTCATTTAAATTTTACACAAAGGTTGATAATATAATAGTCTTTCATATTCCATATCCAAAATTCGCTGACAAACGATACGAGGGTCGTAGAAATTGAAAAAGTCGAATTTTCAAAAAAAATACAACATTCTTTTTGTTACTGTAAGTCCAAATAACGATGTCCCTTATTTAAATTTTACACAAAGGTTGATAATATAATAGTCTTTCATATTCCATATCCAAAATTCGCTGACAAACGATACGAGGGTCGTAGAAATTGAAAAAGTCGAATTTTCAAAAAAAATACAACATTCTTTTTGTTACTGTAAGTCCAAATAACGATGTCCCTCATTTAAATTTTACACAAAGGTTGATAATATAATAGTCTTTCGTATTCCATATCCAAAATTCGCTGACAAACGATACGAGGGCCGTAGAAATTGAAAAAGTCGAATTTTCAAAAAAAATACAACATTCTTTTTGTTACTGTAAGTCCAAATAACGATGTCCCTCATTTAAATTTTACACAAAGGTTGATAATATAATAGTCTTTCATATTCCATTTCCAAAATTCGCTGACAAACGATACGAGGGCCGTAGAAATTGAAAAAGTCGAATTTTCAAAAAAAATACAACATTCTTTTTGTTACTGTAAGTCCAAATAACGATGTCCCTCATTCAAATTTCACACAGAGGTTTATAATATAATAGTCTTTCGTATTCCATATTCAAAATTCGCTGACAAACGATACGAGGGTCGAAAAAATTGAAAAATAAATAATTACTGTAAGGTCATATAACGATATTTCTCATTTAAATTTTACAATTGCTTGAGTTTTTCATATTTTATTTAAAAAAAATGCTTGTCCCAACTAAAAGTAACTTGATATATTTATATACGTTTAAAACATGAGTTGTTGTGTTATGTCTCGGGAAAAAATGCCAAATCGGTCTATAGAATATCCGCTTGTTACAATTTGAAGATGATATAAGAGTGCTGCATCATTAAAAAATAGTCCTTACTATGCTTTTCCATCAAATACGCAAATAATTCAATACTTCCTAGCAGTTTTTTGATAAAAGTGACTGTAGGATACGACAGACAAAATTTGATATTTTCAAAGTGGGAAGACTTAAAATTTGTTTTTGGGATAAGCAAATCGCCTGCAGGAATTCCCTAAACACACCCGTTTAAGTTCAAAGTCAATAACGATTTCACGATTACAAAACTTGAAATCTACTCAGTTTTTGCTTATTCAGATTTAATTGAACTTTGAATTTACACTGAAAAAACTAAATTGTACTGAATTTTTAACAATTTTTTGGTAAAAACACGAGATTATCGGTCTATACAAGAAGAAATTTAAAATTAAAACACTCTGTATATGAAAAAAACTTACTTCAAAATAACTGACGAATAAGAAGTTGTTTCGGGAAGCATTCAAAACTTTCTTGTACGGAAAGTAATTAAAACGCCGGAAAACTGCTCATTCGAACTAAAAGAAAATACGTAAGTTTTCCACAAATTTTCCAGCACTACTATACCTTGTTTTTCAACTAGGAAGAAAATTTTAAGAAACCTCAATCATACAACTCAAAATAACTACACTGCTCAACAATTAAAGTAGATAATTATTAACTTTTCCTCTAGTCATAAGATTTTCAGGATTTATAACCTTCTAGGATATTGTTAAGATATTTGTATAAAAAGTTATTAAATTTTCCAACACTTTTCTTTTGTTATTCATCTGAGAAAAACCAAATTTCCTCCCGAATCATTCGGTTCAATAAATTTGCATCTGTTTCCATTTTTAAAAATCGACACAGCCTGTGAAAAGTCCACTGCGCAATTTTTTTCCACTCGAAAAGATTTCTTAATTAGAAAGTTTCCTTGATTTTTCAACTACTGTGAATTTTCGTACGAATTTTCTTTTGAAACTTTCACACCTCCTTGACTTTTTCCAGTAATAATTCAATTAAGCAAAAAACTTTCATAATAATTCGATAAGTTTCTTTCTGTACACTTTTTTTTCAAAAAATTACCTACAAGATACAAGATCCTCGAATACGACCAAAAAAATAGGGTATTTAAAAAGGAAACCACAAACAATAAATTTTGTATATTTTTTTCCAAATTTAATCTATTTTATTCCATAATTTCCAAACTATTAATTTTAAAATTCTAAAAAAATAATATTAAAAATGCTCACAGCAACCTCTTTCATTTGATATGTCAGAAAGCATGGTAAAGAATTTTTTTATTTTTCCCAATTTACCCCACCCCCAAAAAAAATGGACCACTAATTGAAAGAACATCATTTTTAAAATGCTCACAGGAATGTCTATTTAAAAGGGAAACCACAAACAATAAATTTTATATATTTTCAAGAATTTAATCTATTTTATTCCATAATTTCCAAACTAATTATTTTAAAATTACAAAAAAATAATATTAAAAATGTTCACAGCAACCTCTTTCATTTGATATGTCAGAAGGTATGGTAAAGAATTTTTTTATTTTTCCTAATTTACCCCACCCCCAAAAAAAATGGACCACTAATTGAAAGAACATCATTTTTAAAATGCTCATAGGAATGTCTATTTAAAAAGGAAACCACAAACAATAAATTTTATATATTTTTTCAGAATGTCATATATTTTATTCCATAATCTCCAAACTATTTATTTTAAAAAAATAATATTAAAAATGCTCACAGCAACCTCTTTCATTAGATATGTCATAAGGTACGGTATTTAATTTTTTTTATTTTTCCCAATTTATTACCCCCCTCCCAAAAAAAAAATCAACAAAGAATCGATCCTTATCGCCTAAAAATGTTTACCAAACTCACTTATTACGTATCACCCTGTAAAATAAACATAATTTCAAAGTAAACATTCATTTAGAGCACATTGGAAACTGTTGAATTTGAGCTTATTGTTTTAGTTTGCAGCTCCGAATTGTTAATTATTATTTAAAGCTCTATTAGTATATTTTGTCGATGGCATCCTAGAATAATACCATGTAAAACCTTTGAGGATTATAAGATAATCAATAGGTATAATGGAGTTTTAGTTGTATAGAGTGATAATTTTCATACATCGTTTCTATTATTGAGATTTTCTAAATTGAACTATAATCAAGGTAGATGGATATTTTTGAATTTAAATGAATTACTTAGAAAAATCGAATAAGCGCCCGTACTATTAAATTTATAATTAAATATAATAAAAAAATTACAATAATTTGTTAATAAATTATTAATTTCGTTTAATTGTATATTAAAATATTTATATCTGGAAAATTATTATATATGCGAAAATAATTTCATATAATATTATTATTAACCTATTTTTTGCCGAAGGGACAAGCCAAATCGATCGTGTAAATGTTTAAATACCCATTGAAAGGCATATTCAGATATTCGCGAATTGTGATAAACGACAATGAAAATTTATACATCCAATTTATAACAATTTTGGTGAATTTGCGTTTTGAGGTTTGCAATTAAAAACCCGTTATTCAAATTTACCATAAGGGCACTGGAAAATTGTGCGAAAAATGTTGAAATTGTGATTTTTTTTGCTGCTATAACAAATACTGAAAATAGAATAAAACAAATATTTTAAGGGGGGTCTACCATACAACAAAGGTGAGTTTTTTGTAGTTTTTATAGATAATAGTACGGAAGCAGACTTCTTAATTAACTGAGTTTTGATTTTTTTTTGGTTTTTTTTCGATACCTTTACTTGGACAGTTCATAAAATGGATCTTTTGGTCATGGTATTTTGGATTTTTTTCTAATATATTGACATTTTAAGAATACGTTCCAATTTCCACTATATGAAAAAGAAAAATTATAAAATGTCTGTTACAATTGAAGATTGTGATCTCCCGCATCACCCAATCCATATTAAAAGGTCTTGTAATTAGTAGAGGTCAATTCAATCAGTCTTCCAATCCCACACACAATTTCGTCCTTACCCGAGTTATCTAGTCTGGTTCAGTTTTAATTAAATTATGAAGTGACACTGCAATCCATCTATTCGTTAAAATGACAGATACACCAAAAGGGATGGTAGCCCTTACATCAAAACAGGATGCAGACACACTTTTCGTAGCGATAATGTGTTTTAAGTTAGTTATATGTCAAAATAACAAGTGGATTTGTTATTTTTAGCATTAAACTGAACTTAAAAATGTGTACCGAAACCAGTCTGCCAAGATAACTGATAAAACATAATTACAGATAAACAAAACTTGATATCATAAGCGAACTTGAGCTTCAACTTCTGGAATCCAATTAGGCATCAACCAATTGAAACTAGTTTATAATGGTTTTATCTACGACTAGGTGTAGAGAGATATACGCGAGCTTACTTACATATATATATATATGTATAATGTTTGAATACACATTCAAACGTACGCACACGTGTAGGGTACCTAATGAAATTCCTGGAAAGCTCATTGACAGTTGGAATTGAATTCAAAATTAGATTTACTTAATCAGGCGAGGAATTAATTTGTTTAAAATGCGGTTAGAGGATATTGGTATGATGGTGGAACGGTTGTAGTATTGAACGTTGCACGTTACAGAGATTGAATGATAACCTTTGATATGTATTCGGCTCGGTATTGATTCGATAACATTGAAAATTAAAATTTTATGATTCAAAATACCAAGCAAGGGTATTTCTTCTTTCCTGGTCGGAATTGTGGACTCAAAATACACTGGATTATGTGAAATTTTCCACTGAATCGATTGCCGAAGACTAGAACGTTCTATCTATCATATTAGTCGAGTTATGAGCACTTTTAGTTTTGAAAAGTGGATTTTCGAAAATTTCATGACATCATTTGAAGGATAAAAAATGATCTTAGACAAAAACAGACTGTGGCAGTCGATTTTTCGCATCAAAAAACCCTTCCAGACGAATTTTGAGCAATTTTTATTTCAAAAACGTATTTTTTGTCGAAAATTTTGAAGCAAGGGGGGGGTATGGAAACATTTAATGTGAACTGCATTGTGCTAACTTCTTTCCTGGTCAGATTTATGGACTCAAAATACACTGGATTATGTAAAATTTTCCGCAGAATCGATTGCCGAAGACTAGAACGTTCTATCTATCATATTAGTCGAGTTATCAGCACTTTTAGTTTTGAAAAGTGGATTTTCGAAAATTTCATGACATCATTTGAAGGATAAAAAATGATCTTAGACAAAAACAGACTGTGGCAGTCGATTTTTCGCATCAAAAAACCCCTCCAGACGAATTTTGAGCAATTTTTATTCCAAAAACGTATTTTTTGTCGAAAATTTTGAAGCAAGGGGTAGGTATGGAAACATTTAATGTAAACTGCTTTGTGCTAACTTCTTTCCTGGTCGGAATTATGGACTCAAAATACACTGGATTATGTAAAATTTTCCGCTGAATCGATTGCCGAAGACTAGAACGTTCTATCTATCATATTAGTCGAGTTATGAGCACTTTTAGTTTTGAAAAGTGGATTTTCGAAAATTTCAACGCATTTTATATCATATCTTATCGAGGGATGGGAGTACAAATTTAAAATTTTTTATAGGTTATTGTTCCTTCAAAACACATCGACAGTATCAATTTTTTCAAATTCTAATAACCCAGTGCCGTGGTACGAGGAATTCGTAAACTTTTAATGTACCATATTTTTGAAACGCCTTGTATTTAGACCTAAAAACTTTTGTATATAATTCCTTATTAAATTTCCTACAAAAAAGGTACTCTTTGTTGAACTCGATAGAACACTCCGTTTTCAAGATTTTTCACTTTTCATTAAAGTACAATAAAAGTTTACAAACCGCTCGTACCACGCCACTGGCTTATTAAAATTTGACATAATTAACACTGTCGATGTATTTTGAAGAGACAATAATCTACAAAATTTTAATTTGTACTTCCATCCCTCAAGAAGATATTAAATAAAATATAAAAATAATAAAAATCATCATTGCAATACCGCTCGTACCACGCCACTGGCTTATTAAAATTTGACATAATTAACACTGTCGATGTATTTTGAAGAGACAATAATCTACAAAAAAATTTTAATTTGTACTTCCATCCCTCCAGAAGATATTAAATAAAATATAAAAATAATAAAAATCATCATTGCAATGTTTCGCAATAATTTTTTCGATGAGATGATTTTATGCAGCACACACTTGATCGTAAATCACATATAAAAAGCCATAAATTGTGTCAAGGGCTTTTTTTCACTGTTACTTAACCAAAATAGAAATTACGAGATTCGTATATAATTGAAGATAGTTTCAATATTATTAGCAACAAAAAATTTTATCACGTAATTGTTTACAATAACTATACGTATTATTAAAGGTAATAATGTTTCGAATTATCACCAGTCTACGCACCTGGTGGACGCTGATTTCGAGTCCTCTTATATAGAGCTAGACACTAAGCTTATTTTGACCAGGACGTAAATCCTTACGTATATAGATTTAAGCGATCCACCAGATTTACTTCATGTAAATTAGGTTGTCAACTAGTCAACTACAGGGTGTTTATAAAAATAATAAAAAAATTTCTTCCCCCGAAACATGTTTTCAATGTAAACACCCACCTTTAATTTACGTATTTTTTTGTAACAAAAATAATTTGTAGTGACATCCTGTATGTTGTAACACTCCATTCGCAGTGTTCCTTCTTATTCTGTTTGTTTAAGGGATTTGCAAGGAGGAAAGGATTAAACCAGGACGCGCTCCGAAGGACAAAAATGGAAAAAGGTATTGTTTGTTTTTGGATTTAGGTAATTGGTTTTTGATTACGTGGATTTCACTTAAAACCATAGAGCTGTGTAATAAAAACAACGGAAGACTTATTTAAAAACAATACATGTTATATTTGGCGCGGTCAATAGGATAAAAATTTGCTAAAAATCCATCGGTTTATATGGGAATTAGAAATTTATTTTGGAATACTTAAAACAATTCCAATTTCTTTGATTCAAAGAAGATCCCTTGTTTGAATAGGGAAGAATGTTATTATAAGGTCCGTTTTCCAAATGGCAATGTAATGTTTTTGTTCACTTTAGTTCTCACCCCTTTCAAATTGCCAAAAAGGATAAAAGATCTTCGAATTTTGAGTTAGAGAATGGGGCCATATAAGAAATATGCAAAATAGAGACTCTAATTCAAGATAAGTGATAGGGCTAACATTTCTAGAACCAGAATAAGTTGGGTACTGCTGGCACCCATCTTTGCACAAGATTTATATTATTAAAAGGGTAGACTTTGAACGTTAGTAGGTCTCGCGGGAAGTAGTTAGAAATAATGCGGTCGGGAAGAGCTCTGAGGGATTCCAAGGAACGAAAATCTTGGTTTATTGCCTGGAAAAATCCTTAATTCTCCTGTAAAGGATAATATTGTATTACGTATAATTCGAAAGGACTAATTCCAGAACAATACTAGCTTAGATTTGATTCGACGTCTGCTTTATTGCAAAATTTAATAATCTCTCATGATATCTCACATCTGGTGCTCCTGTTTTTAGTAATAATTAGCCTTGATCCCTTTTTGGGGCTCTAAAACCACTTGCGTTGTGTACTTATTCCGAAAATGATGTAAACTACACTGTTAAACTTTATGCTTTTCTTAAATAAATATTTAATAAGTTTACAAGGATGATTACCCTTAATTTATGTCAAGGGTTATAAATTTCATTATATTCCTTGAAAACAGCGGAGTATCAGGTTTTTCTCAAATGACCAACGACCATTTCATGAATAATGTAAAAGAGAGATACAATATGCAGCCGATGGTCATTTTAGGGCGACGTGATCACTTAGGGATGTTTGTTTGACTTATGACCTTCAAAACACTGTCAAAATGCGTTGGGGAGCAAAAATATGTATTTTTCACCAATTTTAGATCGTCCTGTATATTATGTATATATGTAGAGAATCAGCTTCGTCGAGCTCGTGAAATTTTGCAGCAAAGGCGACCTGGGAAATAATTAAGCTCGCTGCCCATTTATTATGTATTGCCAACCTCACGGCCATACAAACGCTCGACTTATTATTCATACCAACATTATTACTATCTTGAATTATTAAAAATGCTCCAAAATTCGCCGGCTTTTTCCTTCAACAATGAAAGACTAAAAGGCTGTACACTGCTTTTACCTGCTTTTTAGATGTAAAAAAGAATTATCTTGACAGATGACTGATTAAAAAATTAAAATATGGTTCTAAATTCATTTTTAAAAATTACTATACTCAGAAAATCGGGATTATTTTATGAAACATCCTGTATATTATGACTTTATATCTCTTAATTAACTCAATTTTTCGACAATTTTCAATTTCTGAGGAATTTTTAATAAAACATACTGTATATTATGACTTTTCTTCCCAATTTTCAGTTTATTGAAAATTTTCAACATGAAAATTTTGACACACAAAAATAATTTCAACCAAAGGCAAATCCAGGATTTTCCTGTGGGAGGAACACAAGCAGCGGGGGGGCAAAAAAATTTCCACTGAGGGGGACGTTTTTCAAAACTCTGCCCTAAATTCTCATAAATTACTTCATTTTTCAACATTATAGTAAATATTCATAAAAATATGCATAAAATTTTCAATTTCTGATGAATTTTCAATAAAACATCCTGTATATTATGACTTTTCTTCCCAATTTTCAGTTTAATAAATATTTAAAACGAGTAATGAAAATTTTTAACACCCAAAAACAACTTCAACCAAGGGAAAATCCAGGATTTTCTTCTTGGAAGAACACAAGGAGGGAAGGGGGGGCAAAAAATTGATGTGATGGAATCAAAATCAAAGAAAAATTAAATATCTTCCTTTGATTTTGATTCCATCACATCGTTTTTCAAAATTCTGCCCTAAATTCTCATAAATTACTACATTTTCTAACTTTATAGTGAATATTTTCAATTCTTTTTTCTAAAATATCAATTGGGTTCGTTTCGGGAGAACATGTAAGCCACTTACAGCCTTAGAAATGCCAATTAAACAATTAGTAATCTATTTCTAATGGAAACGCTTACAATTCAAGTAATTCTTGTTAAATAATAATTGACAAGGATCAGTGGCAAAGGTTTTAATATAAAACTGAATGCGCCAGTCGCAGTGAAATATTTTGTTGGGTTTGTATTGAAAGATATTCTTCGATATGAAATCCTAAAATTTAATGTTTAACTGTACCTCTACCCGCATTGTATGCTGGAAATATGGGTAGTACATTATATGCGTGCTGATGAGAACAATACATCGTTTAGAGCAATGAAACATGAGAAAAGAGAAAGAGGATTGTTACGATATCTGTTTTAATTAGTCTGTTACAAAAAAAAATCCCTTTTTATTCGACATATTGAGGATTTTCTCCTACATTGTATGATGAAACAGTTGACCGTGAGATTGAAATTAACGAGAAAAATGTAATACGAGTCAATTTTTGTTTAAATCATAGAAAAAATTGGAAAAGGTCAGGAAAACTTGGACCGCCTCTGGGTAGTACAATTTCTTCATTATATTCTTGGTCCCCAGAGGCCAAAATACCCACATGACGTTTTCAATTTAGCCCACGACGTCGACGTCTTATCTGTTTAACCTGCGGGCCAATGTTGCGACGTCAGGAGATGTAAAGCGTCGCTGGCAGACGAGATAGAAACAAAGAATCGTATTTGAAATGTACACAGTGCAATTGATCGGTTAAACTTTATTTTGCTCACCTTTACGAAATGTATTGAAAGTCTAAAGAAGAATAGAAACCTTTCAACCTAATCTAGTGATGTCTTGAACATTATCTGTTGGTTTCTATACAGTTTTTTAAATCCGTGTTGGTTCCTATACAGTTTTTTTCAACATTTTGTTGGTTTCTATACAGTTTTTTAACTTCGTGTTGGTTTCTATACAGTTTTTTTCAACATTTTGTTGGTTTCTATACAGTTTTTTAACTTCGTGTTGGTTTCTATACGAATTTTCAATTTCGTGTTGGTTTCTATACAGTTTTTTTCAACATTTTGTTGGTTTCTATACAGTTTTTCAACATTTTGTTGGTTTTTATACAGTTTTTTTTAACATCTTGTTGGTTTCTATACAGTTTTTTAAAAATAATCTCTTTAGGTTAATAGTTATAGACCTAAATGATGATATTTAAAAATTTCTAAAACTTTTAATTAGCCATGTTTTTTCTCCCCCATTTCGTTAGCGATAATGTTACGTAAGAGTTGTCGGTTTTTGGAAAACACCAGTGAAAAGCTGGAAAAGCAAAACAATACAGTCAGTCGTAGTGAATGGTAATAACTGTTTGAAAAGTTTCCCTGCTGATTTTCCAGCGATTTCACTCGATTTTGTGCACATTGCAAGTGATATTTCACGTATCTCTATCTGTTTAGATAGTATTTGACATTCAGCGGCTTTTGAAATTGTTTTTTTGTGAACATACAGTGTTTGGAAAAAAGCTTGCTCATAATCATTAGAAAATCGGGACTATTTTAATAGAAAAATAGAGCAAGAGGGTTGAGTTTTGGAATTTTTTTGATAAATTGCATCATTTTTGAACAAAAGAAAAACTTTTTTTTTATAAAAACCCTAAATCCCGTATGGTTGTTACAAATGTAGCAAGGTGGGATAATTCCCAATCAGACATTATGATTAACTTATTAGTTCGTGAAACCACGACTAGAATCGCATCAACTCGTCTGATTAGCATTCCATATTAATCCCGAAACGTCCCGAATAGAACAATAGCTCAGGATTAAACGGATAGACAGCGAACGCTATCGAACAAACGGGGTTTTAACTCACTAAAATGGATCGCTAACTTATCATTTTATTCAACATAATAGAGTAAATTGAGTGTATTTCGTTCGAAATCGGCGCAGTCAATAGGATATTTTAATAATTTAAATTGGCGCAGTCAATAGGATTGATTATTTACCAAAAAAAATGTAGTGAAAAGCCCCTCGTGTATTTATACTATTGAAATAAATAAATACAACAAACGTTTCTATACTTCCACTAATATTAAATGGGGTTCGTATATCCCATAGGACATTTCAGTCAGCTTTCGTGATATAGGTCATTAAATTCACGACTGATGTTGAATTATTTATAGAAGTTAACCACTATGAAACTTTCACCGATATAGAGTCGCTAAGAAGTTTAACTTTTAGTTTTATTTCGTTAAACTTTCTATTGAGTTCCAATCACATCGTATTCATTATTGATATTATTAAAAAGTTAACAAAAGCACAGTATACAAACAATATACAGGGTGTTTTTCAAATGATATAAGGATTGAGGGGTCCAGCTCATTTACTTTTCGAAATACTGAGTGTTGAAGTGATAAAAATTTAAATGTTTTTATTTGATAACTTTAAAATTGATGAATAAATTGATTTGACATTTGGCAGGTTGTTTTTAAATGTGAAAAAGAATATTTTGGTAAAAAAAATTCGTCAATTCTTGATCCAGTGGTGTACATTTGGAAAAATTGTCACTTTTCCCCTCCCATTTTTCACCATAACCTTTACATATCAAAGAATTTGTAGTTTTCATGCAGTTTTGTCCCTGTATAGCTAGTGAGCCTTAGCGTTCTACACAATAGAACAACTGATTTTCAATAGAAATCGCGATGCAAAAAAACGCCACTATTTATACAGTCAATCCTATCGACTGCGCCAAATAATTTTCGTTATTTCCATTCTCATCAATATTTAAATAGATCCCTCATTTTTATATTCCACATTGAAACGTCTTTCTTATGGTAAAATCGACGCATTAAAACACAAACATATCTCGACCCAGCAGGGTCAAAAGGCTCCCCGAGCTCTTAAACTGACCGATCTACTTGGCATTCAAAGACCCTCATGTATAATGTCCATCTTTGGAGATGTATTCATACATTCTGGATACATTTTAGGAAAATATGTATAAATTTCAACTCGGTGATGTACGAGTGAGAGCCACGACCTTTTTTTTTGCATAAAATTTTGTTGATGAGGTCTACCGGAAGACTGCATGAAGAATTATAATTTTATAGTAGTTCATTTATAGCACTGGGGCGTGACTAGAATATATACAAAGATTTCCTAGGCTCGAAAATTTTTATAAAAAAAATTGTGCAAGAGAGAAAAGCATGCAAAAAGCGCAAGCGCAAGAGAAACTCACCTTTAGGCTTCTAAATATAGTGACATTCCTAGAAAGAAAGAGAAAAAATTATAAAAAGAGAAAGGACGTTTAAATTAACTCGCAAAAATGTCTTTTTTTTCAAGAAATGAGTGACTAAAAGAGGACAGTTAAGAGCAGAGTGAAAGTAAAAGACATTTTTGGTAGTTTTAAAAAAAATCAAATATCCAAGTGGAAATACATTCAATAAAACATCAATAAAAGAGTGCTAGAAAGGAGAAAAGTGCTAAAAGTGCTTATACATTGTTATTGTACGGCTTTAAAAAACATTTAAATACTTTAAAACCAAAAACTTTGTGATTTTTGTCATTTTTAAGGTGATATATCAACACTATATCTCAAAAAAACCGTAAGCTACAGATGTTTAACTTCATGTGGAATATTAAAAGAACCAAAGCACACGTTTATAATCAATTTCAATGAAAAACACAGTCCATAATAGGAAAAAACACAGAAATACATATAAAAAACACAGAAATACACCTAAAAATCACAAAAACAACTGAATACACATAAAAATTGTGCACTTTTAGAACCGGAAAGTTGAATTTATAATCAATTTCAATGAAAAACACAGTCCATAATAGGAAAAAACACAGAAATACATATAAAAAACACAGAAATACACCTAAAAATCACAAAAACAACTGAATACACATAAAAATTGTGCAGTTTTAGAACCGGAAAGTTGAATTTATAATCAATTTCAATGAAAAACACAGTCCATAATAGGAAAAAACACAGAAATACACATAAAAAACACAAAAAAACACCTAAAAATCACAAAAACAATTGAATACACATAAAAATTGTGCAGTTTTAGAACCGAAAAGTTGAATTTATAATCAATTTCAATGAAAAACACAGTTCATAATAGGAAAAAACACAGAAATACACATAAAAAACACAAAAAACACCTGAAAATCACAAAAACAATTGAATACACATAAAAATTGTGCAGTTTTAGAACCGAAAAGTTAAATTTATAATCAATTTCAATGAAAAATACAGTCCATAATAGGAAAAAACACAGAAATACACATAAAAAACACCTAAAAATCACAAAAACAATTGAATACACATAAAAATTGTGCAATTTTAGAACCAAAAAGTTGAAAAAACCATACAGGAAGAGATCATTTAGTGTATTTTTTAAAAATAATGTGTTTTAATAACAAAAACACATTTAAATTTGAATAAACGTCGATTTAAACCTGAAATGTCCCCAAAACAATCAATGATTTGATGAACGCACATAGTAATTACCATTCTAATTACATCCTAGCGTAATTGAATACATGCACCGTACAATAGAGCGTAGAACAATAAATATTTAACAATATTTTGTAATTACCTGTGAATATTATTGTACTTAAAAGGACTGAAATTTTAATCAGTTGAATTAAATTCAAATCAAGTGGTAAACAATAAAAATTTCCTTTGTACGTATTAAGAAAGTTTGGAATTTGAATACGCGTACAAAGTTTCCAGAATTGTAATTAAATTAAAAGTTATTACAATATGAAGTTTCGGATTGGAATGATATGTCGTTTAGATGTGGGGTATTTCGTTGGAGATGATTTCCATATTTCATCTACTGAAAAACTTTCTATGAATCCATATAACTATGGAAAGAAAACACAAAGGTAGAAAACTAAATCGTTATATGGCCATACAGTAACAAAAAGAATGTTGTATTTTTTTGAAAATTCGAATTTTTCAATTTCTACGACCCTCGTAACGTTTGTCAGCGAATTTTGGATATAAAATATAAAAGACTATTATATTATCAACCTTTCTGTAAAATTTAAATGATGGACATCGTTTTTTGGACTTACAGTACCAAAGAATGTTTTATTTTTTTTGAAAATTCGAATTTTTCAATTTCAACGACCCTCGTAACGTTTGTCAGCGAATTTTGGATATAAAATATGAAAGACTATTATATTATCAACCTTTGTGTAAAATTTAAATGATGGACATCGTTTTTTGGACTGACAGTACCAAAAAGAATGTTGTATTTTTTTTGAAAATTCGAATATTTCAATTTCTACGACCCTCGTAACGTTTGTCAGCGAATTTTGGATATAAAATATGGAAGACTATCATATTATCAACCTTTGTGTAGAATTTAAATGATGGACATCGTTTTTTGGACTTACAGTAACAAAAAGAATGTTGTATTTTTTTTGAAAATTCGAATTTTTCAATTTCTACGACCCTCGTAACGTTTGTCAGCGAATTTGGGATATAAAATATGAAAGACTATTATATTATCAACCTTTCTGTGAAATTTAAATGATGGACATCGTTTTTTGGACTTACAGTAACAAAAAGAATGTTGTATTTTTTTGAAAATTCGAATTTTTCAATTTCTACGACCCTCGTAACGTTTGTCAGCGAATTTTGGATATAAAATATGAAAGACTATTATATTATCAACCTTTCTGTGAAATTTAAATGATGGACATCGTTTTTTGGACTTACAGTACCAAAAAGAATGTTTTATTTTTTTTTAAATTCGAATTTTTCAATTTCTACGACCCTCGTAACGTTTGTCAGCGAATTTGGGATATAAAATATGAAAGACTATTATATTATCAACCTTTCTGTGAAATTTAAATGATGAACATCGTTTTTTGGATTTACAGTAACAAAAAGAATGTTGTATTTTTTTTGAAAATTCGAATTTTTCAATTTCTACGACCCTCGTAACGTTTGTCAGCGAATTTTGGATATAAAATATGAAAGAATATTATATTATCAACCTTTCTGTAAAATTTAAATGATGGACATCGTTTTTTGGACTTACAGTACCAAAAAGAATGTTTTATTTTTTTTGAAAATTCGAATTTTTCAATTTCTACGACCCTCGTAACGTTTGTCAGCGAATTTTGGATATGAAATATGAAAGACTATTATATTATCAACCTTTGTGTAAAATTTAAATGATGGACATCGTTTTTTGGACTGACAGTACCAAAAAGAATGTTGTATTTTTTTTGAAAATTCGAATATTTCAATTTCTACGACCCTCGTAACGTTTGTCAGCGAATTTTGGATATGAAATATGAAAGACTATTATATTATCAACCTTTGTGTGAAATTTAAATGATGGACATCGTTTTTTGGACTTACAGTAACAAAAAGAATGTTGAAGTTTTTTTGAAAAAACGAATTTTTCAATTTCTACGACCCTCGTAACGTTTGTCAGCGAATTTTGGATATAAAATATGAAAGACTATTATATTATCAACCTTTCTGTGAAATTTAAATGATGAACATCGTTTTTTGGATTTACAGTAACAAAAAGAATGTTGTATTTTTTTTGAAAATTCGAATTTTTCAATTTCTACGACCCTCGTAACGTTTGTCAGCGAATTTTGGATATAAAATATGAAAGAATATTATATTATCAACCTTTCTGTGAAATTTAAATGATGGACATCGTTTTTTGGACTTACAGTACCAAAAAGAATGTTTTATTTTTTTTGAAAATTCGAATTTTTCAATTTCTACGACCCTCGTAACGTTTGTCAGCGAATTTTGGATATGAAATATGAAAGACTATTATATTATCAACCTTTGTGTAAAATTTAAATGATGGACATCGTTTTTTGGACTTACAGTACCAAAAAGAATGTTTTATTTTTTTTGAAAATTCGAATTTTTCAATTTCTACGACCCTCGTAACGTTTGTCAGCGAATTTTGGATATGAAATATGAAAGACTATTATATTATCAACCTTTGTGTGAAATTTAAATGATGGACATCGTTTTTTGGACTTACAGTAACAAAAAGAATGTTGAAGTTTTTTTGAAAAAACGAATTTTTCAATTTCTACGACCCTCGTAACGTTTGTCAGCGAATTTTGGATATAAAATATGAAAGACTATTATATTATCAACCTTTCTGTAAAATTTAAATGATGGACATCGTTTTTTGGACTTACAGTAACAAAAAGAATGTTTTATTTTTTTTTGAAAATTCGAATTTTTCAATTTCTACGACCCTCGTAACGTTTGTCAGCGAATTTGGGATATAAAATATGAAAGACTATTATATTATCAACCTTTCTGTGAAATTTAAATGATGGACATCGTTTTTTGGACTTACAGTAACAAAAAGAATGTTGAAGTTTTTTTGAAAAAACGAATTTTTCAATTTCTACGACCCTCGTAACGTTTGTCAGCGAATTTTGGATATAAAATATGAAAGACTATTATATTATCAACCTTTCTGTAAAATTTAAATGATGGACATCGTTTTTTGGACTTACAGTAACAAAAAGAATGTTGAAGTTTTTTTGGAAAAACGAATTTTTCAATTTCTACGACCCTCGTAACGTTTGTCAGCGAATTTTGGATATGAAATATGAAAGACTATTATATTATCAACCTTTGTGTAAAATTTAAATGATGGACATCGTTTTTTGGACTTATAGTAACAAAAAGAATGTTGTATTTTTTTTTGAAAATTCGAATTTTTCAATTTCTACGACCCTCGTAACGTTTGTCAGCGAATTTGGGATATAAAATATGAAAGACTATTATATTATCAACCTTTCTGTGAAATTTAAATGATGGACATCGTTTTTTGGACTTACAGTAACAAAAAGAATGTTGTATTTTTTTGAAAATTCGAATTTTTCAATTTCTACGACCCTCGTAACGTTTGTCAGCGAATTTTGGATATAAAATATGAAAGACTATTATATTATCAACCTTTCTGTAAAATTTAAATGATGGACATCGTTTTTTGGACTTATAGTACCAAAAAGAATGTTTTATTTTTTTTGAAAATTCGAATTTTTCAATTTCTACGACCCTCGTAACGTTTGTCAGCGAATTTGGGATATAAAATATGAAAGACTATTATATTATCAACCTTTCTGTGAAATTTAAATGATGGACATCGTTTTTTGGACTTACAGTAACAAAAAGAATATTGAAGTTTTTTTGAAAAAACGAATTTTTCAATTTCTACGACCCTCGTAACGTTTGTCAGCGAATTTTGGATATAAAATATGAAAGACTATTATATTATCAACCTTTGTGTGAAATTTAAACGATGGACATCGTTTTTTGGACTGACAGTAACAAAAAGAATGTTGAAATTTTTTTGAAAAAACGAATTTTTCAATTTCTACGACCCTCGTAACGTTTGTCAGCGAATTTCGGATATAAAATATGAAAGACTATTATATTATCAACCTTTGTGTAAAATTTAAATGATGGACATCGTTTTTTGGACTTACAGTAACAAAAAGAATGTTGAAGTTTTTTTGGAAAAACGAATTTTTCAATTTCTACGACCCTCGTAACGTTTGTCAGCGAATTTTGGATATAAAATATGAAAGACTATTATATTATCAACCTTTCTGTAAAATTTAAATGATGGACATCGTTTTTTGGACTCACAGTACCAAAAAGAATGTTTTATTTTTTTGAAAATTCGAATTTTTCAATTTCTATGACCCTCGTAACGTTTGTCAGCGAATTTTGGATATAAAATATGAAAGACTATTATATTATCAACCTTTGTATAAAATTTAAATGATGGACATCGTTTTTTGGACTTACAGTAACAAAAAGAATGTTGTATTTTTTTGAAAATTCGAATTTTTCAATTTCTACGACCCTCGTAACGTTTGTCAGCGAATTTTGGATATAAAATATGAAAGACTATTATATTATCAACCTTTGTGTAAAATTTAAATGATGGACATCGTTTTTTGGACTTACAGTAACAAAAAGAATGTTGTATTTTTTTGAAAATTAGAATTTTTCTATTTCTATGACCCTCGTAACGTTTGTCAGCGAATTTTGGATATAAAATATGAAAGACTATTATATTATCAACCTTTCTGTAAAATTTAAATGATGGACATCGTTTTTTAGACTTACAGTAACAAAAAGAATGTTGAAGTTTTTTTGGAAAAACGAATTTTTCAATTTCTACGACCCTCGTAACGTTTGTCAGCGAATTTTGGATATGAAATATGAAAGACTATTATATTATCAACCTTTGTGTAAAATTTAAATGATGGACATCGTTTTTTGGACTTACAGTACCAAAAAGAATGTTTTATTTTTTTGAAAATTCGAATTTTTCAATTTCTACGACCCTCGTAACGTTTGTCAGCGAATTTTGGATATAAAATATGAAAGACTATTATATTATCAACCTTTCTGTAAAATTTAAATGATGGACATCGTTTTTTGAACTTACAGTACCAAAAAGAATGTTTTATTTTTTTTGAAAATTCGAATTTTTCAATTTCTACGACCCTCGTAACGTTTGTCAGCGAATTTGGGATATAAAATATGAAAGACTATTATATTATCAACCTTTCTGTGAAATTTAAATGATGGACATCGTTTTTTGGACTTACAGTAACAAAAAGAATGTTGTATTTTTTTTGGAAATTCGAATTTTTCAATTTCTACGACCCTCGTAACGTTTGTCAGCGAATTTTGGATATAAAATATGAAAGACTATTATATTATCAACCTTTGTGTAAAATTTAAATGATGGACATCGTTTTTTGGACTTACAGTAACAAAAAGAATATTGAAGTTTTTTTGAAAAAAGGAATTTTTCAATTTCTACGACCCTCGTAACGTTTGTCAGCGAATTTTGGATATAAAATATGAAAAACTATTATATTATCAACCTTTGTGTAAAGTTTAAACGATGGACATCGTTTTTTGGACTGACAGTAACAAAAAGAATGTTGAAATTTTTTTGAAAAAACGAATTTTTCAATTTCTACGACCCTCGTAACGTTTGTCAGCGAATTTCGGATATAAAATATGAAAGACTATTATATTATCAACCTTTGTGTAAAATTTAAATGATGGACATCGTTTTTTGTACTGACAGTACCAAAAAGAATGTTGTATTTTTTTTGAAAATTCGAATTTTTCAATTTCTACGACCCTCGTAACGTTTGTCAGCGAATTTTGGATATAAAATATGAAAGACTATTATATTATCAACCTTTGTGTAAAATTTAAATGATGGACATCGTTTTTTGGACTTACAGTAACAAAAAGAATGTTGTATTTTTTTTGAAAATTCGAATTTTTCAATTTCTACGACCCTCGTAACGTTTGTCAGCGAATTTTGGATATAAAATATGAAAGACTATTATATTATCAACCTTTGTATAAAATTTAAATGATGGACATCGTTTTTTGGACTTACAGTAACAAAAAGAATGTTGTATTTTTTTGAAAATTCGAATTTTTCAATTTCTACGACCCTCGTAACGTTTGTCAGCGAATTTTGGATATAAAATATGAAAGACTATTATATTATCAACCTTTGTATAAAATTTAAATGATGGACATCGTTTTTTGGACTTACAGTAACAAAAAGAATGTTGTATTTTTTTGAAAATTCGAATTTTTCAATTTCTACGACCCTCGTAACGTTTGTTAGCGAATTTTGGATATAAAATATGAAAGACTATTATATTATCAACCTTTGTGTAAAATTTAAATGATGGACATCGTTTTTTGGACTTACAGTAACAAAAAGAATGTTGTATTTTTTTGAAAATTAGAATTTTTCAATTTCTATGACCCTCGTAACGTTTGTCAGCGAATTTTGGATATAAAATATGAAAGACTATTATATTATCAACTTTTGTGTAAAATTTAAATGATGGACATCGTTTTTTGGACTTACAGTAACAAAAAGAATGTTGTATTTTTTTTGGAAATTCGAATTTTTCAATTTCTACGACCCTCGTAACGTTTGTCAGCGAATTTTGGATATAAAATATGAAAGACTATTATATTATCAACCTTTGTGTAAAATTTAAATGATGGACATCGTTTTTTGGACTTACAGTAACAAAAAGAATGTTGTATTTTTTTTGAAAATTCGAATTTTTCAATTTCTACGACCCTCGTAACGTTTGTCAGCGAATTTTGGATATAAAATATGAAAGACTATTATATTATCAACCTTTCTGTAAAATTTAAATGATGGACATCGTTTTTTGGACTCACAGTACCAAAAAGAATGTTTTATTTTTTTGAAAATTCGAATTTTTCAATTTCTATGACCCTCGTAACGTTTGTCAGCGAATTTTGGATATAAAATATGAAAGACTATTATATTATCAACCTTTGTATAAAATTTAAATGATGGACATCGTTTTTTGGACTTACAGTAACAAAAAGAATGTTGTATTTTTTTGAAAATTCGAATTTTTCAATTTCTACGACCCTCGTAACGTTTGTCAGCGAATTTTGGATATAAAATATGAAAGACTATTATATTATCAACCTTTGTGTAAAATTTAAATGATGGACATCGTTTTTTGGACTTACAGTAACAAAAAGAATGTTGTATTTTTTTGAAAATTAGAATTTTTCTATTTCTATGACCCTCGTAACGTTTGTCAGCGAATTTTGGATATAAAATATGAAAGACTATTATATTATCAACCTTTCTGTAAAATTTAAATGATGGACATCGTTTTTTAGACTTACAGTAACAAAAAGAATGTTGAAGTTTTTTTGGAAAAACGAATTTTTCAATTTCTACGACCCTCGTAACGTTTGTCAGCGAATTTTGGATATGAAATATGAAAGACTATTATATTATCAACCTTTGTGTAAAATTTAAATGATGGACATCGTTTTTTGGACTTACAGTACCAAAAAGAATGTTTTATTTTTTTGAAAATTCGAATTTTTCAATTTCTACGACCCTCGTAACGTTTGTCAGCGAATTTTGGATATAAAATATGAAAGACTATTATATTATCAACCTTTCTGTAAAATTTAAATGATGGACATCGTTTTTTGAACTTACAGTACCAAAAAGAATGTTTTATTTTTTTTGAAAATTCGAATTTTTCAATTTCTACGACCCTCGTAACGTTTGTCAGCGAATTTGGGATATAAAATATGAAAGACTATTATATTATCAACCTTTCTGTGAAATTTAAATGATGGACATCGTTTTTTGGACTTACAGTAACAAAAAGAATGTTGTATTTTTTTTGGAAATTCGAATTTTTCAATTTCTACGACCCTCGTAACGTTTGTCAGCGAATTTTGGATATAAAATATGAAAGACTATTATATTATCAACCTTTGTGTAAAATTTAAATGATGGACATCGTTTTTTGGACTTACAGTAACAAAAAGAATATTGAAGTTTTTTTGAAAAAACGAATTTTTCAATTTCTACGACCCTCGTAACGTTTGTCAGCGAATTTTGGATATAAAATATGAAAAACTATTATATTATCAACCTTTGTGTAAAGTTTAAACGATGGACATCGTTTTTTGGACTGACAGTAACAAAAAGAATGTTGAAATTTTTTTGAAAAAACGAATTTTTCAATTTCTACGACCCTCGTAACGTTTGTCAGCGAATTTCGGATATAAAATATGAAAGACTATTATATTATCAACCTTTGTGTAAAATTTAAATGATGGACATCGTTTTTTGTACTGACAGTACCAAAAAGAATGTTGTATTTTTTTTGAAAATTCGAATTTTTCAATTTCTACGACCCTCGTAACGTTTGTCAGCGAATTTTGGATATAAAATATGAAAGACTATTATATTATCAACCTTTGTGTAAAATTTAAATGATGGACATCGTTTTTTGGACTTACAGTAACAAAAAGAATGTTGTATTTTTTTTGAAAATTCGAATTTTTCAATTTCTACGACCCTCGTAACGTTTGTCAGCGAATTTTGGATATAAAATATGAAAGACTATTATATTATCAACCTTTCTGTAAAATTTAAATGATGGACATCGTTTTTTGGACTTACAGTAACAAAAAGAATGTTGTATTTTTTTGAAAATTCGAATTTTTCAATTTCTACGACCCTCGTAACGTTTGTCAGCGAATTTTGGATATAAAATATGAAAGACTATTATATTATCAACCTTTGTATAAAATTTAAATGATGGACATCTTTTTTTGGACTTACAGTAACAAAAAGAATGTTGAAGTTTTTTTGAAAAAACGAATTTTTCAATTTCTACGACCCTCGTAACGTTTGTCAGCGAATTTTGGATATAAAATATGAAAGACTATTTTATTATCAACCTTTGTGTAGAATTTAAATGATGGACATCGTTTTTTGGACTTACAGTAACAAAAAGAATGTTGAAATTTTTTTGAAAATTCGAATTTTTCAATTTCTACGACCCTCGTAACGTTTGTCAGCGAAATTTGGATATAAAATATGAAAGACTATTATATTATCAACCTTTGTGTAAAATTTAAATGAGGGACATCGTTTTTTGGACTTACAGTACCAAAGAATGTTTTATTTTTTTTGAAAATTCGAATTTTTCAATTTCAACGACCCTCGTAACGTTTGTCAGCGAATTTTGGATATAAAATATGAAAGACTATTATATTATCAACCTTTGTGTAAAATTTAAATGATGGACATCGTTTTTTGGACTTACAGTAACAAAAAGAATGTTGTATTTTTTTTGAAAATTCGAATTTTTCAATTTCAACGACCCTCGTAACGTTTGTCAGCGAATTTTGGATATAAAATATGAAAGACTATTATATTATCAACCTTTCTGTAAAATTTAAATGATGGACATCGTTTTTTGGACTTACAGTACCAAAGAATGTTTTATTTTTTTTGAAAATTCGAATTTTTCAATTTCAACGACCCTCGTAACGTTTGTCAGCGAATTTTGGATATAAAATATGAAAGACTATTATATTATCAACCTTTGTGTAAAATTTAAATGATGGACATCGTTTTTTGGACTGACAGTACCAAAAAGAATGTTGTATTTTTTTTGAAAATTCGAATATTTCAATTTCTACGACCCTCGTAACGTTTGTCAGCGAATTTTGGATATAAAATATGGAAGACTATCATATTATCAACCTTTGTGTAGAATTTAAATGATGGACATCGTTTTTTGGACTTACAGTAACAAAAAGAATGTTGTATTTTTTTTGAAAATTCGAATTTTTCAATTTCTACGACCCTCGTAACGTTTGTCAGCGAATTTTGGATATAAAATATGAAAGACTATTATATTATCAACCTTTGTATAAAATTTAAATGATGGACATCGTTTTTTGGACTTACAGTAACAAAAAGAATGTTGTATTTTTTTGAAAATTCGAATTTTTCAATTTCTACGACCCTCGTAACGTTTGTCAGCGAATTTTGGATATAAAATATGAAAGACTATTATATTATCAACCTTTGTATAAAATTTAAATGATGGACATCTTTTTTTGGACTTACAGTAACAAAAAGAATGTTGAAGTTTTTTTGAAAAAACGAATTTTTCAATTTCTACGACCCTCGTAACGTTTGTCAGCGAATTTTGGATATAAAATATGAAAGACTATTTTATTATCAACCTTTGTGTAGAATTTAAATGATGGACATCGTTTTTTGGACTTACAGTAACAAAAAGAATGTTGAAATTTTTTTGAAAATTCGAATTTTTCAATTTCTACGACCCTCGTAACGTTTGTCAGCGAATTTTGGATATAAAATATGAAAGACTATTATATTATCAACCTTTGTATAAAATTTAAATGATGGACATCGTTTTTTGGACTTACAGTAACAAAAAGAATGTTGTATTTTTTTGAAAATTCGAATTTTTCAATTTCTACGACCCTCGTAACGTTTGTCAGCGAATTTTGGATATAAAATATGAAAGACTATTATATTATCAACCTTTGTATAAAATTTAAATGATGGACATCTTTTTTTGGACTTACAGTAACAAAAAGAATGTTGAAGTTTTTTTGAAAAAACGAATTTTTCAATTTCTACGACCCTCGTAACGTTTGTCAGCGAATTTTGGATATAAAATATGAAAGACTATTTTATTATCAACCTTTGTGTAGAATTTAAATGATGGACATCGTTTTTTGGACTTACAGTAACAAAAAGAATGTTGAAATTTTTTTGAAAATTCGAATTTTTCAATTTCTACGACCCTCGTAACGTTTGTCAGCGAAATTTGGATATAAAATATGAAAGACTATTATATTATCAACCTTTGTGTAAAATTTAAATGAGGGACATCGTTTTTTGGACTTACAGTACCAAAGAATGTTTTATTTTTTTTGAAAATTCGAATTTTTCAATTTCAACGACCCTCGTAACGTTTGTCAGCGAATTTTGGATATAAAATATGAAAGACTATTATATTATCAACCTTTGTGTAAAATTTAAATGATGGACATCGTTTTTTGGACTTACAGTAACAAAAAGAATGTTGTATTTTTTTTGAAAATTCGAATTTTTCAATTTCAACGACCCTCGTAACGTTTGTCAGCGAATTTTGGATATAAAATATGAAAGACTATTATATTATCAACCTTTCTGTAAAATTTAAATGATGGACATCGTTTTTTGGACTTACAGTACCAAAGAATGTTTTATTTTTTTTGAAAATTCGAATTTTTCAATTTCAACGACCCTCGTAACGTTTGTCAGCGAATTTTGGATATAAAATATGAAAGACTATTATATTATCAACCTTTGTGTAAAATTTAAATGATGGACATCGTTTTTTGGACTGACAGTACCAAAAAGAATGTTGTATTTTTTTTGAAAATTCGAATATTTCAATTTCTACGACCCTCGTAACGTTTGTCAGCGAATTTTGGATATAAAATATGGAAGACTATCATATTATCAACCTTTGTGTAGAATTTAAATGATGGACATCGTTTTTTGGACTTACAGTAACAAAAAGAAT
Source organism: Galerucella nymphaeae (assembly GCA_963978555.1). Taxonomy (NCBI): domain Eukaryota; kingdom Metazoa; phylum Arthropoda; class Insecta; order Coleoptera; family Chrysomelidae; genus Galerucella; species Galerucella nymphaeae. Next base: position 18,381,518 of record OZ021713.1, read on the forward strand.
GTTGTATTTTTTTTGAAAATTCGAATTTTTCAATTTCTACGACCCTCGTAACGTTTGTCAGCGAATTTGGGATATAAAATATGAAAGACTATTATATTATCAACCTTTCTGTGAAATTTAAATGATGGACATCGTTTTTTGGACTTACAGTAACAAAAAGAATGTTGTATTTTTTTGAAAATTCGAATTTTTCAATTTCTACGACCCTCGTAACGTTTGTCAGCGAATTTTGGATATAAAATATGAAAGACTATTATATTATCAACCTTTCTGTGAAATTTAAATGATGGACATCGTTTTTTGGACTTACAGTACCAAAAAGAATGTTTTATTTTTTTTTAAATTCGAATTTTTCAATTTCTACGACCCTCGTAACGTTTGTCAGCGAATTTGGGATATAAAATATGAAAGACTATTATATTATCAACCTTTCTGTGAAATTTAAATGATGAACATCGTTTTTTGGATTTACAGTAACAAAAAGAATGTTGTATTTTTTTTGAAAATTCGAATTTTTCAATTTCTACGACCCTCGTAACGTTTGTCAGCGAATTTTGGATATAAAATATGAAAGAATATTATATTATCAACCTTTCTGTAAAATTTAAATGATGGACATCGTTTTTTGGACTTACAGTACCAAAAAGAATGTTTTATTTTTTTTGAAAATTCGAATTTTTCAATTTCTACGACCCTCGTAACGTTTGTCAGCGAATTTTGGATATGAAATATGAAAGACTATTATATTATCAACCTTTGTGTAAAATTTAAATGATGGACATCGTTTTTTGGACTTACAGTACCAAAAAGAATGTTTTATTTTTTTTGAAAATTCGAATTTTTCAATTTCTACGACCCTCGTAACGTTTGTCAGCGAATTTTGGATATGAAATATGAAAGACTATTATATTATCAACCTTTGTGTGAAATTTAAATGATGGACATCGTTTTTTGGACTTACAGTAACAAAAAGAATGTTGAAGTTTTTTTGAAAAAACGAATTTTTCAATTTCTACGACCCTCGTAACGTTTGTCAGCGAATTTTGGATATAAAATATGAAAGACTATTATATTATCAACCTTTCTGTGAAATTTAAATGATGAACATCGTTTTTTGGATTTACAGTAACAAAAAGAATGTTGTATTTTTTTTGAAAATTCGAATTTTTCAATTTCTACGACCCTCGTAACGTTTGTCAGCGAATTTTGGATATAAAATATGAAAGAATATTATATTATCAACCTTTCTGTGAAATTTAAATGATGGACATCGTTTTTTGGACTTACAGTACCAAAAAGAATGTTTTATTTTTTTTGAAAATTCGAATTTTTCAATTTCTACGACCCTCGTAACGTTTGTCAGCGAATTTTGGATATGAAATATGAAAGACTATTATATTATCAACCTTTGTGTAAAATTTAAATGATGGACATCGTTTTTTGGACTTACAGTACCAAAAAGAATGTTTTATTTTTTTTGAAAATTCGAATTTTTCAATTTCTACGACCCTCGTAACGTTTGTCAGCGAATTTTGGATATGAAATATGAAAGACTATTATATTATCAACCTTTGTGTGAAATTTAAATGATGGACATCGTTTTTTGGACTTACAGTAACAAAAAGAATGTTGAAGTTTTTTTGAAAAAACGAATTTTTCAATTTCTACGACCCTCGTAACGTTTGTCAGCGAATTTTGGATATAAAATATGAAAGACTATTATATTATCAACCTTTCTGTAAAATTTAAATGATGGACATCGTTTTTTGGACTTACAGTAACAAAAAGAATGTTTTATTTTTTTTTGAAAATTCGAATTTTTCAATTTCTACGACCCTCGTAACGTTTGTCAGCGAATTTGGGATATAAAATATGAAAGACTATTATATTATCAACCTTTCTGTGAAATTTAAATGATGGACATCGTTTTTTGGACTTACAGTAACAAAAAGAATGTTGAAGTTTTTTTGAAAAAACGAATTTTTCAATTTCTACGACCCTCGTAACGTTTGTCAGCGAATTTTGGATATAAAATATGAAAGACTATTATATTATCAACCTTTCTGTAAAATTTAAATGATGGACATCGTTTTTTGGACTTACAGTAACAAAAAGAATGTTGAAGTTTTTTTGGAAAAACGAATTTTTCAATTTCTACGACCCTCGTAACGTTTGTCAGCGAATTTTGGATATGAAATATGAAAGACTATTATATTATCAACCTTTGTGTAAAATTTAAATGATGGACATCGTTTTTTGGACTTATAGTAACAAAAAGAATGTTGTATTTTTTTTTGAAAATTCGAATTTTTCAATTTCTACGACCCTCGTAACGTTTGTCAGCGAATTTGGGATATAAAATATGAAAGACTATTATATTATCAACCTTTCTGTGAAATTTAAATGATGGACATCGTTTTTTGGACTTACAGTAACAAAAAGAATGTTGTATTTTTTTGAAAATTCGAATTTTTCAATTTCTACGACCCTCGTAACGTTTGTCAGCGAATTTTGGATATAAAATATGAAAGACTATTATATTATCAACCTTTCTGTAAAATTTAAATGATGGACATCGTTTTTTGGACTTACAGTACCAAAAAGAATGTTTTATTTTTTTTGAAAATTCGAATTTTTCAATTTCTACGACCCTCGTAACGTTTGTCAGCGAATTTGGGATATAAAATATGAAAGACTATTATATTATCAACCTTTCTGTGAAATTTAAATGATGGACATCGTTTTTTGGACTTACAGTAACAAAAAGAATATTGAAGTTTTTTTGAAAAAACGAATTTTTCAATTTCTACGACCCTCGTAACGTTTGTCAGCGAATTTTGGATATAAAATATGAAAGACTATTATATTATCAACCTTTGTGTGAAATTTAAACGATGGACATCGTTTTTTGGACTGACAGTAACAAAAAGAATGTTGAAATTTTTTTGAAAAAACGAATTTTTCAATTTCTACGACCCTCGTAACGTTTGTCAGCGAATTTCGGATATAAAATATGAAAGACTATTATATTATCAACCTTTGTGTAAAATTTAAATGATGGACATCGTTTTTTGGACTTACAGTAACAAAAAGAATGTTGAAGTTTTTTTGGAAAAACGAATTTTTCAATTTCTACGACCCTCGTAACGTTTGTCAGCGAATTTTGGATATAAAATATGAAAGACTATTATATTATCAACCTTTCTGTAAAATTTAAATGATGGACATCGTTTTTTGGACTCACAGTACCAAAAAGAATGTTTTATTTTTTTGAAAATTCGAATTTTTCAATTTCTATGACCCTCGTAACGTTTGTCAGCGAATTTTGGATATAAAATATGAAAGACTATTATATTATCAACCTTTGTATAAAATTTAAATGATGGACATCGTTTTTTGGACTTACAGTAACAAAAAGAATGTTGTATTTTTTTGAAAATTCGAATTTTTCAATTTCTACGACCCTCGTAACGTTTGTCAGCGAATTTTGGATATAAAATATGAAAGACTATTATATTATCAACCTTTGTGTAAAATTTAAATGATGGACATCGTTTTTTGGACTTACAGTAACAAAAAGAATGTTGTATTTTTTTGAAAATTAGAATTTTTCTATTTCTATGACCCTCGTAACGTTTGTCAGCGAATTTTGGATATAAAATATGAAAGACTATTATATTATCAACCTTTCTGTAAAATTTAAATGATGGACATCGTTTTTTAGACTTACAGTAACAAAAAGAATGTTGAAGTTTTTTTGGAAAAACGAATTTTTCAATTTCTACGACCCTCGTAACGTTTGTCAGCGAATTTTGGATATGAAATATGAAAGACTATTATATTATCAACCTTTGTGTAAAATTTAAATGATGGACATCGTTTTTTGGACTTACAGTACCAAAAAGAATGTTTTATTTTTTTGAAAATTCGAATTTTTCAATTTCTACGACCCTCGTAACGTTTGTCAGCGAATTTTGGATATAAAATATGAAAGACTATTATATTATCAACCTTTCTGTAAAATTTAAATGATGGACATCGTTTTTTGAACTTACAGTACCAAAAAGAATGTTTTATTTTTTTTGAAAATTCGAATTTTTCAATTTCTACGACCCTCGTAACGTTTGTCAGCGAATTTGGGATATAAAATATGAAAGACTATTATATTATCAACCTTTCTGTGAAATTTAAATGATGGACATCGTTTTTTGGACTTACAGTAACAAAAAGAATGTTGTATTTTTTTTGGAAATTCGAATTTTTCAATTTCTACGACCCTCGTAACGTTTGTCAGCGAATTTTGGATATAAAATATGAAAGACTATTATATTATCAACCTTTGTGTAAAATTTAAATGATGGACATCGTTTTTTGGACTTACAGTAACAAAAAGAATATTGAAGTTTTTTTGAAAAAAGGAATTTTTCAATTTCTACGACCCTCGTAACGTTTGTCAGCGAATTTTGGATATAAAATATGAAAAACTATTATATTATCAACCTTTGTGTAAAGTTTAAACGATGGACATCGTTTTTTGGACTGACAGTAACAAAAAGAATGTTGAAATTTTTTTGAAAAAACGAATTTTTCAATTTCTACGACCCTCGTAACGTTTGTCAGCGAATTTCGGATATAAAATATGAAAGACTATTATATTATCAACCTTTGTGTAAAATTTAAATGATGGACATCGTTTTTTGTACTGACAGTACCAAAAAGAATGTTGTATTTTTTTTGAAAATTCGAATTTTTCAATTTCTACGACCCTCGTAACGTTTGTCAGCGAATTTTGGATATAAAATATGAAAGACTATTATATTATCAACCTTTGTGTAAAATTTAAATGATGGACATCGTTTTTTGGACTTACAGTAACAAAAAGAATGTTGTATTTTTTTTGAAAATTCGAATTTTTCAATTTCTACGACCCTCGTAACGTTTGTCAGCGAATTTTGGATATAAAATATGAAAGACTATTATATTATCAACCTTTGTATAAAATTTAAATTATGGACATCGTTTTTTGGACTTACAGTAACAAAAAGAATGTTGTATTTTTTTGAAAATTCGAATTTTTCAATTTCTACGACCCTCGTAACGTTTGTCAGCGAATTTTGGATATAAAATATGAAAGACTATTATATTATCAACCTTTGTATAAAATTTAAATGATGGACATCGTTTTTTGGACTTACAGTAACAAAAAGAATGTTGTATTTTTTTGAAAATTCGAATTTTTCAATTTCTACGACCCTCGTAACGTTTGTTAGCGAATTTTGGATATAAAATATGAAAGACTATTATATTATCAACCTTTGTGTAAAATTTAAATGATGGACATCGTTTTTTGGACTTACAGTAACAAAAAGAATGTTGTATTTTTTTGAAAATTAGAATTTTTCAATTTCTATGACCCTCGTAACGTTTGTCAGCGAATTTTGGATATAAAATATGAAAGACTATTATATTATCAACTTTTGTGTAAAATTTAAATGATGGACATCGTTTTTTGGACTTACAGTAACAAAAAGAATGTTGTATTTTTTTTGGAAATTCGAATTTTTCAATTTCTACGACCCTCGTAACGTTTGTCAGCGAATTTTGGATATAAAATATGAAAGACTATTATATTATCAACCTTTGTGTAAAATTTAAATGATGGACATCGTTTTTTGGACTTACAGTAACAAAAAGAATGTTGTATTTTTTTTGAAAATTCGAATTTTTCAATTTCTACGACCCTCGTAACGTTTGTCAGCGAATTTTGGATATAAAATATGAAAGACTATTATATTATCAACCTTTCTGTAAAATTTAAATGATGGACATCGTTTTTTGGACTCACAGTACCAAAAAGAATGTTTTATTTTTTTGAAAATTCGAATTTTTCAATTTCTATGACCCTCGTAACGTTTGTCAGCGAATTTTGGATATAAAATATGAAAGACTATTATATTATCAACCTTTGTATAAAATTTAAATGATGGACATCGTTTTTTGGACTTACAGTAACAAAAAGAATGTTGTATTTTTTTGAAAATTCGAATTTTTCAATTTCTACGACCCTCGTAACGTTTGTCAGCGAATTTTGGATATAAAATATGAAAGACTATTATATTATCAACCTTTGTGTAAAATTTAAATGATGGACATCGTTTTTTGGACTTACAGTAACAAAAAGAATGTTGTATTTTTTTGAAAATTAGAATTTTTCTATTTCTATGACCCTCGTAACGTTTGTCAGCGAATTTTGGATATAAAATATGAAAGACTATTATATTATCAACCTTTCTGTAAAATTTAAATGATGGACATCGTTTTTTAGACTTACAGTAACAAAAAGAATGTTGAAGTTTTTTTGGAAAAACGAATTTTTCAATTTCTACGACCCTCGTAACGTTTGTCAGCGAATTTTGGATATGAAATATGAAAGACTATTATATTATCAACCTTTGTGTAAAATTTAAATGATGGACATCGTTTTTTGGACTTACAGTACCAAAAAGAATGTTTTATTTTTTTGAAAATTCGAATTTTTCAATTTCTACGACCCTCGTAACGTTTGTCAGCGAATTTTGGATATAAAATATGAAAGACTATTATATTATCAACCTTTCTGTAAAATTTAAATGATGGACATCGTTTTTTGAACTTACAGTACCAAAAAGAATGTTTTATTTTTTTTGAAAATTCGAATTTTTCAATTTCTACGACCCTCGTAACGTTTGTCAGCGAATTTGGGATATAAAATATGAAAGACTATTATATTATCAACCTTTCTGTGAAATTTAAATGATGGACATCGTTTTTTGGACTTACAGTAACAAAAAGAATGTTGTATTTTTTTTGGAAATTCGAATTTTTCAATTTCTACGACCCTCGTAACGTTTGTCAGCGAATTTTGGATATAAAATATGAAAGACTATTATATTATCAACCTTTGTGTAAAATTTAAATGATGGACATCGTTTTTTGGACTTACAGTAACAAAAAGAATATTGAAGTTTTTTTGAAAAAACGAATTTTTCAATTTCTACGACCCTCGTAACGTTTGTCAGCGAATTTTGGATATAAAATATGAAAAACTATTATATTATCAACCTTTGTGTAAAGTTTAAACGATGGACATCGTTTTTTGGACTGACAGTAACAAAAAGAATGTTGAAATTTTTTTGAAAAAACGAATTTTTCAATTTCTACGACCCTCGTAACGTTTGTCAGCGAATTTCGGATATAAAATATGAAAGACTATTATATTATCAACCTTTGTGTAAAATTTAAATGATGGACATCGTTTTTTGAACTTAATATTCGATGACTGTATAAGAACCACACTTCAAATCGCATTGCCATCGACTAATATTCGAAAACGGCCTCCCTAAGAGCACCGGAACTAACAATTTCCGTAACCGGAAACAATCAGCTAGAGCGCGATAACTATTCAACAATTTTTGTCCGAATATCAAAACGTGGATCGATTTTTAATTATACAAACAAACATAACATTTCTCCACGAAATATTAGTGGGACTTTCTGTAATTTCACAGACGTTTTAGTCCTGCAGAAAGGACTGAATATAATCCAATCCACACCATAACAAACATTATTACTTTGAACACATTATTAGACGTGGTGTATCTAAATTAAGTTCTGTTGCACGTTTTGGTGCAAACATAGTGAGTCAAGTGAAGTTTTGGGAGCGTTGGCCCCATAATTTTGACTAATAATTTTGATTTTGCAACAAAAGACACTTAGAACTAAACTGGGTGTCCATAAACTATCCTGCCAAACGCAATCTGTCCATGTATTCACTCGCAGTTGCCAAAGGCGTATATAGAAGGTTTTTTTTGAGGTGAAACCCCCACATGGAAAATAAAAACTCAAAACCCTCCCATGGGGACATTTTGTTTGAAATTTTGGATCACCCTTTATATCTCGCTATTCAGACTCGAAGATATACTGAAAGCATCTCAAAATCTCCATTTTATATATTCAAACGTATACAAAAGTTCCACACTATTCTAAAAGTTGAATAACTCAAACTGAAAAGAAAAAAAAAGTAACTAAAAGCCTCCCCATATATTCATACATACACTACACACACATTCGTTGAGTATATTTACTTTTCCGAAGTTGGCACTACTCAGAATAATCCCCGACCGCCGAAGCAAAATAATAGTCTCTTAATCCCGAGCACCAGGACCAGGTGGAAATTTCCTAAAATATGAAATATCGTCGAAACTTGGCGTTTTCCTTGGTTTTCTCGTGTATAAGTTAAGTGCTGAACAAGAAGTTGCGGTTACGCAGTTCCTGTAAACTCCTCCATAAATAGTTTAGTGCTAAATGCAGAAGAACAAGCCGTGTGGAAAATTTAATAAGACAAGGGATGAAAAAAATGATTATAACTTTTCGTTGTCGCTTTATTTGGTTTGTTTTTAGTGGATGGTGATTATTTTGTAAAGTGCAAGGTTGTCTTTTATAAAAAATTCAATTTCTATACAGTTTTTTTCAACATTTTGTTGGTTTCTATACAGTTTTTTTCAACATTTTGTTGGTTTCTATACAGTTTTTTAACTTCGTGTTGGTTTCTATACAGTTTTTTAACATTTTGTTGGTTCCTATACGAATTTTCAACTTCGTGTTGGTTTATATACAGTTTTTTTCAACATTTTGTTGGTTTCTATACAGTTTTTTAACATTTTGTTGGTTTCTATACAGTTTTTTAACATTTTGTTGGTTTCTATACAGTTTTTTTCAACATTTTGTTGGTTTCTATACAGTTTTTTTCAACATTTTGTTGGTTTCTATACGAATTTTCAACTTCGTGTTGGTTTCTATACAGTTTTTTTGAACATTTTGTTGGTTTCTATACAGTTTCTCAACTTCGTGTTGGTTTCTATACGAATTTTCAACTTCGTGTTGGTTTCTATACAGTTTTTTTCAACATTTTGATGGTTTCTATACAGTTTTTTAACTTTTATTGTTCATAAAATATTTTTACGTTAATCTGCGAACTAATTATTATTATTGTAATATTAATAACTCAAAATTAATTTCACATAACTCTCTAGCTGCGGAAAAGCATCATCTATTAATGCCGTCTCGAGCTCTAATATATCTCTCTCTTTGCCGTACGTATTCTCCCCTATCCCGCCCGGCTTCTCTACCTTGTTAATTAGTTATTTCTGTTAATGGATATGTTTATTTCACAGAGTGGCACCTAGCTTTGCTTTTGCTTTGACTTCGAGCTTAGCGATCGGATGGTGCTTTGTGACTACACAATTACCAACGTTTCATATGTCGCTTATTATGTACGTTATAATCTCGAACAACGATTTCGGATAGAAGTCACATCGTTTTTGACAACTTATTTATTTACGAGGTGTATCAAGCCTCAAAAATTATTGTTTGTTTGTTTTATATACAGTGAAAGTGTCTTTTGAGGGAAAATCTACTTATTTTTTCTTTTTTCTTTTAAAAATCCGTCAAGTTTGGCTTAATTACGATGTCCCTCATTTAAATTTTGCACAAAGGTTGATAATGTAATAGTTTTTCGTATTCCATATTCAAAATTCGCTGACAAACGATACGAGGGTCGAAAAAATTGAAAAATAAGAATTTTCAAAAAAAAATACAACATTCTTTTTGTTACTGTATGGCCATATAACGATGTCCCTCATTTAAATTTTACACAAAGGTTGCTGATATAATAGTCTTTCGTATTCAATATTCAAAATTCGCTGACAAACGATACGAGGGTCGAAAAAATTGAAAAATAAGAATTTTCAAAAAAATCTACAACTTTCTTTTTATCACTGTATGGAATTATAACGATGTCCCTCATTTAAATTTTACACAAAGGTTGATAATATAATAGTCTTTCGTATTCCATATTCAAAATTCGCTGACAAACGATACGAGGGTCGAAAAAATTGAAAAATAAGAATTTTCAAAAAAAATACAACTTTCTTTTTATCACTGTATATCCATATAACGATGTCCCTCATTCAAATTGTACACAAAGGTTGATAATATAATAGTCTTTCGTATTCCATATTCAAAATTCGCTGACAAACGATACGAGGGTCGAAAAAATTGAAAAATAAGAATTTTCAAAAAAAATACAACTTTCTTTTTATCACTGTATAGCCATATAACGATGTCCCTCATTCAAATTGTACACAAAGGTTGATAATATAATAGTCTTTCGTATTCCATATTCAAAATTCGCTGACAAACGATACGAGGGTCGAAAAAATTGAAAAATAAGAATTTTCAAAAAAAATACAACTTTCTTTTCATCACTGTATAGCCATATAACGATGTCCCTCATTCAAATTGTACACAAAGATAGATAATATGATAGTCTTTCGTATTCCATATTCAAAATTCGCTGACAAACGATACGAGGGTCGAAAAAATTGAAAAATAAGAATTTTCAAAAAAAATACAACTTTCTTTTTATCACTGTATGGCCATATAACGATGTCCCTCATTCAAATTGTACACAAAGGTAGATAATATAATAGTCTTTCGTATTCCATATTCAAAATTCGCTGACAAACGATACGAGGGTCGAAAAAATTGAAAAATAAGAATTTTCAAAAAAAATACAACTTTCTTTTCATCACTGTATAGCCATATAACGATGTCCCTCATTCAAATTGTACACAAAGGTAGATAATATAATAGTCTTTCGTATTCCATATTCAAAATTCGCTGACAAACGATACGAGGGTCGAAAAAATTGAAAAATAAGAATTTTCAAAAAAAATACAACTTTCTTTTCATCACTGTATAGCCATATAACGATGTCCCTCATTCAAATTGTACACAAAGGTAGATAATATAATAGTCTTTCGTATTCCATATTCAAAATTCGCTGACAAACGATACGAGGGTCGAAAAAATTGAAAAATAAGAATTTTCAAAAAAAATACAACTTTCTTTTTATCACTGTATGGCCATATAACGATGTCCCTCATTCAAGTTGTACACAAAGGTAGATAATATAATAGTCTTTCGTATTCCATATTCAAAATTCGCTGACAAACGATACGAGGGTCGAAAAAATTGAAAAATAAGAATTTTCAAAAAAAATACAACTTTCTTTTTATCACTGTATGGCCATATAACGATGTCCCTCATTCAAGTTGTACACAAAGGTAGATAATATAATAGTCTTTCGTATTCCATATTCAAAATTCGCTGACAAACGATACGAGGGTCGAAAAAATTGAAAAATAAGAATTTTCAAAAAAAATACAACTTTCTTTTCATCACTGTATAGCCATATAACGATGTCCCTCATTCAAATTGTACACAAAGGTAGATAATATAATAGTCTTTCGTATTCCATATTCAAAATTCGCTGACAAACGATACGAGGGTCGAAAAAATTGAAAAATAAGAATTTTCAAAAAAAATACAACTTTCTTTTTATCACTGTATGGCCATATAACGATGTCCCTCATTCAAGTTGTACACAAAGGTAGATAATATAATAGTCTTTCGTATTCCATATTCAAAATTCGCTGACAAACGATACGAGGGTCGAAAAAATTGAAAAATAAGAATTTTCAAAAAAAATACAACTTTCTTTTTATCACTGTATGGCCATATAACGATGTCCGTCATTAAAATTTTACACAAAGGATGATAATATAATAGTCTTTCGTATTCCATATTCAAAATTCGCTGACAAACGATACGAGGGTCGAAAAAATTGCATATATTCAATAATTTTTGAAAAAAAAAGCGTTTCCTTTGAAGTTTCAATATCAAAGTATCCTTGTATAAAACCTTCTGTCAGTTTTGCTCATAACTCAGATTCAAATTAAGGTAATTATTATCCAATGGTGTATGTAAACATCATTGATCAATCATATCATCAATCGAATGCCTGTTTGCATTTGGTTTTCAGAAAAACTCATCTACGTTCAACAAAAAGCGTTACCCTGAAAATTCTATTACACTAGCCGACATTATTCAACGGTTCTCTCGTACGCCAATGGATTCATCCCGCATAAATGCTGAGATTTTATCAAATATACTAATTGCAGATGCAGATAGGAAGTTTTAGATAAAAATTTAGGATTTAAATTGAAAATTAAGGGTGGATTATATACAGGATGTCTCTAAATACCCAAAATACCGTTTAGATCGCCTTTTTTGGATTATAATAATATACAGAGTCTTAAAATATTTCGATTTCACCTATTATATAACATTTCACCTTAATATTGAATTTATTACTGTTAAAGTGATTACCCGGGGATATAACTGAGTTAAGGGGTTTTAATTTTGGTTAACGACTTTTAGGAATTGGTGAAATAAAACATTTCCGGGACAGTAATCACGAAATAAAATCAAATTACCCACGAATAGTACGTTGCTAAAAATTTTTAATTGCCGAAGTAACGTTAGATGTTAATGATTGCGAAATTATAAGAATCAAAAAAAGGTAGAAGGGGAAGAAAAAAATAGAGAGGGATAGATTTTGAACGAGAAAAAATATTGGAAATTCCAGATTCTTCCAGAAATACAAGGCAGAGAAAATTGACATTGTCTAGGATCTTCTAGAACAAAAATCCAGCCCTTTCTAAGATCTCTATGGATTATAGAAACACAAAATAGGCTATGACATCATCTAGTATCTTCTAGAACAATCATCCAGCACTTTCCAAGATTTCTATGGAATACCGAAACACAAAACAAGCTCTGACATTGTCTAGTAGCTTCTAGACCCAATTTTCCAGTTCTCTATGGATTATAGAAGCACAAAATAAGCTAGGACAACGCCTAGTAGCTTCTAGACCATTTTCCAGCACTTTCCAAGATTTCTATGGAATACAGAAGCACAAAAAAAGCTATGACATCGTCTAATATCTTCTAGAACCAATTTCCTCGCACTTTCCAGGATCTCTATGGATTATAGAAGCACAAATAAGCTATGACATTATCTAGTATCTTCTAGAACAATAATCCAGAACTTTCTAAGATCTTTATATGGATTATAGAAGCACAAAATAAGCTAGGACAACGCCTAGTAGCTTCTAGACCATTTTCCAGCACTTTCCAAGATTTCTATGGAATACAGAAACACAAAACAAGCTCTGACATTGTCTAGTAGCTTCTAGACCCAATTTCCCAGTTCTCTATGGATTATAGAAGCACAAAATAAGCTAGGACAACGCCTAGTAGCTTCTAGACCAATTTCCTAGCACTTTCCAAGATCCCTATGGATTATAGTGCACAAAATAAGCTATGGCAACGTCTGTTATCTTCTAGACCAATAATCCAGCACTTTCTAAGATCTCTATATGGATTATAGAAGCACAAAATAAGCTATAACAATCGATCGGTAGTGTATAGATATTATATTGGTTTTGTGGCTTGTATTTTAAATGAAACACTCTGTATAATGTTTAGTAATGGATTTACCTAAAATTGTACATGAAATGGTTATTAACCAAATTAAAACGTCAACTTTGGTGAATTTGAAGATTGTAACTAACAATGGAGGTATGCTATTGAATCCCACTTGAAATGTTGATGTTTGAGGCGGATTAATATGCTTTTGGCTAGCATTAATTTACAGACACAAAGCATTACTACTGTTGAAAATTATTACAAAATTGTTTGATCTTTTCCTACTATTAAATGTATAAACTATTAAATTGTGTATCTACTGACCAGTTAGGTATTTTAACCACTTGCTCGGTGGCAAGTTAACCTACACCTACTTCATGCACCAGTCGACGACGTTGTCACATTGTATGGAAAAGCATTTAAAATGTAAATTCGAAAATTTGAATTTTTATTACGCCTTACAGGCAGCTTACTCCGACACGGTCACGTTTTCTTCTTTCCTTTTCGATTGATAAGCTAACAATTAAAATTTTCGTATAAAAATTAAAGTTTATTATAAAATACTATGAAAGTTTTCTTCCTTTTATGATCCCTTAGTATTTTTCCTTATGAAAATCATACATTTTCCGTCCCGTGGGACACTGCTCTATACCGATATGCAAATGGAAGAAGAAAAGTTTAAGTAAAACTTTTGCTAAGCGCAGAGTTATACTGATGAAGTTTGCTGCAATCCGAAACTTGGTATAATATTTACAATAACAACTAATCTAACTTATGAAGTTTTTAAATTTAGGATAGTTGGAAATTTCTTTAAACGATGGAACGTCGTCGAGTTTCCAAAGATTCCATTATTTCGAGAAAATTAAATAACCAGAAATTTTTTTTCGATTTTCATGAATTGCTTCAAACTTAAGTGGTTTTTGGGTGGGAAATTTTAAATACCAGTGAAAAATCAACAACATTTTGAGGTTATATATGGTTTTTTGTTGACATGGAACATCTTTATTGGTAATAAAATAAAAAGATCAAAGAAAAATTGCGAGTCCGGTTAATTAGTGCTACAAAACCGTATAGACATTATTAAATTTGTGTCAAAAGCGACCAGGGGATGTAATTTGGACATAAAAACGTTTATTTCAGCACATAAATCGATTAAAAACTCCAGAACATGGAAAAATTCTTTTTGACGATACGATTTTATTGTTTTAAACCCATTAATTAACATAGAAAAGTGGATAAAACTCATTACTATTCTCTTATTCTCTTTTCAGTGCTCTAAAAACCCTACAAATACCTATATCCATCTTTTTTTATAACCCTTGAAGTATGACAAAGAATTGTTGTTATCAAATAATTAAATTGTTTAAGATTACGAAGAAAATAAAACGAATTCTGAGTTGTGCTGTTTAATTTCCACTTAAAAGAGTTGCTTTGTTTGGAAATTGAGTTATAAGCTATAATCAGTTTTCTACAGTCAAAATTAAATCATGAAAAATTCTAATTTCAAATTATAAACAATAACAAACAAAATATTCATCATTTAAAGTTAATTTCTGTACTTTGACATGGAAAATGGACAAAGTTTTATGGAATTTACAAAATAAAATACCAAACTATGACCAGAGCCCTACTAATATTCTTCCCAAGTAATCCTACTTCAATTTCAACCCCGAAATATTGTATATTTTTTAATAATGCATGTTTATATAGCTCATACACCATTAGGTCATTAGGTTGGACTAATGGAAGACACTTTATACACAGTCAACAAGTAAATAGACAACATTACCGCCCTACATCAGTCAATCAACCCAACTTCCGGAAACTTTAAATAAAAACAAAACAACGCTCAGTATATTGAAACGTACACTGAATCCTGATTGAAGCAAAGTTTAATAGAAAACAAAAGAGCTTGTAGACAATGCCAAAGAAATAAAGAACAATAACATAAAACGACATGGAAACTCAAACAACTTTACAAAACACCCCTGTCAATTTAAATGTTTCCGATAGCTTAGGGATTTTTTTATTTATATGGCAACCCTGTTCAATTTATTTGACAGCTGATTTATATTAATCAAGATCCTGTGAAATTATTTTAAATGTAGAATTAAGAAAATATACACCTCCCAACGTATATTACATAAAACCACCTAGATTGTTAAATATATTCAAATCAAGGTTACATTTTTATAACACATCAATTAAAATAGTATTGTTAATAATAAGCACATGACACCAGTACCTACAAGTTCTACAAAATGACCTGTATATAAAAAATTTTATATCCAAGTATTTGAATAAAATTACTTTCGTTTTTTGCACGTAAAAGTGACTCACGTAAACACACATGCCGGATTGTAAAGTTAGTAATTTTTAACAGCGTGAAGTATTCTTTGACGTGTTTTTTAACATGTATAATAAATTACTACGCCGAAAGAGACGCCATTTCGAATAACCAAAAACAATGAACACTAAAATCTAAGGTAGCCAAATTGTTTTCAACTATCAAGTAATTAGTATAAAATTTTGAATGTTTACAAATATGTTAAAATCACTTACCCAAGCATACCGCCTCGCCGGTAACTGGTACAGCAACACTTTAATCAGTTTATATGGAGGAAATGTTAATTCAAACACTACAACGCGAATAAATAGTCTAGAAACCCGGTCTAAATAATTAAACTAGCAGCACTCGTTAACAAGTGGTTAGCAAAAATGGCGAAAGGAAAAAACAAAGCACTTACACAGTTAATACGGTACACCGATTATTAATTAAGCTCTCGATATGTTATATCACATAGAAAAATACTTTTTAAATACTGTTAATGTTACTATTTGGTCCGAAATCAGGTTTAAATTACGTTTGGTCCGCTGAAAAATCGACTGCTGTCATTCCGTGTACAGAAGGGTGTGCGTCACGGTCGGTAAGATAGGAATCTATCGATCGCGGATGACAGCAGTAGGACGAGACTTTTAATCCGGATGATTTCTCAAAAATTGCCTCACATCCTTTTAATAAAGATGTAACCTTGAATTTTTTAATAAGAATATTAATTATTCCTTTAATTTAAATGGAAAACTTGAATTGTTCAATGTACCAAAAGGAACTGACGTTTGTCTTATTTCTTTGCGATATTATTTTAAGAATGTAGGTACCTTCGATTTTTAATTAATTAGAATATTATAGAGACATTTATAACTCTTTTTAAGAGTCCCGATTTCTTTTTATTTATGTAAATGGGTTACCATTAGCACGAAATTAAAATGCCACTTGCGCGCCATCTCTACTTCAAATTTTTAAATAGAAGTTTCTTTTGGCGCCCTTTTCCTTTTGAAGCGTACAGTTTTTCCAAGACGTGTGTGAGGTTAATGTGTTGGAATTTAGGAGTTTAGCTGAAAATTAGCGAAGAAAATAAAAAGCTGAAGGTAAAACTTGATTTACTATTTCACAAAACTTTTACTTTTATTATAGATGCTATTTTGGTAGCAGAATGCTCCGATTTCAGTTTTATTTGATACAGTGTTTGTATTTATCTTTAGTTTTATTATTAAGCAATCAAATCCATCAAAATTCAAGATATTTTCCTTAAAATTGTTCGATTTATTAGTATAATTTACCAATTTCCCGCCTTGACTTTCATCATAGATTCAGTCCATTTCTTTAGCTTTTTGTAGATATTTCAATAATTTCAATTGAATTTGTAGCTTCCCCCCAAAAAACTAACATTCTTCAAGTGTTTCTGATGAAATTTTAGTTCAATTAAGAACTTTTAAGGTTAAAAACCATTTTGGAACTTTTTACAATAAAACAGTGGAAAAGAAGCAAATTTTTAATCGGTAAATTACTGTAGTACATCAACACATAAAATAAAACATATCTATGCACATATACTTTATATTAACAGTCTTTATATACAAAAAAAAAACTTGTGTACGATACTGAATACGAAAGTTAAGAAAAACCAACATTTTCTTCAATTTTCTTGATTATTCCTTGTAGAACCACCTCCACCAACACACTTTCATTCTATCCCAGACGTTTTCAGCACTGAAACAACCAAATATCAACAACTACCACTCGTTACTCGTTTTACTCACCTATCCATTGCAGGCCGTACATCCAAAAGCGCAAACTTATATTTATCATCACAATTACCACCATCGTAATAATCAATAACGTATCTGACTTCTTTACCACATCTATCAACTATCCAATCGTGTCTATCAAATGGTAACTCGTACCCCATTAGACTTCTTATTCTTGCTCGAGGACTGTAATCTTTCGCTCTTCCACCAAAACTCTTTAACCTTGGATATTTGCACTCGTGAGCATGTAAAGCTTCCCATTTTAAAACTTCTTGCCATGCTTGTTCGTTATTAGCGTTGTGAATCTTAATTATGTTATCCATGTCATTTTGACTGATTTGTTCTTCCGTCCATCTCCATCCTTTTCGAAGCATAGCGTTCCAGAACATCTAAAATTACTTTAATGTATAATATTTCACTTATATACAATTATAATTATACCTGTGCACTAGGGTATACCCAAAATGGTTCTTCTCCTTCTTGTATTATAGCTTTAGGTATAGTAGAAACTTCTCGTTTAGTAGAAAGTGAAAAAGGTTGATCTGGAGATGGTTTTTGATTTGCTGGTTCCATCTGTACAATAAACTTCAATAAAAAACCTGTAAATTTGACTAAAATCTTTTATTTACCATGTTTAAGGGGTTTATATCTTCGTTTTTTGTAACGGGGCAAACAGATTCTGTTTTCTTTTGATTGATACGGTTGTGCATGGGACATTCTGGTGGTATTTCTCCTGTAAAATTCGTAATGGTTCGTTTGTGGTGATCCTGATTCGCGGATTCGTTTGGGTTTATTAATTGGGAGGCAGTAGATTTTGCTATTTCAGCGGCTGAGACGGAATTTCCCATGTCTGTAATAAATTAATATGATATAACTGAAGTTATTACATAATCCACGTGATTTAGTTTATTTCTAATACTAGATTATTATTCATAAATTCTCCTACCTGTTTAAGTATATGAGTTAACTAAGATATGTGGTGGTATTTGAATTTTTTCTTTTTCTATAAAACTTCTACAATTTCTAAGGATTCAAGAAATGACATTTCGTGAAAGTTATAAAACTGACAGTGACAGATCGGACATATGACAAAGAGTTCTACAGATTTTTTTTTAAGAAACTTGTGTTGAAATGGTATCTTTTTCTAGTTGAGATAATAATGAATACATTTATTTTATTATTATCAGCTTTATATTTGTTGAAAATATATTTTCTTAAACTCGTCATAATACCTAATAGATAGGCAACTGTATTAACAGCAATACAATATGGTGTATAGCATAACTTGTTGGTTCTTTTTATTAAAGTTTGTTTTTAAATATAGACGGTAGTAGAAGAAACTTGTGCTGTTATATTTCTATATCATTTGAGGAAATAGTTAATTAATTTGTTTATTGAAAATATATTTTTATAAACAAAAGACATGATACCTAACAGGTAGGCAACTGTACTTGCAGCAATAGAGTATGGCGTATTTCATAACTTGTTGGTTATTTTGGCAACGTGAAAACATTGAGTCGTCCTCTTTCATGTTATGTTATATCAGTTAAGGAAGGCATTGCTTTGTTTCAAACCCGGTTTTATTTTTGTTGAAAGTATATTTTTTTAATGTATGGTCCCTAATAGGTAGGCAACTGGATTAGTAGCAATCAAGTTTGGTGTATTGCATAACCTGAAGGTTTTATTTATTTATTGACAAAGTAAGAACATTAAGTCGACCTCTTTAATACATTTATCTGTAATTTTCTTGCCTCGGAAATTGTGTAACACGTTTCCTATTGTTTTAAAGATTTCAATATTACCAA
Source organism: Galerucella nymphaeae (assembly GCA_963978555.1). Classification (NCBI taxonomy): domain Eukaryota; kingdom Metazoa; phylum Arthropoda; class Insecta; order Coleoptera; family Chrysomelidae; genus Galerucella; species Galerucella nymphaeae. The sequence goes on from OZ021713.1 coordinate 18,400,783, forward strand.
GACCTATTTAAATCATATTTTTACCGTGAACAATAATTGAATTATTTCTACTAAGTGTCAAGGCAAAGTGGTATTAATAAAATCCGTTAATCTTTCCGTATGTCTTTTCTAAATTGAATTTCGTGCAACAAAACGACAATAAACAATTAAACGTAAACTTTAGTTACGTCACAAATATTTGAATCGTTATTATATTTATGAAATTATCATGTAATAGAGAAATTATTGACTAATCTTTGTTGAATTTGAATAAGTTAATATTTTATTTGGTGTATTAAACTGTCATTATATAAAAATTTAAACATATTGAAGAAAATACGAGGGAAAGCAATTTTTAATGCTATGAAAATATTCAGAACACTTAAAAGTTTGTTTTGGATGAATACAGGGAGTACCAAAAATTAGTAATTATAAAATTAATTGAAAAAAAGTTGTAAATTGCCTAATAACTTAATAATATTATATAATTTCACAAGTATAATGATTATATTCTGTAAAAATGTTTGTAAATATATAATTATACAGTTGTGATGTAATTTATAGATACTTGATGAGAAATTCTTGTTAAAAATAATGAATAAATGCAAGTATTCGATCATTAAGTAATATACTAAACATTTTTCAGTGGAGTTAGCGAGGATTTTCGTTGACCTTCAGCTTATGCATCTATGTAGGTATAAGAATGCCTACATTTTTTCACCAAATAAGGACTCTAATCAATCCACCCATAATTTTAATCAAATTGAAATTAAAATTGATATACAGTATTGCGAAATACAACGTATAAAAAGGCTCTTGTCATTTCCGATACACTAATGTTTACCTGTCTTTTCGTATTATCGTGACTAGTATCTAACAATGTGGGTAATATCTTTTAAAATTGTCAATTTCGTAATGAATTAAATCAAGGAAAAAATGCAAATGAAAGGTGAAGTCATCATGAAAAAACCTGACCGAAAATAGTTGTATGATGAGTATATAGGTATAAGAAGTTAGATTTTATAAGGTCAATTCGCTTGAAGCTAGAGATGTAGCTAAATAATAATTCTCAAGGTCTTTTATATTTTGAACGTTAAATATATCTTTACAGATCCGGATTCAACTTTTAATAGATTTTTTTAACAAGCAGTTTGATTACGATCATGATTTTCACCACCCTCTTTTTGATTATTCATAAAATCGAAACCCTCTCGATTATAGTACTGTTGAATTTTTTCCCAATAGATTGATCTTTTAAGAGTACTCTCCTAAAATTTCAGAGCAATATTCAAAGTATTGTGGCGAGTAGAATTTTTTCAAGATTTAATTGTATTTTTTCGACCATTTTCGCTACCTTTACTTTGATGATTCATAAAATCGAAACCCTCTCGATTATAGTACTGTTGAATTTTTTCCCAATAGATTGATCTTTTAAGAGTACTCTTTTAAAATTTCAGAGCAATATTCAAATTATTGTGGCGAGTAGAATTTTTTGAAGATTTAATTGTATTTTTTCGACTATACTCGCTACCTTTACTTTGATGATTCATAAAATCGAAACCCTCTCGATTATAGTACTGTTGAATTTTTTCCCAGTAGATTGATCTTTTAAGAGTACTCTTTTAAAATTTCAGAGCAATATTCAAAGTATTGTGGCGAGTAGAATTTTTTCAAGATTTAATTGTATTTTTTCGACTATTTCCGCTACCCTTACTTTGATGATTCATAAAATCGAAACCCTCTCGATTATAGTACTGTTGAATTTTTTCTCAATAGATTGATCTTTTAAGAGTACTCTTTTAAAATTTCAGAGCAATATTCAAAGTATTGTGGCGAGTAGAATTTTTTCAAGATTTAATTGTATTTTTTCGACTATTTCCGCTACCCTTACTTTGATGATTCATAAAATCGAAACCCTCTCGATTATAGTACTGTTGAATTTTTTCCCAGTAGATTGATCTTTTAAGAGTACTCTTCCAAAATTTCAGCTCAATATTTGAAATATTGTGGCCTGTACAATTTTTTAGGCTAAAAATGTAATTTTCTCAAAAATTGCTTAAAAAAATATGAAGAAAAATATTAATAATTCGAATAACGTTCACTAGTAATTTTTACAACCCTTATAACAAAAAATAAAATTAATATTATATCACTTATGGGAGTAATTGGTTTGCTTCTGTGACTAGGCCTAACCTCAAACGAACGTGGAAGTGTTTTCTGTAAGATTAATCTTCAAATTTTCCCATAGAGATGAGGTTAAAAGGTCGAACCGAGTCGAGATAGAGAAAGTGAAGATGACACACGAATCTAGTAGGTAATGGATTTCTGATTTGAATCGCGAATAAATGAAGATCGAGTATGCTTGGTCTAACCCAGTTCGTTGTTATAGTAGAAAAGGAAGAATGTTTGTGCTACCCACGTAAAAATGGATTTTGTCGTGATTTTACTGTGCGAGAATGTCTGTGGTGTAACTTACCACAGATAACAGAAGAGGTGATGACAGATTTTATCGAATGATAATTTCCTTTTATATAGAATGTCCTAGGGAATGTTATTACGGTTATAATAATTATCAGAATTTTCGCTACCCTTACTTTGACGATTTATTAAAGGAGAACCCTTTTGGTTACAGTTATGTTGAATTTTTTTTCTATTAAATTGATCTTTTAAGAGTACTTTCCTAAAATTTCAACTCGTTATTCACAATATTGTGACCTGTGTAATTTTTTTAAGAAAATTGTGTTTTTTCGAAGATTTGCGCTACCCTTACTTTATCGATTTATAAAAGGTGAACCCTTTTGGTTACAGTTATGTTGAATTTTTTTTCTAATAGATTGATCTTTTAAGAGTACTCTCCAAAAATTTCAACTCGTTATTCACAATATTGTGACCTGTGTAATTTTTTTAAGAAAATTGTGTTTTTTCGAAGATTTTCGCTACCCTTACTTTATCGATTTATAAATGGAGAACCCTTTTGGTTACAGTTATGTTGAATTTTTTTCTAGTAAATTGATCTATTAAGAGTACTTTCCTAAAATTTCAACTCATTATTCAAAATATTGTGACCTGTGTGATTTTTTTAAGAAAAAGTGTATTTTTTCGAAGATTTCCACTACCCTTATTTTAATGATTTATAAAAAGAGAACCCTTTTGGTTAGAGTTATGCTGAATTTTTTTTTAGTAAATTGATCTTTTAAGAGTACTTTCCTAAAATTTCAACTCATTATTTACAATATTGTGGCCTGTGTAATTTTTTTAAGAAAAAGTGTGTTTTTCGCTAGCACTACTTCAAATATCAGTTACCCAACTCCTCTTCTAATGAGTATCATTGTTCAGACGAACATAATGAAACCAACATAAATATATCAGTGCTGACAGCAGGATATAAAATGAAGATATAGCATTAGATGACTCTTCATATAAAATCCTAATGATGGATTAAGTAACATTAAAAAAAATATAATTGAAAAATATTACCCAAGTAAATTCCAACTCGAAATAGATTCATTTTAATTTTCTATTATTATTTCTTTGACATTAAAATTATATACAGTGCAGTACCCTTTAAATAATATAGAAATGTAATTAAAATACCTCATTTTAAAGCAAGAAACGAGGTCATACAATTGATACTCGTATTCGTTTGGCTATCTAGATCAAAACTATAAATTATTATTACGCAATTTTTTAATTTATTTATTTAAAAAAATATTTTTTCAAAATTTGGTGTATATACGTATTTTTTTGGAGGGGGAGGGGGGTTAAATTGAAAAAAAATGCAAACTATACCTTGTGACATATGAAATAAAAGGACTGATTGAGAAAGTCTCAAGTATATATTTTTTTATAATTGTAAAATAATTATTTTTAAATTTATTTCAAAAAAATTAATAATTTTTTTAGTATCTACGATAGTATTTGATTTAAAATTTCGAAAAAATACTGAAAATTATCCAAATTATTATTTATAATATAAATCATGTAAATTTGGTGTATATATTGTATTTTTTGGAGAGGGAGGGGGGTTAAATTGAAAAAAAATGCAAACTATACCTTGTGACATATCAAATAAAAGAACTGATTGAAAAGGTTTCAAACATATATTTTTTATTATTTTAAAATAATTAATTTTAAATTTATTTAAAAAAATTAATAATTCTTCTAGTATCTACGAAAGTATTTGATTTAAAATTTCGAAAAAATACTGAAAATTATCCAAATTATTATTAATAATATAAATCATAAGAATTATGACACAAAACTACACGATACCAACATAAAAAAAAATTACAAAATAATTAAATGCCATGAATTAGTTAAACGGAACCGAGATAATGAAATGACCATGAAATTTTCCTTTTGTTTATAAATAAGAAATGAAATCGTAATTATCTTGTCTTATAATAATAAATGAAGCCGGATGGATCTTGTTTATTTCAAAATTTTATACTAAAAACTTTTATTGAATTAAAAAAAATATATAATTTTTTCATTCCTAAATTTAGATGCAACGTTTCTATTGCACAAATAACCTTTTTAAACGCGTCAAATTTTCAAAATTACTTCTTTAATATATTATTTATCAACTTTACAATACCATATCTTGAAAAAATCAAAAAATACAAATAAAAATTTCATATTAACAAGCTTGTCACTAGTGCTGCTAAAATTTCTGTAGCCAAAATATTCCCCTTTACTCAATATTTAACTTTTTACTCTTCTAATTGATTTTTATATCTTCCACCCTGTATACCACATAAAAATAAGCATTATATACCTTTCTAGCTACCTATATACACATGCTAATTATATAAATTAGTAAAAAACGCCTCAAGAGATATCGCTATACATAAAACTACAGGGTATAGTTATCATTATTATTTGTTACACCACATAGCGTGAGAACTATTACATGCGTCATCAGAACTTTTTATAGAAGATATATGGAGAAGCGTCTTACTCCATTCTAGACGACCTTCAGTCAACAAATGCTAGTTTAGACCTTTCGAAGAAATAATTCCACCAAAAAAAAATATAAAAATGAAGTTCAACTTCGTTTTAAGAAGACATAAGGACCCAGAACAATATGGCCGACTTGTTGGTCATTCTGGATTAGTTTATGCCACGAATTTTATGGTATTAATATATAGAGTGGATAAAAAAAGGTTGACTGTGGTTGAAATCGCGTACATTTTTCTATAAATCAATCTTTCTATTCTCACGGGAATTAAAAGGTTGACCTATCAAAAAAAAATCACGATCAGATTGACCTCTACTCGTATAGCGTTACTTTCACTTGTTTGAAACTAACAATACAAACATTTGAAAAATTCTATCCCCTCATAGATGACTCAGGGGGTTACGTTTGTCAGAAAATCGGCATGGATGTGACGCTAGCGACATCTTTACGAACAATAAATGAACGAGAACATTTTTTCGAGTCTTAAAGTGGAAAAAATTGATTATTTTTAATAAAATCTAAAGGAAATGACTTAATTTTTTGCTCATATTACTCTAGTCACGAAATGTTGTTCATAAAGTTGAAAAAAATTGTTTATAATAATCATCACTTTAAATATTTCTTTCTATGATTAGAATTCAAACTGGAATCATCTTTAAATGTCAAACCGTTATTTTTCAAGGATGTAGATATAAACAATTTAAACCTTTTAAAAATAACACTGTATGAAGATAACTATTCATACAGGGCCTGTCTTGAAGTTGGAATAATTAACTTTATACGGATATGGTAAATTTATAAATTAATTTACATTATTTATGTATTAGAATCTTGAGAAAGTTGATTTATGCGACGTGAATTTATCTTATTCACTATTAGAAAACGGATTTTGATAAAGAACAATTAAAAATTAACAATGGATATCGGAAAATTTACCAATTAAGCATAATTAGATGCCTTTAGGAACAATACAAGAAAATACAATTAACTAGAATATATTAAACAATGATTTGATTTTTTTTAACTGGAAAAATTAGTCTGGTAGAGTTTTATGTTTTCATTTACAAACAAAAGGATTGACAGCTGTTTTAGTTGTCCGCCAACTGTTAAATGTAAAATACCCCAAACTAAATAGACCTGCAAACTTTTCGGGTAAAACTTCAAACTTTTAGGGTACAAAATGGGTGGGAAAGGGACTCAAAACATGTAAGAAAATTAGGTTAGGAAATTTATTGATAAACCACGTAAATAGATTGTTATCTCAATAAAATTTGAATTGTTAAAACCATGGTTGAGCGAACACTGTTTCGGATATTATTAATTTAAAAAAGGAAGTGAATAATTTATTTTTTTGCCTAATCTTTTACTGATATTCATCTTAGTATCCTTCGATTGACATGGATACTTTTTTTTTCAAGACATTTATTTCAATAAGATATAAATCTGGATAACTTTCAATAACCCTCGTATACGAACAAACCCATAAGTTACAATACTATGCAAACACATTATCTAACTGGTTACGTGCCATATCATCCGCGAACTATCCTTCGTCTATGCCCCCCTTATCTCCGTCGGCCCCCTTCAAAGGACATCCTTTCACTATTCTTCGGTGATCTTCAAGATGTGTCTTCTTCATTATATGGGATCTCAGTCGAGTTTTGACTTACCACGATGAAGGGTGTTAGTGTTTTGTTTTTCTTAGGTGAGTTCAGTGATTTTTCATCCCCTCTACAACAAAGGATTTTTTGCCTCTAATTTTCAAATTTTATAGAAAAAATCTCCCAGAATAAAAAAAAATTAAGAACTTTTCTATTCCAGGGGAAATTTTTTTCTTTTAGATTTTCTCGTAAATAAGCCTTAAAAAAATTCCAAAAACCTTCTCAATTATTGACCCACTTTTAAACCTAATTAAGTCATAAATTACTAGAAATTCTGAAGCAGTTCGATACAGAACACAAGATACACGTTTCGGTAACAAACTTATCGTCTTCAGAGACTATTACTTACAACAGAAACTTCACATCCTTAAGTTAAGTTTCCAACTATAATAAATAAATAACAATAAAATCAATACTGTAACATGGATAAGAAGAATCTTCTCAGGCTTCTTGAATGTTATGAAACTCATTTTATTCGCGATTTTTCACACATACCTATTAAAATAGAGATAATTATCTCAAATTACCCTCAAAACATGTAATACCATAGAATTAACACTTTAAACGCAAAATAAGAAAGCCACTGTCACATTACACACCCTATATAAAGTTTTTAATGCATTTTTTTTATGTATTCATTTATCAAATTGGTTCCACTTAGCTGTTCCACTCAGTATATATGATATTAGGCCACTAGACATCATATTATATTAGGTTTGAATTTATAATTTTTTATGAAAATTTTTGATTTTTTTCTAGTAATTTTTCACAACTGATATTTTTACTCTTTTCTAATCCTTTATTTTTGCAAAAATTACGCTAAATGCTATTAATAAATGACAGGAAACAGCCTTGATTGATATTTTTCCAAAGTTGGAGTATCTATACCTCTTTTTTTGGGTTGGGAGAACGAGAGGAAGTGCCAAATTCGAAATATCTTTTACAAAACTCGTGCTAATGCAATTTTTCTTATTAAAATATTTGTTTCAGGGCTATGTACCCCATGGGTCTCTACAGTATTCTTTAACAACAGACCTTTCCCAACGTACAGCTTAGAAAATATGCCCTCCACGACGTTTTCTTGTCGGGATAAAATTTTAGGTGGGTACTATGCCGACGCCGAAACGCAATGTCAAATGTTCCATATTTGCGTCAAAGTCGCTGGAATAGGGGTAAGTGTTTCCTAAAATTTATATAATTTGTATAAAAATTGACCCCTTACCTCGCCTGAACCACAGACGGACATCAAAGATTACTTAATTGATAAAAAATTACATAATTCGTACATTCAAAAAATTTCAAGCTCTATCTAACTTTCTAAATAAACAAATGATAAACCTATTATTATATAAATTCGTTTGAATACGATATAATTGAAATCGAAAGAAAAATTATTCAAATGTGATAATTATGAGTGGGAAATTGACTGACTACGAAGCGTTCAATTTGGATATTTAATGTGATACTATACAAAAGAGTAATTTTGATAAATGATTCTGTAATCATTGATCAAAAGAAATGATTGTGTTATAGTGTATTTCACTTTCTTTCGGACGAAATATATCAATTTATCTCTTGCCTATCTATAATCAACACCACCGATCTTTCCTTTCTTACTAACTGCTCCAACTTTATTTGTGTCCCAAGACCAACAGAAAACTTTCAACAACTTCCAACAATCATTGAGCTATCTTTTCACCTTCTTTTATGATCCTGGACCATAAATAAAAACCCTGATGCTTCAGAACTCATTCCAGAGCATTCCTATCGTTTCTCCCCAAATACTTGATCTTGATTCGTGTCTAGAAGCTGTCAGGAAGCTTCCATGATCTTCTAACAATCTTTGTGCTATCTTTTCACCAACCCAAATCTTTATTTTTTGATCTTGATCTATCAAAAAAACCTTGAGGCTCTCTCCAGGGCTTCCCTATCGTTTCTTGACTACTAGCTTGACTCGAGGAAGACAGGAAGCATCCAAGATCTTCTAAAAATCTTTGGGCTATCTTTCCACCAACCCAAAATCCTTCTTTTTTTATCTTAAAAGGTCAAAAAAACCTTGAGGCTCTCTCCAGAGCTTCCCTATCGTTTCTTGACTACTAGCTTGACTCGAGGAAGACAGGAAGCATCCAAGATCTTCTAAAAATCTTTGGGCTATCTTTCCACCAGCCCAAAATCTTTCTTTTTTGATCTTAAACCGTAAAAAAAACCTTGAGGCTCTCTCCAGAGCTTCCCTATCGTTTCTTGACTACTAGCTTGACTCGAGGAAGACAGGAAGCATCCAAGATCTTCTAAAAATCTTTGGGCTATCTTTCCACCAACCCAAAATCCTTCTTTTTTTATCTTAAAAGGTCAAAAAAACCTTGAGGCTCTCTCCAGAGCTTCCCTATCGTTTCTTGACTACTAGCTTGACTCGAGGAAGACAGGAAGCATCCAAGATCTTCTAAAAATCTTTGGGCTATCTTTCCACCAGCCCAAAATCCTTCTTTTTCTATCTTCAACCATCCAAAAAACCTAGAGGCTTTCTCCAAAGCTTTCCTATCGTTTCTTACCAACTACTTGAACTCGAGGAAGACAGGAAGCATCCAAGATCTTCTAAAAATCTTTGGGCTATCTTTCCACCAACCCAAAATTTTTCTTTTTTGATCTTAAACCGTCAAAAAAACCTTGAGGCTCTCTCCAGGGCTTCCCTATCGTTTCTTGACTACTAGCTTGACTAGAGGAAGACAGGAAGCATCCAAGATCTTCTAAAAATCTTTGGGCTATCTTTCCACCAGCCCAAAATCTTTCTTTTTTGATCTTAAACCGTAAAAAAAACCTTGAGACTCTCTCCAGAGCTTCCCTGTCGATTCTTGTCAACTAGCTTGACTAGAGGAAGACAGGAAGCATCCAAGATCTTCTAAAAATCTTTGGGCTATCTTTCCACCAGCCCAAAATCTTTCTTTTTTGATCTTAAACCGTCAAAAAAACCTTGAGACTCTCTCCAGAGCTTCCCTGTCGATTCTTGTCAACTAGCTTGACTAGAGGAAGACAGGAAGCATCCAAGATCTTCTAAAAATCTTTGGGCTATCTTTCCACCAGCCCAAAATCTTTCTTTTTTGATCTTGAACCATCAAAAAAAAAACCACTATCAATTATGTTATGATAAATATGATTTTGTACATGCGATCAACGCATAGATTTTATTTATGATAAATCATTGAAAAAAATCATTAAATCTGTATGCAAACACCTTTCTCTAAACCACTTTTAATAATCTAAATGTTCTCATTAATTTTTTATTCAAGATTAACTAACTTATACTCTTGAGTTACATAATTGAATGCCAATATATTTGTACCAGTTTTTGACTGGTGACAGATTAAAAGTATTTTTCAATTTTTTATTTTAGATACAGGACTTCAGATTCTTGTGTCCCAACGGTACAGCTTTTGATCAGGATCATCAAATCTGTGCGGAATGGGAAGACATAGATTGTGATGCAACCACTCTCTACTATTCTAGTGACAATTTTGATTTGTACCGAATTGGATCTGGTAAGTTTTTAAAATTTAAAAAAATACCCTCAACTCAAATATATAATCATGCTCGTTATTCTAGTTTCAACAGAAAAATGATCAAATTAAAGAATGTAGGACATGTCTTGAGGGTATTTCAAAAACGTTTGAAATTATTATCAAGACGCGTTCTATATGGTAATTTTTATTAGCTGTGTGCAATATTGCAATACCGTTTTCTTTAAAGTACGTTTTATAACTTGTTTTGTACAAATCCGTATATTGATGAGATCTTGCTTACGGTTTATTTGAAGAAGATTTATCAGTGGCGGGTGTTTTTGTTTGTAAAAAAAAGGAAAAGGGGCTCAGTTTTTGGATTTTGAAGGAATTAGTTGAAAAAAATGGGCTATAAGTAGGAAATATCATGTTAAAGTAAAAATTATTTTGACCTCTATGGTTTTTTTTTAATTTTAAGGGGCAATTTTGACTTTTGAAACGATTATTTTGAAAAAACGGGGGGGGAGGCAGAAAAAATCAATATTTGATAAAAAAAATCATGTGAATGTTTATATCTTTTCCGATATAGTTTTGAAATTGAGCTAAATTTGATATAAGATTCTACAGGGGCTCAATTTTTGGATTTTGAAAAAATAATTTCAAAAAAAATGGGTAAAAAAGCAGAAAATGTTAAAGTAGAAATTTTCACCGATATTAATTTGAATTAAATTATTTTTTTTTTAAATTTCAAGTGTTTATCATGAATTTTAAAACTATTATTTCGAAAAAAAGGGGGGTAATAGCAGAAAAAAATCTCTTTTCACTAAAAAAATTATATAAATGTAGACATTTGACCGCAACGCTTTTTCTATTTTGTAAATGTCCCAATTTTGACTTTTTGAACGATTATTTTGAAAAAAATTAATTAATTAATTAAAAAAATATCTAAATATAGACATTTTATTGGTACGACTCTGTTCACTTAAGATTCAAAGCATCTCGTTGCATATTAGAAGTGAAAGCTTAAAGGCCATTTGTCGGATAAGAGAACACAAAGGTCGTACCGCTATAAGTACTGCAATAAATGATATAAACGAGAATTAGCTAATACCATTTTTGACATGCATCATTTGTAGGGCATTATACGTCGTATTTTACAGCTCAATTTCTTCACCAGCGTTAATAAAATAGTTTTTCGAAAACGAGAAAATAATTGTATTCATTTAAACGAAATAAAATTGCTGTGAGCATAAAAGCAAAAGTGATATTAACAAATCGACTGTAGTTAACAGTAGTTACTTATGTAACTGCTCAATAATTACGTGAACAGAAAGCTGTAAGGTAATAACGTGGGATTGTAACAGAACAAATAAAATTTGCTTCCTGAAAAATTGCATGGCTAAAGTACCATCTTTATTTATTAAAATATTCACGTATATAATTATGTTGCGGATGAATTAAGTGACAAAGTGTTACGTTTGAAAGTGCCAGTTCCCAAAATTTCGTGTATCCGGTCTAAATTTTGAACCAGAAGCTAGAAAACCCTAAATCCTCCAAGACTTTAACCTCAAAAGTGACCTAGTTCTGAAGTAAGTAATCCTTTTCAACTCCTACTTCCTTTACATCCCATTTTACTTAGTAATATTTCGATTTTTCATACCTTAACCAAGATTATCTTATTTCAGGTTACGAATCAAAAGCACATAGATACGGAGAAGATGAAGAAACCTTCTCATTACAAAGAGCAGAAACAGGAGACGCCAGAATCAACCACGAACAACAAACAAAGATAGTAGACCAAACAAAAACACCACCAAGAAATTACCACAGTACACCAAGACAAAGTTTTAACAACAACAACAACGACAAAGACATATTCAAAGGATCCAGCAGTTCAAATTTCTACAACAACAGAAACAACGGCAAAGAAAGAGACGAAGATTACGACGACAACGTTAACATCAACCAAAACCAACAATACGAACAACGAAGGAAGGTCGTTAGAAACAAAGTAAGAAGACCGGTACAAAACAACCAAAACGAAAACAGGAATCAAGAAACGCAAACCAGAAGACCGTCGAACAGGAATACAGGATTCGTTAATAACTTTGCAGGAAGTTATGAACCAACAACAACAAAACCTTCTTCTACGACTTTGAACGTGGAGCAATATACGACCGCGATAAATAATTACAGAAATAGAAACGGACAAAGGAGACAGCAAAGTACTAGTGAGTACACCGATAGTCCAGTGTACACTATAAGTACCCCGGCTCCTTTTAGACAGTACAACTCCTTACCAAGTAGAAGTTCTACGAATACCCAGTCGACTAGAGGTACTGAAAACTACTCAACCAATAATTTCGATGATTTTTCCAAAGTTAAAACGAGTACTGTACAAGATTACAGTACTCCACGCGACGTACCGAAAGTTAAACAAGAAAAAACAACTTTTACTCAATATGAAACGACGAAAGTGAAGCAGACGTTTAAAACGACTCCTTTTGATAAAACTGAGAACTATCCGAGCAACAACCCGAAGTACAGTACTACTTTTGATAAAAAACCGACGACTCCGATCAAACAAACCGACAACTATCCGACTACGTTAAGTCCGAAACCTTTCAGCGTGTCTAACAATAATTTCCCGACTACTTTTGCTCCAAGAACCAACGCTGCTTACAGTCAAATAGCTCAGCAAACGACTGCGTACAAGCAAAACAGTACGCCAAAGAGTACTCAATACACTCCTACTGTACCTAAAATCAGCTCCACGACTCCCGTTAGCAGGTAAGTCGATTCTATTTTACAGAAAACTGTTTTTTTATATTATTGTGTATAAAGGTCCCAGTTTAAACTGTCAAGAGGTTCGGATGAGTTGGTGGCTGTTAAAATCTTAAGGTAAGATGATAAAATCATCTTTTCATCTTAGTCGTCACTTCACGTCACATTCCAACGCTCTCAGACTCCTACAGGATCTCCATAAGGATCTTGATCACAAGAAACCACTCTGCTTTATTGTTTTTAACATTTTCACTACTTTAACACCTTTTGGATTTCAAATTGTCTTTTAAAAGACCCAAGGTCATTCATTCTACTCATTCCATGTAAGTGGTACCATAGAGGAACCTTGGAGCATCATGTACAGTGATAAAACCAAACATTCCTTCATAGTTCTTGTGTCTTGGAACCTTCTTCGGTTGGTCGTCAGTTCACGTCACATTCCAACACTCTCTGACTCCTACAGGATCTCTATAAGGATCTTAATCAAAATAAACCACTCTGCTTTATTGTTTTTAACATTTTCACTATTTTAACACCTTTTGGATATTAAATTGTCTTTTAAAAGACTCAAGGTCATTCATTCTACTCATTCCATGTAAGTGGTACCATAAACGAACCTTGGAGCATCATCTCCAGTGATAAAACCAAACATTTCTTCATAGTTCTTGTGTCTTGGAACCTTCTTCGGTTGGTCGTCAGTTCACGTCACATTCCAACACTCTCTGACTCCTGCAGGATCTCCATAAGGATCATGATCAAAAGAAACCACTCTGCTTTATTGTTTTTAACATTTTCACTATTTTAACACCTTTTGGATTTTAAATTGCCTTTTAAAAGCCTCAAGGTCATTCATTCTACTCATTCCACGTAAGTGGTACCATAAAGGAACCTTGGAGCATCATCTCCAGTGATAAAACCAAACATTCCTTCATAGTTCTTGTGTCTTGGAACCTTCTTCGGTTGGTCGTCAGTTCACGTCACATTCCAACACTCTCTGACTCCTGCAGGATCTCCATAAGGATCTTGATCAAAAGAAACCACTCTGCTTTATTGTTTTTAACATTTTCACTATTTTAACACCTTTTGGATTTTAAATTGTCTTTTAAAAGACCCAAGGTCATTCATTCTAACCATTCCATGTAAGTGGTACCATAAAGGAACCTTGGAGCATCATGTACAGTGATAAAACCAAACGTTCCTTCATAGTTCTTGTGTCTTGGAACCTTCTTCGGTTGGTCGTCAGTTCACGTCACATTCCAACACTCTCTGACTCCTGCAGGATCTCCATATGGATCATGATCAAAAGAAACCACTCTGCTTTATTGTTTTTAACATTTTCACTATTTTAACACCTTTTGGACTTTAAATTGCCTTTTAAAAGCCTCAAGGTCATTCATTCTACTCATTCCATGTAAGTGGTACCATAAAGGAACCTTGGAGCATCATGTACAGTGATAAAACCAAACGTTCCTTCATAGTTCTTGTGTCTTGGAACCTTCTTCGGTTGGTCGTCAGTTCACGTCACATTCCAACACTCTCTGACTCCTGCAGGATCTCCATAAGGATCATGATCAAAAGAAACCACTCTGCTTTATTGTTTTTAACATTTTCACTATTTTAACACCTTTTGGACTTTAAATTGCCTTTTAAAAGCCTCAAGGTCATTCATTCTACTCATTCCATGTAAGTGGTACCATAGAGGAACCTTGGAGCATCATCTCCAGTGATAAAACCAAACATTCCTTCATAGTTCTTGTGTCTTGGAACCTTCTTCGGTTGGTCGTCAGTTCACGTCACATTCCAACACTCTCTGACTCCTGCAGGATCTCCATAAGGATCATGATCAAAAGAAACCACTCTGCTTTTTTGTTTTTAACATTTTCACTATTTTAGCACTTTTTGGATTTTAAATTGCCTTTTAAAAGCCTCAAGGTCATTCATTCTACTCATTCCATGTAAGTGGTACCATAGAGGAACCTTAGAGCATCATCTCCAGTGGTAAAACCAAACATTCCTTCATAGTTCTTATGTCTTGGAACCTTTTCTTCGGTTGCTCATCTTAGTCGTCACTTCACGTCACATTCCAACGCTCTCAGACTCCTGCAGGATCTCCATATGGATCTTGATCAAAAGAAACCACTCTGCTTTATTGTTTTTAACATTTTCACTATTTTAACACCTTTTGGATTTTAAATTGCCTTTTAAAAGCCTCAAGGTCATTCATTCTACTCATTCCATGTAAGTGGTACCATAGAGGAACCTTGGAGCATCATCTCCAGTGGTAAAACCAAACATTCCTTCATAGTTCTTATGTCTTGGAACCTTCTTCAGTTGCTGCAGGATTTCTTATTATAAGAACCACAATAAATCACTTTTTTTTTTCTTATTTAAACAGATCCAGCCGCTTCGACGAAACTTCCTATGACGATGGTTCCTACAGTTCGAAGTACGACTACGATGGCGACCGGAGAGAAGATGAATTTTTAAAAACCGCTCACAGTCAAAACATTGCAGCTAGCAGAAACGAACTGCAAAGAACTACCAACAACAAACAACAGCAAACAACTTTACCGGT
The DNA here is from genome assembly GCA_963978555.1 of Galerucella nymphaeae. Classification (NCBI taxonomy): domain Eukaryota; kingdom Metazoa; phylum Arthropoda; class Insecta; order Coleoptera; family Chrysomelidae; genus Galerucella; species Galerucella nymphaeae. The sequence goes on from OZ021713.1 coordinate 18,416,233, forward strand.
ATCGAGATCGACGTACGACGTACCAAAAACGTACCCGTCAACTCCTAAAGTAAATAAGGAGGTGACGTCTAAGGTTTCTCAGGTGACGGAGCCGCCGAAGAGTAGTACTAAGTCTGTTAGTAAGAAGCCTGTTTCTTCTAAGAAGGATTATGATTATGCTTATTATGATAGCGGTGTAGGTAGCGAAGCTGATTATGATATTGATACTGAAATTAAAAAATCTACTGCGAAAAATTAGGTTTTTGTTTGAAATTGGGTGATTTTTAGAACTTTTAACTCTCTTTCTGTTCTGTGGTGGACATTTATGAATATTTATTGAAACAAAAAACCACCTTACCTTGTGTAACTAATTAATTTGTCCAGCTACAGAACAGTATTTTAATTAAAAAACGAACAAAAATAAAGAAAGAGAGAATTATTACAGTGTTTTATCTAGGGTTGTACATATTGTATTTTATATGTAAGAATAAAAGTATTGTTACCTTGCCAGTAGTTTTTATTTAAAGAAAAATAATAATTCCATGACAGCAACATCCTAGTGGTAAAATATCTAATCGCGAGAAATTCCCTTGTAAAACTGTCACTGGAATCTAACGCGAGAAATTCCCTTAGATTATCTAAAGCTGTCACCACAAATTACTCAGCTGTCACTATCTCCTTAGGGACGTGTAGATTGAGTTATACAGCTACACTAATTTTAAATATCAAATCTTATCACGTAGACAGTTCTCCAAGTCTAGCTCCTTCATCCAAACATCTACATCATAGTCAAAGCCATTAAATAGTATACTAACAACTAGCCACTAACATGTTACTAAATGTGTTCGTGTAAACCATACTTTAGTACTGACAGAACTAACTACTCGAACGAGTGAGTTATTCTGTGGTGGAAAAAATGCAACAGCGCAAATTTAATCTTTGACAGTTGTCACAAACATAACCTAATAAAAATGTCGTGTTTATTATTTATTTTGTGTTGTTTATTAATTAGTAAAACGAGAGATCCAAACCAGGTTAACGTTAACGAAAAATTAGTAGTGATTTGTCGAAATCTATAAGTGTGGATGTATGTATTTATAATGAGTGATATCAGATTTGCACTGAAATCTAAACTTAGTTCCCGAGGAAAGTCTCAGATATTTATAGCTCCTTTACACCTATTTCTTGGATGGATTTTAAGATACCTGCTTCCTCTTCCATTAAATAGTTTCCAAGGATTTTGAAAATGTATATAATCGGCGCTAAAAGTAGGTAAAATTGGAAGTAATGAAATATCCTTCTATAGAATTATGTAGGATTTATTATAATTCTGAGTATTTATATAGGTAACAAATTTTTATTTGCAGTAATTACAAAAAATACTTTTTTTTATTCTAATACATTTTATAAAGTTATAAAAACCAGTTCTAATTATATCACTAGGCTATAAAATACAAAAGATGTTTTCATCTTTTGAATTTTTGCTTGCTAGAACATTAAAAATTTAGTTACAATAATATTTACAGCTTCCGGTAGTAAGTTTTAGGAATAAAATAAATAAAATTATTTAAAAAAAATCAACCCAGAAGATAACATTCACAAACATCGCTCAGGTTTTGTTTTCGTGCAAATCAATTTCTCATCGTCAAAGTACGTATTAAGATCACAAACAAATTTCAAATCTAGCAGTTGATTTTTACCATAACCTTGAGTACAATAATGAAACAACCTACAATCCCTCAAATCTGGATAAAATTTATCTATACTTTTACCAAAACAGTTAAAGAAAAACTGCTTCATCGTAGAATGAGTTGTCACTATACTTTTTTCCGACTGAGTAGGGCTTACACTCTTCCTTAAAGGATAATCAGTCAATACAAAATCTTTCCTTTTTGCTGAACTCACAGTTGAAGTTGCTGTCTTAGATATAGCTTCAAAAATTTCTTCTTCAACCACTGGTTTTCTCAATCTAGGCCCCCTGGTGAACTGATCAGTACCAAATCTGTGTCTGTATCCTGATTTCTTATTCCCTTTACCTCTTCTTCTAGATGTTCTTGTAGTAGTTATTTCAGTAGTAGTTTCAGTTGAATAAGGTACTTCGGTGCTTGTAAATTGTTCCAATGTAACTGTAGAAACTTCTGGAGTATTAGTTGTTGAAGAAACATCTTCGGTTGTAGTTGTTTCTTTCAAGATATCTTTTAATTCTGTTGTAGTTGGTACTTTTTCTGTAGTTGCTTCTTCAGTAGTACTTTCTACTTCAGTAAAAGATTGTTTGAACATTTTCAAAGCCACCACACTTTTAGTATTACTTTCAATGTCTTCTATAATCTTTTTTAAATCTTTAGTCCAAGTTGTTGTTGTTTCTTTTTCTGTTGTAGACATTGTTGTTGTTGTAGGATTAGTAACCTCAGTGGTAGATTGTAAAATTTCGTAGTAAGGTTCTTGTGCTTCTGGTAGTTCAGAAGTTTTTCTTCCTACAGTTTCTTTGTTAGAAAAATCTCCATATTTCAATCTCCCTCTTCTACTTTTATCCCTTTTTCTCGACTTTTCAGTGGTAGTAATAAAAGGAGTTGCAGTATATTTCGTATAATCAATTTCTTTGACAGTTTTTTCAACTTCCACTATATTTTTTTGAGTAATTGGATCAACAGAAGTTGTGGTAACGAATGGAGTTTCAGTTATTGTAGGAATAAAATCATTTTCTGTCGTTTCGGAGTTGGGTGAAGTAGTGGAAGTGAAAAATTTCACAGTTCTTAAATAATCATAATCATCTTTGGCTCTATGAGGTTTCTCTACAGTTTTCTTTTCTTTATCTTTTCGATAAGAAGGTGTCGTTTGTATTGAGTCAGTTGTTAGAGTATTTTCAATGTCAAACGTAGGAAGTGAAGTTGATTCGGTGTCAAACGTAGGAATTGAAGTTGATTCGGTGTCAAACGTAGGAATTGGATTTGATTGGGTGTTAAACGTAGGAATAGGAGTTGATTCGGTGTTAAACGTAGGAATTGGAGTTGATTCGGTGTCAAACGTAGGAATTGGAGTTGATTCGGTGTCAAACTTGGAAGTTTCTTGACTAGAATATTCCTCTCTTTCTTTAAAGTAAATAGGCTCGATATTATCATCGATATAATCACTATATTTGCTTGTAACTTCTTCTTTTTTATATGTCATCGGTTCGTAATTGTCATTGACATAATCCGGCTCGTGTTCTATGGTATATTTTTCGTGAACTTTATTAATTTTCCTTTCCTCTTCGTGGCTAACTAAAGAACCGTCATTCCCAAATAAACTGTACTTAGATTTCTTTCCAAACGAATTGCTGGTGTTGAAAATCAAATCCAAACTGTCATCTTCTTCTTCTTTTTCGGGAGCTAGCTGGTGGTTAATATCGGAAATACTTTCGGCGTCCAACGGAGTTGTGTATCTAGCAGGGTTCGTTTTTTCATGTTTATACCAGTCGAATAAAAATTTCAATACGTCCAAAGCTTCTTCGTCGTTTTTGATGATTTCAGCGAAATTTCTCCTACCCCCACCGTCGGCGCTTCTTTTTTTTCTTGGAGGTTTAGTAACTTTAGGAACGTCGAGATAAAAAGGATCCGATGCTACATCTTCATCTTTATATTCGTCGTAAGAGCTCGGTGGTGGTTTGAAAAGTTGCGGGGCTCCGATTGTACCCAAAGAAAAGTTCAGGCGCTTGCCGCTGGCGTCGCTGACGCTGGCGCTGGCACTGACTACTACCCTGGGAGGTGGAAGAAGATCCTTGGTATACCTGAAACATTTAAATTAATATGTTTTTATTATAATAATTTTCACTCTTTATTTTATTTTTTTTTATTTTTTTTTTTTTTTTTTTTTTTTTCTTGACAACGGTAGCTGGAACGCTACTGAAATGTTGAAATAAAGAATTTAAAAATATTGTTAAATTTTCCCAGAAAAAAAAAAAAAAAAAAAAAAAAAAAAAAAAAAAAAAAAAAATGAATAATATACCACAAGGAACATACAGAAGATATGATAATTTTATTCGAACCTTTTTTCATTCTTTTGTTGTAAAGAAAACGGAGCTGGCGAGCTGAAAGTTAAGGTTGGTAAGCTTGGCAACTGTGGAAGAGTAAGTTGAATCCTTTCGGGACTCTTTTCAGTATAAGAGGTCGCGTACTGGCTGCGTTGATCAGGCGTGGGTGGCTTCAACGATTGGACGAAGTAGTTCCGCAGTGTTGTCGATGATTTTTGTTGTTGCTGGGGAGTACTCAACGTGTAATCGTTCCTAAACGTACTAGATTTGTAATGTTGCTGATAAGGAGCTGAAACTGAGTATTCTTGACTAGGTCTGAATTCCGTACGAATCCTGTAGCTCTCAGGAGGCTCTGTATATTCCCCAGAATCATCGTCTCTAAAAGTAGAACCAATATTAATTTCTCTAGGTGATTTATCAAAAACACTCCGATGCGTAGTCACTACCAACTGATTTTCACTATTAGTAACTTTCTTATCACTGTAATACGATGTCCTTATGTCCGGCGGAGCTCCAGGATGTAGACTGATGTTGATTTCTTCGGGATTAAAACGTATATCTGTGGCACTTGGATTAATCACGGGAAAATGATGCGAGGAAATATGACTTTTGCTACCGGACGGAACGTGGCTGGTCGTCGATGACACTTGGTTGTTTCGATTGTGGTTTACTGAAGATAATCGATTCTGGTTACTTGAAGATAATCGATTCTCTAAAGTGGTAACTGTAGGTGGTATCACTGAAGTATAGAAAGGAGGTTGCGTTGTTTTTCTTGTCGTAGGGAGCGCTGTTGTCGTCGGTAACGTCGATTTTATTATTAAAGGTTGTTCAGTCTCAGGATTTTCTGAAAAATGAAAATAATTTCTATTGTTCAATGGAAATTGTGGGAAAACCTTTTTTGGGTTTTTTTTTCTGAAAAAACCCCTTTGATATAAAAAAAAACATGTTTTTTTACCTTCTAAATTAGAGAATTGGCTATGCCCATATAATTCTAAATTTAAACTATAAAATTGTTCAGATTTTGTACAATCGACTTCGTCTATTCTTTCACAGACTCGAGTTTCCTAAAAATAAAAAAATAAATAGTTTATTGTGAAAAATCTCCGTAAAATAATTCGTACCTGATCAAAAACTGTTCCGTTTAGACACAAAAATCGAATATCCATAGGTTCGTCTAATTGGCCAATAGTACAGACGTGAAACATTTGACAATTCGTCTCCAAGTCCGCATAATAACCACCGATTACTTTGCCTACGCAAGAAAAATTTGTGTCCGGTAGATTGTCGAAGTCCAAAAACTGTAACCAACAAAAAATATCAATATTAACAGAAGTTACGTGAGATGAAAGAAATCTTGTCATTCGATCAGCCATTTTTTGTCCAATTTAGTTTTATTTATTAAATTTGTGGAAAAAAGTGACGTAAGGGTAATTATTCATTGTTTTTGACGTACAGTTAGGTCAAAGTGGCTCCATCTGTACCTAATATCCTTCATTAATTTTATAAATGTCAAGCAATGTTTTAAAAATAATTATAATGATCAACGCTGGCTGGATGTCTTATAAGATAGGAGGACGTAGTAATTTAAAAGAAGAAGAATTATAATGTCGCCATACGCCTTAGGGTCATCTTATCTCAAGGATATTAGATGAGAATAGGATTGATCAAAAGCTGAAAAGTGTCAGCCGAGTTTGATGACGTCACTGGTTACCCATGCGCGCGTCGGCTTGCGCGAATTATGAAACTGTGAAATCCGTGGTGTTATTTATTTATTTTTTAAATTTTAATAACAAAAAATAAAGTATTTAATGTATAAGCAAAATTTTTCAACATGTTTTTTTTATGTTGAAATCATTCTGGGTATAAATCATGTAAGTCAATATTCCTTTTACCTTAAATAATAATCAATTGGGCGATTTAAAAGCTAGTTCTGGGGATAGTATTCTGGAAAAACATAATGCCATTATGTAATAGCATTTTTATTTGGCCAACTGCAAATGTTCAAGATAATCCGGATAAGAATGATGGAGAATATGTTTACGCACATGACAAATTTTTAAGTGTAATTTTCAATAAGCAATAAAAAAATGATTACTATTTACTATGTTAAATTATGTTCCACTTACCCCATTTCTTGCTAAAACAACATGTCATGATCAGTTTTTCAAGTTTCTTTTATTATTATTATTTATAAACTGTGTAGGTAGGTTATTCAATATTTTATTTTTTTGCAACTCAAATATGTACTAAATTTAGAGTAAAAAAGTATAAGTGTATGAAATAGCTTTTATTGATTTCTAAAAAAACTCGAATTGTGTGATTTATGAGGTTTTTGAAATGGCTGATTCAATTTTATACTCATTTTTATTAATCAGCAAATATAATAGGACAAAACTGGTATTTTAACATGAAAATAAAACAACACTAATATCCTTGAAGAGTTTCGCCTTAGAAACAGCTGTTGCAATTATCAATAGTTACACTATTACAATACAGTTCGAAATCTGTCTTTGTTTACTACACAGAGAAAAAGAAGATAGACATATAATTGATGGAACACCAATGTCGACAAAAGAACGTTGCTGTGACGTCACTGGTTACCCAAACGGCTAGCGTTGCTCTTATGGGAATAATCCATCCTATTCTCATCTAATATCCTTGATCTTATCTTACGTGAATACATAGGCGTAGGTTAAGGGTATTATCTAGCTTTCTCTTTTAAATATATTTGTTTTATTTTTGTTACAATTGAAAAAAAAATGTAATTACGTAAATTTTTCACAAAAATTTCATTCGTTGTAAGCGGTTAAAGGTTATTGAATTTTTTTTTAGTGGATTTCTCACAGTAATTAAAATAAGATACACATTTCGGTGGGCGTTGGGAATATTTTTAGACTTTTTACTACGCGGATGTGATTGTTTTTTTCTCACCAAGGTTACGGTTCGTTAATTGTTGTTCGGTAAAAGAATTGTTTAAACATTTATAGTAGAATTTTATAATAAAAGTTACGCAATTAAATTTTAAAAATTATTTAGTTGAAATTTATAAAAATTATCAATTTTTTATTACCCAACTACGAACGCGTAATGTGAATAAGGAAACTTTGGGGGTTGGGGGGGTAAATATAATATAAAAATAAAAATTTTTAACTATATCTTGTGACATATCAAACTAAAGGTGTTTTTGTAAGGTTCTCGGATATATATTTTTTATAATTTTAAAATAAATTGGTCAAAAGTTATTAGAAAAAAATCCAAATCACTCAATTTTGATAATTATTTTCCACCTAAAAACCCCATTAAAGACATAAAACCGCAATAACCTTGAGGTTAAAGATCGCACAGGAATATTTTCCGTTGATTACCATAGTTGTCGAGTGGGAGATACACAAGAAAAAACAAAATACTATTAAATTTTACACGTACTCTAACATAAACTACGATGATTCACTGGGGACCTTTTACGGCTACAACCTATTATCCAACGCTGAATTTAAATAATTAATTTTTCGCTAATATACAGGATGTTTGATGAAAGTTCTATGGGAATTTAACGAAAAATATGTCGAATACTATTACAATAGCCGTTACATGGGATTTTTTTCTATCAGATACAGCTTTCATCTATTTGAGTAATTTGTTTGCAACATTTCTCAAGATATTTCGCAACATACTATAATAATGTGCTTCATTGACTCTTATTATTGAATTTCGATTCGTTGGAAAGGGAGCTGCTTTTACCAAACATACTCTACATGTAAACAACCCTTGGTCCACTTCTAGGTCTTTCTCAAGATCAATTATCTCGAAATATAAAAAAATTGTTCATAAAAAGAATGTTTTTGATATATTTTCTTTGAATAAAGAAGAATTTTATATAAATACAGGAAAAAATGCGTGTATATAATGGGTGGTAGGACAAAAAGAGTCAAACTGTTTAAGATTACCATCTATATGGCTTCGTGATTCTTGTCTGTGTCTAGTTAGGCACAATTAACTACCTTAATAGGATAGTAAAGCTTTTTTTTCCATTTCAGTATCTAAAATCTAAACTATCTATAACATTTTTTATTATAAAATAGTTTTTTTTAGTCTTAGAAGTTGGAAGGTTATCTCAGCCACACCCTCGTAAATTCGCAGTTCTGTATTGACAATTATTTAGTAGACATTTCACTTTATTCAAGATAATTACTTCGATTCAAATAAACGTATATTTCTCTTTCATAATACCTGATTTTATAATCTTACAAAATCACGACTTTTATATAAACAACTAGCTCATTATCAAACTTATACCCACTGGAAATATAAGTAAATTTTGAATTCAATACCAACATATTAGCAAATACAAAAACAATCTTAAAGCGTGTCTACACCATGCAGCGATTTGTTGTCGTACGTCGTCCCTGATAAAAGGCAATGATCTAATGCACAATAAATTTTAATTATATAAAAATTCTCACCCCAGGCTCAAGTGACAATGCCATAAAACCAAATCCGTACAGATAAAGCCATAAAAGACCTGTAACAAACGAAATTTTATATTAGAATTCAAAACTGTCAAGAAAACCCGTCTTTTTAGTGTCATCTGTCACTTGTCGTGTCAGTTACAACCATAGAATAACTTACAATATAGACGTGGCACTTATAGACCACAAAAATACTATTGGAAAACTACAAACTCACTTTGTTTGCTTTCGTAGATATTCAATGCATTTTCAAGGTCGTCAAGACCTATCGGTATATTTTTAAGGAAGTAATCGGCGGTAATTATCATGTCGAAGAAAAAAGTCCACCTACTAAGCGAAGTAGGTGTAGAGCGTAGTTTTTTGGGTGTGGCAAGAACACCGTTTGTTTTGCTCGATTGCCTTGTGATATAAATTTTATAAAAATAATATTTTAGTAAATATTGGTATTAAAGCATTCAAAAAGTTAATTTTTAGGTCCAATCTATTAGAATTTGACTTAGTTTCGTGAGATTTTACCCCCTCAGTAAATCTATTTACTGTTTGTTACATCACAATCAATTTTTCGACCTGAATAGTAGCCATACCAGAACTATGTATGACGAGGTATTGACCAAGTTGTTCTTGCCTTCGTAATAATTGCATACAGAGTGATTTAAAAAAAAAATGTGAAGTAATACGTACCTTGTAAAAAAGATCTTTTGATTTTAATGTAGCAAGGCATTTCAGAGACACTGAAAAATAAAAAAAATTAAATTAAAAACAATTAGTTATTTTTACGAAATTTTACTTTGAAAAAAAATTATTTTCTTCAATAACTTTGAAATTATTTATTTTAAAAATATAAAAAAATTATATTTAATATCCTTATAATAAGCCCTTTCGTTTGATATATTACACAATATAGTTTACAAAAAAAATTAATTTTTAATTTATAATATACCCCCCCTATTGGGACAATTGGTATTAATGATCATTCTACGTCTCGTACATATACATAATAAATTTGTTAATTTTTTTTAAATGGAATGTAAAGTGTGTGTCTACGTAAATATGATGTAATTAACTACCAGTTGAATAAACTACAGGTTTAAGTGAAAGTAGAAGAATTTAAGCGTTTTTGAAACTTGGAAAAAGTCCAGCATCGGCAGTTGGCACTTACTACCTTATTATCATCTACAATAGAAGATATTTCGTTAGATATAATGAAAGATTAAACATTTTAAAATATTTAATTTTTTTTAACGCCCTTTTATTGTTATAATTGACACGTCTATGGAGGACAGTCGTGTATTTGACTGGGATATATCAACTTTAGCATATTTTCAACTATTTTTATGTTTTTATAAAACAATAAAACAAGGAAAATATTAACAAAATTTGGTTTACAAAAATAGATATAAATTTTAAATCTATTTATTTTATTTATTTATTTATAGCAATATTTAGAGAGGAGAACAACTGATACATTTTTCCTTCTAAAATATTACGAAACGTTTCAGGAATGTGTTTAGAAGATTATTATTATTTATTAATTAATTTTGTAATGTCATGAACCTATGGATTCATATTATTTCATGGTCGTATTGTTGTATTTACATAAATAATTTAGTTGATAATCTAATTCTAATCAAAACTTACATAAATTTATAAAAAATACCTCTACGATTATTGAAGATACACTTTTTAAAATTTGACCTCGATTAAATTCTAATTTATCATCAAAATTATGGTCTAAAATGATCCTGGATTATTTATAGTGATATACAGTGATAATTTTTGTTATTTGTTGAAATATGGGCAAGTTATTTTGAAACCAAGTGGTATTTTTTGGAAGCTACACCAAGAAAACAATCGAAATATAACAAAAACTTTATAAGATGTACCTAAATATGATCAGGGGCGTACTAGACTAAACCCAAAGTAGTCCCATTTAAATTATATCTTAAAAAAGAGTGTTAACATTTAAAAAAATGTTTTGTATGCAATTTAACGCATTCCAACTAATTACTTGGTAATAATTACAAGTACTGCTTAACAAAGTGTATCATTTTCTCATGTTTTCGGTTAATTACACCCGTTACACTTTAAAAATGAATGCAAGAATTCCTTCAACATCGTTAGAATGTTTATTATATCAACTAACAAAGCTGTTTGAATTTTTTTTACATTTATTTATTATAACACGTAATCTAATGCAAAAAGTATCAACTTTCATGTATACAGATTGTCTTTTTACCAAAACTATCGATTAATTTTACGCTCAGAACGAATTAAGTCACAAACGTCAAATATTTTGAGGTTAAGTCGTGTTTGAAGTTTAGATATTACGTTGAATGTCAATATTTTGACGTAGTTTTTTGGAAAAGTCATCAAGAATAACTTTTTCCATGAAAAATTCAAACGGATTTTAATAAACAACAACATGGCCGATTATTACAAGATATTAAAAGTACCTAAAAATGCTTCTAACGAAGAAATAAAAAAAGCTTATAAAAAACTCGCTCTAAAATGGCACCCGGATAAAAATTTAGATAATAAAGAAGAAGCTACGAGAAAATTTAGGGAAATTTCCGAAGCATACGAGGTATTATCCGATGTTAAAAAAAGAAAAGCGTATGATAAGTATGGGACGGCGAATCCCGGTAGACATTCCTCAGCTGATTATGAAGATTTCTTCGATTTTGGAGAAGCTTTCCATTTCACTTTCAGGTAGGTAATTGATATTAACGTAAAAAATACTGTTAATTGCATTTTTTTAGAGACCCTGAGGAAGTTTTTAGAGAATTTTTCGGTACCAGTATTTTCGAATTTCTCAGTGATGATTTCCCGCAACACAGAAACAAAAATCATCGCTCTAACCACAGTAATAATATGTCTGTATTTAGTCCTATGGGAGGTGGATTATTTAATGGGTTTTTCTCTGGACATAGAGGAAATCTGGGAGATTTCGGGTCTACTTTCAGTACCATGGAAAGTTCTTTCAGTTCGTCGCAGTAAGATAAAAGATATTTTACAAAATCGGCACCGAATTTTTTAATATAATTGTTGTAGTAGAGCACCGAGTGGTTCTTACATGAAAAAAGTGTCGACTGCTACAAAAATTGTGAACGGAAAGAAGGTTACTACGAAGAAAATTTCGGAAAATGGCAAGGAAACGGTAATGAACTACGAAAATGACGTCTTGACATCGAAAACCATCAATGGGGTGCCTCAGAATATCAAACACGTCGAGTATAAAAAGTAGGCTTTTCGATACAGTTTTTTTTAGGAAATATTTTTGTCAATTTTTTAATTCCGTCGCTTTAAGACTGGTGATTTGAAATAAATTTTTTTCTATCTAATATCGACTTTTTTTTATTTTGACTGTACTATGGAATTGTTTTAAAACATGCAAAGTGGCTATGCGTGATTTTTAACCTTTAATTATTAATAACTAATATTAATCATCGACAAATAACAAATAAAAAGAATTTTAGAAAGTGATTTAGCACAAATTATTATTTATATACTCAAAGATTGTACAACACTGCTTGAAACTTGTAAATGATGCAAAAAAAAGAAGAAGAATACCTGCTGAAAGTATATTAGTGTCAAGTTACAAATCTAACACTACTCTTACATTATCATTTAAACTAATAATATATAATTATTTCCTAGACAAATCCTTTTTAATTATTTTCAAACATGCCAACATCAACGTTATATAATAGTCAACAAAAAACCTTTCCAAATGTCAACGCACAGCTCATAGATATTTATATACAATGAAGTTGGATGCTGTCACAACTGTCATTGATTCGTCATGACGTTTGATGTCAGTTAATTAAAATTTGACACTTCACGACTATGCATAATACTAACACATTCTATTATGTTTTCTAAAAACGGATCTATTGTTTCATATATTCCAAATAAATTACAGACATATTAACTCTCACAGTTTACCAAAACGTTGTTGATTGTTTTGAAAACGTGGGAAATATTGACAATTAAAACAAAATAGAATTAATTATTGAATAATGCTGTGACCTCAATAAAGAACTTTCAATAAATTGGTATTAGACATTTTATACAGTAAGTAGAATTGAGATGTTGTAAGAGGTAAAAGAACTTATACATTTACAGCTCCATATCTCGAAAATATAGTTATAGATATGACAAAAACTAGTTTTTTCTATTAATAACATTTTAAAATCCAACTTGTGTACGCAAAACCAAATCTCTTGCAATAGATTTGACGTTTTATTACCACTGGTACCAATTTACGAAAAATAAATATCTATTTAACCCGTGTGTTGACTTTGCAAACAGCTATTTAAAAATTTATAGAGATTTGAATCAATGAAAGCTTGTCGAGTTATTATAATTGTGTGACCTCGACCTTTTTGAATTTCAAGGAGAAATTGAGTGATTTATAGAAAGACGCAAACGCACAGTGGCTAAACACCAAAGGGGTGAAGACTATAAAACGAATAGAAGAAGAATTAGACGAAAATACGTCAAAATATTGTGTTTTTACTTGAATTAGTTGTATAGATATGCGTTGGCTTTTTTATCCTTGACATTTTTATGCGAGAGTCATGCAGAGATTGTTTTTATTTTATGCTAGCATATTTATCTAACTGTCAATAAAAATTTTAGTACTTTTAATGTAAAAAAAAGTGACTACTACTCCGCTAAACGGTATAGTAACTATTCTATTGATATATTATACTGCGTGTATCGAATCATTGGCCCTTTTTTTTTCGTTTGTACAAGTGCAGTATTTACGAGCTTATTAAAATTTCGTTATATAACTAGCGTTGAAGGCGTTCTTTTGTTATTTTAATAATCGTTTATAATCGGATAATAACCAACGGTGAAATTGGTGTAAAATTCGATTGAACAGATAGACTAGGAACTTTTTTTAAAAGTTGCTTTTGTTGTCGACTACATCGCGCGGTATAGATATAATTAAAGAGAAATTTTTAATCGACTTATTGCTGAATTTTAACGAGTTGTTTTATTTTCTAAAGGATTGGACTCTCCAAGTACTAATTAACACTATTTAAAGATTTTTTGTTAATTAAATATATTTTTTTATAGATTTTTTGGGTGTTCTTCAACTTTGTTGCGCTGTATCTCAAGAAAACCATTAGCTACCGATGTGAAATATATGGCAAATCTTAGTTTAGATTCGAGGCTATAATTAAGGAAATTTTGAAAATAATCCTCCATGTAGTTGTCGAGAAAATCAAAAAAATGTATTTTCCTGGTAGGTAAGTTCCATTTTTTGTCCATATTTTCAAGAAATAATGAAATTTTGACGTTAGTAGTGAAGATGGAAACCTAATTACGTAATATTAAAAAAAAATGATAATTAGTAACCCAAACGCGCCTACGGCACTGATTATTCGTGTAACCTGTTACGTTATACACCATAGAGTGTCAATTTCGAGGTACACTGTACTTGTAAAAGTTCTGAAATCTCTTAATCGACCTTTGAGTGAATTTTAAAGACGTCTGAATGTTTTTGTTTACGTAATTCACTTCTGGGTGACTTTCTTTCGTGACTACAGGTCGTAGGTTGGAAATATGTAGTACATTGGCGTTCAAATTTCAAAAAAAAACCAACCGCTGTTGTTTGAGAATGAAATAATCGATTCAGATCGAAATAATCGATTAAATATAGGCTTTAATGAAGACATCACTTGTCAGTTATTAATGGTAGCATATTTATTATCTGAAGAAGCAAAAAAGTTGAGTAATTTTACAAAAAAATAATCATATAACCACTATAAGATTCATCGTTAACTGACATTTCAAATTGATAAATAGATGACGAACTAATGTTGAAAAAGATGTATAATGTCTTCGAGGTGTGATTTTCAAGGTCGAATACCGACATTTCTTACAGCGATTTAAATAATGAAAGTAAAACTACATAATCTTAATAAATCATGATGATTTGTATTTATTTCAATTAACTACATTAAAATATATCGATCAAACATTAATTCTCTTGATTGTCCTTTTTGTCTTCTTCATCTGGTATAGATTCTAATCCTTGTACTTTGTATGGATCCTTCGTTAACCGTCTATCTCTTAAATACTGCCGTCTTTGCTAAAAACTTCAAAATTTACCCAACAAAACCAGTATCATCAATTCATTGTTTCAAATAGATAAAATCAAGAATTATTACCTCCATGGTATACATGGACCTCCTGTACATATTTCCACACACAAAGTAATTCATAACATAGGCCGAGGCGTGAGGGAATGCTAGGGATGCTGCTATAATAAGCGCAGAAGGGAAAATTTCAAACCACATGCTTGAATTTATAAAAATTTGACGTTTCTTCTGCTAAATTTGACAATTATTGTCTATTTTTGTGGTTTTAACAAAATTATTGATAGTACTGACTTGAAATTTGACGCATCTACTACCAAATTTAACATTTCTATGGTTCTAGCAGAGTTATGGTTTAGTTTTGTGGTTATACTGTAATTGACATAACACTTGACATAAGTCATGTTTTCTGTGGCGGGTTAGAGGGAAAAGAAGAAGAAAAGTTGACATTTTTAAATTTGAAAACTGTTTTAAAATCAGTTATTGGTAATTAATTATTACAAAAAACTATATACAATTGTAGTGTTTGTTTAGAGGCAAAATTATAACAATCTGTTATGATTACTTTCCAATGTTTTATTGACCATGAATGAAAGAAATATGCGAGGTCTGGTTTCCACACAACATGTGATTGTAAGTAATCAAGAAAATTATTTTCTATTCATAACGAAATCATTGATTTTACCCATTAGAATTTCAGCTCAATATTAACAACTTCATAATTTGTCTATTCAAATTGACTGTTTTATCAAAATCGATTTCTCTTTCTAAATAACTCTGTTAATATTAGTATGAATTAGTAACTAATCTAGATGATCTTAATGTTCGGTAAACGAAAGTATACCTTAAAAGTCAATTAAATATTTAGCAATTACAATTATCCAGCATACAGCTGCAAATATGTAGCAATACAGTCAGCGATAAGTACTTTACTTGAAAATTATAATATGTTGTAAGATTATTATTAAAACTTCCTACATTAGAATTATTTTAACATACAGAGTAACATTCTTCATTAAACCAAATTGGATTAAATGTTTTCTTTAAATTTAAAATAGCTACCACCCACTGTTTTGCTTTCGTAACAGTTAATAAACAAAATTTTAATAATGCTATTCAACTCAAACTCTCTCAACACCTCCACAAATTATTTAATGTCTGAACGGCATACTTATACAAATATAAATTATTTAATCGTATTAATTTTATACTGTGGATGCACTAATTCAAACTTTCAATTAATATAGATGAAAAAAAAAGGAAGTGTATGAAGAAATTGTTAATTAAAGACAATTGAATATGACAACTAGTCAAATAAGTTGTTCGGTTTCGAATAGACATTCAGTTTGTTCATTATTTTACTATTTACGGAACACAATTAACTAACTGTCCATCACAGTAGGATAATATATGCATATGTTTTAACCTGTAGCAATGATTTAAATGTTTTTGTATGAATTAATGAATTTTTTATCACCCTGTACGTGTATTGTTATTTCTTTCAATGATTTACAAGAAAGAACATCTGGAGTGTATTGTTTATTGCAATTTTTTACGCATAAGGAAATAATAACTGATAATAGTTGCAATAAATAAAAAAAACTTGCAGAATATGAAAGTCGTACTGTAAATAGTTTAAAAATTACTATTGCTTCTTCCACACTTGACTTAATGATTAAACTAAAGTTACAGCTGTTGGAATTAATAAATGTTGTATAATAAATATTGCATTTATATTAAAGATAATTAATAATAATAAATACTTGTTTTATATGAGGATTTATATCAAATAATTTAGTATAACATAACCTAAAAGTCAAATCTTTTACTAAATTGAAGAGAAAAGTCAGTGATTTTCAATTGTTTCATAAAATTTTGACAGATTTATGTTCATCTAGTAGCCATGCCAGTGCTTTGACATAGTAAGAAAGAACATAAGAAGCTCAGTATGTTTTTACCATTTGAAGACGAACTATCGTCAATATTTTTATTTAAATTAACCAGTTGTGTAAAATTTACAATACTTTTAGGTTATAATGAGTGAAAAAAACATTTACCTCCAATAAGTGCCGAATACATCATCTGTGTTGTGAATCAAGTGAAAATAGTAACTCCAGTTCCACCACGATCCCTACAAATAAACTTTCCACGTGATGTTTTTCCAGAAATCTCTGTCTGCATCCGAAATGTAAGTCGAGAACAATTTTATTATTATTCGTAAGATTTTCACATGCCTAATATTTATTTAAAAGTTTTAAAATCAATAAATATCTACTGAAATATTATGATACTTACCTCCAATCAATGGTTATTTCTCCCATGATTTCACAAATCAATTGAAATTCTTATTAATCTTGATTACTTTTATAAACAAAACTTTACACTTTAATCGTTTTCTGTCGAATTTTTAGAAGAACTGTCAAAATCGTGTATCTAAGGCATTTTTTCTTGACAAACTGTTTGTAACTGTCAATTGTTCTTGCATTTCTCATTGACATTTTCCGTTTTAAAACAGTTTGTCAAGAAAAAATGCCTTAAATAGTTTGTCTTTTCACCGCGGCGTCGCGCTCTGCAGCTTCTGGGCCATTTCAAAATAATCAACAATAACCTAACCTTATTTTTTGCATATGAAAGTAAGAACTAGAAATGTTAAAATTGTCGAAAATAAAAATGGGCTGCGAGTACGTTTGAAATTATCACAATAGTGTAGTGAAGTTTATCTAAAAATCTAGTTACAATATGAACACTTGGATAAAACACAGAGGATTTAAAATAGTGTAGTGAATGCGTAATGTTTATGTTTTGTGTAAATATGTGATGATTTCTGGAGAAGTCCTTGTTTAAGTATAAATGTTTGGTGTAAAACTGTAATTCACTTTTACTAGTGGTGCTCTAACACTAAGGTAGGTATAGCAACAGTATTATTAAGCAATACATATCCGTCATACTAGACATGTTACTTTCAAAATTGTCAAAACAAATATACCAAAACTTAACTAAAAGCAGTACAAAACTTTTTTCAAAATACCACCATAAATCAGCCCTAATTGTTCTTCGATATGGACACACCGATATTAAAGTTCCAGACTTTTCCCACTACAGACGCCCTAGTGTTCATTCTCCTACATCTACAACTAACGATTCAGAAGATTCTAGAAAAGCTTTTTCCAATTCAATAGTTTTTGCAGCCGCCCTAATGGGCTTGTATGCAACTAAAGCCGAAATATACAGATACGTAACTTTCATGAACGCTTCAGCAGACGTACTAGCTCTTGCGAAAATAGAAATAAAGCTCAGCGAAATCGCTGAAGGAAGATCAGTAACTTATAAATGGAGAGGAAGACCATTGTTCGTAAGACACAGAACAGAAGAACAGATTCGTGTTGCAAGAGAAGTTCCTTTGTCGATACTTAGAGATCCTGAAACTGACGAAGCTAGATGTAGAAATCCTAAATTTTTAGTTGTAATTGGAGTTTGTACTCATTTGGGATGTACTCCAATGCCAGATGCTGGAGATTTCGGACCAGGAGGTTATTATTGTCCGTGTCATGGTGCTCATTTTGACGGAGCAGGAAGGACTAGAAAAGGACCTGCTCCTATAAATTTGAAAATACCAGAGCATCAATTTGTTGGGGATGATACTCTTGTTGTTGGTTAATATTTATATTATTGTATATTTTTTAATTTATAATAAACTTTTATTTAAAGTAGAGTTTCAATTGAAGTGTCACTAACCAGGAAGTGTATCAATGTTATGTGGTTATTTTAATAATAAATAAGCCCACATTTTTCTACGAATATTATTTATTTTTGCATTTGAAGTTTCCCAAAAATGGCAAACAAATAAATAAATATACGGTTTTGTGAAAGTCTTACTGTTACTTTTAATATTATAAAATTATGACAAGTTATTTTGCATCATGTCCAAAAAGGGAGGTAAAGACTTATGCAATTGTCTAAATTTGTGTGGACTATTACATAATTTATTTTAACAATTATTAGTATTGTAAGCAAATTTTATGTGTCATCGATAATAATGAGTGGACAAAAGGTTCGTGGGAATTGATGAAAATTGTTGACAAGGAACCAAATTTTTTTGATTTAAAATTTCAGTTAAAGTTACCTTTCATTTCCAAGTATTTCTCTTACAGATTCACTAGCAAATCATTCTAATTACCCCGGTATTTATTACGGACATAAAATAAAAGATCTCCATTTATTAGTTGATTGTTTACCATTTTCGTTCATGTCTTATGTACCACCTGGCCGATACAAAACAGATGTTTATATATTTTTTTTCTTCTCACAATTGTTATAATTTTTATTGGTAGATTATATACGGAAATAACGGAAATATTTTTACTTGTACAAGGTGATATTATGCTTCACCTGTGTAATTTTTACTACGTTGTATGGGAAATTCAATTATAACCTCAAAAAGTTGTGGTAGCCAACATAAAATAATTTGACATATATAGAGATGGGAGATACTGTTGTAAAGTATCAATATAACGTACCGTTATAAATATATTGTTTTAAATTACTTAATATTAGAAAATATCGTTATAAAAAGTACCAATACTAAAAATTATAATATTTTATCGATACAAAAACAAAATTCCTGAACAAAATACACAGATTTAATAGTTTATTTCATATTTTACACCCATCTCTAATCACCTATGTAACGAAATAATATTGTGAGTGTTTTTTTTTCAAATTATACATTTTGATCATTCATCTGTACCAGTTTTAATATAAACCGGTATTAAAAATACATTCACATAGAGGTTGCTCGTTTATATTCATGCTACCAATGTAGAATTTCCTCAATATATTTGAAATTCTATAGAGCAGAACTTTCATTTTCAAAGACATTATTGATCACCACTTGAACATTATCTAATACACCCATTTATATAATTATTGTCCCTAGGTAGTAATACCACATAAGAAAATAATCAGAGCGTGATTTTGTTTTAAAACGGTAGATAAATATGTAACTCAGTTTTGGGTCCCGGGGCACAAGAATCAGTGGTCCTCAACCGGTACGACATTTCCAATTTAGGACAAAATATTTAAATAACACTATAGAATTGTAGAAAGTACTTTTAACTAATCGATTTCATAATATCCTTATGATATTTTAACAGAATTTCAGAATTTAATTGAATATAAACAGCAAAGCTACATATGATTTGATTGAATTAAATGTTACATACCAAATTAACACTTTCGCGCTTCTGACGTCATTTTAACGTATTTTCTTTTGTTTCTTAAAACCGTATAGTAAAATATCTTGACCTCTATCAACGAGCTTAAAATAGCCAACAATCCGCCTCACTAATGATAGTTTGATTAATTGTTGATACTATTTAAAATAGAACAGTGTCAATGCGTGACCAAATTATATCGATATCTGACAATCGAGATATGTGGGTGGTGGAGGTGGACGTGAATTTTTCGAAAAGTATGTAAAGGTCATTTTCACTAGGTAGAGCTTTTATCTCTGAATCGAATTTTTAGGTTCGCCTTTGTTTTAACCCGATTAAAATCTTATTGCAATAATTATAATTGATGGTAAAATTTTAACAATATACAATGTGTCCCCCTAAGCTGGAATTATTATGTAAAACTTTTTTATTATTAATTTTAGGAAAAAAAGTTATTCTTTATAAAAAGTTCTGCGCTATCTAAAACCTATAATGCAATTATCAAATATCAAAAATTTTAGTCGTATACGAGGTTTGTCAAATTTAAAGGTACTTTACTCTTAATTAAAACATATTTTTAGAGAAACCTCGTATACGACTGAAAATTTTTGATATTTGATGACTGTATTATAGGTTTTAGATGATGCTGAAATTTTTATGAAGAATCACTTTTTTTCCTAAAATTAATAATAAAAAAGTTTTACATAATAATTCCAACTTAGGGGGGCATATTGTATATTTCAAATAGATTATAATATTGTCGTCTCTTTTTAACGACTTTCTATGATAGTATTAATGATTTTTTTATTCATAAATTTCAGTTTTGTTATTTTTACAATTTTTTTCGAATTAAAATAATTGATTTTTCGAAAATTTCTATTTAAAAAAATTATTAAAATTTCGAAATAAATTATTTAAATAAAAAATCGACAATTTACCAATACAGGATATATGCATAAAATTTTTATTCAACGGTCAAATAAAAAAAAATGTTTTAAAATATATTTCTAATTATCAATCGTATTACAAAATCGTTCTGCATTATGGCCACAAAGAATGGACATACTAAACACGATTATTACCATGGCTAAACGACCAACCTTGAAAAATACCGTCTGGCTTTATAACTAGAAGAAATCTACCGTTTTTTTTTCAGTCGTAGAATAAATATAGCAATTTTAAAAAATACTAAAATTTTCAACCCCCCCTTCTATGACTATTGCGAACAAAGTTTTACGTAAAATTTTGGATATTTTTAAAAATTTTCAAAAATAAATTACAGAAATCCAAAAAAAAAAAGGTTAATTTGGATTGTGACTGGTTTTGTAGGAAGTAAATAAATTGAAAAATATTGTAAAAAAATAAAAAAATTATTTTATTATTTTAAAAATATAATGTGTCAGCGAAAACAAAACAAAAAAAAATTGAAAAAATACTAAAAAATACAAAAATTCTCAACCCCCTTTCTATGACTATTACGAACAAAATTTCACGTAACATTTTGGATATTTTTAAAATTTTTCAAAAAAAAAATTACAGAAACCCAAAAAAAAGATTCATTTTGATTGTGACTGGTTTTGTAGGAAGTAGACTAATTGAAAAATAATGTAAAAAAAATAAAAACTTGATTGTTATAATTATGATTATCCTGTTAAGGTAATAAAAATACTTTTAACTTTCACTGAAATTTTGTGACATTCAAGAGATTAAAGTACCGACCAAAATGAACAAAAAAAAAATGTGGCGTGCATTAACGAAATGTATAAATAGCAATACCGAACTTATGTAACATTGTTTATGAAATATGAACAAAAAAATTATCGATTTAAAGTTGAAATTATTATTAACAAAAAAAAGGAGGATGTGGATTGGAAAATGGTAAAAAAAATACTCACGTGGGAGAGGGTTCATTGCAAATAATATTATTTAAAAAAATAGTTCCTGGAAAGTCTATTTTTTTGGTAAAATTTATTTTTTATAGTGTAAAATGCGGTGGCTTTAGCAGCCGTTAGTTTTCAATATAAAAGTATATAGAAAAATTAGTCAAGTTTTCCATCCCATTCTGTATACATATTCTATAATCCCACACAATAATTAATCATCCTTAAACGAGTCCTTAATATTAAATAATTAATAATATTATTTTCCACCCACTTAAATTAGATATTTAAATCAAGTTTTGAGGTGTGCTAGGCATTAATTTTTACTATAAAAATCCATTTAAATCAATTAATTTGGATTAGATTTATCAATAAACGAAAACAAAATAAAAAAGGATCATTTTAGAAGACACTGTATAAGATTTGAACCATATATACGAAGTTATTTAGTTTTGTAACCAAGAAAGTACCAACCGTTCATTATTTCCTCGAATAAAAACTTTAATTACCCACCAATAAAATCATACTCAAATGAAAGGAATTTAAAAAAATTGCATGGTACACTACACAATGTTTAAATTGATATTCTGTTATTATTATTTCACCCAAAAAAAAAATTGTATTACGTCGGTCGTAGAAAAAATAGCGTACATAACTTGTTCGAAAGTGTTTTATTACTTCCCGCGCTAGCATTTGTTTTATATATTTTACAATCGTTTACGTAAATATTAATTTCCATTTTATTTTTAATTGTATTAAAAAATGGATTTAATCGTAAACAAGCTTTATACAGGGTGTTTCTAAATTCATACGACAAAATTCAGGTTATTGTTCGTGTTAAATTAAGATGGGTCTTTCCTATAACAAAATTTCCTCAGACTACTCCTTTTCAAAATATCATTTTTTAAATTTGGTGACTTTTTTTTCAAATTTTTTTTCGAGATGAAGTTTTCTGAATTTAGAAACGCCCTGTATATGGAAGTATCGACTGGTGAGGCATATAAAATATAAGAGCCTGTTGAGAATTTAAATAAATATTTTGAAAACTTTTTTTAAGAAAATTGATATTAATTTTTTTCCATGCTATACAATAACAAATCCACTACAGGTATTTCGAAATCGAAGTCTGACTTAAGTAATCTAGTACGTTTTATAACAGAATAAGAGAAAATATTTACTAGCTATATTTAGTAGAGTCAGAGACACCAGCAATGTTAGAAATGCTTGGCGTTAAATAAGAAATTTCTTAAGAAGTAGGACGTGATTTGGATTTTTTTGAAGGTGAAAATACTACAGACATAATTGCGGTAGTATATCAATAATATTTTCCTGTTTTTGAAATGCCAAATGACTTTAGTGTCGAAAAATTAACATTTTTTTCGAAAATAGGTTCAAAAAATGTAATTTTTCTTGAAATATAGCGTTATAAAGTTGAATAGACTCACAAAAATGCTATTTACTCATATACAACCCTAAATTTATAAACATCAGTATAAGATTTAAAATATTTTTCCCACTTTTTAAAAACGTTAAAAAAAAAATCGGACGTACATTTTTTTTAAACTGCCAATTCGTACTTTAAGTCAACTCCATTTTTCCACCGTTTCCACAGACACTATTTCACCGAAACTTTTTCCCAAAACTTCTTAGGTGTTACAACGTAGCCACATCGCGTATGAATAATTAAAAAAACTTTTCCAAACACTCGATAAGAAAAGGCGACCGCACGCACAAGGTACACAACTTTTGTGGAATCGAACAGAGATGTATATGAAAGTAACAGCAACCGAAGGTTGAGTCGTCGGTTGTCGTGCAACATCGACAAGTGTGGTACTTTGCGATTTTTTTACTTTTTAATATTACGAAGGCGTTATAGACACTCGAATAGTGTAAAAATGCAAAAAGTTGCAGACCACACACAGATTTTTATTTGAAAAAAAAATGTCCTAAGTACTTTTTATTATTTTTTTGATATTTAAATTGAAAAAAAAATATCAAAAATTAGTAGAATTTCCACTCAGAGGCTCAAAAAACGCCCCCTTTAACCGAAATTATATTTTATTATACAGGATGTCCCAGAACTGTTATAGAAAGGCACCCTAAATTACAATCTTCGATTAGCATTTCCTCGAAATCTTCCCATTAAAAAAAATATCTTGATTATTGTGGAGACATAACGCAGAGCACGACCCAGTCGTCTCTCTCTGTCAACTGTCACAAGTAAAAGTTGTTTTGTTTCACTATTCGCGTTGGATACGCTGGTATCGGATAATAAATATATACCTACACAAGATTCGATATCATTGACGTCCTTATTCAAGTTAATTTTAATCTTGGACACCAAATAAAGAAATAAAAATAGAAAAACGAAAATAGTGGATGTAAGAAGGAATAAAAGAGGCAGGACAATAAATAAAAGGAGCTAGAGGAAAGGGAAATTTCGTTATTTATCAAATTTTTTCCGAAAACTAACAGGGTTTTAATAAGGATCCCCCAAATCCTGTAGTTCTACTCGCCCTGTATATATATATAAGAAATATTTTAATGAATTTTATATTTAGCCTTTATTGAAAAATATTTTGAGTACGTCTATGTGTTGTAGTGGTTCCCATTTATATTGATCGAGTTATTCCACTCTCGGTTTCAATAAAATTTTACGTAACGGGTTAAAAGTTAAAAGCAAATATTATATAAATAACATGTTTCGAATTAAGACTGGTTCAATTACATGAATTACCGATCAGATTTACCAATACCCTATTTTTTGGGATGAAAATAATGTGATCATCGTAAAGTTGAAGTTAAGTAAATTATTAAAAATTAACCATTATTAAATTCAATAAAATTTATATAAATAATTTTTACAGCACTCTTAACACTTTTTTTTCGTTGATACGTTACACGTATTAAAACATGTTAAAAAACATTATAAAAAACTGCCATTTACTTTTAAATATATCGTCTAATTCCTGTTTCTGCTCATTTCAATATTAAAATTAATCCCTACATCGTAGGCAACCATATATACTTGGAAGTCTCTCAAAACCAGCTGAATTTATTCTTGTATCCCTACGTAATAGACAACCGTACATACTTGGAAATTCTTTTTCTTCTATCCTATCATACAGATCTATAGTAAAATTTCTTCTTTTTTATTTAACATACCATGATCTAACCACACCTGTCACTGGACAAACTAAATTATCTTCTGTGATATTACGCAATAAAGGAAAAAAAGAAGAAGTAAATTCAAGGTTATGTCATGTCACTCATGTCAGTTTGGTTATGTCTTTAATAATGGCTCAAGTATCTAATATTTCCAAATTTTTTAATAAAAGAATTGTTAAATTCGGCCTCCCGTTTTTCGCCTTGATGGTAGGTGGTTCATTCGGATTACGAGAATTCACAAATCTCAGATATCAATTCTCTAAAGTGTCAAAAGTAAAACCAGAAGAATTCGAAAAGTTGGGTATAGAAATGAAAAAACCTGGTGAAGTAACTTTAGAAACCGAATACGAAAAAATAAAAAATATCGATATCGATAATTGGGAACAAGTTAGAGGACCTAGACCTTGGGAAGAACCTACTGGAAAATAATTAGTATTAATTTGTTAATACTTTTAATTATTCTGTGATAAATGTTGATATAAAGTTAGTATTAAAAGTATTTTTTCCTCTACACTCGTTAAACATTAAGTGGTAGTGTTTCTAGTGTCAAAAGCAGTTAACTTTTATATTCTTCAGGAATTAGTCAAAGTTGTCCAAATATTGTCAATCTTTTACAGCCCAATACTTTACCTTTTTTTCATTGTCTGAGTGAAAGTTCTTCTTGAAAACAGTTTTTAGGTCAATATTTGGCTAGTTTATCATTTTTTTCCAACACAATTGGTCGTAGAAGGAAATTGGTTAGAAATAATACAATTTACGAATATATTTGTTTTTAAATTTATTAATCCCAAATAAATCATTACTTTATACAGAAAATACCAAGATAAATTACAACAAAGTACATAAAATAAATATTAACAATTCCTAAAGATTTCGAAGTCTGCTATTATCGTAAACTTGCTATTGAAGGATATTTAACATTTTTATCACTTTTAGGAATCGTACAAAGTTAAAAATAAACTCAAATATCACATACACTCTATTTCTCTCCTATAACTATTTTTTTTGCAATAATTCGTACAAAACTTTGATTTTCAATATACAGGATGAATCAAAATACAGTAAATCTATCAATCGGAAACTATTTAATATCTTACCTAAAAATCTCTATAATAGTTGAGATATTTCTTTAAAATTGTCGGTAGTGGCAACAGCTGAATTTTCTCCTTCATATATTCAGTGTAGGGACTTTTGTACATCCTCATTTCGTTATCATCAACTTTATCGTTATCGGTGCTACTTTCGCTGAACGTTCCGTGTAAGTTGCTTTCAATGCGACGCCATTTCGTTTTATTTTCATTATGTTCAATGTCATCGTCACTGCTCCAATGCAAATCTACAAAATAAAAATCGAATTAAATCAAAAATACGAATAATAACAGTCCCACCTTCAACTACATCTTCTTCAGACGAACGATTCTCCACTATCTCATCTCCTAAGCCACTATCGAACTTTTCTCGCTTCTTGTTCTTTGTTTCTTCTACTTTACTCGGGCCACTTTGTTGTAGTTTTCGATTACGATCAGTTTCATCTTCACTACTATCAACTACTTCTCTTTCATTTCTCAACACGTTAATTACATCGACGAAAACATTCTGGATTTCATCCATTGATTCATTGCCGCTCGGTTCTTCTGCTTGAGCATCTCTTACGTGTTCAATGACAGCTTTCGTTTCTATTTTATTATCAACTTTAGGTTTCTTGATATTTTCTTCTGCAGATTCACCAGTGTCCGTTTCCATTCGATTATCTTCACTAGATTGTTCAGTTTCTCTACCGCTACTATTATTTCTTTCTTCAAGAGCAGCTAAATATGTCAATTATAACAAAAAAAATCATGATATGCTACATATTTACCTGTAAGAAGAGTTCTTCCATCTCGAACTGAACCTAAAACAAAATTAAAGAAACTACCCCCATCTTCTCGTCCACCTTCACGATTTCTACCCTAAAAGACAAGGAAAATAAAATTTACATACCTTTCGATAAACAATTATACTGTAAATGGACAAATAAAATGGATACTTCAACGACACAAACATCCCTGTCAAAGTCAATGTCATTCTAACCCAACCACAGAACTCAAATAACTCGTGAGTGAAGTTGGCAGCTTGTGGTCTCTACCTATTAGTAACTAGTTACTACAATACTTACCGCACCAATCCTGACATGTCTGTCATCATCGGAACTATCTTCAGAATCGAATAGAGGAACAACCAATCTTCTTAAAGCTCTCTTTCTTTTTGGAGCTTTGTTGGTGATAGTTGATTGTCGTTTAACTGGGGGATGTTCAGTTTCTACGTTTTTTCTTAAAATGTTTCTAATAAGAGCTCTGCAAAGTACTTGTAATGGTTGTGGTTCAATTTCAACTAAAATACGATTTAT
This sequence comes from Galerucella nymphaeae, assembly GCA_963978555.1. Lineage (NCBI taxonomy): Eukaryota > Metazoa > Arthropoda > Insecta > Coleoptera > Chrysomelidae > Galerucella > Galerucella nymphaeae. The sequence goes on from OZ021713.1 coordinate 18,443,447, forward strand.
TAAAGTTTCAAAAAAAAATTAAAATATATAAAAACTTACTCAATTGTACCAAATCTTGTTTACCTTCAGTGGGTTGGATGAGAGAAGCGAAAGAAACTGGTAGTAAACATTTTACATCCCAATTTGTTTCTGAGTTGCGTTTGATTTGCATTAGTTGATCATCAAGAGGCATTACGAGTATTCCTCCAATTTTTAGCAGATTTTTCATGTAACTTTCGTATTGTTCAGGGCAAGCTGCACCACAATAAACTCTATCGTACTGAGCAAAACAGTCACTGGTAAGGCACAAACAATTTCCTTGTATGAACTTCGGTTCACAGTAATCAAATTCATCTATACTTCCTGAATATTTCTTGAAATCCTCTAGTTTTTTGTTGGCATACAATACAACTTCTTTATGATACTCTATGCCGTGGTTAACACCGTAATGACCAATGATCAGTCCTACCATGGTACTCAAGTAACCAGTGCCTGAGCCTAGGTTTAAAAATGACAAACCTGGTTTAAGACATAATCCTTCCATTACTTCACTGTAAATGCACGGTGCTGATAAATGTAAATCACCGAATTTCCAGGCCAGGTCTTTATAAGCATTGGCTCTACCTTCAGGTAGAAAATATTCAGCTCTATCAACTGCGCGAAAAACTCTTTCAATTAAGGGGGTTTTAATATAATCTGCTTCAAGTAAATTGTCTATTAGGTCGTCATTATTTTGACCTGAACTCACAACACCACCCATTTCAGCTGATTCGAATAATATTGTTCACTTAAATAAACCCTGACATTTTTCTTCATGCGTCAATAAACAGAATAAGAAAACAACATGAAGTACATTCACAAAATGGTGGTTTTTTAATCTTTTCAAACGCTGTTTAATTCGTTGGTAAACTTTGTCCAGTACATAACTTTTCGTCACACTAATTATCTAGAACAATCACATAAAATTATCCTAAACAATCATTTGTCAAATTGTTGATTTATCTTCGTAAGAATGTGGAGACTAAGCAAAGAAATTATGTAGAAGTGAAGTGGGGGGGTGGGCAACCAGCTGTTTTCGTTTTCTCCTTCATAACATAGTGCTGTTGCCAGGTCTATTATTTTTAATTAGAGCTGCACTATCCGCATATGTCAGTTAACTACTTGTTATGCAACCAACATTTCACTTTTAATATTTTTAAAGAACAAATGGCTTGAATTTAACGCCAACGTAATTTTATTATGTCAAATAAAAGTATGTCAGACTGAATAACCATCATTCTTACTTTTAACTACCCTTTTTAGATAAGATGTTTGTTGTGGAGTATGACAAATACCAGAAATGGATCCAGTGGGTATTTAAAATTCCATAGACCGGCAACGCTGTCAGAAATCACGCAAGCGCTACATCCCAAAGTAGTTCAGGTAATTTATTTATCCAATTAATAATAGAATAATTTATAATAAAAGCAGATATATTTTCTTAAAGATAAAAATGGGAAGTTACAATAAACAATTTATCTGTAACATCTTAGATTTCACGTTTTATTTAATTTCACAGGTTAACCTAATTCATTATTTTTTCTTTCATCGTTCATAACATTAAAATTAACTTCGTGGGTAAATTGAACATTTTAAACAAATATAAAATATATTACGTCGAAAACTTTAGTTGATATCTCTTTATATAAATACCTCGATATTGAAAGCGGTACAGCAATTTTTTTAAACAAAAACCAAGATAGTTTTTTATATAAACATGGTACTAGGTATATGATTATTTATTTTCCAGAAAAATATGTTTAGATTATTGAATATATCGACTTAATTCACAATTTATTAAAAGTACTTAACATCAGTTTTATTTTTAAATTCATCGTTTGACATTCATATTCATAACACTAAAATGGCTTCCATTTCCTACTTCACAAATATTATTATTATTTTTAGAATGTAGTTTATTAAATAGTTTCGTAAATTTTATTTTCTATTTAATCTTTACTTTTAAAATATTCGTACTATATTTTTCCATTTGTATGCAAGTAGAATGAACTAAATTTTTCAACATTCATCTTGTGATGTAAGTTCTCTAAATGGTGGGATAATTTCAATTAGCTTTTTTATTGGGTTTAAATGATAAAACAGACTAAAGGGAGGCTGGGTATACTTTAATTGAAAGATTTAAGTATTTGTGCTAATTTAAAATATTCGTGAAATTTTTGAAATATATTAAAGCGCGAAAATTAATTTCAGTGAAATCGACTCCCCTCTCTCAGTACGAGCATGCGCGATCGTAATCTTACATATATTTGTGAAAATAATGATGAATACTTTTTGGTTCTGTCATAAAATTTAAGTTTTTTAATGGTATAATGGTTATGGACTATTTCTAGAGGTATTTATAATTAAATTTTAATTTTTAAGTCGAGTTATGTCAATACGAAACTGTTTACCTTGAGTTTTATTTTATAAAATATAAAAGTTTAAAGATGTAGTGAACAGTCACAACCGTCAGACAAGGACTTTTATATCTATATTGAACTAATATATTTTATATTTTTATTTAATTCGGCTCTCAGTGCTATTAATAGAGAACGTTTTTTGTACTTTTTACACATTCAATTAGAATATCAGGTCAGTTCTATTTTAATAATTTATTGTTGAGATATATATTCAAAAAAAAAAAGTAATTTTTGCAATTTTTGCAGAAATGTCTTCGATCACATCTACAGAATTAACAATATCTCAGGAAGAGTTGGACAGTTCCAAAATAACTATTAATAACCAACTTATTATAGAAAATAATTCACCAGATGTAACCATTTCCAAATGTGATCCAACAACAACAAATTCTTCAGTTACAATGAAAACACAAGTTTTACCATTAGTATATATTCAAAATAATTCAAAAACTCCGTTTTCTTCAGTTAACAAATCAAATAGTAATAAAGTGAATAACATACCACAATTTCAAATAGCAACAGTAAATAAAAATATTGTTACTACAACTATAAGTCTAGCCACAAATCAGAACGTTATTTTAACAGCAGGAAGACAAGCTCCTTTAGTTATACAAAAACCTCAAGGAAATATGGTGCCTTTAGTTCCAAAAATTGCTGTTATGTTAAATAAACTCACCGAACAAACTAATACAGTTCAATTAAACAATAATAAAGTGGGTTTACCCCACATTCCACAGCTTAATACTTTTATTCAAGCACAACAAAAACTTGTTTTGGCCCCCATGCCGAAATTAACAACAAACACTTCAACTACGAATAGCGTTCAACCAAAACTAGCTATACTACCAATGCCTGTACCTATATCAGAACCAGTAGTTACGCAACCAAAGGTTTATAGTAATTTTAAAATAAGTGATGGGCAAATACAAGTGGATAATAAAAATATCACCGTTATGTGTAATAATGATTCAGATGGAGATAGTAATAGTAATGAAAAGTTGGTTTGTGATGAAGTTATCGATTTGGATAGTCCTGAAAAAAATGATGTTAGCAACAAAACGTACCAACTTAGCATTACTGAAGATTCTATCGAGTCCCAGAATGATATTGTGATACAAAATAAACCGATAAAATTTCCAAAACATGGCGTTTCAATATTGAAAAAAAACTACAATTTTTTAGATCGTAAAGTCGACAAACCTAATAATTTAGCTGTTGTTAATACCAATGCTACTTTAATTTCAGAAAATAAGGATAAAATTATCATAGTACCACCGAAACCAGAAAAGGAACGTAGAAGAAAATCAACTTTAACTTGTCTTAAAGGATATGATGAAATGGAAGTTACATCTACAGATGCTTTTGGAAATGAAATAATCAGTAAAACCAAAAATCTAACGAGCGAAGTTGAAATTGAATTAATTAAAGAAAAGGAACCGTTAAAAGTGGAAGACTGCGATTTACAAAAAGTTTTGAACTGGGATGATGGTATTGGTACTTTACCTGGAACGGAAATAAAATTTATACTAAACGAATTCAATTTAGTGGAGTATATAACGGAAAGTGAATATAAAGTGATCATAGAAAAAAGAATGAACAAAGCAAAGGAAAAAATGAAAACTGAATTCCAAGAAGAAATGCGTTGCTTGGAATGCGGTTGTTACGGTTTATCTTCAGACTTTATAAACCCCAAATTTTGCAGCTACGATTGCCAAGACACCTTCCAAATTAAATTAACAAAAAAAGAAAAAGCCGATAAATTTAAAAAGAAAAAGAAAAAACCGAAAATCGAATCATCGGATACAATAAAACTAGAAAAAGAAGAAGAAAGCGAAGTGGATTCAACGGACAATACTTCTCAAGATAAATTCATGTCTTATCCGTGGGCTTGTAAGAAAAAAGGATTCTCCTGGTCTAAATATTTGGATCACGTTAAAGCCAAACCAGCTCCAGTGAAACTCTTCAAAGATCCGTTTCCTTATACTCGTAATGGATTCAGACCTGGGATGAAACTTGAAGGAGTCGATCCGCAACATCCTTCGTATTTTTGTGTTCTTACCGTTGCAGAAGTTGTCGGGTATAGGATAAGGTTGCATTTCGATGGTTATCCTGAGAATTATGATTTTTGGTGTAATGCTGATAGCATGGATGTTTTTCCGATGGGTTGGTGTGAAAAATATGGACACGTTCTACAACCGCCGTCTGGATATACGGTGGAGAATTTTAATTGGTTTCAGTATTTGAAGTATACAAAGTGTCCTGCTGCTCCTAAACATCTTTTTGCAAATAGAGCTGGACAGGTGAGTTGTTTTTTTTTCATTATGTTTGGTTATATGGGAGTAGTTCAAATGTCACTGTTCAATTTTGATTTATTCTTTTCAGCCAATTTGTCTCTTTGGATATTTCCATGTCGGAAATATTCTATTTTTGAAGTTTTTTCTTTAATTTTTTGGATTTGATCATTTTTGGAGCTCTTCTTCATAGTATTGTAGGGCTAGGTTGTATTTTCAAGAATTTGGTACTAAGTTTAGGATAATTTGTCATCTTGACTATAAATGTAACCAAAATAGCTTCAAATTTGATTATTTTTGGAGCTCTTCTTCATAGTATTGTAGGGCTAGGTTGTATTTTCAAGAATTGGGTATTAAGTTTAGGATAATTTGTCATCTTGACTATAAAAGTAACCAAAATAGCTTCAAATTTGATTATTTTTGGATCTCTTCTTCATGGTATTACAACACTAGGTTGTTTTTTCAACAATTTGGAACAAAATTGAGAATACTTTGTTATTTAAACTTTAAAAATAATCAAAAATGCTTCAAATTTGATCATTTTTGGATCTCTTCTTCATGGTTTTGCAATACTAGGTTGTTTTTTCAACAATTTTCAACTAAATTGAAGATATTTTGTCATCATGACTATAAAAATAACCAAAAAAGCTTCAAATTTGATCTTTTTTGGATCTCTTCTTCATAGTATTGTTATGCTAGGTTGTTTTTTCAACAATTTGGTACTAAATTGAAGATATTTAGTCATCTAGACTGTAAAAATAACCGCAAGAGCTTCAAATTTGATCATTTTTGGAGCTCTTCTTCATGGTATTGTAGTGCTAGGTTATATTTTTAAGAATTTGGTACTAAGTTTAGGATACTTTGTCATCATGACTATAAAAATAACCAAAAAAGCTTCAAATTTGATCATTTTTGGAGCTCTTCTTCATAGTGTTGTGGTGCTAGGTTATTTTTTCAACAATTTGGCACTAAAATGAGGATACTTTGTCACCTAAATTGTAAAAATAATCAAAAATGCTTCAAATTTGATAATTTTTGGAGCTCTTCTTCATGGTATTGTAGTTCTAGGTTGTATTTTCAAGAATTTGGTACTAAATTGAGGATAAGTTGTCAGCTTGACTATAAAAATAACCAAAAAAGCTTCCAATTTGATATTTTTTGGAGCTCTTCTTCATGGTTTTGTAATCCTAGGTTATTTTTTCATGAACTTGGTACTAAATTAAGGATAATTTGTCATCTAAACTGTAAAAATAATAATAAATGCTTCAAATTTGATAATTTTTGGAGCTCTTCTTCATGGTATTGTAGTGCTAGGTTGTATTTTCAACAATTTTGTACCAAATTAAGAATACTTAGTTATTTAAACTTTAAAAATAATCAAAAATGCTTCAAATTTAATAATTTTTAGAACTCTTCTTCAAAGTATTGCAACATTAGGATATTCTATAACAATTCAATCATAGTTTGTCACTATAACTGTGAAAATGATATAGTTTTGGAGCTCTTCTTCATAGTATTGCAAAACTAGGTTATTTTTCTTGACAATATGGTAAAAAATACATGGTTAAGTAAATTTATTTATAAAAATTTTTTTCAGTGAATTCCTCCAACATAAATATCCAATTTTACTACCCAAATAGTTCAAACGTACCCAATCTTGATCTATTAAATTTAAACTAATTTCTTTTTAGGCGATTTGTCCAAACGGATTCAGAGTTGGAATGAAACTAGAAGCAGTCGACAGGAAAAATACTTCCCTTGTATGTGTAGCTTCCATAAGGGATATGATGGACAACAGACTACTGGTCCATTTCGATAGTTGGGATGACATATACGATTATTGGGCAGATCCTACATCTCCTTATATCCATCCGGTTGGTTGGTGTGATCAATACGGACACAATTTAACACCTCCCAATGGTAAATATTCAAATTTTATTTGAAAAAATGTTTAAATTAAAAAGTTACATACAGGGTTCTTCATTTATATTGACTGATAATCCATTTTTCAATAACTTTACTACTTTTTTAAATTTTCTCAGATTACCCGAATCCGGAATCATTTTCATGGGAAACTTACCTGAAGGAAACCAAAGCTGTGGCGGCGCCGGTGAGAGCGTTCAAACAACGACCGGCGTGCGGTTTCAAAAGAGGGATGCGTTTGGAGAGCGTAGATCGACGAGTACCTCAATTGATTAGAGTAGCGACGGTGGACGATGTTAAGGAACATCAAATCAGGATACATTTCGATGGTTGGCCTGATAGATACAGCTATTGGGTGGATGATGATAGTCCTGATATACATCCGATGGGATGGTGTCAGAAGACGGGGCATCCAATTGAACCACCTTTAAGTAAGTTGATTTTTTTGAGTCGGTGTTGAAATGTGTATTTTTTTGGAGCTCTTCTTCATGGTATTGCAGTCTTAGGTTATTTTTTCAATCATTGGGTATAGTATTTGTCACCTAAATTGTAAAAAATAATCAAAAAGGTTTGAAATTTGATCATTTTTGGAGCTCTTCTTCATGGTTTTGCAAAACTAGGTTGTTTTTTCAACAATTTGGTACTAAATTGAAGATATTTTGTCAACTAAACTGTGGAAATAATCAAAAAAGCTTCAAATTTGATCAATTTTGGAGCTCTTCTTCATAGTATTGTTATGCTAGGTTGTTTTTTCAACAATTTGGTACTAAATTGAAGATATTTTGTCATCTAGACGGTATGAATAATCAAAATAGCTTCAAATTTGATCAATTTTGGAGCTCTTCTTCATAGTATTGTTATGCTAGGTTGTTTTTTCAACAATTTGGTACTAAATTGAAGATATTTTGTCATCTAAACTGTAAAAATAATCAAAATAGCTTCAAATTTGATCAATTTTGGAGCTCTTCTTCATAGTATTGTTATGCTAGGTTGTTTTTTCAACGATTTGGTACTAAATTGAAGATATTTTGTCATCTAGACGGTATGAATAATCAAAATAGCTTCAAATTTGATCAATTTTGGAGCTCTTCTTCATAGTATTGTTATGCTAGGTTGTTTTTTCAACAATTTGGTACTAAATTGAAGATATTTTGTCATCTAAACTGTAAAAATAATCAAAATAGCTTCAAATTTGATCAATTTTGGAGCTCTTCTTCATAGTATTGTTATGCTAGGTTGTTTTTTCAACGATTTGGTACTAAATTGAAGATATTTTGTCATCTAGACGGTATGAATAATCAAAATAGCTTCAAATTTGATCATTTTTGGAGCTCTTCTTCATAGTATTGTTATGCTAGGTTGTTTTTTCAACGATTTGGTACTAAATTGAAGATATTTTGTCATCTAGACGGTATGAATAATCAAAATAGCTTCAAATTTGATCAATTTTGGAGCTCTTCTTCATAGTATTGTTATGCTAGGTTGTTTTTTCAACAATTTGGTACTAAATTGAAGATATTTTGTCATCTAAACTGTAAAAATAATCAAAATAGCTTCAAATTTGATCAATTTTGGAGCTCTTCTTCATAGTATTGTTATGCTAGGTTGTTTTTTCAACAATTTGGTACTAAATTGAAGATATTTTGTCATCTAGACTGTAAAAATAACCACAAAAGCTTCAAATCTGATCATTTTTGGAGCTCTTCTTCATAGTATTTCAGCACTAGGTTGTTTTTTCAACAATTTGGTACTTTATTGAGAATACTTTGTCATCTAAACTGTAAAAATAATCAAAAAAGTTTCAAATTTGATCATTTTTGGAGCTCTTCTTCATAGTGTTGTAGTGCTAGGTTGTTTTTTCAACAATTTGGTACTAAATTGAAGATATTTTGTCATCTAAACTGTAAAAATAACCAAAAAAGCTTCAAATTTGATCAATTTTGGAGCACTTCTTCATGGTTTTGCAACACTAGGTTGTTTTTTCAACAACTTTGGACTAAATTAAGGATACTTTGTCACTAAAACTGTAAAAATAATCAAATTAGCTTCAAATTTGATAATTTTTGAAGCCCTTCTTCATGGTTTTGCAACACTAGGTTGTTTTTTCATCAATTTGGTACTAAATTGAAGACTTTTTGTCATCTAGACTGTAAAAATAACCCAGAAAGCTTCAAATCTAATCATTTTTGGAGCTCTTCTTCATAGTATTTCAGCACTAGGTTGTTTTTTCAACAATTTGGTACTTTATTGAGAATATTTTGTCATTTAAACTGTAAAAATAATCAAAAATGCTCCAAATTTGATCATTTTTGGACCTCTTCTTCACAGTATTTTAACAATACATTATTATTTTAGCGCCAGACGACGTTTACGACTTCTTGGAATGTCCAACAGTCGGTTGTAGAGGACAAGGTCACATAAAAGGACCGAAATTCGCTGTACACTCGACCCAAAAATACTGTCCATATTCAGATGAAAATTTAGATATTGAAAAAATCGTCCCCGACAGATTACTCAGCCCCGATAAGAGTCCAGCAGCTGTTGTACCAGTTTCCAGGGAACCCAAGGAATGCAAAATGTAAGTTTTTTATTTTCTTTCTTATGTACAATTTTCCAGTGGTTAAAACATTTCTGTATATTTTTTAGTAAACCTCGTCTGGGTCGTCCTCCGAAGCATCCCCGTCCAGAACCGAAACCGGAACCGATATACGAAGAAGAGGAAGAGGAACCTCCCGAGAAGAAGCCGCCGATGAAAAAATTGAAGAAACTGATGAAAATCGAGCCGAACGTGCCGAATTCGGAACGACACGCGCAGGAGTTCATCGAGCGATTCAACATTTTACCGGCCGAGCGCGAATCTTGGCAAAGACATTCGGAATTTTTACAAAAATACATAAAGACCGATTTCGATCCGCGTTTTTGGACGAACCGGGAAGTCGTGAATTTCGTATCGAAGTTACCGAGTTGTAGTGGGGAAAGTGAAGTTTTTCGCAAAGAAAAAATCGACGGCGAGGCGTTTTTGTCGCTCAGCCAAAAGGACATCGTATCGATATTGAAATTGAAAGTCGGTCCGGCGGTCAAATTGTACAACAGCATCGTTTTGTTGAGGCAGCAATTGCACAAAAAACTGTATTCGTGATAATTTTTAAGATTTTCTTGTTTCTCTCCTTTTTTTTATTATTATTATTATTAAATGTTTAATTAATTATTATACTTTATTGTATTATTGTATTGTATATATACTTGTACATATTTGCTCATTTACGTATTTTATTCACGAATAAAAATTTTCATTTTTTAAAGATTTTTGTGTTTTATTTAACTACCCAGTATCAGAAATAAATGGTGGTTTCCTTAAAACTAACGTTTTCCACCAGAAAAAGTAACATTTTCAACAACACATCACACATATTGTTGGAAATATTCATATTTCAATGCAAAAGTTTTTCTACTTTTTTTTAGGCTTATTGACCGGTTTTACATACAACTAGACCATCTACAACGAAATCAGCATCGAAATGTGAATATTTTCGACAAAAAGATAGTTTGAGAGATTTTAAATAGATGGCACTAGTTATAGTATACCTACACTATGCTCACTGTAAAATACTTAAGTAAGTGTCCAGATAAGGGAGAGGATGGTGGGATTATATGAAACTCGCTCCGTTTTTCTGCGTGAATTACTGAATATCAGATTTGACATTTTTAAAAATCATTTTTGCGATTTTTGTCGAAAATATTCACTTTTCGAAGCGGATTTCGGTGCAAACGGTCTAGTTGGTTGCATAATCGACTGATAAGCCTAAAAAAAAACACCAAAACTTCAAACGCGAATATCTCGGAAACGGTGCGAGATAGAGCAAAAATTTTGGTTCTTAGAAACTCCATCGGATTTGGAGTCTACGTGGTGGGATCTATCAGATGAAACAATAAAATTTTGATTTTTTTTGGAAAATTTCAAAATCGCAATTTGAGATTTTTAAAAATCATTTTTTCAATTTTTTGTCGAAAATATTCATTTTTCGAAGCGGATTTCGGTGCAAACGGTCTAGTTGGTTGCATAATCGACTGATAAGCCTAAAAAAAAACACCAAAACTTCAAACGCGAATATCTCGGAAACGGTGCGAGATAGAGCAAAAATTTTGGTTCTTAGAAACTCCATCGGATTCGGAGTCTACGTGGTGGGCTCTATCAGATGAAACAATAAAATTTTGATTTTTTTTGGAAAATTTCAAAATCGCAATTTGAGATTTTTAAAAATCATTTTTTCAATTTTTTGTCGAAAATATTCATTTTTCGAAGCGGATTTCGGTGCAAACGGTCTAGTTGGTTGCATAATCGACTGATAAGCCTAAAAAAAAACACCAAAACTTCAAACGCGAATATCTCGGAAACGGTGCGAGATAGAGCAAAAATTTTGGTTCTTAGAAACTCCATCGGATTCGGAGTCTACGTGGTGGGATCTATCAGATGAAACAATAAAATTTTGATTTTTTTTGGAAAATTTCAAAATCGCAATTTGAGATTTTTAAAAATCATTTTTTCAATTTTTTGTCGAAAATATTCATTTTTCGAAGCGGATTTCGGTGCAAACGGTCTAGTTGGTTGCATAATCGACTGATAAGCCTAAAAAAAAACACCAAAACTTCAAACGCGAATATCTCGGAAACGGTGCGAGATAGAGCAAAAATTTTGGTTCTTAGAAACTCCATCGGATTCGGAGTCTACGTGGTGGGCTCTATCAGATGAAACAATAAAATTTTGATTTTTTTTGGAAAATTTCAAAATCGCAATTTGAGATTTTTAAAAATCATTTTTTCAATTTTTTGTCGAAAATATTCATTTTTCGAAGCGGATTTCGGTGCAAACGGTCTAGTTGGTTGCATAATCGACTGATAAGCCTAAAAAAAAACACCAAAACTTCAAACGCGAATATCTCGGAAACGGTGCGAGATAGAGCAAAAATTTTGGTTCTTAGAAACTCCATCGGATTCGGAGTCTACGTGGTGGGATCTATCAGATGAAACAATAAAATTTTGATTTTTTTTGGAAAATTTCAAAATCGCAATTTGAGATTTTTAAAAATCATTTTTTCAATTTTTTGTCGAAAATATTCATTTTTCGAAGCGGATTTCGGTGCAAACGGTCTAGTTGGTTGCATAATCGACTGATAAGCCTAAAAAAAAACACCAAAACTTCAAACGCGAATATCTCGGAAACGGTGCGAGATAGAGCAAAAATTTTGGTTCTTAGAAACTCCATCGGATTCGGAGTCTACGTGGTGGGCTCTATCAGATGAAACAATAAAATTTTGATTTTTTTTGGAAAATTTCAAAATCGCAATTTGAGATTTTTAAAAATCATTTTTTCAATTTTTTGTCGAAAATATTCATTTTTCGAAGCGGATTTCGGTGCAAACGGTCTAGTTGGTTGCATAATCGACTGATAAGCCTAAAAAAAAACACCAAAACTTCAAACGCGAATATCTCGGAAACGGTGCGAGATAGAGCAAAAATTTTGGTTCTTAGAAACTCCATCGGATTCGGAGTCTACGTGGTGGGCTCTATCAGATGAAACAATAAAATTTTGATTTTTTTTGGAAAATTTCAAAATCGCAATTTGAGATTTTTAAAAATCATTTTTTCAATTTTTTGTCGAAAATATTCATTTTTCGAAGCGGATTTCGGTGCAAACGGTCTAGTTGGTTGCATAATCGACTGATAAGCCTAAAAAAAAACACCAAAACTTCAAACGCGAATATCTCGGAAACGGTGCGAGATAGAGCAAAAATTTTGGTTCTTAGAAACTCCATCGGATTCGGAGTCTACGTGGTGGGCTCTATCAGATGAAACAATAAAATTTTGATTTTTTTTGGAAAATTTCAAAATCGCAATTTGAGATTTTTAAAAATCATTTTTTCAATTTTTTGTCGAAAATATTCATTTTTCGAAGCGGATTTCGGTGCAAACGGTCTAGTTGGTTGCATAATCGACTGATAAGCCTAAAAAAAAACACCAAAACTTCAAACGCGAATATCTCGGAAACGGTGCGAGATAGAGCAAAAATTTTGGTTCTTAGAAACTCCATCGGATTCGGAGTCTACGTGGTGGGCTCTATCAGATGAAACAATAAAATTTTGATTTTTTTTGGAAAATTTCAAAATCGCAATTTGAGATTTTTAAAAATCATTTTTTCAATTTTTTGTCGAAAATATTCATTTTTCGAAGCGGATTTCGGTGCAAACGGTCTAGTTGGTTGCATAATCGACTGATAAGCCTAAAAAAAAACACCAAAACTTCAAACGCGAATATCTCGGAAACGGTGCGAGATAGAGCAAAAATTTTGGTTCTTAGAAACTCCATCGGATTCGGAGTCTACGTGGTGGGATCTATCAGATGAAACAATAAAATTTTGATTTTTTTTGGAAAATTTCAAAATCGCAATTTGAGATTTTTAAAAATCATTTTTTCAATTTTTTGTCGAAAATATTCATTTTTCGAAGCGGATTTCGGTGCAAACGGTCTAGTTGGTTGCATAATCGACTGATAAGCCTAAAAAAAAACACCAAAACTTCAAACGCGAATATCTCGGAAACGGTGCGAGATAGAGCAAAAATTTTGGTTCTTAGAAACTCCATCGGATTCGGAGTCTACGTGGTGGGCTCTATCAGATGAAACAATAAAATTTTGATTTTTTTTGGAAAATTTCAAAATCGCAATTTGAGATTTTTAAAAATCATTTTTTCAATTTTTTGTCGAAAATATTCATTTTTCGAAGCGGATTTCGGTGCAAACGGTCTAGTTGGTTGCATAATCGACTGATAAGCCTAAAAAAAAACACCAAAACTTCAAACGCGAATATCTCGGAAACGGTGCGAGATAGAGCAAAAATTTTGGTTCTTAGAAACTCCATCGGATTCGGAGTCTACGTGGTGGGCTCTATCAGATGAAACAATAAAATTTTGATTTTTTTTGGAAAATTTCAAAATCGCAATTTGAGATTTTTAAAAATCATTTTTTCAATTTTTTGTCGAAAATATTCATTTTTCGAAGCGGATTTCGGTGCAAACGGTCTAGTTGGTTGCATAATCGACTGATAAGCCTAAAAAAAAACACCAAAACTTCAAACGCGAATATCTCGGAAACGGTGCGAGATAGAGCAAAAATTTTGGTTCTTAGAAACTCCATCGGATTCGGAGTCTACGTGGTGGGCTCTATCAGATGAAACAATAAAATTTTGATTTTTTTTGGAAAATTTCAAAATCGCAATTTGAGATTTTTAAAAATCATTTTTTCAATTTTTTGTCGAAAATATTCATTTTTCGAAGCGGATTTCGGTGCAAACGGTCTAGTTGGTTGCATAATCGACTGATAAGCCTAAAAAAAAACACCAAAACTTCAAACGCGAATATCTCGGAAACGGTGCGAGATAGAGCAAAAATTTTGGTTCTTAGAAACTCCATCGGATTTGGAGTCTACGTGGTGGGATCTATCAGATGAAACAATAAAATTTTGATTTTTTTTTGAAAATTTCAAAATCGCAATTTGACATTTTTAAAAATCATTTTTGCGATTTTTGTCGAAAATATTCACTTTTCGAAGCGGATTTCGGTGTAGATGGTCTAGTTGTATGCAATAAGCGTAAGTGACGGGAAAGGAAAGGAAAATAAAAGATTTGTTTAGTTTACTTTATCCTTTTATTTCCAGAAAAACTGAAATAATAAGAACTTGTACATAATCAATTGATTTTGTTTTGTTTTTATAAATAGAACATCTCTCGGGACACTATAATAATTATTATATTGTATGTATGTATAAAACACATCTTTTACGTCAACAATACAAATTCTAAAACCGATTAAAAAATTACAACTCATACGGGAAAGTGTCAAGGAAAACGGGGAAAAGGTACAGGAAACATTTAAAAAAAAAATTAACCTAATTACAAAAAAGTTGACAACATTTTTGTGATTTTCAATTGCACATTTTTGTTTTTTTTACGATAAATTTTCGGTCTACAATAAATATTTCAATTGAATATCGATTACGGGGTAAAAGCATTAATTTTGACGAACCCTATAAAATTATAGAAATATACAGAAAAATACAACAAAAATGACGAAATTTTGAAACAAAAGCACCCATTTTAAAAAAATATCACATAAAATATCATAAAGAATACAAAAAGTTATAAAGGACGTCCCGAACTATTAATTATTGTATGTACGGGACGTTCTTCATACCTTTTTAAACATTTTCGAGTATTTTCTTCATTATTAGTATAAAAAATAAATTGTAGACCAAAAATAAACGTTGCCAACGACCTTTATTATATTTTTAACCATAAATCGTACGAAAAAATTACATTTGTACCGATTTACCGTCGTCCTAATGATCGAAAGCATCTCGAGAACCATCAAAATGTTGGTAAATTCAATCAAAATGTATTTTATCGTAGAACGTTACTGGCGATCTGAAAAAAATTAGGGAAAACTTCAACTATTGAGCAAAAATTTACCGTTACACCAGTAAAGTTTGAATTTGAGCAAGTCGGTGATGAAAAAAAGGGAACTTTAATGGAAATTTAGTAGAAAAATGAAAGAAAATCGAAAGCGAGACGATATTTTGGGTTTTCTTATCAAACAATACCAAAAAAACTGAAATTTTAATCACTTTTTTTCAAATTCAAATCATCAGTAAACAACACTAACGAATATCCCTGTATACAATTTTGACGTATAATTATAGCCCGGTAAATTGATCGAATTTTCATAAAAAATTATCAATTAACAATTTTTTTTTTCGGTCTAAATTGGTAACAACACCCTGTATATCGATTACAAACAGTTCAACAAAAGTTTTTTTTTTTGAAAAATTTCGATATACAGTGCGTTTTAATGTTAAAATTGTATACAGGGTGGTTTATAAATGTTGGAATTTTTCTGCAGACGCCAGTTAATGGTTCTTTTGTGTGATGTGTTTTTGTTTTTTTTTTTTTATCAACTATGTATATGTACAATTTAATAAGATGTGTTCTTTATCAATGAACGAAAAAAATAATTAATAATAATAAGAATGAAACAATTTACAATCGCTACTTATACATAATAATAATAATAATAATCAAGATTAATTAATTAATTAATAAAAACTTTGCGTAATAAAAATCACTTATGTACAAAAAAAAACAATCACACAATCTTCCGATTCTTTTTTTTTTTTCTTCTTCTTTCTCTCCAAATATTCTAACAAAAGTTTTCAACTTTCAACATTTTCTTTTCTTCTTTTTTTTTTCAATTTAATAATAAGCGATTATTATGGGAAAGTATACTACAACTACGCCCATCACAGTAATTTTCTTTTCTTCTTCTAGTTCGCCTTGCAATTGTCAAGGCCTATGGAATCTGTAACACAAAAATTCATTAATCGATCAGAAATTTTAAATTTGTTTCGACAAAATACACAAACATAAGCGATAAGTAACGTTGGGCGCCAAGATTTATTGGATTAAAAATGGCACAAGTCAGATTAATTGGAAGGGAGATGAAGAAATTTTTACTTACGAAAAATGTTCACTTTTAGTTCAAAAATGGTACTAAAAGCATCACCGAGTAGTAGACATTGAAGATGTCATTTCTAATCCAACAAATATGTGAAATAACGTTGGGCACGAAGATTTATTGGATTAAAAATGGCACACGTGAGATTAATTGAGTAGAGGATGTGAGGATGTCATTTTTAATCCAACAAAAAATATGAAATAACGTTGGATACGAAGATTTATTGGATTAAAAATGGCATAAGTGAGTTTAATCGAGTGAAGAATGTGAGGATGCCATTTTTAATTCAACAAAAAATATGAAATAACCTTGGACACAGAAATTTATTGGATTAAAAATGGCATAAGTGAGATTGAGTGGAGGATGTGAATGCCATTTTTAATCCAACAAAAATTATGAAGTAACGTTGGACACGAAGATTTATTGGATTAAAAATGGCATAAGTGAGTTTAATCGAGTGAGCATGCCATTTTTAATCCAACAAAGAATGAAGTAAAATCACTTTTGACTGTAAAATTACAGGAAATTGCAATTTATCGAACTATTCGAAGGTATACGGGGGAAAATCAAAAGTGAATTTATATAAAATGAGCTACAAACAATGTTTTTAAAATATATCCGAGTAAGTAGGCGTGTAATCTTTTCACAGAATTGGTTAATTAATAATTTTGTTTCATGTTTAAACTCACTGGAAAATTTCTAATTTTTTGTTTAATAAAAAGTCTACCAATCGTCCAAATAAACGACGGTAACGTCCAATTTGGTGGGAATTTTCTTTCTTTGACTTATTACATTGTACATTAAATAATTAAGCATTGTCGGAGTAACGCCCCCTTCGATACTTCTCTTTCTACGTTTCACGATCAGTTTAGTTCGTTTTTTATGAATTCTGTAAAATATGCTTTTGAAAAATAAAAATTGGAATTTGCAGAAAAAAAATTCTCTTACCTCGTCAAATGTCGACTATTCTCGTGTACCGACATCTCGGAGCTTTTGAATTCGTTCAATTCTTTCCTGATGGCCGCCTTGTCTTTCGGCGTTAGCCTCGTCCAAGGTTTATCCGCTCTTCGGTCGTAATCGTGAGCTTGGGTCACTTCAATGTAGTCGTTGAATCTGATGATTTTTTTCTCTTTCAATTCCTCGACGGTCGGCCTGAAGCTCAATTTTCGCAACAAAAAACGTTTTTTCTCTTCTTTTTGTTTCTTTTCTTCGGCCGGACTTTGTTTTTTCAAAATGTTCCTCTCTTCCAATTCCTCTTGCGTCGGTCTCATGCTCAATCTTCTTATCAACCTGGCTCCGATGGCTTCTTTAGATTCTTGTCGCTCGTTTTCCGACTGTATTTGCAAAATGTTTCTATTGATAAGTTCCTGTCTGTCCGGTCTTAGGGCCAATTTTAGCGATAGACTTTCCTTCCTCGCCATCTTGATGGCCATTCGCTTTTCGTCCGTCATCGATTCGTCGTCTCTGTACGGTATCGGACCGTCGTTCGAATCGCTGTCGCTTTCGTCTTCTCTTATAACTAGAGGTCGAGCATTCTCCTTATTCTCCACTGACGGTAGACCGAACCTCACTGGTTTATTGCTACCGAAACAAATTCTTCATTAGTTATTTGTATAGACAAAATACAGTAAAAATATTGACATTGACAGGTGTATTTTGACACCTAAACACGCTCAGATGACATTGATAAGTGACATTTGACACCCAAACATGCTCAAATATCATTGATAGGTAACATTTGACATCCAAACATGTTCAGATGACATTGCCATGTGATGTTTGATGACTGGGAATGCTCATATGTCATTGATAGGTGATAATTGACATCCAAACATGCTCAGATGACATTGATAAGTAACATATGACACCTAAACATGCACATAAGTCATTGATAGGTGATATTTGACATCCAAACATGCTCAGATGACATTGATAAGTGACATTTGACACCCAAACATGCTCAAATATCATTGATAGGTAACATTTGACATCCAAACATGCTCAGATGACATTGATAAGTGACATTTGACACCCAAACATGCTCAAATATCATTGATAGGCAACATTTGACATCCAAACATGTTCAGATGACATTGCCATGTGATGTTTGATGACTGAGAATGCTTATATGACATTGATAAGTGATATTTGACATCCAAACATGCTCAGATGATATTGATGAGTAACATTTGACACCTAAACATGCACATAAGTCACTGATAAGTGATATTTGACATCCAAACATGCTCAGATAAGATTGATAAGTGGCATTTGACACCTAAACATGCTCGTATGTCATTGATAGGTGATATTTGACACCTAAACATGCTCGTATGTCATTGATAAGTGATAATTGACATCAAAACACGCTCAGATGACATTGATAAGTGACATTTGACACCTAAACATGCACATAAGTCATTGATAGGTGATATTTGACATCCAAACATGCTCAGATAAGATTGATAAGTGGCATTTGACACCTAAACATGCTCGTATGTCATTTATAGGTGATATTTGACACCTAAACATGCTCGTATGTCATTGATAAGTGATAATTGACATCAAAACACGCTCAGATGACATTGATATGTGACATTTGACACCCAAATATGCTCGTATGTCATTGATAGGTGATATTTGATATCCAAACATGCTCAGATGACATTGATAAGTGACATTTGACACCTAAACATGCTCATATGTCATTGATAAGTAACATTTGACATCCAAACATGCTCAAATGACATTGCAGATGATGTTTGATTACTGGGAATGCTTGTATAATATCAACTGGTAATATTAGACAGCTGAGGATACTCAACATTTAAAGGTGGCATTTGACAGCTGAGCAAGCTCAGATGGCATTTGCAGTTGATTGTATGGAACGGGGAGGGGTAAATTTCAAAATTTGTTTGATTACAGGCAATTATTTGATAAAGAAAAGACAGTATGTGGAATAATAATATTTACCAGATTCTAATCCTAGGCCTCAAATGCGACCTTCTGTCAGTAACGATGAAATAAAAATAAATTAGAATGGTTATATTCAGTGTACGAGGAGAGGGTTGAAAATTTTGGGAAACAAATAAAAAATCACACAGTACCAAATGAGGTAAAAATCCAAACGACTTACTTGAAACTAGAGTTGTACTCTTGCTGCCTCATGGTTAGCGGTCTATTTTCTTGAGTCGGCGTACTTTGCGGAGTACCAGGTCCGCTGTTGGATTTTTTCTTTAGAGCCGATTTGAGGGGCATGGCATGGAATTTCGGTTCTTTGGCCGGTATTTCGTCAATGCGGCTGGTATCGATCGATGGATCAGGTTGGGGCATTCTGAAATATTGATCGTCGTCGTATTCGACTTCATCATCGTCTTCTTCGTCTTCGTTTTCTGTTTAGAAAAAAAATTAATAAAAAAAAATTTCACTTTTATCAAAAACAACTTACCATCGTAATCATAATTGTGATGATTCGGTGGCGGCGATAGTCTGTTGGGTATGGGACTCGGTGAGCTAAACATTGGAGGCGGTGGTATCGGTCCGATTTCGGAAACTGGAATAGGCGGTTCGGGTAATTCGGACAACATAAATCCAGGCATTCCGCTAACGCCGACTGGTAGATGCGGTGGCGGGATGTTGTGAAGGTGTTTCTCTTGAGAAGGCGGTGTATTATTGGGCTGCATGGATTGTGAGTCTGCAACTAGAAATTAATTTATAAAAAAATATCCCAACACAAAAATCCCCCCCCCCAAAAAAATACTTACAATGTTCGCTATGGTAACACAACAACCTCCTGGTTAATTTTCCGTGACCCAACGTACTTGGTCTTTCGGGTTTTCCGACATTTTCCATTCCGGGTGGTTGGGTGACATGTGAATGCGTTTCTCCATTGGGAGAAAGAGCGCCATTGTGTGCCGCTCCATCAGTCTTATCTTTCTTCGGCTCTGAAATTAAAGACATTATTTATAAATAATTTATAGGAAACAAGGTGGACGTGGAAATTTCGTGACACTGTAAATTGGTTTTTCTTCTTTATTTGTTATTTATTTTTTTTGAGGATTTTCCAAAAATAATTTTTGTTGAAATATTACAATTCTATTAATAACAATTGTAGGTCTGTTTAACGTTACAACAAGATTAATATTATTATTGTTGATAAAGAATGTATTTAAAGAATTTATTTCAAATAAAAATAGTTATTTTCAATGGAAATTTCTACGTAATGTTTATCAACAATTCCTATGAAAAATATTTTTTGAATTTTGTTTTCTTATAGTGGAATGTAAATAGTTTAAAATAAACATAAACTACTTATTGGTCCTCTAAGAATGTCCAACTAAAATTTCAATTTAATAATTTCATAAAAGAAATTTATTTACCAAAGGAAACGTTATGTTTGGCGCTTCTAAAAGATTTTCGATGTCCTGGTGGTAGGAAAGCAGCAGGAGGCGTTATAGGAACGACTGTATCCCATTGAGGATGTTGTAAATTTTGACAATCATCGTTGCTTATAGTAACCGGCAATTCAAGCTTTTGTTGCTGTTTTTCACAACGTTTTCGACGTTGTCGATTTGATGAATTTAAATTTTTTACCAAAAAACCGACGTCGCTCATTATTCAAAATACGGCAGTGATTTTTTATTGCTTTTTAGATTTTTAACAAAAATTTTCGCGGATGAGATTTTTCACTCGCTTTTTTATTAGATATTTTCCAGACTTTCGAACAGTTTTCATTCTGGCTTTTCGCCGTAGGGATTAAACGTTATGACCTTAAAAACGAAGATGAAAAGTTACTTTCCCCTTAGAGATTTACAGCAGTAGCGGGTACGGGATTTTTTTAAATGGAAACTATTAAAATAAACGAAAAACTCCCAATTTTATTTGGGGGAGGGGGCACTGTGTTTAATTATCTTATTATATTTGATATGTTGTCATGGAACACACTGTATTTATTAATTTTGTAATGTGAAACTCAACTCGGTCTTTAACTTGATCATCTTGTATTTATTCAAGGTCTATAGTTGATATAAAAAAATATATTTTGAAAATATTTACGTACGTTTAATATTATTTATATATAAATGTCAATGCCAAATGACGAACAAATGTGAGAAAAAGTGGAAACATGTTTTTTTTTATTCAAGAAAATGTATCAATAAAAAAATCGGTTTAAAAATGATCAGATCTGAATTATCTTCACACCAAAATATATTTAAATTATAGAAATTCAATTATTTAACGAAAACAATAATAAACTGAACAAAATCAACATTTCGCTGGATGTGATTACATAAGGAAAGGTACTATGACAAAACCCAAGGTCGCTACATTCTCACCCTGTTAAACTCAAAAAATTTTGCTTTCAATTAAAGAACCATAAATGAAACTTGATATTTTTAGACGTATTCAAGCGTTCGCGTTGATATTTGTTATCGATTTGATGTTGAAAAAAAATGTTTATTTACTATTTACAAAAATGACAAGCGTCGCGACGCCCAACAGGTTCCGTACCGAACTCTCGTTCAACTGACGGCGGATCTAAACGTACAAGTATAGGCGAGCGGGAGAATATAGCGTTGCCAATTTTACAAATTTCTTGATTTGTCTCGAAATTATCAACATATCTACATGATAATATAATTAATTACTATCATGCAACACTGTACATATTTTCGATACACTTTTTCTTAAAATTTAAACGCTTTTACCTCTCTAGATATCTCTTATTTTACATAAGACAATCCTAAAGAAGTAACAAGATTTAACCAACATAAAAACCCAAATTTTTTATTTTTATGTTTTCTTTAAATAAAACTTACAAAAAAAATATAAATATGAGATGAAAAGTGTATTGGCAACGTCGCTATAACGCCCAGGATCGTTACATAGAGATGCTTTTGCTGCAGCAAATTCCCGTGACGTCAAGGTTGGGAACATTTTCTCGCCATTCGATTGGACGTCTAGTTACATGTATATAATCCTCTCTATTTACTAACAAAGTTACCATTGAACGTGTGTGAAATTTTTATATTTTCGATTCGAGAATTTTTTTTTTTAATTGTGTTGATTTATGGGATTCGTTTTCCGGGCAAATTACGATTGTGCTAAACGAAATTTGAAAATTTTTGAAACGCAGATATGCCAAAAAAAAAACCTCTAAATTTTAATAGGACATTCTTATAGGACAAATTTACCAGGAAAATAATCAACAGTACCCCAATCTACAGAATTTTCGGTAAAAAAAAAACACCAAATCGAGGGTAGCGAGATATTTATCGAAGAAACGAAAACTTCCGATGCACACTGTATGTAGTCGTTCTATATATACAAAATAAATGTCATCAACCAATTGTCGTATTATATTTAATTGTTTCCCCCAGGTCAAGAGGTCATTTCTTTCGGATGGTACACAGACAGAGGCTTGAACTGTCTCAAGCAATAGAAGTATTAATCAAAACCTATACTATTATCATTAAATTGAATTATACAGGGTGTTTCAAGATCTTTTGTGTTTAAATTTAATAAAATGTATCGTGAATCTTGAAATAGTTATGACCAGTTATTCTAGCTAGCTAAAATTGTGAACACCTCGTATATTGTTACAGGAAAAAGGTTACGCCTAGTAATACAATCCCTCTGCAGGGGGTTTACATAAATCTAGTTAGCTTTTGCTGCCTTTCCGACAGCTGAGAAGAAAATGGCGTTTTGGTAGTGGCGGCGTTAGCTACAAGCTTTAGCTAGGCATGACTCTCTCTTTGTCTTACGTCTACTTTTACTTGTACATGTAGGAAAGATCGATAATTTACTCTGTAGAAGTGCACTTTCTTCTCTCTCTTTCGTTGCTTGTTCTAACCACGCAGAGTTGGATGGGCCTAATGTTTGTGTGTTTAAAGGAAGTTTTGTTAAATTTTTGAAGTTGCAAAAGTGAACATTTTAAGCAAAAAATTCAGCACGATACTATTAAAGAACCAATCTATAAATTTAATGAAAAATTCAATAAGTTGCAAGTGGTCGAATTAAAGGTAGCGCAAATTTTTGAAAAAAATTATCAACTTTAAAAAATCCTAAGAGCCAGAAAAATGTGAATATAAAGCTGAAATTTTAACAGGACATTCTTAAAGGACCCATTTATAAAGGAAAAATTCAACAACACTATAACGTACAGGATGTTCATGTTACAAGTTATCAAATCTATGGAAGCGAACATTTTCCACCAATCAAAAAGACACTTTAAATCGAGGTTCGGTAAGGACTTAAGCTTGAGAAATGGAAAATCTTGAAATGAAAACTTATGAAAAATAGTTTCTATAAATTACGCGACCGTCGAGGAGCTTCTGGAAGATTTAGAAAAAAAAGAAAATAACGGAGGATTGATGGTAGTTCGTACTTTTCCTACCACTAAGTCGAAATTTTCTCGGTCCAACAATTGTACCCGGTGTGGTGGAAGGTGGTGACCGTTATTACGGAAAAAATGGTGGTAGATTAATTTTATTGCTCGTCTATTGTTTTATTCGTTTGCGGCCTTGGAACTGCGTGAAATATTTCAATCGAAACAGGTATAAGGCATCAATATACATTGAAAATTTTCTTTTTATATAAAAATACAAGAGTTAGATGTCTCCATTAAGCGCAATCCATCACTTTCGAGGTTTTTCTAAAGATGATGGAAAAGTGTTATTTTTCATTTTCAAAAAATACTTAATGCTTTCGCCTAATCTAATCGATAGAACGTGCAGATTTTAGAGGTTGGTCATAAGCGATAAGGTTTTTGCTAATATTTAAGAACAAATTTTTATTATTTGCTCAAATACATTAAGAAAAGTCCTGTACAGACTCTATCTTTTTTGCAGAGAAAATCGTTTTTCTTGAAAACATTTTCTTTTAAAGATAAACCAGCAAATATTAACCTCACCTCAACTGTCAAAAACACGGTCCACAAACTTAATTTTTCATTACGGAACTCCAAGCTTTTCTTTTTTAAATATTTTGAAAAAAAGGTAGCGCAAATTTTATTTGGTTTCTTAATTCAATATTTAAAAAAAAGGTAACGCTAATTTTAATTTGGTTTCTTAATCAAATACGTTGAAAAAAGAAGGTAGCGCAAATTTCATTTTGGTTTCTTAATTCAAAATTTTTAAAAAACGGTAACACGAATTTCAATTTGGTTTCTTAATTCAATACTTAAAAAAAAGGTAACGAAGAAGTTTCTTGATTAAATATACTGGTAACTCAGAAAATCATTATTGTTTCGTTGGAAAAAAAGGATAGCGCAAAATTAAATTAAAGTGAAAAAACTACTTTCAGTTAATTATTTAGTTGGAGGTCGTTTTTCTATAAAATAAACAATAATTTCCAATTTATATCTTATTGACCACAGATGTATCCATATTATTTCTTTCGTTTCACGTCTGATAAACTTTCAATTTATCGAGCTTTTCATCTGAAAATCTCCCATCTGTCGAGTACATATTCTGAATGTCGAGCAGGGGAGACTGAAGCTGTCGTTTACAGGGTGCTTAACATTTATTTTGGTTCAAAACTTTAAAACTAATATTTTTACCAAATAATAAAAGAAAATTCCCTAAATTTCAACACAATACAAGTTCTAGTCTTAGTAACCAACCTCTATACATCTAGAAACGTTTATTAATACCTATAGGGATGTTAGTTAGGGGAAGGCAAATTTATTTTTGGATGGGATAGGTCGGAAATGAATAAAGGTGAAATCGTTGAAAAATTGGTAGAGACCTAACAGTACTTTAAATATCAATATTTTTTATGTAAATTAGATAGTGGTATCTGTAGTTTAATGGGAATGCGTAATGAATGTAGGTAACCGTACCATAACCATAAAAAAAAATAGAATTCCGTTATTTTATCCTTATCAATGTATTATCCTGTATGCGTTATTTTGGAGCGAAGTTTTCATGGAGAAATTTCCAAGCCTTTCGAAAACTTAAATAATCGTAATAAAGTTTACCCTTCTGTTTTTTTTTATAGTCGCGCCAACGTATTTTTCAAGGTTATAAAAATGAAATTTTCTATAACTAGCATATTTATGGAAATACATTTTTTTTATCAAATTTTTAGGGTTTGAGGAAATTTAAACCAATTATCTGTGATCCAAATAAGGTAAATTAAGAGTAAAAAATAAGAAAACTTCACCTTGTGACATACAGAATGAAATAACTCGAATATATTTTTTTAAATTTCGAAATTAATACTTTTAAAAGTTATTTTACAGAATAGGTTAAAATTGACAATGAACCCTTGAAAAAATTTGAAAAAATATACAAAACCTTCAAAGAAAACAATCAAAATAAAATCAATTAGGGAAAACAAGGTAGGATTAAGATCAGGGACGTACTAGCACTACCCATCAAAATTGTTTTAAAATATACAACTTTAAAAAAATGTAAAAATATGTAAGAATTTAATTTATTTGTTGTCGAAATTGATGTAATTACGAAATGATTGTTTCAACTTTAAACCACGACATTCAACATTTATTTTTATACGAGTACCTATTGTGGTTCGATGAACTGGGCTAACAAAGAGGAAATTAAAATTAGTTGTGAAATATGCGACATGTTTTAATGATAGTCCATAGAAAATTCGAAAGGAAACTAAATTGAAATTAATTGTACCAAAGTTCAAAGTTCCCATTACCAAAAAAAAAAAATAAATAAAAATAGGCAAGAATTCATTGGAAAGTATTGAGTTGAATTAATTTCCGGAGTGTCGTTCTATGAATAATTTTTAATTTAATAGTAAAAAAAACAACAAAAATGTACCTTTGAAGCACGTACAACCCATGATGTAGCCCATCATGGATCCCAGACGGGAATATCCCGTCTCTCTTCAACGTGGTACCCTTAAACACTTCAACCCCATCGAGGAGGCTCCAAGTACGCCCCTGGAGGCTTCCTAGATAACACTACAACATCATCAACACAATCAGCTTCCAAAAAAAAAAAATTAACCAGAGTTTGTTGTGAATTTTGACTCTTGGTAACGACAGGTGATCGTTGGGTATGTAGCAGGACCAGGAGAGAAATAAAATCGACCGGGTAACGGACAACGGCGACGTCGACGCCAATTCTGCAGGATATCTCCGCGAAGGCAGCAGGAACGAGACTGCAGAAGTTACGACGGTCGCGGTACATCGAAGGTTAGAGTAGAGTGACATCGTGCGGTGAGAAGAGGAAATTTACAAACAAAAAACGATACAGGCGAAGTTTTCATGTAGTTCAAGTTGAGAAAGAAAATTTTCTACTTTTTTTAAAACTATGAACAGCTTGGCTTGTAATAAAAGGACCGTTTTTTTTGGTACTTAATTTTTTTAAATAAGTTAAAAACCACGTTAAAATTATTATCAAAAATATTTCAACATAATTTTCTATGTTAAATGGACCATCCTGTACATTATTCAATATGTTATTCTATGGACTACCCTGTAAATTATTCAATAGGCAATTAAATGAGTTATTTTCGTTGGAAAATGTTGAAACACCCTGTATATTCATAGTTTGACAAGAAAATTCATAAAATATACACAGAATAGTAAAAAAATACCTGAAATTGAATTAATTTTTCAAAAAAAAAAAAAATTTAGAAAAAATATTTTTGAAAAAACTTACCGCAATTACTAATACTATTGGCGTTGGCGCTGGCCTGTGCAAAGTGAGGATTCTGTAATAACTGTTGCTGTAAAAGGGCGTGATTCATTTGCGGCAGGTGAGACGGCGGCGGTGGTAGGACGGGATAGGGAGGCGGTTGAGGTAAGAGCGTACCATTACCACCCGTTTGGTTTAATTGAGGTGTTAGATTACCTCCTCCGCCACCGCCGCCACCCGGTACATGCTGGGTGCCGCTCGGAGGGAATGGAGGAAGAATGGGATCTTCTGAAAAGAAAAAAGATAAAAAATTATAATAAAATTGAGTAATGTGAGCGTTAAAAAATTATAGAGTGACGGGATTGGAAGTGGAAATGGAGGTGCAGTTTCGGGGTTGAAAGTTTATCCTGAAAATCAATTAAAGAAGTGTGGAAACGTTTATAGAGAATCATTAACTCGTTTATAAAACGAGAACAAATCAATTTTCTCCAATAGAAAAAAAAAGAACGTCCTCTGTTGGCGAACGCTTCAACTAAAACTAAGAAGTCGATATTTTCAGTAGTTTCTTCGTTGGACCATAGAGAGCGCTGACAGTGCCGTGAATCTATTGAATATTTTAAGGAAATAAAAATTATTTTTTACTTACCTAGGTCGGATTTTGGTGGAGACAGTGGACTTTCAGGTAATAGAATTCCCTTCATTACTAAGTCATCTCTATTGGCTCGGACAGATATTTTTCTTTCTAACGCTAAATTAAGAAAAAAAAAAGTATTAAAAGTTACCATTTATGGGAAATTCCAATAACAAATAATTATTCTTTTTAAACCATTTAACCTTGAAAACAAAGATGGATATGTTTGAATTTATATTACATTTGAATAAAATTTAAAAGTAATTTCAACAAATTTTCATAAAATAAATTGCGACTTACTTCTGGCGACGGCTTCCATCTTGTCGGATTTTCTTTTCCGTTTCCATTTCCAAGGCCTCAATAATTTCCCTATCGAAAATTTGCTTTTTCTTTCTGCTGGTGGACTTCGCGCAGTACTACCCAGACTGTTCGTACGAAATGCGCTTCCGTTGTGCTTTTTAGCTGAAAAATAAAAATAAAAAAATTTCAAAAAACTGGGATCTGTTTACTTTTTCCTTATAGTTCAAAATGGTACTAATAAGTTTGGTAACTTTTAAAATAGAAATAATTAAAGGATTATCAACATATCACTCTGTATACACATACCCAATGGAAGGAACTTTTTCGATCCAGACGGGAACTTGAGACTCAAATTGTATATCCCATGGGGAAGTACAAGTGGTGTGTCACCGTGACAACCACACTGAAAGCTGCTGCTGAACGAAACTCTCGAAAAAAATCACATGAACTTTTAATTAAAAAAAAAAGTTGATAATAATAATGATAATGGTTAAAATATATACAGTGTGGACAAACGAAAACCCAAGGTGTTTCTACAGGGTATTCATTTTTACTCATTAATTAATTACATTCATTGAAATAATCAACTTTTTGACATTTGACCTGGCAATAAGCGTGACTAAAAAATTAAAGAAAAATGACCCGAGAGGGCGATCGTAGGTGCCCCCGACATGTCTGATTTCTGTATAACAATAAAGAATAGGCGTCAGTAGAAAGAGAGAGACGAGAGACATTTTTCTGCTGGGAGTGTTAAACGGATTTAAGTGATATTAACTGTTGGATACTTTTTTTTTGCATTCTACAGTCAGTATTCAATATTTACACAAGTTTTCGATATAATTATATAGTTTTTTTATTATTTAAATTTTTTATACACACTTTCATGTATTCTATACACTTTTTGTGGTATTTTCTAAAAAAACCTCGGCGCCCGAAACAGCCTATCTTTAGATACGTCATAAACTGTCTGCATTTCTTAAAGTCTATGCATGTGTTGTACAAACTCCTCGGAAGATATATATCGTGTACTTAGCATTTCCTTTTTGAATTCCTATTTAATGCCAAGGTCGTTGGCACGGACCACTATTTATATTTTTTCGAGATTAAAATTCTAATTAGGTATCATTGGAAAAAGATTTTTAGTTTGATCGAAATAAATTGTGGATTTTTTAGAAAATAAAAAAGAATTAGCGATATCAGAAAAAGCTATTACATAAAATATGCAACATCCCTCGTATTTACAATTCCATCACCCGCCTACTCCGTGTCGTAGATTTAACTACGTTCTTCGAGGATTAAAAGCACTGGGAAGTATCTTTTTAAACAGACAACAACAACAAAGATTATTTCTTCCTTTTTTTTTTCTATTCTCAACCAAACAAATCCAACGTCCTCTATGACGTCAGCATTCCAATGAGGGGCGCATACATACACCAAAAGCAGGTTTTCGTGACCTCAACGGTTAAGCGAGTCCACGTAGTACCATCGACGCAGGTACCACCGATGTGTGGTTTAGAAAAGGTGGGATGAAAGGATGAGATGAGCATTATCGGTGATGATTATTCCCTATATATAGCCAAAAAGGGATAAAAAGTGAAGGGAATTTTTATATTTTATGTGATTTAATAGATGGGAGATAAAAATATATTTTTCTTACTTGAAAACATCAAATTAAACCATGTTTAATAATCGGTTATTTAACAAAAACACGAAATGGTTGCACCTGGCACAATTTTGATATCCGACCCTGAAATTCTATGCTTGTGCATACATATATGATACGTTCAATAAAAATAAATATAAATTTGGATGCCAAGGTTGAAACGATGAGTATGTTTACATGGTATATCATTGCGAAATTTGGTAAATACTTTCAATATCGTTAATTATGTAAGAAACGACTTTAAATTTTAGAATTTCTGAGTGTTTATTATAAAAAAAAAGATGGAATTTCATGGGTTTGTAGCAAAAGTTCACAGGGATATCGACTTGGAGGGTACTTAAGTGTGCTCGAGAGGCAATCATGGGATTATTATTTAAAAGCTCATTAAATAAACCAGATTTTGAGTGGCCTTATCGTTTCAAACGTGTTTCGCCGCCTTTTTAACATTCATTAATTATTATAAGCTATGCATAGAAAGATTTAGTCCAGTCCTTAAACGACATTTTTTCAATTTTAAATATAACATTATTTTTGATATTTCACCCTCAAGTGTTCCAAAATCCAATATTTAATTGTCTCTCATTATGCCTTGCAGGTCCACCCTTCCTTATATGTCGTATCTCCAAACCTTTCACTCTTTTTTCAATACAGTTCTTCACCTTACGAAGTTTTAACATCTTTTACATCCAATCTTTCCAAGCATATCACAATTTCATCTTACAAACATATTTCACCTTCAAGAGATCCGTAGTCATTCATATCTCAAACTCAGATATACGTTTCACCCTTTTGCGATAAAAAATATTTCACCTCATCACAATACGCACAACATTCAACCAATCTACTTTTAAATAAGAACGAAAGTAATCCAATAATTGTTATGCAGATATCAATTTGCGACCGTGACCGATTTTGAGGTTATAAACATCGAGTCGTATCATTCCACTCCCCATAATATATAATGTTTTTATTAAAGACTTCCTATGAAGTAATTTGATATGTAAAAGATTTTTTTTTAATAGCGATAACAATGTGAGCAACGAACCTATTGTTAGGTGATTTGAGATGGAGGCGGCAAAAAGACAGAGAGAGCTGATATTTCACTAAAATAAAATTAATTGTTGACATTCCGTATGGGAAAATTTAAAATTCGACCTCTATCTCACTGTGTGTCATATAAACATTTCAAAATTTATTTATTTTTGACATGAACAAAAAAAAAACGTTTCAACACCTACACGCAGTCATATCGACGCCAAGATGGAATGGATTTAATGTTCAAATGAAAATTTTCATTGCACTTTCAATGGTCGGTTCAATGAGCAAGTCAGGTTGTTCGTGAGAACGTCCTTGATCTATTTAATGACGATATTTTTAGATTTTTACAATTTCGTTTCGACAGATAATATTCCTACTAAAGGAACTACTAGTCTATAAGACTTCAGAAACTAAAGTCTAGGTCCAAAAAATAAATTGAATGTATAATCTCATCACTCTGTATATTAATTTGTACTACTTTCGTAACGGGCTAACCTTAATTCGTACAAGTTTTGTTTAATTCACTGTAAAAAGTAAAATTAATTTGAAACAATTTCTAGTCCAAACACGACACAAACAATAAACAAAAGTACAATGGTACTATGTGGAAAGGTATGAATGACAATGTGAATGAATAATTATAAATAAAATCGTCGACGTTGATATATCCAAGTGAAAGAATTTTTGAATTTTGTTTTAATAGGTCAATTATTTAATTAAAAATAATGAATTAGATTAAAAAAGTACCTAGTCCACGAAAAATTATATCAATTTGTTCATGCTGCTTTCTATAAAGATTTTATATTTATTAATAACATTTACAGGAATTATATTATTTTAAAAGGATGCGATGGGAAATTTTGGAAATATATTTTAATAAAAGAAAATGCACTAAAGATTTTTTCCATTACAAACCTACTTACTGTAATTTATAGAAATTTATAATTGAATCATTTAATACATTCTTGGTTGGCTTTTTTTTCTTTCTCTACTTAATTAATAATAACTATCTCAATTAGTTGAAATGAGATTTTATGGTTTAGACAACGGTCCGATGATCAACGGATACATCTTTATATCTCTCTGGCACTATTTCATTTCTATTTATAGAATTTTATTAAACGTAACACAGAAATTGTTGTTTAGTGTTAAAAATAGTGTGGACGATAGTTGGGTCAAATTTAACAATAACAATTGGATAATGTGTAGCACGAACATACTGTAGATTGTGGTATTGTCAATTTTTTCTTGGTAAATTAGTTCATTTTAAGGTAAAATATCAAAAAAATTCATGCCTATCCCAAAAATCAACTGCGAAATCTTAGAAGTGAATCTACGTTTTTATTATCTATAAAACCATAAGAATTGAATAGAATGTTTACAAACATTAACCTACATGTAACAGCAAGAACACAAACAAAGATTAGTACTGCAAAAAATTTTATTATCAGTAGGTACTCAATAGCATTTAGAAAGACATTTATAATCCAAACATTTATTCGATCATTTTGTGATACCAAGTGCCTGGTATAATAATATACTATACCTTAACTCTACCTATACAATTTTGCTGAAATCTTCAACATATTTCAACATTCTAAAAAATGAGATAGAATCTCGAAATTACCTAACAAACTAGAGACGTATACCGCATAGGAGGTTAGGATAGAATAGACATTATACTTTATAGGATGTAGTGTAATTTTAAACAATGGTAGTGACTGCTACACTGCCAAAAATGTATTCAATAAACTCCAAACAATCATTAGTTATTTCTGTGAGATCATCGACATCGAATCCCACTCACAAAAAAAACAATAACCACTATAGCAACGACAAACATTTAATTTGAGTGACTCATAGAGGGAAAGAATAATTTTTTAGATACGCCACTGGAATTTTCAAAGTTTAATTAAGAAATCTTCTCATATTTCTCTATTTAATGATAATCTTTCAACACCAGAGGATCTAACAGTCTTAAATTTTTATTTCAAAACTGTACTTTAATAATAAGTATGCATTAAGTATTATATAACTGAATGAATTAGGAAAAAAAATTATCAATTTCCTTGTTATTGTTTACCTCAACAACACTACTGATTATGATCCGTTTTGATTTCTCGATTCCGTTCAATTCTTTTATCTCGCCAAATGAAAAGAATGAAAAAATTTCTGGTTTTATTTTATAGCCGTGGGATTTAAAAGGTTTCCTGTAATTGAAAACGCTTCCACTCGGTATATACGAAGACTGCGAGAAGATATAAATAAGTTATTCTATTCCACCAATTTTGCATTATTTACTGAACATAATATTTACCGCTCATTACTGAATATAAAAAAAAAACTTGTAATATTCTACGACGTTCAATAACATGCTTTATAAAAAGTGCAAAGGTCAAAGATTAAAGGACGACAGTAATAAATGGGCAATAGATTATATATTGTGAACGAATTATCATTTTTTACGTTTGATTTAATTGCTTAGTTAATTTTATTCGCAAGGAAATGCATGTACAGAGGTGATTTGAAACACAAAATGGAACCATATAAAACATACTTGTGTGTGTTTTCTTGGAAATGAAGCTTATATTACAGGCATTGAAAATTAACAATAAGAAATAATAAATGTATCCTTTCTAATAGCATTCATACAACATTTAAACTGTTAAAGATAAAAAATTGAATTGTTTGTAAACATATTGTTTATTTGACTATCCGAATCGCCATTAAAATGACCAATTTGAAGTTAGGCTATCGAAAATTTGCAAAATCAATGACTTACCAACAATAACTGTAGTAACTCCATCCTTTAAATCTTTGGTATCGGCATTTCCGACAGTTAAAAAATCAGATAAAGACAAAGAAGAAGCTATTAATTTACGTTTTTCTTCGAAATTTAAATAATCCAAGCTATTAGATCTCGTAGGGGCAACAATCGCGACTGTTTTTTGCTTAGGAGGATTATTATTGCCATTTTTTTCGTGCATATTTAATTATCGAGACACTAAACTACACTAATCAACATGATTTTATACGAATCCGCGGAAAAACACATCCACCATTTTAGGTATAACGAATTCAAACTGAAACAACACCTGTGGACAAGAATAAAAAACAAACGGTCACTATTCCAAGACGGCATCACCGTAAATTAAAATATCACTAGAACGGAAGGTCGCGTTCATTCACTAAATTTACAATTTTGTATTGTTTATTTAAAGAATCACATGGTTTTTATTTTTGTGAATGTTGGTTCTACTAACAACACCTCCAACGAGTAGAGGTTTTTAACTAATGTCAAATTGTGGTAGAATGAAACGGGTAAGCGTAGTGTAGGATGCATTCCAAAAGAGCGAGACAAAAGGTCGGGCGGCAAGCTCACGGATACCGATCACGACCGATTGAGATAAACGCCAGGACCGGACTCGCCCCAAATATATTCACGAATAATATTATTTTAGTTAAAATTGTGGAAGAGTGGAAGAATATTTTGAATTTGAAATAATGTTGTTAGGTTAATATTTAATGCAATATAGTCTGTGATTCTGAAGCTTTTCAAGTATTTGGTTATGGATGGATTATTCTAATTGAGCCTTTAATTCCGATATATTTGGGTGATATACAGGTAGGCACGCAAGAATGTACTAATGTAGTTCAAAGGTGGTTCCATTTTCCATGGGAATTGTACCTTAGAATTCAAAGATTCACATAAAAAATAATAAAAACAAATAGAAAGTGTGGAATCCCAAATAAAATATTCACATCACATTTTATCTATAACAATTTAAGTCAGTCCGTCTCTGCTAGAGACATGTTTTCTATTCAACAATCCCCTTTTTCATACTCTGAAACGACAGCTTCTGTCTTTGTTGTTGATTACCTCTAGACAAAGACAACTAACAGTAGGCACGTGAATGATAAATGCGTGAATACTATGTGCGTACGCGGCGTTGCCGGACGTGAAATATTTCAGCAGAACTCCAATACAAATCATAAGTTATCCCAATGATTCTGTCAGCATAACCAGAATAACTCTGGCATCTCTGTCAGTAACTATGGTGATATGCATTTTCATCTGATGGAAAGCCACCGCCACCGCCGCCAGACGGAAATATTCTCCTTACGAGGGTGAAGGGAGAAAAGTATTTTTACCCCGTTTCCCTGTAGACCTCTATTGAAATGAAAGGTTTTTTTATGTACGTGAGACAATAGGAAATACCAATTTGATACTAGAAAGGAATTTATTCTTCTGGAGAACTAAATTTGTGGTTATAAAGTTGTCATTTCGTTGGTTTTTTCTCAAAATCTTGTTTTTATTTATTCATGTGATTAAAACGTTAATAAAAATGATAAATATCCATATAAAATGTTGATGGCTCTGCCTCCAAGTTTTCTGCTAAGCGTATAATATCGTAAACAACGACTTTCCTGGGGTGTGGTCTAACGCGATAATGTAAAATTTAATTAATCTTGTGTAGAACGTTTTGTACACAGGCAAGGCATTAAAAAAGGTTGTTTTTTAACTACTTTTATTATATTTGCAAGATATGGGAGCGTCAGCTAAATACATTGAAAACATGAATTTGTTTTTCCTACGGAATTTTACAAAAACCAATTCGGAAAAATGTAAAATTTTTGAAAAATCTTGACGAAAAAAACGAGCTGTACTTTCCAGACAGACACCCTCAAATAAAATCGTGTACACGTGTTTGAAAAATCCAGAAATATACGTTCCCTCACAACATTTTCCCCATTTCCGCCAGAAATAACTAGCTATATTCCTGTACACGTGCCTTAGGGTAAAAAGGCACCCCTTAAATATCCCTCTACGACCTGAAGGTTTAATATTATCATAAGCGTATCAAAGGCATACGTTGGTTCACTCAAAATAGCACCCTCCATTGGAATTTGGTAGAAGATTTTCCAACGACAAAGATATTTTCGACCACGTAAATTTTAAGTAAAAAAATGAAACGATAGGATACTGAATTTATAAAGAATATTAAAAAGAAACAAATTTTCGGTACGTCTATGGTTTTAAGGGTAGACGATTTATTTCATTTTGCTAGGTTAGTTTAGTTATATATTTTCAGAGCCAATCTTTACGTCGATAAGTTGCCAATAAGCTAAAGCTGGAGGCTCTTATTTCCCGTGTAAATACAAGCACGAACAGTGACGTTCGTCAAGCGAAAATTCGGGTGTAAGAGAAGGCACATTAAATTTAATAGTGTTTATAAAATTTCAATAGGTTAAAACCCCCTATAAAAGAGAGTGAGAAAAGAGAGACTCTGATAAAAAAAGGCATAGGCGTGCGCTTAAATTATTATCTCATTTTCATCTTTGCATATCAGTATATAAATCAACAAATAATAAAAATTTAAATTTTCACTTTCGTCTGACATAAGATATCGTAAAAAAGAAGACAAAAACTCACCGTCAGCTGTTGGTGATTCATCACCGCACGTACCTGGAAAAAAAAAGAATTATTTAATAAAAATATAGCATTGTGGAAAACTTGTAAGGTGATAAAAGTAAGAGTTTTTCATAGAAAATGAAATTGAGCCGCATGCTCTAAATCCATAAAATTTTGAGCCACATTTTCTGAATACACGACATTTTCAAAACATTCCACTGTACCATATACCTAATGTTTTGAAAAATAAGCGACTATTTTGCAAGATAAAACACCTTACGTAAAGAAAATCCAATTTTCTACAATTTCAATAACCATCAACATAATAAAGTCGTCATAGTTTTCGTATACGTAATTTCTTATCACATAATACCTTGAAAAAAAAAACTTTATAAAAATAAACCTACTCTGACTTATATTAGACACGACATCTTCCTCTATAACATCCTTAGATTCATTCCTAGTTAAATTCCTTCTGCTTCTTGAAAGCCTTCTTAGCAATTGAGCCATTTTATTTTTATAAAAACCACATCACTACACCTGTCTTCACACCTCAACTGATAAACATTTAATCTACAATTTTATTTCATATCTAGTCTTATCTTTCTATATGAGATGGTACTTTTGTCACATATTTTTACAAGATTCAAGTTTACTCAATAGTATGTGAGCCGACTACCAAAAACTTTTATTCAATAATATATTAATTGTGTAAAAATAAATAATAAAACAATGGACGATGAAAAATATTCAACAAAAAGTATCGTCTACAATTTTTTGACAAATAAAATCAACCTTTTTTTGTAGTGATGAACGATATCGTGATTTTTTTTTAAATTTCATGTCTCAAGGACTATTAAGGTACTGGCGAAATAGGTTTAAATTTTTTACTTTGTTTGGCTTCTTGTTTTTCCAAGCAGATGTGTTTATTTAATTAGGACAAATCTAATAAATTGAAAAAGACCAATAGTTTTCAATGTTACGTAAGTTATATGTTATATACAGAGTGACCAAATTCAACCGAGACATAATATAAATATTTTTCAAATTATCTCTTTTACCTTAATTCCATATTTCTTTATAAATAAAAAGATAAAAGATACGTATTGGATTTTTAAAGATACACTAAGAAAACTGTCAAAATAAAAGCTATTTATTTATTATACAGGGTGGTCCAGATTTGAAAAAAAAACGTACCTTTACTAAAAGCTGGAAATTCTCCATCGCTATGACTGTGAGTTAACATGGGACCAAAAAGTCCTAATTATTTATGAAAACTAATATTCAATTATTATTGAAAAGAACAAAACACTATACAGAGTATAATTTTAAAATTGCACATATCTATTATCACCTGATAATCTTTCGTAAAATTTAGATAGATATATCGGGACGAACCCCGTTTTCAAGAACAAAAGACCGCGGCAGACTTCTTTGATCATCCAGCTGCAGCCACCGTCGCGACGACGACGCTGGAACGCGTTCTACTGCGAGATTGTGACGATTTTCCTTCCCGAGATCAGTGTTGCCAAATTACGAATGGACCGAGAAAACAATAATAATGAAACCACGCAAAAGTGGAAGAAAGTTTTTTTCAGTGGTTAACTAGAGGCACAGATTTAGCTCCTATGGACTAATTTGCATGCTATGTGAAACACATTTAATTATGCATCTAGAAGAGATGAAGATCTTATAACCATTAAAAAACCTACACCAGTCAACATAAATATAGAAAAATATCAAGTAGAATTGAAAATGATAATAAAATCCAAAAAAAAATGAATTGAATTTTCAAACACATAAAATCAAAAATGATAATCATTTTACGACAAAAGAAAACAAATAAAACATTTTCATTGTTTGCAATTCGCAAGTTAGTGAAGGGTAGAAAAAGAAGAAGAAATCTAGGTCGTTTGGAATCCCAATAGTACGTTGCCAAGTCTCAACTTTTTAAAAGTAGAAAATTATAAGTTTATTTTTGGTTTTCGAAGATTTTCTCTGCCCTCATTTGTATTAATGAAAATACTCTACTCAATATACAGTTTTCTAGTTTTAGTTATTTAAAAGTTTAAAAAAAATTGTAGATAATAAATAATTTCAAACAAATTTTAAAAAATCCACTCTATAGAGAATTTTCTTAAATTTGATTTCTGCAAAATCGTCAGCCACTTAGTTTTACCGAATAGGGACCAGTTTTCTTGGCGAATAATTTAATTCAATTTTTCGCCAGAACGAACAGACTTCAAATCGGATTTAATGCTAGAATAATCCAAAAAACGGGATTAACCTAATCCCGAGAGATTTAAAAAATAATCAAGGTCAAATACAAAAATAAATACACAATACCAAAAGAATGCAACCAAAAAATTCAAATAGTCCCTAGGCAATAATTAAAAAAAAACCTTGATGATGATCATATCAACAATAGAAACATTGTAAGGTAGGTAATTCAAATTATTACTTACTGGATCCACCATTTGCTATGTTTAAATGAATGTCCAGGATGGCTCCGGTAGTTCCAGTGCTAGTTGCATGTGGAGGACTTTGAAGAACGTTTTCCACAGGAGGAGGTTCACTATCTGTAATCAATAAATATTTTAATTTATTGAGCACATTGAAATCAAGAGGAAAAGGTTCTTAATAGTTCTCAGATAATGTCACACCCAAATATAAATATATAAGTAGAGACACTGATAAAATTTATATGGAATATTTTAATCAATAAAAAAACTTGTGCCAATAGTCATTTCAGCTTATTTTTATTACCAAACCACTTACCAAATTACCTGGTTATTGATATTATGTCTGTTAGTTATCAAAATACAATAAATCAGATAAAAATACTCATAACTACTAGAGGTACAAAATTAACACAGTAAAAACAGGAAAAAATTATTTATTCACTCATTTAAATACACTATAAACAAAGTCAAATATATAAACTACAAGCCTCCCACATAAAAAGTATTGAAAGTTGATTTTTTGGGTATCCTCCTGTACAAATCCCTTATTTCCTCCCAATTTGTAATATGATCCTTGTTGGTGAACATGTTCAAGTCTCTTTCCATTCTCTTATACCACAATAAAGGTGTTTTCATGATTCTATTGAATTTCTTACAAGTACTACCGAATCGTATAAAATTTTTAGTAGATAATTTATTAACAATAATTATAATTATTTCTTCTGGTAGAGTTTCTATCGACTTATCTAATTGTGAGTACTGTTTTAATATGGCTTGTCTTGCTGGATAACATATTGTATCTTTAACTTTAAAGGAAAATCCACGTAAATTTTGTAATCTTAACTTATGTATGGTTACGCTAGAACTTGAAAAGTATGATAGGGTATCTAAATAGAGTGTAAATTCAGCATGTTCGATATCTTGTACAAAACAGTTCACTACTAAATCATCTAACAAAGGGCAGCACACTATTTTACATTGGTGTTGTTTAAAACCGGGTAAGTAAAAGTTGAATTGATAGGATGAGTTTTGTTTCCAGTCGCTTGGTAATTTTGTTGCATATTTCAATAGTTTGTTCAATTGAAAACCTCTTATTGTTAATTCTTCATAATCAGAAGGAACGAACTCCGCTTCTATTGTTAAAATGTAGATGAGACCTACTAAGATGTCGTTTCTTGAAGGTGAAGCTTCTGATTCTTCTAAAAATTTTAAAATATATTGTATCGATTTGGGAAGGTCTTCATTATGAAAATCATCCACAAATATAGGTTCCATCGCTGAAATAAAATGTCGTCATTTCATTTCTAGGTACAATAATTAGTAATCTTTTGTGAGTCAACTTGCAGTGATACAATTAAAAACAGCCTGTTGATTCTGCAACAGAATTTACAGGATGTTTCGAATTTTACATAAAAACTAGGATAGACAAATTAATAATCGATTAGTAAAACATGAATTACGTTGTTTTGGTTCCAACTAAGTGGTTTGATAACTAAACAAACTTTTATCAAAATATGACTCATAACGAAAAAATTCTAACCTATATTTTTGGCAACTAATTATAATTCCAGATTGTTTTAACAACTGGGATTCTGCGTTATTTACGTGATAAGAGGATAAGTCAAGATTAGCACATGCCTACTGAATATGAATAAAATTATAAACTTTGTGCAGTTTGAAAGTTTTGAAATATCGCAAGCAAACATCTGTTTTAAGCAACTGTTGTACGTAAAGATGAGAGAAAGTAATAGTTTCAATATGTAGAACCTACCATTATCTGTTTTATTTTCTTTATTTGCTTCAGAATGTTCCACTGAATTTATTTGTTTATTCGTATTTATATCATTTGACACTACACTACCACTACACTCGGCCATCTTTTATTTAAACTTCCGTATTTGGCAACTGTTCGGCTATTTTGAATTTAGTTGTTACCAAGGCAAGACAGGGGTCGGCACCTACTAGATCGTCTTAAAGAAACCTTCCTTGAATTTGTTAAGAGGATCGTTTCTCGTTAACGCGAATTATAAAAAATAATAATATATGTTTATTATAACTGCAGCTCAACAAATTAAATAACCAGCATAATGCTAGTCGTTAATAATATTGTTTTAGCATATATCTTCTTGCTTTTACAATAAACTTTTCTCAATAAATACGAATCCTCTTAAGATATGTAGCAAATTTCAATATCACCTTTCACTTTTTATTTGCAATTTGTCCTTAGCAAAACTAGTTTAAGATTTTTTCATCTCGTTTACGGATCTATAAATGTTATAATTATAGAATCCAACAGTGATTATTAAAATATACTTTCTACTCCACTACATTGCTTACATAATTTATTCAAACCTTGTTTTTTTTCATTAAATACAAATGTAAGACAAGTTCTATTTGTAAACATAACTACCACTTTTCCTATACATATCTGTTCGCAATCTTTTACTTTTCTTTCTGATGAGTTCATATATCCGAAATTATTCATTTTCATACAGATATCTGCATCTATGCAATTCGTACAATGATAGACAGTTCAATAAGACAAATAAACACACAAGAAAAATTAAAAATAAGTTTATTTAATGAAGAACTTAATGTACAGCATGTTACATCAGCATTTTCTTCATTGATGGTTTACAATTAGAAATTTCTGAAAAAAAACATAAAAACCAATATGTAGGAATAATAAATTACATACAAACTCATTATTACATCAAAATCTACTAAAAAATAGTATTTTATCCCTAGCATCTCAGTATTCTTTTACTTAAAAAACTTACTTGGCCAAGATTCCATCTTTCTTAGTTAACCTTACAATACAATCATCTGATTCTCCCATTCTTCTAATAGCTCCACATAGAGCGTAGCTTTTGGAACCTTCAGTCATTCTTCCGGTAACGGGGTCTACATCAGCAATGCTAAGTTGGATTGAAGCATGATCTTTAGCATGGATTATTCTGTTACTTGCAGAACTAAAAGTAAAATAAACATTTAGGTAGAAGCGTACGAGGAAATTGAATTTATTTAATGTCTATTAATAACAGAAAACACGTGTACACATAACCTCACCATTTTCTTGGGCAGTATAAATCAACGGTTTCTCCAGCGTCGTTTTCCATCTTTTATATCTAAAAATATAATGAGTTAGTTAAATTTAAAATGTTAAATCAATTAATATCTCAACTTACTTTTATTTTGTTGAAGAATTCACGAGAAAGGTTACCTTTACTTCACAGACTTCAAAAAGAGAACGTCATTCAACACGAACTGTCAGTTGTCCAAAAAAAGTGCGTTTCGTTGAGCTGATCAGTGCGGAAAATTTTCTGTGGTCTGATCATTGTCTTGCCTGCCATCTATGAGCACATACTTGAAGCAACAATCCATGTAACGCGTCCATATTTAATCCAAAATAACGAATAAAATTTTTCGATAAAATCTCGCATGCGCAAATATCTTTGAAAATACGCGCGTCGGCGACTTACAGTTCAATACGCACGACGAATTTTCACATTCACAACACAATTTTGTACCACTACTACGCGAAATACTATCCTCATTCACCAGTTTACGTGGTAAAAAAAACATACAAATTGCGTTATTCTTAAACCAACAATCCCAGAGTTAACTGTTGCATAAGACAACCAAGAAATTGGTGGAACGTAACGTTGTATTATTTTGTGTTTGCAAGACATCCCAAGACATGAACTGAAGATAATCAACAACTGGGTCAGATATTTTTACGAAAAATGTCTTTAAAGGTTGGTCTAATTTTTTTATATTAATTATAATATTGTATATGTTTATAAATAGAAGTAGATATGGTCAAGAAGGAAGAGCAGAGCTTTATTTTTGTTTTGTTTACCTTTATAAATATTAATTAATATGTAGGTTAATTCTTCTTATAATGAGGTTATTTAAATTCATGTTAATTTTTTTTTTGGCACAGTTTGTACAATTCTTTCGACATATTTTTATTTGCAAAGTTAGTTTAAATAAATCCCAGTTAATTACAAAAAAAATTATCCAACCAGATGCATATAATATCGAATAAATTAATACCTTTCACATTTGATAAGTGACAGAAGCTTTATTTTTAGAATTATTCTATATTATTTTTCCTAATAATAACAACCTCGATCGTGGGTAGTTGTTTTCAAGATTTTATAGGACAATTATTATGAATTTTTATATACTGGGTGTCCCAATTTTAAGTTAATATTAATATTGATTCTTATGGTTTGTATTTTAGAAAGAATCACTTTCGGATGTCCAGTTACATTTGGGTGCACTTAACGGAAATGTTTTGCTACTGAGAAGAATTTTAGACAGTGGAAAAGTTCACGTGGATTCAAGAGATAAGGTAAATCTAAATAAATTTCTATTTGACAGATTAAATATTGTGGCATACACGTTTTACTAACTTTAGCTTTTGAAAATGAATAAAATTATTCATTATACAAACCACGGATGGCACCCCAGTTTCCGGGACGTTTTAATTTCATTGTTAGTTGTTTTGAAACAAAAAGAAAACATACAGCGACGGATATTTCAGTCAAATTACGTATTTTTTTTTGTTTAGTTCTAACACAAATTAATTCATATTCAAGGAGAAGAAATTTTATGAACAAACGTCAAAACTTATATTAATATAAAACATTTTCCATAAATTAATATCCTTGGCCTTGTAATTATATCCTTTTAAACTCGTGACATATATTCCAATTATTTGCAGTTATTTTCCATGCAATAAATTCTACTTTCCATCCAAAGCATGTCAGTAATTATTGTTTTTATTTAAAAACAATAATTTATACTGCATTTTGTACTTGTATAGGCAGTGCCGGACTAGCCATATAGCAAGAGTAGCAAATGCTACGAGCCCAACGATCCAACACCAGACTGGACGTAAAAAAATATCTTAAAACAGAAGATATTTTGGGAAAAACCTTTTGTATGATCAGAAAAGTTTTGTTTCATGCAATACCTTAAAGCAAACTATGAACCTCTTGATAGAATTTGCTACTGGCCCCTTTCTAGC
Organism: Galerucella nymphaeae; assembly: GCA_963978555.1. Lineage (NCBI taxonomy): Eukaryota > Metazoa > Arthropoda > Insecta > Coleoptera > Chrysomelidae > Galerucella > Galerucella nymphaeae. The sequence goes on from OZ021713.1 coordinate 18,486,820, forward strand.
TTAATCCGGTACTGCGTAAGTAATAAGTATAGGTAATTTTATTATGTTTTTGCTCCATTGATTTCTCTAGGATGCTGAGACACATTTTCTCACGTAGAAACGGTAGAAAAACTAAAGAGTGGCGTTCAAAAACAATTATTTGAAAAAGTGGATGTAAACAACAAAAAGATATCACTTTTATATCCCAAAATTGACTTTAATCTACGCCTCTGGTTGTTTTAAACCGAGAACTTTCTACTCATATAACGTTGAACCACTAAAATCACTGGATAATAACAAATACAGAATAATTTACGACCACTTAAAATTTACAGTGTGTACTCAAAAAGTTTCAATATATAGACGCTTGAAAAAAATTTGTTAGATAACAAATTTATAATTTTAGTATGCTACTGACCTTGCCACTTCAATAACAACTATAAATTAAGATCTTTTACGTAAAATTGTTTATTGCTATTAATTTTATCATAATTTTTATAGGATGGTACTACCCCTTTGATTTTAGCCGCTGCCAATGGACATTACGAATGCGTTAAAGAACTCATAGAACAAGGAGCTGATCCTAAGGCGAAAAGAATAGTAGGTGAATTCAATTACTGATAAATATCTTGATTAATAATTTTTAATTTTAGACAGGTACAACACCGCTTTTTTTCGCTGCACAAGGAGGTTTCTTGGACATTGTTCAATATTTATTGGATAAAGGGGCTCCGGTGGATTCTCTAAGTGTAGTAAGTGTATTTTTTCTTCATACAATACTACCTCAAGCTCTTAAAACAATTCCACAAACATGGTTTATTCTTTCTTTGGAGGTTCTTCTGTTTCTTTAATATCTTCCGTTTCTTTAATATCTTCTTCAATTTCTTTCAAAATTCTTTCTCTTAGATACTGCCTTTTTGCTTTGTGTAATTTTTTTCTTAAAGCTTCCAATTGTTGAGCATCTATTTTTCTTATATATTGTTCTTCGAAAGCCTTACCTCGTTTTTTGAATGAATCTTCATTACAATTACGAACGCTCCAAACGGTTACAAAAACTCTTTGAGATGTTAACGATTTAAAATTATGTGAAATGATTTTGTACATGTGGAATTTAGACTAAATGATTATTCATGACACAAACAATGACATTTTCAATACACAAATCATAGGACATCTGTAACGTCAGAAACATAGAATGAATTTCCAGGTGGAGTGGAGTTCATTGAGACCTCTGGCGGAAAAAATTGTAAAAAACAATTCTATTCAACTCAACTGTCATCATTTCTGAGGTTATGAGATACTATGTTATTCTATTTTTTGTCGACGTTGTCGTTTTTTTTTATACAATATTTCACCAGGATTTATTTTTAAGGATGGAGGAAGTCCCTTATTCGTAGCTTGCCAATGCGGCCACATAGACGTAGTTAAAGAACTGATTAAAAGGGGAGCACCAGTAAATACACACATGAAGGTGAATAATTTAAAATAAATTAAATTTTATTGATATTAATTGTTTTTTAAATTTTCAGGATAAGGCTAGTCCGCTATTTATAGCGGCCCAAAACGGTCATTACAAAATTTTAGTGTATCTATTAGCACAAGGAGCCGAGATTGATTCAAGAAGAACAGATGGCGCTACCCCTTTATGGATAGCGGCACAAATGGGACACGATCACATTGTAGCACAACTTTTAAGAGCCGGATCGAAAGTTGATGCTGCCAGACACGTAAGTTAGAAGAAAATTGAGGTTAGGAATTTTTCAAGTATTTAATTTTTGTTTCAGGATGGGGCTACGCCGCTTTTTAAAGCTTCCCATAAAGGGCATTCTGCGGTAGTGGGGGAGTTATTGAAATATAAACCTTCTTTAGACATATTGCCAGTAAGTAACTAAGTATGACACCCCACCCAGACAGCGACGTTGTCCTATACGTCTTGTTTCACCCCTATAAATAGAGATTTTATTGATTTACATGAAAAGGTCAACGTCTTTCGATCGATGCCTGGAAACCTGGTGAAATTCGTTAAAAAAAGAGATAATTTAGTTTTATCTTTTTTCAGAACGGAGAAACTGCCTTGCATGCAGCAGCATTTGCGGGTAGTCTTCCGGTGTGTAAGCAGCTTATAGGTGCTGGAGCTAGACCTTGTCAAAAAAATCAGGAAAATTACACACCATCGGAAATTGCTTTGAAGCATCGACACATCGTTGTAGCCGATTATTTAAAAAATTGTGAAAGTCGGATATACATTAAATAAAAATAAAAATTTACGTGTAATTTGAATCAAAGACTTATAGTCATTGTGCCTTTCATATTATTTTCATTAATTAACAGTATTAAATAGTATAAATCCACTTAGATACATGAACAACCCTATACATAAGAATCGCTTATTTTTATAAAGGTATAACCTTGAAATCCTAAACCCATCTACTTCTGTATAGGATTGGACATTTCTGTTTTATTAAAAGGTCAGTTTTAACTTAACATCTCCCAGATCACTTTTTTGTCGTTGCCAAATTTATGTTTTGCTATACATTATAAAGAATCGAAAAATTTTAAAGGAAAATATGTTCAGCTATAGAAATTTTAAGGCTCAAAATTGTGTGTGTCAATTTCCAGTATTAATATGTAAATTTTGATACAAGAAATATTAAATAGCATTTTCAATGAAAGTCATTGTTACCAAAATAATAATTTGCACATAATCGAGATGTGTATAATAATGTAAATCGTATATAGTCCGAGGAATATAATGTAAATCGTATATAGTCCGAGGAATATGTAAATATTTATATTATTTTTGGGTTTGTTATTTATTTTATTAGTTTTGGTTACATGAATAAAAATATTGTTGACTGAATTTATTTTTATTTCATACAAAACCTACTATACTTAGAAATTGTAATGGGAGACCACTTTTACATTTTAACATACGGGGTGAGACAAGAAGTTTGTTGCGGAAAAAAATTAAAAGATTGTGGCAAGCTATACGATATAATACGACTTTTTATAAGCAAATTCTTGAAAATTTTATATTTCCATATAACTAAATACGTGTATCGGATCTAGTCATAAATAATTTAAAAAGTTCAATATTGTATAGGAATGGAATTTCTCTAGGTTAAAAAAATCAATTAACGAGGTTCAATTTGTTTTGTACTTCGATAAGGTCATTATGAATAGACTTTTTTTGTTAAATAATCTGAAATCAATAAGAAAAATGAATATAGGTGCTTGCAGTTTGAAGAAAAGTATCAGTATGGCTACGGAAAAAATGTTCATGTAAGTTTTAGCTTAAAATTTTTGTTATTTCACCAAAATAAAAAAGAATTTGCACATTTTTATCATCTATTAAACGTTTTCGAAATCCCTTTTTTATACCTCAAAATAAAAATCCGTTTACCAAATTGCAGGAAGAGCTAAAATCTTATCACTAACCACAAGCATCAATTAATATATTCAAGAATACACGAAACAAAACCAAATTGTGTAAAATAACATTACAATAAGTGCGAGTTACAAAAATATAATATGGCTCCAAAAAAAATGAGATTTGATGTAGATTATTCAGACACTTGTAAGTTTTAAAATATTATAAATAATATTACATTGTTTCTCGAGTTGAAATTGCAATTTATACGCTTGTTTATATTTCCTGGTTTTTTGAATAGCCTTGTATATATTCACATAGCGTGGCTTAACAACATTTTAATACCAATAATACCAGTTGCAAAGTAAGCTTCGATTGCGCGATATTTTAGTCTTGTAAATGTGTTAATTTGTTTAAATTGAATACTGTGATTGTTTTAATAAGTATGTTAAGTGTTTTAAAAAAGGAGAGTATAACTGAGGCTTGTAAGTAAAGTAATATTTGTTGTAAAATAGAGTAAAATAAATTGTTTTTATTTCTCGTTTCGCGTGTAAGGTCGGAGAGAAAGTTTTACCAGAAACTAACAGTAACGAGTATAAAAGATTTCTCGGTGTATAGTGCTTTTCAACATCTTTCAAGGTCAACAATATTAGTGGTAAATAAATGTAGCTTTTTTGGTAATTTTTCCCTATTTTTTTTCCAATTTTATGAGGCTTTATCCCGAAACTATTTTCCAGAAAATGACCAAAATTTACATTTTGTACGATAACGTCATAATACAAAAAAACGCTACCCTCATCGTCTAAAAACCTTGGTAATTCAAACTGACATTTGACTTGACAGTACCCAAAAATTTGACGTTTCATAATCATATTTTTATTATTGTGAAATGTTTCCAATTCACTCCCAATAATTTTTGAACTTGAATCGAAAATTTTCCATTTCAAAAATGGCTCATGAAACACCAGAACCAACAAAAACTAAAAAACCATCTGGTGAGTGTATACATTATAATATGGAAAAAATTCTTAAAGCCAAACCTTTATTTTTTACTCCCATTTATCGATTTAGAATTGAAACTACATTATTTAGTGAGACAATATGATTGTATAGCATTTATATGCAATTGATTGACTCATTGGTTGGATATGGAGAAGCAAAATATTTTATTTATTAAAACTAAGCATAAAATGAATCAATATCTAACTAACTCTCTCATTGTTTAGCATTCCTTCAAATCTACAACTGTTAATATAATGGGAGTTATCACTTTATGTACGAATTTTAATATCAACATTCCAAAATTTCTAAATATACATATTTCTTTTTAGATAGTGCATTTAAACAGCAACGTCTTCCAGCATGGCAACCAATTTTAACTGCTGGAACAGTCCTTCCATCATTCTTTATTATTGGAATTGCATTTATTCCAGTAGGTATAGGTCTACTATATTTTTCAGATGAAGTAATGGAACATGTAATTGACTATACAAATTGTAATAAAACTAGTGGTTATATAGGAAGCTGGACTGAAACTACTGATACATGTGCAGATGCAATTAATAATGGTAATGAAACTTGTGTTTGCAGAATTAAATTTAACCTCACTGAAGATTTTAAGGTGAGTAACATGAATTATTAGTTGTATATTATAATATTTAAATAAATTATAGGGAACTGTTTATATGTATTATGGTTTAACTAATTATTATCAAAATCATAGAAGATACGTTAAATCTAGAGACGACAACCAACTATTGGGTAAATTAAATCTAGAACCTTCAAGTGATTGTATTCCGTTTGCTTATGATGCTGACAAAAAGCCCATTGCTCCTTGTGGTGCAATTGCTAATTCAATGTTTAACGGTGAGTCTTATTAAATAAATTAAAATTTTTTTAAATTATTTCTTTCTTATAGATGTTTTAACATTGTATTTTGTAAATAATAATTCCGAAATTGAAACTGTACCACTACTAAATAAAGGCATTGCTTGGGAGTCTGATAAAAAAATAAAATTCCAAAATCCTCCCGGTACAGATCTTGAAAAAGCATTTGCCAATTACTCTAAACCGAAAGCTTGGAAGAAAGCAATTTGGGAACTAGATACTGACCCGGATAATAACGGATTTCAAAATGAAGATTTCATTGTATGGATGCGCACTGCGGCTTTACCTACTTTTAGAAAGTTATACAGAAGAATTGATCATTCAAATTCGAATTTCACAGATGGCTTGAAACAAGGAACGTATATCTTGAATGTTGAATACAGTAAGTGAAGTTTTAAATGATTATTCCTTACGTGAACGGATAAATTTCTTACAGATTATAATGTATCAACATTTAGTTCAACAAAACGAATGATACTCAGTACAACTTCTGTTTTGGGTGGAAAAAATCCATTCCTTGGCATTGCTTATATTGTTGTTGGTTGTGTATGTCTCCTGTTAGGTATTGCGTTATTGTTTATTCACATTAAATGTGGAAAAAGGTAGGTTATGTCATGGTAATAAACAATGTTGTATTGATTCATTTTTCTTTTAGTACTAGTGAGATGATAAATGTGAATCCAAGAACTCCATATCAATAGGGAATATCAGGAAAAGTTTGATTCAAAATATTCCTTTTTGTTGGTAACATTTTTCGCAAAAATTTTCAAATTGTGTTTGAATTTTGGTTTTTAAAACAAATATCATGAAGTGAAAAATTGTTAACAATGTGTTTTTATTCATTTTTAACTTATTTAAAAATATTTCCATCCAATCATACTGTTGCAAGAAACATATTATCACTCATTCCATTTACTGTATTGTAAGGACATTCACAATAATAATTAATGATAATTATATATTACTTTTTGAAAAAAAAACTGTTAAATTGATAATTCTTACCTAATTAAAGCATTTTTCGTCGAAAAATTTACGTAAATCTTGACAAAACTCGCAAGCAACAAAGTAACACTTCACTGACCACAAATTATGACTAATTTTTATATGAAAAACAGTTTTAATGCAACACTCTGTACCGTAAACTATTAAAAATGATATTTTCTTCCAATTTATATTAAAAAATTGATTAATTTCCTTACAATATCATTTTAAATACAAATTTTCAATTTTATACGTCTGTAAAACGTTAATTTAAATTTCAACTGACAGATGAGACTAGAGGTGGACTCGTTCCGTTATTTTAAAGGCTGCTTCACAATGACGTTTAGGAACGCGTCTGCGTATTTAACTGTTATTAACTCTGGAACAGTTTAAATACTGTATCACATCTCTATTTATGAATACTTTTTTTTTTTGACAGTTTGAGGTTATTTACGAGAAAATTTATCAAAAACCTGATAATCTTTAAGTAAAAATCGCTTTAAAAGTGATTTATACAACCCATTAATTAATTTTATTATGAATGTACTCTACTTTCTTAGTTAAGATTACACAAAGAGGCCTTCAATGTTAGTATATAGGTAAATAAAATGAAAATATACTTTTTACATAAAACACTATTTACTACCCCCAATACAATAAATTTTCACTAATAACAACTGTTTAAATAGTTCAGTCAACAATTATAAAGTTATTTTATTATGGTATAAACATTTCAATGCTGTACTTTGTTTTTAAATGCAAAATGAATAGTATAATATTTGTACTTAAAAAATGTATTTAAATCAATTTCATATCTACTTGTTTATTCTTTTTACCATTATTTATGCATGTAGATAAATACCATAAGTATTTCCTCACCGCTACGCGACTATACATTTTGAAATAAAATCGTTGTAATGATAAAGGCACATTATATTAAGTTGTGAATTAAAACTTTTACAATTATTTTTAAAATAACCATACACTAGTTAGTTCTAGGTACCTGCATTAGATATTTATTAATAGCTCCCGCTATATTCGTTCGTAAACTTGTGATTTTAGTAATAATAATACTTTTGTTGTACATATTTTGTATATTTTATTCAAATAATTATTAAAGGTTACATGCTTACAATGTGTTTTAATTCAATTTACATACCAATTCTCCAATTTACTTGTCATTTTTTTCTTTTAAAGGTAGGTGAAGAATTAATAATTCTATAAATTACACTATCTTCCTCATCAGAGTTGTGAAACACACTATTTTCCACCTCATTATCATTTATACAAACACTACTTTCTGGTGGTGAAAACAAAATATTATACAAAACACTTTCATCCTCTTTATTGTCTTTTGGCATCTCTTCATATTTAATTGCATCATTTGATGTTGAATCCTCTATTTCTACATAACTTTGTTGATTTCCGAAATCTACTTTTTCTGTATTATCTAAAACCACTCCTTTTTCATCTGGTTGTTGAATACCAGAATCAACAGTGGATTTTTGAACTTCTTCAGCTAAATCAAACGAAAAAAGTTCATTAAATTCAACACTTGTACTTGATGAAACTTCTTTTCGTTTTTTAGTGTTGAACAATTTTGGAGCTATCAATTCATTTTCTGTTGATTTGATTTTAAGTTCATTTAAATGGTGTTGAACAAGATTTTCTATTTCACTGTTCATCTGAGGATCATTTAGATGCTTTACACATATTTCTATATCTTTAGGTTTAAGAAAATTGATCAAAGCAACACCTTCTTCGTAAGAAGCATGTGTGGAATAACAAATATAGTGAGTACCAAACTCTGGTACACTTTCTGAATCCTGCGTCCACCTCATTGCTGACATTCTAATCTTTTGTATTTCAGCTGTTTCATCGTAGATGCAGATTTGTCCAAACTTTTCACCACAATGTGAATGTATACGAGTTTTAGTTGCTTCTAATGTAACTGCAGAATCTAGCTCTGGAACCAGAGAGTAAAATCTAAAAGCATTAGTGCCAACATGTATCGGCATTCCTGTACGTTTAAAAATTTCTTTAAAAACATATTCGTAACCGTATTTAGCGCTTGTGTGTATATTTATATAAGTAGTACTGTCCTTTATAAATTTTTTTAAAATATCGCACAACTGTGTATGACTTTCTTTGCGTTTAGGGAAAGTTGGGTACTTTTTTGAAAAGAATGTAGTGTCTAAATATAGTTTATCAATTAATTTCACCCTTCCATGAGTATCATAAAAGGATATAAACTTTTTTATATCATTTTCATTAATTCTGTAATCCCCTGTATATAAAATTCTTTTACCATTTTCAAAAAGAAACATTACAGATCCAGGGCAATGTCCTGCAGATATTGAAGTAACAGAAAAAGAAGCGTTTTTCAAACTTATAGTCTCAGGGGTATTCAACGATAGTACTCTTAAATTATTTTTAATATTAGGATACATCTGTTTTAAAATGGTACACGATATTTCCGAAGCATACAAATATTTTTCATTTTCTATCAATTGAATTCCAAAATTATTATTTAATCCTACCATGTGATCTGAATGGCAATGAGATAAAAAATACGCTTCGGATTTTAAATTGCTTCCATCAAATCTGTCCACACTAATGTTTGGTATTTCTTGAATTTTCCCGCCGAAAGTACTCATCCTATATTTTGAAATTCCCGCGTATGTTACCGGAAATCAGCATTTGTTTTGGCGGTCGTTGAGAAGTTGTAGGTTATTTATCCGCTAACCTATTTTTATTCCAAACTTCATAACTAGAAAATTTATGTTGTTCATTATAAGTGCCTGATTTTTCAGTTATATTAAGCAGATAATTTAATAGTACTTACGTTTTGCGTACATTTCATATTTTGGTTATTTGTATAAACTCGACGTAGGTTTCTGTGGACCAGCGGCCATTTGCCACCAGCGAAGTGAAGGTCGACGTTAGCTTTTCACAAAGCTTGGTTAGGTTGTCAAAATCATATAATTTTTAATATGTAAGTATTAAAATTGTTTATTTTGTTATATTTAATTAGAATTTTTCTTATAATACGTCCAATTTATGCTGTTATTTGAGTAAAAACATATTGTGATGTAATTATATGTTTCCTTTCTTTATGTGTAATGGAGGTTTAAGGTGCGTAGCAACTTCAAAATGAAAAATACAACGTTCAGTGACGTAATTATAAATCAGATAATTTAAAATTATTAATAAAACAGGCTAATTTTTTTTGTTTACATTTCTAAAAATTTGTAAACTTTGCTAACCTCAATTCCTAGCATAACCTATACTTGTCAAAATATCAATAACCTAAAATCGGGGATGAGTCCATTAATATTTTTTTATTATTGTTATATTTTAAATTGTATCGTTTTTCCATAAAACTAAGTATATTTAAAGCGTGGGGTCAAAGACTGATTTCAGGGCGTGTTAATAATTTATGTGTTTTGATTTCCATTGTGTTTTAAATAGTAAATTATTCTTAAAAAAATATGCTATTTATAGGTTTTAACGGATAGAAATGTTAAAATGGATTTTGATTGAACGCGGTTCTAGTTGTGACTTGTTTCAGATTATACAATAACTTGAAATGCAGAATTTTAAATTTCTTTGTCCATTTGAGCTTATTGATTTATTTTCAGGGAATGTATGTACTACTTATAGTCAACTTTTAAAGAAAAACTGGATATTATTTTAATATTAATTAAAGTTAAAAAGATATTTGATAATAAACTTATCTAATTTTTGTTTAGATCAATGATGCTTTACATAACTTGATCCGCAATGGATGAATCATTTGGATTAACATGGGAGGATTCATCCACAGTAGTACAAACAGAAGAGGTAATTTGTGGTATTGAAAATGAAATCCTCCCATCGGAAACTGAAGAATTCACTGGTGTCCATGAGGAAACAGTAACAGATGAAGTAATAGAAATACAAGGAAAAGAAGAAGTTATAGAATTACCAGAAGTTCCTGACATTCAAGAAACACAAGAAGTACAAGAAAATGACGATCACCACATTATGTACCTACCAGATGGGAATGTACTTGTTGTCAATGATCAAGTTGATGAGGATTATCAAGAACAGCTTATGGAGTGCCAAGTATCTGAAGAAATTATAACTGGAGAATGGGGAGAAACATGCGCTGAAGAAATTGGTATATTAATTTGAAAATCAAATGATATTTGGTTCAATTATCTTTTTTTTTCAGTTGTAGGATCTGAAGAAGCAGTTGGTACTGAAGAAGCTAACCAACAAGATTTTGATATACCTCTTCCTACTGATCAAGATGAGTACACTGCAGCCAGACCTTATCCTTGCGATTTTTGCAGTAGAAGGTTTAGAAAGAAAGCAAATCTTATGAATCACATGGTAGCACATCAAACTGATAGACCTCACGGTTGTAATCTATGCGGGGTACGATATATTAGAAAATGTGATCTAATGAACCATCTCAAGGTAAGTTTAACATACCTAATGATGTTTTTTTATCAATCCAGTTGTACAAATGAACTACTTTTACATTTAACTTTCTTATTAATGTTTTTTTATCAATCAAGTTGTTGTATAGATGAACTACTTTTACATTTAACGTTTTTTTATCAATCAAATTATTTTACAAATGAACTACTTTTACATTTAACTAACTTATTAATGTTTTTTTATCAATCAAGTTGTTGTATAGATGAACTACTTTTACTTTAAAATTTTTGTATCAATCAAATTATTGCACAAATGAACTACTTTTACATTTATCGTTTTTTATCAATCAAATTATTTTACTAATGATCTACTTTAATATTTAACATGCTTGATAATGTTTTTTATCAATCAAGTTATTGCACAAATGAACTACTTTTACATTTAACAAACCTATTAATGTTTTTTTATCAGTTATTTTACAAATGAACTACTTTTACATTTAACTAACTTATTAATGTTTTTTTATCAATCAAGTTATTGTACAAATGAACTACTTTTACATTTAACTAACTTATTAATGTTTTTTCATCAATCAAGTTGTTGTACAAGTGAACTACTTTCACATTTAACGTTTTTTTATCAATCAAATTATTGTTTAAATGAACTACTTTTACATTTTAAGTTTTTTATCAATCAAATTATTTTACAAATGAACTACTTTTATATTCAACATGCTTATTAATGTTTTTTTATCAATCAAGTTATTGTACAAATGAACTACTTTTACATTTAACTAACTTATTAATGTTTTTTCATCAATCAAGTTGTTGTACAAGTGAACTACTTTCACATTTAACGTTTTTTTATCAATCAAATTATTGTTTAAATGAACTACTTTTACATTTTAAGTTTTTTATCAATCAAATTATTTTACAAATGAACTACTTTTATATTCAACATGCTTATTAATGTTTTTTTATCAATCAAGTTATTGTACAAATGAACTACTTTTACATTTAACTAACTTATTAATGTTTTTTCATCAATCAAGTTATTGCAAAAATGAACTACTTTTACATTTAACTAACTTATTAATGTTTTTTCATCAATCAAGTTGTTGTACAAATGAACTACTTTCACATTTAACGTTTTTTTATCAATCAAATTATTGTACAATTGAACTACTTTTACATTTTAAGTTTTTTATCAATCAAATTATTTTACAAATGAACTACTTTTATATTTAACATGCTTATTAATGTTTTTTTATCAATCAAGTTATTGTACAAATGAACTACTTTTACATTTAACATATCTATTGATGTTTTTTTAACAATCAAATTGTTGTACAAATGAACTACTTTTTATATAAACTAGATCCACGCTTATATACCAGAATCAGATGGATTAGAAGAGCAAAACATGCAAGTGATTGAATTGAACGAAAGCACAGAGAAAAAGAAAAAAGCTAAACAAGTAAAGAAAAGGAAGAAAATCAAAGAGGAATTCGATCAATTCGAAGATGATTTAGGTAAATATATATTTTTTTTTAAATGTTAAATTTAAAATTTGAAATTTATTTATTTTATAGGAGCTTCAAGTTCACGTACATATAATTATGTAGAAGAAGATGTTAAACTTATGGAACAAATGTCCAATAATGTAAAACACGATTATGATTATTTGCAAGAGGAAGAGGTGCAACAACCTACAGAAACCCGTTATCCCATTACGGATCCAAAAAAACCATTCGTTTGTCAACATTGCGGAGTTGGATTTGCCAGAGAAAAAGCCATGATGTCCCATCTTAGGTAAATCGATTAATAATTATAAATATTTTTGATAAAAATGTTTTATGTTATTTCAGGATGCATTCTGAAGGCGACAGCCCTTTCGAGTGTCAAAAATGTGGCGAAATGTTTTGGGACGTTATGCAAATGAAGGAACACGTCAAAGAAAAACACGGCGACGTCGAAGACTATGACGAAGACGACGACGATGATTATTCCGAAGAAGACACCAAATACGGAACCTTCTATTGTTCAACCTGCGGTTTATCCTTCCATAGGTAAGTTTGTGTCTTTTTTTTTATAAAATGAATTGATTTTTAATTTTTAATTTCAGACAAGACAATCTACGAAGACACCAAAGAATTCACGTCAAAGAGGAATTCGTCAACGAACACGAATTCGGTCATATTTGTAACGTTTGCGGTGAATCTTTTCAGGAAGCCTTGGATTTGTTGGCTCACGCCGAAGTGCACGCCAGAACGTTGGAATATAGGTGTATGATTTGCGGGGAATTGGCCGAAGATGAGCACGTATTAGCAGTTCACGTACAGGTGAGTTTTTTAATTAAAATAAATTTTTTTTGGTGAAAAAATAAATAAAAAAAATTTTCTTGATTTATTTTATTTTTTTTGTTGAGTTTTTCAGGCATTAGTGTGAATTTTACCGAGTAAAAACGCCATAAAAAAAATTAAAATAATAAAATAAAAATTTTTCTCGATTTATTTAATTTTTTTTGTTGAGTTTTTCGGGCATTAGTGTAAATTTTACTAAGTTCAAACGCCATAAAAAAATTGGAAAAAATTGAAAAAAATTGATTCTTGATTTATTTAATTTTTTTGTTGAGTTTTTCGGGCATTAGTGTGAATTTTACCGAGACAAACGCCATAAAAAAATTGAAAAAATAAATTCTTGATTTATTCAATTTTTTTGTTGAGTTTTTCGGGCATTAGTGTGAATTTTACCGAGACAAACGCCATAAAAAAAATTAAAAAATGAAAAAAATTAATTCTTGATTTATTCAATTTTTTTGTTGAGTTTTTCGGGCATTAGTGTAAATTTTACCGAGTCAAACGCCATAAAAAAAATTAAAAAATGAAAAATAATTTTTCTCGATTTATTCAATTTTGTTGTTGAATTTTTCCGAGTCAAAACGCCTTAAAAAAATAATAGAATAAAATAAAAATTTTTCTCGATGTATTTAATTTTTTTGTTAGTTTTTCGGGCATTAGTGTAAATTTTACTAAGTTCAAACTCCATAAAAAAATTGGAAAAAATTGAAAAAAATTAATTCTTGATTTATTTAATTTTTTTGTTGAATTCTTCGGGCATTAGTGTAAATATTACCAAGTTCAAACGTCATAAAAAAATTGAAAAAATAAATTCTTGATTTACTTAATATTTTTGTTGAATTTTTCGAGCATTAGTGTGAATTTTACCGAGTCCAAACGCCATAAAAAAAATAAAAAAAAAATTTTTTTGGTAAAAATAATTTAAAATTTTCTATTGCTAAATGTACAGGGTGTTACAAAAATTTTATTTTTAAGGCGAAACACGGGAAGAATCTTCCACCAAACACTTGCATGTTGTGCGGAAGATCATGTAAAGACCGAAGGACTTTGTTGAAACATTCTTGGGAACATTCCAAAGAAAAGGTGAATAATTATTTACCAACTAACTAAAACCTTTGAAATTATATATATTTTTTTTAGGTGTTTGCTTGCGGAAAGTGCGACAAGACTTTTCATAACAAAGCCCGTTTGAAAAGACACATGTTGTCGCATAGAAACAAAGTGGTGGCTTGCGACGTGTGCGGAGACGAGTTTCCCGATGGTAGATCTCTAATGAATCATCGACATAGTCATAGTAACGTTTCCGGAAGACAGTTTCCTTGTAGGGAATGTGGAAAAACGTTCGGATCGAGAAGTTCGCAGCAAATCCACATTAGGATACACACTGGTGAGTTTTATTGTGATTTATTTTAACTGTTATCGATTTTTTTCTATTTTTTTTTTGTATATTTCGCTTAATTTACAATCTAGATTATTATAAAGTATTAAGTAAATGAGAGATAATTTTTTAAAAATTTTTATTAATTTTTTTTATTTTTATTTATTCATTTATTTTATTTTTATTTATTTATTTCAATATTTCGCGTAATTTACAATCTACAATATTATAAAGTATTAAGTAAATGAGAGGTAATTTTTTTTAAAATTTTATCAATTTTTTTTATTTTTATTTATTTATTTATTTTATTTTTATTTATTTATTTTAATATTTCGCATAATTTACAATCTACATTATTATAAAGTATTAAGTAAATGAGAGGTAATTTTTTAAAAATTTTTATTAATTTTTTTAATTTTTATTTATTTATTTATTTTATTTTTATTTATTTATTTCAATATTTCGCGTAATTTACAATCTACATTATTATAAAGTATTAAATAAATGAGAGGTAATTTTTTTTCAATTTTTTTAATTTTTATTTATTTATTTATTTCATTTTTGTTTATTTATGTTTTTAAAATATTTATTTCAACGTTTCGGTAGCGTTTCACCGTTGTCAAGATAAACTAAATAAATAAAATTGAAAAAAATATAAAAAATTCATAATAATATACCTCAAGGACATTACTGAAGATATCCCAATATTTTTGTACAAAATGCAACTTAATATACAGATTGTCCCATCGGAAAACATGTTTTAATTTAATTTTTTTCTTCTTATTTAAAAGGTGAACGACCGTACGGTTGTAGATTTTGTTGGAAAGCCTTCGCTGACGGTGGAACTCTTCGAAAACACGAACGTATCCATACCGGCGAAAAACCGTACGCTTGCGCAGTCTGCCCGCGCGCTTTCAATCAACGAGTCGTCTTAAGAGAACACATACGATCCCACCACTCCGGACCGGATCCTAAATATTCCAACAGGTAAAAACGTTACAAAAAAAAACATTTTTTTTTTCTAATTAATTTTTTAAATTTCCACAGCATGACTCCTTATTGTTGTTCGGTGTGTTCGGATATGTTCGCAACGTCGCAAGATCTAATTTTACATCTGATCCATCATTGCGACATGAACACCGCTATGAAACGTCAACCCCAAATCGGTCCTAGAAAATATAAACGAAGAAGAAAACTAAAACCGCACGAATTGGAATTGATAACGCGGGTAGAGGAAGGCGATAACGATCAATCCGAGGATTTGGGTGATAATTATACCGATTCGGAAGAGGAGAAAGATAGGAAGCGGAGGTATACGAAACGACAACCCAGTAAGAAAGTTCAGTCTCCGGAATCGCCGAAAGAACCCGTCTCGGATTCGTACGCCGAGCTTTATAACAGCGTGTCTTCAACTATAGGTTAGTTTTTATTATTTTATAGTTTTTTCTAATTTTCTTGATTTTTTTTGATTTTTTTGTTGAATTTTTCTTGCATTAGTGTAAATTTAACCGAGTCCAAACGCCATAAAAAGATATAAAAATTGATGAAAAAAATTTTCTTGATTTATTTAATTTTTTTATTGAATTATGCAGGCATTAGTGTGAATTTTACCGAGTCCAAACGCCATAAAAAAATGAAAAATTTATAAAAAAATTTTCTTGATTTATTTAATTTTTTTATTGAATTATGCAGGCATTAGTGTGAATTTTACCGACTCCAAACACCATAAAAAAAATTGAAAAATTTATAAAAAAATTTTTTCTTGATTTATTCAACTTTTTTATTGAATTATGCAGGCATTAGTGTGAATTTTACCGAGTCCAAACGCCATAAAAAAATGAAAAATTTATAAAAAAATTTTTCTTGGTTTATTTAATTTTGTTGTTGAATTTTTCGGGCATTAGTGTGAATTTTACAGAGTCCAAACGCCATAAAAAAATAAAAAAATTTATAAAAAAATTTTTCTTGGTTTATTCAATTTTTTTGTTGAATTTTTCGGGCATTAGTGTGAATTTTACAGAGTCCAAACGCCATAAAAAAATAAAAAAATTTAATTGATTTATTTAATTTTTTTCTGGAATTTTTCGGACCTTAGTGTGAATTTTACCGAGTCCAAACACCATAAAAAAAATGAAAAATTTATAAAAAAATTTTTCTTGGTTTATTTAATTTTTTTGTTGAATTTTTCGGGCATTAGTGTGAATTTTACAGAGTCCAAACTCCATAAAAAAATTTAATTGATTTATTTAATTTTTTTCTGGAATTTTTCGGACCTTAGTGTGAATTTTACCGAGTCCAAACACCATAAAAAAATTTAAAAAAATAAAAATTGATAAATTCTTGATTTATTTAATTTTTTTGTTGAAATTTTCGGGCATTTGGGAGATATACCGAGTCTAAACGCCATAAAAAAAATAAAAAAAAAATTCTTGATTTATTTAACTTTTTTGTTGAATTTTACCGAGTGCAAACGCCAAAAAAAAATTGTCTAGATTTATTCAATTTTTTTCAGAAAACATCAATTCTCTTGTAAATTCGAAATCAGCTCCCAAAGCTAAACAACAAATGAAGAAATTGAAAGCGGACCAATCGATACCGAGTAGACCGAAAATGATACACACCCAAAAGACGCGCGTACCGGTGGAATCGGGAGAAGACGGACGTGTCCGGCACAAAACGAAAACTTTGGTCACCAGAACGCAACCTGCCGAGATAAAATCAGCCACCGGTGAGTTAAACGGAGAAGATTTAATTTCTTATTAAATTTTTTTTACCATTTTCCTGTTGTAGACTATCAGTAATATAGTTTTAGTTTTCTTTAAGTTTTATTTTATTTTCATTCGCCACTAAAAATTGGATTTTATTCGTGTATGTTTATCGGTCGTTTTAGCGACCAAAAAAGTGCGTTAACACAATTAAGGTAGGTAAAAAATAGTAGGAACATTGAAAAAAAAAAATCACAAAATTATCGCGTATATTTTTTTCTTTATTTAACCTTTCTAGGTGAACGGATACGTCCGAGAACGAAAAACGTCAACTATCACATCCTTCAAGAAAAACTACCTCTAGCAACATTCGAAGTCGTTTCCGACAAAGATCCCACTCAAGAAGCCGTCGAAAATTTGTTGAAACAAGAAAACGTCATCGTCGAACCCGAACATTTAGTCGAAGAACAACCTCAACATAACAACGGCGTTATTTATATGGAGGATCAATTCGAACATCCGACGGAAGTGGCTACCGAACAAACAATCGAAAGCGAAACTGTTTTACCACCACCACCTCCTCTTACTGCCGCTCCCGAACCGGTCACCGCCATTGAAGTACGGAGAATAACCAGATCGAGAAGCGGGAATGTCGGCAACAGCAATAGTTTGAAGCCTGGAAGGCATATCATCGGACCTGGTAGTAAAGTGAGTTTATTTTTGGTTTTCTTCTATCAACTGTTTGAAAAAAATCCCAATTTGTCATATCAATTCCAATTCTGTGGTTTAAATCATCGAAATAAACATTTTCGCTTCTCTATTTATATATTTCGATGGTTTTAACTATTAATGTATATATTTCTATGGTTCTTGTTTTGTTTTTGAACTCACAGAACTAAATCTAATAACAGTATAATTTGACATAAAACATCCCAGCATTTGTCATATCGATTCCAATTCTGTGGTTTAAATCATTTTCGCCTCTCTATTTATATATTTCGATGGTTTTAACTATTGTTGTATATATTTCTATGGTTCTTGTTTTGTTTTCGGTTGAACCCACAGAACTAAATCTAATAACAGTATAATTTGACATAAAACATCCCAGCATTTGTCTTATCAATTCCAATTCTGTGGTTTAAATCATCGAAATAAACATTTTCGCTTCTTTATTTATATATTTCGATGGTTTTAACTATTGTTGTATATATTTCTATGGTTCTTGTTTTGTTTTCGGTTGAATCCACAGAACTAAATCTTATAACAGTATAATTTGACATAAAACATCCCAGCATTTGTCTTATCAATTCCAATTCTGTGGTTTAAATCATCGAAATAAACATTTTCGCTTCTCTATTTATATATTTCGATGGTTTTTACTATTATTGTATATATTTCTATGGTTCTTGTTTTGTTTTCTGTTGAACCCACAGAACTAAAGGTCTTGACATAAAACTAGGTTAAGTTTTATGTCAAACCTTGAATTTATTGTTATATCTATGGTTTTAACAGAACTATCGGTTCACAGAACTAAAGAACGGTTTATTTTTCAGGTAAGACTGGTGAAAGAAGGTATGATCGTGTCGAAGGCTCGTAACAAAAAATCGGAATCGGAAAACGAATCGCCTTCGGATGTGAATCTACAGCAACCGGTGAAACAAGAAGTGTTGGATTCGAGTCCGTTGCACGAATTGGCGGAAATTTCCATGCAACACGCGAACGCGTCGTCGCAGAATTTGTTCAAATGCGAGATGTGCAGTGAGGTGTTTACGGATAGGGCTCAGTTACTTGTCCACGTTCCCGTACACATTTGATGTTAGGTAAAAGTGTTGCTTGTTGGTTTTATTGAATTTTATACGGTTCAAGATGATGATGATGCGCACATTTTACAAAAAAAAAACAATAAAATATTTATGTACGGATAGGAAATTTTGAGTACTTCTTTTTAGTTATTTACTGTATATAAAAGAAAATAAATATTAGTTTAAATCCTCATAAAACTATCCATTTAATTAACTAAAAACTTGCCTTTGCTTTTTTGTGTAAAAAAATCGATTCGAGGTTCTTTTCATTTTTCCAGTCACTTTTTTTATCTCCCAATTTTCACTCGAAACTTTGTCTCCATCCTTTTTTAATTGTACTGCGTTTTCGTTAATCATTTCGAACGTTAAACTTGAAAAATATTGTTTAATGTTGCCCCACCTCGTATAATTTATCAATCACAAACAGATTACGAAAAATCTTGTCGAACCATGCAATTTACACAAGTACAACAAGGACAATATGGGAAAAACAGCTTCAAAGAGAGAGAAAGAATAATTGGGCGTGGTCAGCGTGAGTGTTATCCTATTTCCCGAGACTGAGAATCTTCATTGCTCTCCTATTTTAACCGCTGTTGCCAGAAGCTCAGATTAATGATATTTTTGTCTCGTTATCGTTGATTTATGCACTATTAAACACTTTCATCCGGCAACAGTGTTCTTTACATGTTGGGAACATACTGAATACAACCAACTCTCTGTAAAGAACACTGTTGCCGGATGAAAGTGTTTAATAGTGCATAAATCAACGATAATGAGACAAAAATATCATTAATCTGCGGTTCTGGCAACAGCGGTTAAAATAGGGGAGCAATGAAGATTCTCAGTCTCGGGAAATAGGATAACACCCACGCTGACCACGCCCAATTATTCTTTCTCTCTCTTTCAAGCTATTTTTTTCACATTTTCCTTGTCGTACTTGTGTAAATTGCAGGGTTCGATAAGCTTTTCCGCAATCTGTATTTAGCTGTATATATTTGTACCGTTATTATATATACTATTATAAATATTTTATATATATATATTTAGTTGTAATTGTAGAAAAAGTATGGTAGAGGGCGCCTCGCCTTACCTCATCTATATATATATAAATAAATATATATTTTTATAATTAATTTATCTTGTATCTTTCAAAGAAACGAGAATTGTTTATTATTATTATTAAATTAACCTTTTTATTATATCATTTGTCGTGTTTGATAAAATAATTTTACTTTATGTTAAAGTGAAATTGGAAATATTTTATTTTATTAATATTAACGGAATTTTATCGTAAATTCAAAAAAAAATATATTTAATTTCGTAATTTGGCGCTAGAGTTCGTAGAAAATGGCGATAAATCCGTTTTTCTATCAAAAACTGTCGAGTGACATTTGAACTACTTCCATTTCTGAACCAAATGGCTCAAAAACTGTCGAGTGACATTTGAACTACTTCCATTTCTGAACCAAATGGCGATAAGTCCGTATTTCTATCAAAAACTGTCGAATGACATTTGAACTACTTCCACTTCGGAACCAAATGGCGATAAGTCCTTTTTACTATCAAAAACTGTCGAGTGACATTTGAACTACTTCCATTTCTGAACCAAATGGCTCAAAAACTCTCGAGTGACATTTGAACTACTTCCATTTCTGAACCAAATGGCGATAAGTCCGTTTTTCTATCAAAAACTGTCGAGTGACATTTGAACTACTTCCATTTCTGAACCAAATGGCGATAAGTCCGTTTTTCTATCAAAAACTGTCCAGTGACATTTGAACTACTTCCATTTCGGAGCCCAATGTCGATAAATCCGTCGTTTATCTATCAAAAACTGTCGAGTGACATTTGAACTACATCCCTTTCTGAACCAAATGGCTCAAAAACTCTCGAGTGACATTTGAACTACTTCCCTTTCTGAACCAAATGGCGATAAATCCGTTTTTTCTATCAAAAACTGTCCAGTGACATTTGAACTACTTCCATTTCGGTACCCAGTGTCGATAAGTCCGTTTTTCTATCAAAAACTGTCCAGTGACATTTGAACTACTTCCATTTCTGAACCAAATGGCGATAAATCCGTTTTTCTATCAAAAACTTTCGAGTGACATTTGAACTACTTCCACTTCAGAACCCAATTTCCACCCCCTTAAATCTTCTTTCTTGATGAAGGTACTTCCATATCTTCTAAGTAGGTTCCTTGGTTGGATTCCTGATTCACGAAATCCGGTTCCTCATACAAGTACCCATTTTTTTTCCTGGTATTGTCTTTGCTGTAAAATGTGGTAGTTTTTTTTCTCTTTGTACCATTTTTTTGTAAATTTTGTTCAAGTTATTGGAAGAAGCTTATTGAGAACGACTAATTTTGAGAAAAAATGTATTTTTTTTTGTTTTACGATAATTTTATATAATAATCTGTACATATTGGTAAGTTTCGAGGCAAAGTATTGTATAATTATTATGTATTTTGTGCCTCCTTACTGTATCTTGATGGTAAATAAATATTTGTTTAGGTTTAAACGACTTTTTCTAACAAAACCCAACCTTTTACAGCAAGTAAGTAAAACGTAGTTTGACATTTTTTGAATATTAAGAAGTTCTCATCACATAATTCGACCAACTTTTTCCCATCTCAGTTCAAAATCAATGAAAAAACTTCACCAGAAGCTCTTAGATAACTCGTTTGGATCAAAAAGTTTGCTTTAATATTAATTCTTAAATATCCGATCTTTAGCAGCAATTTGCCGTTTGGTATATTATTTCATCTAATGCTTTTAAAATATTTTGTAGTAGACACAACTTAGGTTTACCAAATATTTTATTTTATTTTTAAAAACTGTTTTTGGTAGTATTGGTTGAGTTTTTTCCGAGTTTTCCCATGTTTCCTTTTCAATTTACAAGTACAGCAAAATTTACAATAAAGATCCAAACAGCGATAACGATTTAACTTTTTTAAGAAGTTCAAGTTTTATCGATACTCGACGGTAAAGTTAATATTTACCAATTGAAAACTCCAAAGAAGTTATCTTGAAGTTTCTTTTCGATTTTTGTTTGTTTAGTGTCTTCCCATCTCTTTTGAAACATTAAAAATCATATAAGTGATGTTTTGATTTAAAAAAAAAATTAAATACTTGAATGTGTATGTTTTTTGACGACCGCTTAAAATTGCCTTAATTGGCAATTTGCTTTGAGGTAAACGTCGAGCTACGAGCCAATTAAAATTTAATTCTCACTTTGTTCCTAGTTTAATTGACGATTTTTTTAAAAGCAAAGCAATCCCCGACCACTAATTATACGAATTTTAACAGAAAGGGTCTAATTGAATTGGAACGAACAACTAAATCTCTACGTATTCATTAATTGAAATCTCGATTAATAATCGATAGACAGAAGGTTGGTTGGTTTGAAAGAAGGCACATTTAAAAAAGTGCTCCGAACTAAATATATTATTTTCTGGATGTTAACACTGATAATTATTGGTAGAATAATAAAATAAAACGATAGGTAAGTCAAAAACTAGAAGTATTCTATAGTAGGATTCATTTTTTGAAGACGCTATTGTATGTTTGGTTGCCTACAAATTGTCAGTATATTATTATGAGATGTGCGTTGGGTTGCCTGCAGAAAATCGTTGGGGGTCATTAGAGGGTCCTTAATGTATGGTTTTGTCTAGTTTTGAGAACAATATTGAAATATATCTAGAAAGAATAACATGTAGATTTATTTAATAAGCTCATAAAACACTTTCTGCACCTCAGGAATTCTTGATTAACCTTAAAAGCACAGTAAGTAATCATCCACCTACTGAAAAGCATCCGTTTGTCTGATACTCGATTCTATAAACTAATTTATTCCACCAAAAGTTTTATCAAACAAATAAAATTTTTTAAATAAATTAAAATGTTATTCAACAAATACTTATAATAATTATTAGAATAATCAATGTTGGTTATTTGTTAATGAATTGTATTTAGTATACTAGATATGTTAATTTTATTGTCCACTAGGACGTGGTGGAATGTATTGGGACTACTATTCAAAAGCTTAATGCTTTTGTTGAAAGGTACTACAAATTTTAGGAGTAAAATGAATCAAAAAGGGTACCTTACTTAGATTTAAAAGGCGATAGAGTCAAATTAATGTTGTCACGGTTACATAAGTGCAAATGGAAGATGATAAAATTTATAATAATAGTTCTTTGTCCCTTTTTAGACACAGTCGATGCGTTCATATTATTTTAGTTGGGTTTAAAATTGTTATAATATGTACAGGTTATATCTTCAAATTTTCTCACTACTGCGTCCTATCAGGTACAACTCGTATACAGGCTTATATCGTTGATTGCAATCATATGAAAAATTAATCATACAAAACCCAAGTCACGACGAGAGCGCTAGATATTTTGCCAGGCCGGTGCCAATGCCACAGATAGCCGCCTTAGTCCAGGCCACAGAAATCAAAAAGGCTGGTAAAGTTAAATCAAGAAATATTTATGTTGGTATAGAAGATTAAAATGCAATTTAAGCTCCTAGACTATGAAATGATGTAAAGGTAAATAGTTATCGAGTACCTAACCCATTATAAAAGATCCCATTATGATTCATGAAAATTTTTCGAATAATGCGATGACAAAACAGATTAAGTGACAACTGGTAAATGATACGATCAATATTTTGTGATTAGATTCAGTTCGATCCTTTATATATTGTGTATATTGTTGGAATGCACAACAATGTTGCCGAGTGTATCACAATGCCGTTAGTGTTTATGGAAATTATAATATTCAAAATTTGTATTTAGAAAATTATTCGAATGATCCATTGAATTTTAATACATTCTAATCTTTTAATGTTTTTAAATTAAAATTCATAAGTAAAATCCTAGTCATAACCATACGCTATTACACAATTTCATCACCTGAGGTGATGGTAAAGTCGAAGAACTCACATATTAAAACCTGCAGGTAGGTACCTACAAAATATTAATGTACGATAAAACCCACACATTATCCCGATTTTATCGCTATTGATTTATGGGTGGTTTTGTAAAACTTCGGTTAATTAATAAACTATTGTGAATTCGACAATATTTTAGAATTTAATTTGAATATAATGGAGTAATTTTCAGCAAATCTCCTATTTATAGGTATCAAACAATTAATGAAAAACTAGTTAAGAATATTTATTCACAACACTCTGTATAGTAGAAACAGCGAATTTCTCACAAATCAAACAGGTTTCTCTTGTTATTGAAGAAATTATAGTTAAAATATCCTCCTGCCTTTATAAAACACATTAGAATTTATTAACTGATAATAATTTCCTAAAAAAAGTGACAATTTTAAAAAATGGGGGTATTTTTTATCGACAAAACAAAGCTGGGACAAGATAACGTTGCTTGGGACTGTTCTCTAGTAATAATTATGCTTGTAGCACATGTTAAAGCTTCAAGCCGGAAATTATTTATAAATAATTAGTAACTATTTGTATTTGTCACTTCCTCAGTCCTATGTTAATGTAGGTACTGTCTACTACTACACTAAAAAGACCACCCATTAAAAAATAATTAACGTGCCGCCAATGCATGCCACGATACCACCACGACCATTGGCGGGGTACATCACCTGCATAATTCAATTTTCCAGTCATTATTAGTAATAAAAAAAAGTATTTTTTGTATTTGATACGCTACTGAGGTTATCAAATTATACAACACTAAATTTATTAAGCTTACCCACTTTTTGTCATGCTTCGCAAGTCTTAAAACCGCAGCTCAGGTAGAAATACCTACATATATATATAAATGGGTAACGTAATTGAAAATTAAATTTCTGTAAAATGTTGTGGTTTTATTAGGTCAAAAATATAAGAAAACCACTTATATATATTATTCCATAAATTTTCTTTCGATATGTCATACATCGTGACAGCCACTAATAATAAACATAAAAATTCGATTTGAAAATTTCCTCTTAAAACGAATTGAAAAAAAAAAACTAAATAAAGTGGGTATTCATTCGATTTCAGCAGACTCTGTCGCTTCGTAGTGTCGGCATGATAAATATATATTCTGACAGATGTTCACTCTTCACTTTCGGCAAAATTGAGGATTTGCCCGCTTTGTCTAACAAGTGCAGGGATGCAGGAAGCATAAGTCATGTTGTCTCAAGTGTGTTTGGCATATTTGAGAAGATAGTGTGGAAGTAATGTCATAACAAACGGTGCCTTTCACGAGGAATATATTATTTTTATACGTGTTTCATATTTAAACAAATCGCGATGGAAAAACTTCACCGTTTTCCTTTCGTGTGAAAATATTGTATACCCCTGCAAAATTATGTGTAGATACCACATTTATGACATTTTAACGTGCTGTTTCCAAAACAAAAGATCTATTCACTCAACGAAGTTTTATATCCATTCAACCAGAACAATCAGACATAAAACAAAAGTGCAAGTAGGAGGTAATTTGATGTCCTTTATTCCCAGCCAGGATGCAATATGGGCTAATAGAAGCAGACACTATAACTGGGGAATTAGCTTTTTGAATACCGGAAGTCTAAAGCGACCCTTATCGTCAAAAGGGATCCTGTGACATATTATTTTAGAATATCACATGCAATTCTTGTCGTATTTTATTCTATGAAACACTTTTAAAAATCTCCTTGAAAAGCTGTAAGTCGGGAACTGGCTGGTTAAGAGAAACACCAACTCAAATGGACACAAAGACATCTTCATACTAAGAGTTTACTTAATAAGGTAGACAAATTTGAAGACTGGACACTGTACCCTGAGGAAGCATCTGCACAAGACGGACAAAGTGAGTAAACCCAAAGATTACACGACTTACAAACCCTCAAGCTTATTAAAATTGTGCCACTAGTGACTGGCGAATACATGTAGTTTCAAAATTTAAAACAAAATCATTGAATATATTACGCGGAGGGTTGTTTCACTTCATTTTGCGTCTATGCATCGTTGAAAGCTTGAAGTAGGTAGTATATTATACAAAATCCCAAGTTTCTGTTAATAAAAGAACTTTTTTAATGGACTCGAAATACATAGAGGCCTGTATGTTAAAATCTGATAATACAAACTTTCAATGAGATGGAAACTTTTATACATACAGGCTATATAGGACTAGGACCGTATTCGATGTTTTCATAAATTGTAAGAGGAAATTAAAGATTGGAAAATATGCAATGATAACGTAACCATTGAAAATAAAGACCAGTAAAATGACCTATTTAAATCGAATATCGATAAAATAAATACGTTTCAATAAAACTCTCAAAACTTCCTCTTTATTTTCCAGAATAAAATAAATACCACTATCGCTGAGCGAAGTTGTGTTGAACATTCCCATTCGTCAAGTCTATTTCGGAATTGGATTAGAATGTGATGTAGAGAGAGTTCGTGGGGGCTTGTTATTTATTTATAATTTCAGAATACTGACAAGAAATTCAGTGCTAATTATTTATTTGTTCAAAAACGGAGATGGAATACACGACAATTTCGTGATATCTTTGATCTGTTAACAAAAGAAAAGCTCCTATTTTCAGTTATACGTATAACAAAT
The DNA here is from genome assembly GCA_963978555.1 of Galerucella nymphaeae. Classification (NCBI taxonomy): domain Eukaryota; kingdom Metazoa; phylum Arthropoda; class Insecta; order Coleoptera; family Chrysomelidae; genus Galerucella; species Galerucella nymphaeae. The sequence goes on from OZ021713.1 coordinate 18,513,287, forward strand.
CAATTTAAAACATCTCAATTGAAAATCAATCGTCGTATTCGGTTTTCCAGCACAAGTACAAAGAAACAGAATATAAAAAGAAATGTCTTTGGAGGAGTTGAGAAGTATTCAAATAGACTCAAATAGAGTTGTGACCCTTGTTAACCCTTTTGGGGTTGCCAGTGGTCGTCCACCCGACGAGAATCGATTAGGAATAGCTTGATGCATTCTTAAACCAACCCAATTTAATAAACTAGTCGATATTTACAGAAAAATGTTATTATTAAGAGAGAATGTTTACAGATGGCTGCTTTTCTAAAGCGAAAATCAGTAATTAGAAACATTGTTTGGAAAATAGTAATTATACACCTTTAGATTCTACATACTTCTTTTGTTCTAGCTAAAATAATTACGTGTAAGTTAACAAAGGAGCAAATGAAAATTTGAATAGCCGTTTGTTTGTCATAAGATTCTTAATAACTTCAGCTGCGATGTGTTTGTATTTAGTCCACACCCCGTGTTCTTGACTCTATATGCCTTTCGTTACTCCCACGATTCAGTTAAAAATAAAGTGTTAGTAACTTTAACAAAGTCATGAGCGTTACCATTAAATTTACTCGTATTCTAATTATTATTAGTGTCGTTTTATAGATACGCCCATGTTTTTATATATATAAATATATCAACAGAACCTGAGAGAATTCATAAATTAGGTAGTGGAACTGTCGCACCTATTTTTTTTATGACGGATTTCTAGAGAACGCGAGTGACACATACACGATCATTTTACTATATGCGTAGACTATTTGGCATTAGATTACTCAGAATATCTGCAAATTTTAAACAATTAGGAAAATATTTTATGTCTTTGAGCGGAATAATTCACATATTTAGAAATATTTTATAATTTAAATGATTATATAAGTTTACGTTAAATAAATATGGTACATAGGTCAATCAATTGAACTTTAAGCTATCTTATTCCACGACTTATTTAGATAATGATATGCACTGGTGATTCTTATTTCAACATCAATTGCAAAATAACAAGCAAATTATACTTATATAGTTAGTTTTCATTGCAGTTTTCAATTTATATTTATTTTTTCCATAAACATGTTTAAGTAATTTACACTTTTTTGTTTTAAAAGTTATATTCAAAATAAGTGAACGCTTGAACGGTAGAAAACCCATACCAGCGATGATTTTGATGTATTCTGAGAATGTTATGATATAGAAAGTAATCTGGCTGCAGCCCGCATGCCCTTAAGGTTCGAAATCATTTAAAAAGTAAATAAAGTTTGTCTCTTGATAAAGTTAGTCTTTCTTTACTGAATTTACGAAAAAAAAACATACAAAATTCTATTAAACGCTAGAAAGAGTTTAACTTTGTATTTGTAATGTAATAAAACTGAAGAAAAGTTGAAAAATCGACGAGCGAACTGAATATCAAACAACTTCAGCGCAATAAGATACAAGTTGTTTAAGTTTACACAACATAGAATGAACAGGACGTTTGAATTTTTCTTTTTCGGCACATTGCTACTAAATAGAAAGTTTCATTATATTTAAATTAACTCATCTGTTCTAATAATTTCATTATATTAATTTGTAAACAATAACTTTGGTAACTACCACCCTGTTTATCCAACTTTACTCCTTATTCATCAAAACATCCCCAGCTTAAAACACCTCTTAGGTATCTACATAATGAAACATCAACAATTTCAAATAAATACGAGGGTTAACTTCTGTGAAAGATATAACAACAACAAAGACCTATTTGATTTTAGACATCCTGTACATTATTTATGGAAAATTCACCTGGGGCCTATCAATCTCTCTCCACCAACCACTCAGTCCTATATGTAAATCAGCGAACGTTTTTCCAAAAGGGTTTTAACGGGGATCTATTTGATTTATAAGCAAAACACAAAAGGGGATGGATAAACTAAATTAGACCGAGATAACTTTAACATGATTCTAGTCTTGTATAGCCATTGTTTCTCACCTGTGGCAACAGCTTTTATTGTTTAGATCGCTAAATATTTTTAAGGATAGTTTGGACATCCTGTAAATAATATAAAAATATTTATCGGTGAATGGTATACCAAGTTAGTGAGCAGGGTAAATTCGGATGCGGTTTGTGGTCAAAACCTTCGAGCAGGTGTTGTCATTGGTGAACGCTACAAAATTGGAGTATTCGATCAGCATTTCTACCGAAATTTCCAAATAAATAACAATTAATAAAGGTATAAAGAAAGTATATGACTCGGTTTAACTAAATACTTTGTATAAAAGGTAGTGCAATTATAAAATATAATAGTATTTTATGCAACGAACATGTAATGATAGCCATTAAGACACGAGCATATTGTAGGATACGAAACGAGCCGCAGGCGAGTTTCGTATATAATATGCGAGTGTATTAATGGCCATTACATGAAAGTTTCATACAATAATTTTTCTACTCCGATTAATAAAAATTATTAAATCAATAATTATTAGTTCAATTCATTTATTTTAAATATAGTTACTTTTGAAAATCAAAATTATTTGACAACTATCAAATTAAGTGTCACTTTATAGGTCTGTTCGCCTGCAATAAAAGTGTAGCACTGAGCTATATAATTTTGAAAAATTCAGGTCTATCTGTGAATAAATACGTGTAAAATTACTGAATTTGGGAATATCTATGTATATTGCATTTGTATACTACAAGAAGCATTAAGACATAATTAAAATGAATAAATTCGTATAGCTCAGTGCTACACTTTTATTGCAGGGCCACAGACCTACTATAATTAATTTCAGAAATGTCAACCAGGTATCCATGGCTATATTAAATATTGTGCGAATGTCGCATTCCTATTGGTTTAAAAATCTGTATCATAATGAAAATCTGTATCATAATGAATTTCATTATGATACAGATTTTAGTCTTTTAACAAGTATATTATAAAACGGGAGTAGAAAAAAGATTTTATGAAATATAAAATTCAAGAATTATAAGAAGTCAGTTGGGTATTGCAAAATACCCATTAAATAATATTTCCCATTAAAATACCATATTTAATATCTTCCACTATAATAATAAAACTAAAACTTTCTAGTCTGATATTTTAATCCCTTGTGTATAAGTTGTTGTGTACAGCAACTTTTAGTCTTCATAATATAATCGACCTTAAAACATTTTTCACGTTTTTATGTCCATAATTTCTAATTTTCTACAGATTTTTGTACAATAAACCCTTTCATTTGACACGTGTCCGTGTATCAATTAATTAAAGCACGTCGTCAAGAGTGCCCATGGACGTTTTCATTGGTCCTACCCATAAACCATGAATATTTCTGAATTAATTTTTGATTTGGTCTGATAAAGAACATAAATAAGATCCCTACCTACTATCTATCAGGCTTAACTTATAAGCGAGTAAACTTGAGCCGATTACACATACTTAAAATAATAAATAATCGACTTAGACGTCAAAATGTATCGCTAACACACAGTCATATCGAAGACCAACCTGTATTATGCGAATTATAATTTTCTACGACCACTTCGTGTTCTTCCTTCTTCTTACTGCCCTCTGCTTTCTTCAGAAAGGCTAATTTCGTGTTCGTCGAGGTCGAGGATAACCGTGGTGTCCGTGGTGGTACAGCTGCAGCAACATGTGGATAAAGAGATAGAGCGCAAGACGTTCGTTTTTAAGCAGCGTTGTCGTGTTAAATTTTTTAGAATACGAACTTCTTACATTTTATTTGTAATTGTACATAATGTACGAAAATAAAAAATTTCATTTCTCAAGAGAAATAATCAAGTGTTACATTAACCTGTCTTTAACCCCTAACCTAACCCAGAGTTGACTCAAGCGCAGCTCCATTGATTGATATGGAGAACTGAACAGTTTAGAACGTCAATTTTATTACAAAACACTGTACAATTATTTCTTTGATTGATGCTTAGTGTAGCACTCGGTTAGGTGCAATTTCTTTACATTAAAATATTAATACATTCCGGGTCGATCAAGATTACGGATGATTTGAAAAGTGCATGGCATTCCCATCGGCAACCGCTCTTCCGTTAACTTGGCAACGCGGCCAATTCAACCGACATGCTTTTAAGTCGACAGTGCAATGCGCGCTTTCAGCCAACAAACTACGTCTTTAGAACTAGCTAGTAGAGTAGGCTATTCGAGTTTTGAGTATAGGAACCACCAAACCACGAGTGCACGAGAGCGGCTCTCTGAACTAGACGTGAGTTGAGTGTGTGAAAGCGCAGTCGTTTAAATTCAACTTTTATTTTTGTGTAATTATTATTTAGTTGTTACGCGTTGTTAGTTTTTATGTTTTTCGTCGGTACTTTTCATAATTTGTTTGTGTTGTGGGTGTTTTGTGAACTGTGGTTTTGGTTTTCTTCGAATAAGATACGCATGAATAGTAAGTGAGAATCGTTTGTTATGCCTTGTATATTTGTTACATAACCTCAACTAATAAGTACGACCATAATTAGATAAAGTTGGTTCTGAGATATTTCGTATTTCACAAAGGGAAACGAAATATCTCCGAATCAACTATATCTACCCATTTCTAACAGTAAGTTTGGATCTAGTGCACTTTACGGACATATTATGATTTTATTTGTCTAATTACAATGTCCTGTAACAATTGTCTCGGTACTACCTAAGTTGAAGCCTGAGATATCCTAAAATTCCTCTGGGAAATAATAGGACTAAAGGAAGTACTAGTTGAAGAGACTCTCCTAGTAAGGGTGCACAATAGATCTTTTAGGTCTCAATGAATGTTAACCCAAAAAACACACATACACAATATATTGTCTGTCGGGGTACATTAGACCGAGAAGTAGATATGTGTTCTCAGTGAACGGTCAACTTTTTAAAAAGTCATTTTCAAATTTGTAAGGCCTGACAATTATAGACGAAAGTTAGTAAATATCCAGCTGGATCTTCATTGATAGCAAAAAAATTCTAATAAATCGAAAAAATTTCAATAAATAATATAAAATAAATACTTTATTACAAAATGTTTCAAGCAATATTATATTGACAGGCATGTTTTGAAAATGAAATTTAAGATATAGTCAGTCGGTCAGTTCTAGGAAAATTTAACCCAGGTCAAGTTACAGAGATGCTTCGAAAGATTATGAAAATGGTAGTGACATTGTTATAGGGTAGAGACAATTATTGTAGTTTGTGTAAAAGAAATATTTATTGGGTATTTATTTTGTTTCGTCTACAGGGGAGTTAGGGGTTGCACATGAATATAAATAAATTTAAAAGTTTGTTTAGGAATAAAATACAAGCGTAAACCGTCTGTAGAATTTACCATGCAAAACGAAACTTTGGGAGGTAGGTTTTTGCCTGTCTGCACGCATTAGCCTCTCTCCGGTTCTTTGATATTTGTTTCACTCACGCTCTTTTTTCGACCTTTTGTTTATTAATAAGCATGTTTAGTCCAACTATGTAATTGCTTGAACGATTCATGAAGAATATGAAAATATCTCGTGTATTCTAAGAAACACTTGGAACCCAAGGCATAAAAATATGAATAGTTTTGGTGAATATGTTTGGCGTGTGTGACTAAACCGATCTAGTGGTACAATTTATTGTCATTGCAATTTCGTGAATAACGGAGATATTTATATTGTGGTTTTGAGGTCATAAAGACCACATTCTTTTTAGATTGTTGCTTTATTTTTTGTTTCTAGTTTTTCTTGAATTTATAAATTGAAAACCAATATAGTTTATTTTAGGAAACGAGTCGGGTACTTTCAGGAAGGTTTTCTATCAAAAAATAATATTATGAGATGTGAAACACTCTGAAAGTATCCACCAGGCTATAATAGTTAAAGGCATAATCACTATAATAAAATAGAGAGAATTTTAAAAGCTTTTCTGTGCTTGAAAATAAAGAAAAAAATTCAACAATTTGAAATAATTAATCTGGTTTAAATATAAATAATTTTGAGTCTTTACAAGAGAACTATGACTTTTTATAGTTTTAATTTTTTTGTAGACTCACTTTGATGAAAATAATTAACAAAAATCTATGCACTGTTGGAATGGAACGTATAAAAATATTTAAAGAACATGCAATGAAGCAATGCATACAAAAGAACTATGTCAAGTATGAAAAACTGAACAAAACCAGAATAGAAAATGTAAAAGGAATAGCTTAGAACAAGTACTTTATTTTTCTTAGCACTTGGAATAAAATTGTAAAACAAATTTTTTTTGTTTTGTTTTTAGTAGTTCTTGAATGAGTTTTTAAATGATTCTTACACTAGTAATACCTCGTGAATTTAAGATATTCGTGTGAGAGTTTTTACTACTTGAAAATTATTTCCGTGTAAGGGTTGGCCCTTTGCTCCAAAACGGCTAATAATCTAGGGAGTGTATACCAATTATAATAATGGTGTTTGTAGGCATTGTATTTTTTTTAAGTACCTACTTGGTCCGAAAGGAATGGAAAAAATAAAAGTCCATTACATAATTCTTTTCAATTAGGTGTTTTAAGGGGAGAGGAAATTGAATATGGCGGCTAGACTCATGAGATTTATGTAATTTTTATTATAACTGCGCCGGTCGAAGTTGAAAGGGTGTTCCGTTAATGTCAATGTCCACGTAATAGAATGTGAAAGAAATATTCATATAATAATAGATATTTGGTTTTTATCGCTTGAAAAGCTGACCGTGTTTTTAGAAAATTATATTAATCAATAAGATAAATCGAGGCCAGAAGTGTTATAAGCACGAAGTTTTTCTTTTTTAATTATTGTTGATTAATTTTAGATATTAAATCTATATATTGTAGAACAACAGGTAAGTATATTTATCTGGTCTCAGATGAAAGGACGGCCATCAACCTTAAAACCTATTCATCACCATCACAGACTACTGAAGCGGTCATGTTGCCTATAATTTCGGAAAGGTCTGTTGGATTTTTAACTTTGAAATTGATTACTAATTATATGTTATATGAAAATGTAACCAACATTTTAAACCTTCAGTGTAATACCCATGTAGTACCTATATTTTATAATGGGTAAGTGATTACTATTAGCAGCTGCAATATAAAAAAAATTTAATGATTTGGCATCTGTGGATACAGTTGAAGTTTTTGACGAAAATTGATGCGGAAAGTTGCCTACCTGTTGAGCTTATAGTATCGAGGGAAATATTTTACTTATAAAATTCTAGTGGAACTGAGACTTGAAAGATTTCGTAGTAGATAGAAAGTTCACTTTGAAGATATCACAAAATCAGATAGTTGGCGTTTAAGGGCCCGTTATTGAACGAAAATATGACCGTAAAAACATGGCTTACGTTTTTCATTCAGTTAATTTTTATTAATGATTTTAGTGGAGACGTAAGGTGTTATATTGATTGTCAAACTATTAAGGTAGTGTGCATCATAATTTATATGGGTTTCTTGTTAGTAATAAATTTCACAGACGTTGTCAAATATCCCCAATTTTGAGCAATGAAGATTGAAATGAAATAAAGGTGATACACTCTGATACACCCTTCATAACATTATTTTATAGACAAATATGTGACAATGCAGCAAAAATATTGTTATTTTATCTAGAACTGAATGAAATAAAAGCGGCGTAATTAGCGCCGTAATTCAAATATGGTAGCCAAAAATTCTGTCTTATTTGGTTGAACCGATTTGGCATCAGAGGGCGCTGACTGAATCAGTATCATTCGAGTGATAGGTATATATTATATCGATATGAGACTCTAAATTTCCAATCCAGTGTTGCCAGAGTGGGTACATTTGTATCAGATTTCGTACTCTCGATAATATAAATAATTAATGTAAACTGGTACAACGTGTGTAATGCAATAATGTTAACTTTTAATGGGGAATATATTTGTTATACACGAACGCCTTCAAAGCGTTTTTCATATTGACAATCAAAGATCTCGCATTATATCTTCTCTTTACAATAATAAATCACAATAAGCCAAGTTAGATGTGATTTCATTTATTTATATTGATTTATTCAATTGAATGTTGTTTGTTCTTGAAGGTTTCATTAAAATTAAAGGATTTGTCTGGTAAATAATTTTGGTAGTAGCTGGCAACTGTGTTCTTATTTTCGTTCCATAGGATAGAGCATGATAGAGTCAAGGATATTAGATGAATATCCTTGGGATAGAATTGCCTGTGGTTTTTAAAACGTAAAACAAATATGATGTATACATGGAGGAAAAAAAGCGTCATACAATATTTATATACAAAAAATAATCGAAATGTTATTTTGTCCACGACCACCTAATAATAAGCCGATATTTTACCTCCTAACAAAAGGTATATGGTACCCATATATCAACTGTCGTGAATTATGAACCATAATGCACTACAGTGTATTATGAACTAGAGATGGGGGTACCTACAATATGAAATAAACTATTAAATCTGTGTATTTTGTTCAGGAAATTTGTTTCTGACATATATCGTATCGATAAAATATTGTAATTTTTAGTATTGATACTTTTCATAGCGATATTTTCTAATATTAAGTATTTTAAAACAATATATTTATAACGGTACGTTGTATTGATACTTTCTACAGTATCGCCCATCTCTATATATGTCAAATTATATTTTTTTGTAGCTGTCAGAATATTTTGAAGTTAGTATAATACCAAATCGTTACTGACTTTTATTTAATAAAGAAATCAAGTGTTGTGGACAAAGTATAGTATTCTACTCGAAATTTATGGCCATAATTCACTTGGGTGACTTGCGCCTCTCGCCTGCGGCTCGTGACGCAAACGTCACCCATCATGAATTATGGCTATCATAAATTGCTCGTTTAATAATATACTATTATTATACAGACGGGAAAATAATAGAGATACAAATTTTATAATAAACAGGGTCACATGGCTAGTAGTCGGCTATTTTATAGGACATTCAAATTAGATAATAAGTTGCCCAGGTGTTTTCCAAGTTAGGATGTTAGTTCTGAGATAGTAAGAAAGCACAACTATGTGACTATTTATGTACTAACAGAAAAAATATTACAATTAAGAGAAAACTCTTTGTTAATTTTTATTTTAAAAATGCATTTTTTGTAGTAGTCAGCCACCCATAAGCTAGTTGCTGGCCGCCAGCAATTTACTTCAGATCAGTACTTACAATAGTAGTTAGAGCGGAAAGTGATACTTTTCCGCACGCTATTGCACGCTAAATATATAGCAATCTCGTGCGGAAGTCACTTTACACACGTGTTAGGAACAGTATTTTTTTTAAAGGCATGCGCAAAATATCCCAAAAGTTAGCATAAATTAAGGAACATTTATTGTTAAATACATATCAACAAATTAATTATTATTATTTGTCATTCATTTGACGAGGCTTATACCAGGGCCATTAAAAAATTATTTAAATACCTAAAAGTTTTTTTTATTAAAAATTATATCAGAATTATAATAAATTTATTAATTTCTCAGTTATTTGGTGAACTACAATCATACAAATATATATTTTAAATATTCAAATAACAGTATACTACCCAAAAACTTAACAAATTTACTGTCTGCACACTAGTAGAAAAAATTTTATTGTTAGAATTTAAATTAAAAACGTTCATATTCAATGGCACGTTCTTTGTGAAAACTTGCCAAGGTGGTATAGTAGTAGAATCGCTAGAATTAAAAAAAATCGCTAGAATTAAAAAAAAATGTTTCTTTATCATTTATTTTGAAAATATACAAGGATACATAGAAATTACAAAAATAAACTGTAAAAACATAAAATAATCCAATATAAACACTAACACTAAAACTTAAATGTCACAACGCAATTTCAAGCATTTGCTAATAGCGTTTCCGTCAGATTTTCACTTTTGTGTATATAAACAAGAACGTAAATATCAACAACAAATCAGGTAATATTTACCCTCGTTGCATCGTTATCTCTGGCACCGCTCTGGTTAACAGATCTGATAGGAAATATAAATTATATCGAAAACTATAACATCTCGATAAATTTATCACTCGGTATTGTATCGAATGATACAAACTGGCATGGGAAGTGGGGAACGACACGTGTTTATTTGTCCGGTACATGGTTGAACAAGTATTTATTCAAGATTATAATAGTAATCAACCATTAACCACTTATTTGGTCAACTAAATTACCTGCTCCAAGAATATATGATTCAAATTTGGGATAAAACAACATCCTCTCCCCATCTTGTGGTTTTCAGTGGAAGCTAAAGTTCATTATTTTACCGTGGTGGCTAATAACGGAGCCTTAAATAGAGAAATACTATCTATTGCCGCGAAGTTTATAAGTGACAGTTTTATGTTTTTTTATTAACGTGAATTATGTTCTACCTAAAAAGGATCGTAACTTTGTATGTATATACAAACTGCCTTATAAAGTTCACAACACATGGTTCTATTCTTTACAATTTAATCACTGAATTTTTTTAAATATTTACCATTCGTTAGGTTACTGTCATGAAATTATGTTGATGTATCAAAATAAACTTTTAACCTGCAAGCTGTCAAGTGTTTGAAGTTTGACTTTGACGATTCTACTACATGACACAGATCATAGATAGCCTATCGACAGTTGACACTGTTACGAATTGATGATGTCATAGACAGACGCCATTACTATTCTAGCGTTTTGGCGCATAATTTAAAATGTGTTTTTTAAAGTTGAATTTTTCCTTCAAAAACATTTTTTCTAACAGAAATAACATTTATTGTAGATCAAGTATATACGTGAAAACATCGTGGAGCAGTTTTTCAAAATCAGTCATCATGCCTATTTCAATTGATAATTTTCTGTACCACAAAAAATTTGTTGTCCTACAAAATCGCACATTTAATGTTTCCGGAACAGGAAAACTCAGTTTGCACATTTTATATCTAACCTATCATATCTCAAGGGAAACCTAATCTAAAATTTTGTCAATATTTACTGAAAGATAGGTATTTCGGGGTACATAAAGGCAGGTGTGACATTTTGGTTATTTGACTGACAAACATTTACGCAATAAAAATTAATTTTTTGGTTTATTACTTTCTAAATTTCTTTTTGCAATCAATTTAAGATAAAAAGATATCCCCCTATAACAATGGCTTCAATGCGCTGTATAAAAACATCCGAAAATCTTGAGTGAAATCCCCCTATATGCCTATCCAGTTTTGTGTAAATATCCGCCATAGAAAGTCCGTCTTTCCTGCATTTACGGCCACAATAGACCACCCCATATATTATTTAACAGCGTGCCATTGTTGGCTGAGCCCACCAAACTCAAGGATCTTATTAGAAACTGCATGGGTTGTTTTTGGGTGTTTCATACAGGGTAGGATTTTTATTTTATGTACTTCCTATTTTTTTAGACTGTCGCGACAGGGAGCGTTCAACAATAAAGATTTTGTTTGTATTCAGAATAATTTTGACTGAAAATATGGCATCCGATATCGACGATGATTTGAGAATTTGAGTGTAATACAATGATAAATTGTCTGGTAAAATTTGGATGGATGGCTTTTTAGTATTAATAGATGAATTTTTAGAAATTTAAATCTTCAAAAAACCTTCTAAACTCTTATAGAACTGTAAAGAATTCAAACATGATTTGAAAAAAAAAGTCACAGCAACTTTATATAACAATGTGTGATAATGAAAACGCCGCAATGACACTTTTCATATCCCATGTCGTAACATCAAGTTTTACGACAACAGAATGTCGTAAATATCTATTAAAACGCATTTAAACTAGTTACAACAGTTTAACGTCATCTTAACAATGAAATTGAACGCATTCAAGTGTTGGTAATTCTTCTAAAAACAATCATACAGGGTTTTTCTAAACTAGTGAGTTTTTTTAAACATGTAAAAGAAAAAGAGAAACGAAATAAAAGTGTGGGCAAGACACATCCATATCCATTCATTTTTAGTCGCAGATGTTTTTACAAATAAGGGAAATTGGACTAATTGGTGTAAAGATGATTAATGAAGTCGATTTTGAAGGGGTAAGACAAGCCTACTTTGACTTTTGTTGTCGAGTGTATACCCGTTGACACGTGCAGGGAGCGTGTATGCGTCGAAAAAATATAAAAAAAACTTATACCGGATTTCAACGGGCATCATTAATTTTAACAAATGAATGCTTTCCTGGGCAAAATAAATATCGTAAGTAGAGGGTGTTTTTTTTCTGTATATCAACACGCTTTCACGAAATCTTAACAAACTGTGTAAGAGATGAGTGAATGTGTTTTTTTTTGTAGTAATGAAGTCTAGGATGATGAAAGGAAAATTCAATTGAATTTTCACACGATGTATTTCAGTAAAAAGATAATTTCATTTTCAAGGAAAAAAAATTTGAAAATTCTTCACTAATAACCATTTTGATAGCGGCTAATCCCACTTCTGAAAGATCCATTGAAAAGTTGTAATGGTTGATAGAAAAACCACATTTATAGCTAACAATTACCATTAAATAAATTTTAATTACTGAAAACCTTAATTGGCTTTTCCATCTTCCAATGTTCGAATAAAGTGACACGTAGTACCTATAAACGACTATAGGTACTCAATTTTTTTGTTTAATTGCTTTACACTCTGTCGAGTTACGTGATCGAAGCCTTAGACAAAAAAATTATCGTATAGTCGGGGTCCAGAATAATATCAAGAATTAATTATTTCGAAGAAAAATAATTCATTTCATCCAAAATTACTAAAAACCGAAATCGCTTTTAGCTTCTAAACTATAATTGGGGTTCCACTTTTAGCGGTATGCGTGCAAAAAATTAAAAACCTAAAGGCACATACCCAATATAGCATACACTGAATAGTATACCAGTGTCCATTTGCTGTCAGACCACACGCGAAAAGGCCAAAAAGAATAAGAAAAATAAAACTATATCGGTCCCTTGAGAATCGAGCATGTTATGCTGACCATCTGGGCTATAAAATACTCGCATTCACTAATCTAGTCAAACATTGACGTAGTAACTGGGATTGAAAGGTTAGATTTAATTTCCTTTTATAACAAGACTTTAGTTAATAGTTTAGGATATACAGTGTGTCCCATATACTTATTAACCAAGTCTCTTGGACAAATAATAGTATCAATTTTATGTTAAAACACTGTATATTATTAGAATATCCCTTTCGAATAATTTTAGATGTAGACCACTGGACAACATTGAAAACAATTGACACTAGTTTATATTATGGGTTATGTTGTGTATGCGACTATAAACAATCGGGAATTAATGTCTTATTTACATGAATTAATAATATATGTGACTTTGTTTGAGTCAACGTACGGAATAATTGAAGGATCAATAGGATAGATACATGGTGGTCTAGAAACAACTATAACAGAGTAGAATATTTCCATTTAAAATTTGTGTACAAAAAACGCAAATTTAATTTCAAGCCTTATTGTAAAATTAATCAAATTTGCTTTGTTTTTAATATCCCGAAATTATACTCGCTCCTTGATATTGTAGATAGAAGAAGTAGAAGAAAAAAATAACAACAATTTGTTACCGATAGAATGTGTCAGTAATTTGATTATGATCACACCATGATAAAACCCGTAACAAGTTAATAAAAAAAAAAAGTTACCAAGCCATTTTCACTTGACTGAAACCACTCAGTCACCGTTTTCAACTCTACAAAGGAATTTAATTTTAAAGCTATTCCACAATGAGATTAAATTAATTGAGAATATCGGTAATGAAATTACATGTCCAAAGAACAAGGACTAAGTTGATGGACTTACAAAAAGGATATTTTGTCTTGAGACATGAAATAAGGATGTTAACAGAGCAAACCCCAAATAGTCAAAATTATCAAATTGAATTCTCTGTTTTGTTAAAATTATCAATATTGAATATCTGAGATATTTTTTCGAAACTTCCAATTAGAAATACTTCAAATTAAAGCAGAACTAGACGGAGTTTAGGAAATTTACAATTTCCTATAATTTTCTGAATCAATATGGGCAACTCATGTGCTTCGAATAATTCTCATTTCAACTCAGTAAATCAATAAAGATATTACAGAATGATATTATTATATTCTTCACACCAGTGGATAATGAAAAAGAATTCACTCTCGTTAGCCAATCACATTCTATTATTATCAGAATTCACGCTTTAATGAATTAAAATGAATAAATCAAATCGTCTCTTTTAAAACGTCAAATAATGCAAATCGATTCTGACAGCGCGTCGTTTGAAACGTCAAAATAATGATAGAATCATAATTTTACGTATTATTTAGAGAAAAAATGGACAACAGTAGTTATATTTAGTTATAACTCTCAATTATCATTTATAAATTCCAGAGTTTCGATTAAAACTGTATGCTACGTATTCCTTTTTTGAAAATAAACATGCTCTATAGCCTATTGGTAGAAATAGTTGACTCTGGCGCGGAAGATTGGGGTTCGATCCTCACTGGAAGCTTTCTTTTTTTAGTCGTGGAGAAAGTATAGTCTTTTACTTGTGTAGAATGGCTAATATTCACTTGGATGATTCCAAAACCCATCCGCGTGAATAATAGCCATCATTCTGCACTCGTTGGAAAATATACTATTATATACATAATTTTTTCAAAACTCTGAATACTCTTATACGTTCTAACGGCTAAATTTTTGTCAGACTGCAATTATCTTTTCATTAATCGAAACTTTTCGGTGTTTCTTCTTTGATTACATATATATACGACCGGCGGTCCATACGGCGGATGATAAATAGGAAGAGTGTCGTAAAATTACAGGTGTGTAGTAAGACAGCGTGAAACAGGATGTCAAATTTGTCCGAAGAATGTCCCTGAGATACCTTTTGTGATGATATCGTGTTGGCTTAATGTAGTAAAGATTGTTCTTGCAAATATTTAATTTATGGATTTGGACAACAAAAAGGCATAAAATTTTTGTACAATTTTAACTTTGATTGATTTTGTGGTTAAACTGAATCATTATTTTATAAATTTTTCTACTAAATTTCCTGTTTTAAATAAATCTAATAACAACATCCGTTTCCCAGATCTCGCTTTACCGGTATAACATTTTATCTTGGAGATTTAAAAAATACAAAAAAATAAAAATTATTTAATTTTTGTTGGCATATATTATTATCTAGAAATAATTGTATATTTTCATAACTGCGTAAGAATTTTAATGATGTTTATTAGGGTTTTTTTATTATAAACACGTTAGGTATTTTGTAGGAGCATCTATAATAGAAAGACGAGTTAATGCACATGGGGATTATAATGTCTGTTACATCTGGATCTGTGTCAGAAACTTCCAACTTCACCCTTGTTTTTATGTTCCAATATCTTTATTCCCGATAGAACTGTTGGAATTGCCTTGAAAAAAAAAACGTTTTTAAAAGATTAAATATATTTAAGAAGTAATTTGTTCGTTTTTATTTATGGGGATAATATGGGAACATCTACTCGCAATCGAAATTAAGAACGTCAACAACATGTGAAATATTTGTTATTTATTCTGTATTTTTTTTTCTCTTTCGTTTTTATCTGGACGTGACAAACCAAACACCTACTGAGTGTGCCACAAAGAAACAATAAATCATAAATGATAATGGGTTATATCACTCTACAAGTATTTGCTGGTACAAATATAAAGATAATACATAATACACACCTTTTCTTTTATTTGATATTTGTTTCATGTATAAAAGGATGTATGGAGATGGGTTTTAGTTTACCAAATATTTAAAAAGTCGTAATATTTAACAGTTGCACGGAAACACATACACACACACATCTGTATAACCGGCCCCTTCCACCCATCTCTTCACAACGGTACTTCAGTTCTATCTGTTGAGCTATTCCTCCACATTACCAATTTTCCTCCTTATAGCGACAAAGTTTTAATCTATATTTTTACTGTTTAATTGGTATATTTTATTTTATAATAACTTTTGTGTGTATACGTTCTTAATTGACTTTTCATCTAAATTTAGTGGAATTTACTAATGATGACGGTGTAGATCTGCTTCCAGGACTCGTTGAAAGAAAATTTTAATAATGAGACTCTCTCCTGCAGCCGTTCCGAAGGCACAGAATCTGAGCACTTTCATAATGAGATTGGAATGTTAATCTACTGATGCAAAGAGGGTGACTGCATCGGAAAGTAATGTGTCTAATTAATTTTTGCTCGGTGTAACCCCGTCGGAAACTGGAGGATCAAAGTGGATTCAAAATTAATTTTTTTTAATCAAATCTCCAGTACCATTGACTCGTAGGTACTATCGAACAATTTGTACATTCTTAAACAGCTTCTAGAAAAGACTAATAAATCATTCAAACCAGATTTAAATCCATTAAGAGTATGCTAATTAGTTCCTTTGATTGTTTCTTATAGGCAATACGTCGATGTCTTAACAACTTTTATTTATTGTTATTAAAACCGGGAACCGACACGTATTGTAGGAAATTGTAAACAAAATAATTCACTTGAATACTATAAGTGCTAATTTATATTCTAACTATGCTTTTAATTTACAATTTACCTTGGTATTTATTTAGAATTTTTTGTTTGCTTAAAGGTAAATGTGGCAACGATCTCACCAATACCAAAAGCAACAATGTCTTGGTACGTCAGACTATCCTCAACAACAACACTGCCAAAACCATCAAAGTGGCGGTACACTTCGCAAGCTTCCACTAACACAGAAACATCACCAATCGCAACCCACTTGCCCCTCTCACCCTCATTTAAACTTTCCGCCCCCACCTAACTATCCACCCTCGACATTAAACGATCAAATTGATTGTTCTCCATCTACTTCCGGTATGGCGGAGGAATTTTTAGCTATACCCGGACCTTCTAGTCAACCGGACCCACCGTGGCCTAATATGGACTATAGCTATGCATACTATGTACCTGGACCTCCTACTAGACATACCAATGTGCCTAGCAACTATCCGGGGACGTACAGAGAAGGATCTTACAGGAGCAATCATACATATCTCACCAGGTAATATTTTTTTCAAGTATTTCGAACGAAATTTTTTCAAAAACTTTTACTGTTTTTTCGCAGATATGGTACAGAGGAGAATATTTACGAAGAAATAAGTGATTTAGCAAAAGCTAGACGCCGTCAAGCGCACCAAGACTCGATAATGTCTCTTAATCAAAGTTTAGTGGCAGAAGAAGTGCGTAGAGTGCAACACGGTCATAGAAGAGTACTCGGTGAACTGAATCTTTCAGTGGAAGCAATGTTAATGCCTTCTAATTCCCAAGAAGGTAGTGATGATACCGATCGTGAAAATGAAATGGACGATCAGCTAGCTGATTTATTGACAGTTGGTCCTACGGACGAGTTACTTAGTCCTGCTCCTTTAGTGGACTTGGATAGTGGATTTAGTGGAAGTTCTAGTGGTGCTAGTTACAGAAGTGCGGCGGGTAGTTTGAGACGTGGGCCTGAACGGGGTAAAAGTGCGGTGTCGTATAATCCGAGAAGTTCTACGCCTGCAGAAACTCCCGGTAAAGGGTTTTGGGGAAAGAAAGCGTGGAAAAAAATCACTGCTTTTCCGAGTAACATAAGTCTCAATAA
The DNA here is from genome assembly GCA_963978555.1 of Galerucella nymphaeae. Classification (NCBI taxonomy): domain Eukaryota; kingdom Metazoa; phylum Arthropoda; class Insecta; order Coleoptera; family Chrysomelidae; genus Galerucella; species Galerucella nymphaeae. The sequence goes on from OZ021713.1 coordinate 18,530,869, forward strand.
AAGCAAAGGTAAGTACCTAATTTTTTTGTTGAAAGAACTCAGTCTACATACTTTTTATGAGGGTTGTAAGTATCATACTTGAAATATTGCGTGACTGCTTTGTTTTTTTTTTGAGTGTTTATAAGAACTCTACAGTTTTTATTTTTCAACATTATATAAGTAAAAAAATTGATAATTGCACCTTATGTGATGTGCTGACACGTCCAACGCTTTTTTTTTTAAATGTATAAATGAGAACGCAAACAATGCCTTATTGTTCATTGGAGATTGAAAGCTTGATTGTTATTAAGCAAATTATTTATGTATGAATAGATAAAAAAAGAAAATTAACGTATATTGATGGATATATAAATAAACTATTATTGTTAATTAAATTTATTTAGCTGAATTTCCTTATTCATTTTGAAAAAACATGCGTTTGCACTTTCAATTCTATAGCTCATTCAATGATTAGCTTTTAGCATTTAGTAAAAACTATAAAGATATCCTATATCATTGATAAGTACAACATTTTAACACAAATGGAAGGCTTGTGTATCATCACTTCTAGAAGTTTCTTGCGTGCTAAAAGAAAATAGGAAATCAATTCGTTTGAACAGAGGTGTAGAGGTATTTTATTTTTTAAGTGAAAAGTATCAATAACATCTTGAAATGGTGCTACACGCCTCTGATAACAAATTAAGGATTTACTTTTTTTCTTTTGTTTTGTTAAGGATATACAGAATACACTATTAATTTCTCCTGAATCACTAATTGCCACGAAGCAGAGCCGGATCTAGGATTCTAGCGCCTGTGGCAAACTTTCAAAATGCGCCTTTGAAGAAATTCATTTTTCAATAAATATGTACATGTTTTTTATATCCGACATTCACTGATTATATTTCGAAGAACTTTTTTATTCGTTCAAAACTTCGCAGTTTTATGTAGTTTTCCCTATGACTTGAAGAAACTTCATGACGGGAAAGTGAAGGATTCAGCTGTTGCCAGTCTCGATAACCTGTAGTCCAAATATCTTATTTTTCAGAAAAGAGCGAGTAGGGAAAGCAAAATAATGCATCCATCCTCTTACAATAAATAAGCCAGTTCCTGTGCAACCTATCTCCATTTGGCAAAACCTTTATGAACCATTTTTTATCAAAACGTCGATCACCGTCACTCATAGGATAAAAATTGAGATCATCGCCACATTCAGGTCCCCGTTCAACAAATATTTTTATATTATTTTTCGTTATTTGCCATGTTGTAGGGTCATTGAAATCAACTAGTTCAAGTGGTTTTTCAGTAACTCCTGATTCTTCGGAATAATTTTCTTTGTCCGAATCTGAATTGTCTGGAATAGAATAGTTCAGTTCTATTTGTTCGGTACTTTCAGTTGAAGTAGAAGGAATACTTTCTGCAACATGGGCGTCATTCGCGGAATCGGTGGAATTACCGCAGAAGTGGGAGGAGAGTTTATACATATGTCACGCATCATTTTCGGAGATGTTTCACAACTTTTTTTTCATCTCTGAAATATAGAACTGATAGTCAAGAAAAAGGAAATCTCCATTCAAAATGGAACACATTTTGCGCCCCTAGATCGTTTGCGCCCGTGGCAAATGCCGCCTTCGCCACGCCCTAGGTCCGGCTCTGCCACGAAGGAAATACAAGTACATATCGATATTGATAAGTTTTTGGTGAAAATTGTGGTGAAAAATTGGACTGTGTGAACTCGATCGTACAATTTACTAAACTTAAATCAATCTGCGTTTAGTTTATGACTCTATACTTACGTTTATTATCTTAATCTTTAGAAGGTAAAACAACTAACTACGACATAAGTGTGGTTCGTGGGAATTGGAACTCTATCGATAGCAAATTCCATTCGCAAAGTGTTTTTTTTTAGCTAGTTCTTTCCGACAAGAACCATATTAACATCTAGCGTTCACCTTATTCAGTATTTAGTAGATCTATTTTCTAATTTATCTAAATCCGTGTACAACAATTCACTTTGATTTAATAATTGAATTAAAAGAAAATTCAAATAAAACAGTAGATAGATTTACCTAATTCACTTGAAAATTTCCGACCGAAAAAAAAGCAATTACCTAACTCTCCTCTCTAAATGGATTCAATCCTTTTTTTTAAATTAATTTTAACGCAAAAATGTTTGTCAAACAATGCTTTATTACCGACTCTGCAGGCACTTTCATTAGGGAGAAAATAAAGTTAGTTACGGAACTCAGTTATACAGGGTGTTTCAAAAAAAGGTAACACCGTCTCTAGGATAGGTAAAAAACTGAAAAATAATTGGGGTTTGGTTAGTAAAATTTTTTTCTAACGCCATCCGTTTTCAAGATAAAGGGCGTTGAAGAAAATAAAAAATTACACATTTCTTACGATTTTGCCGAAACTACTGGCACCATTGTAATGGAATTTTATACGAATATGTTTTGGAAGCTGATATATCCCATGAATTTGTTTTTATATCTAACTCTCATAGAGGGCGCTAGTTACACGATTCATACAACGTATTATTCAACAATATTCAAAGCAAATAAAAACTTTGGAACTCGTGCTGAGTTTTACTTCCTACCTTTGGCGAGGTTAGAAAGCATCCACTATAATTGAAATGTCTAAATATAAGATATGTAATATTTGACAGAAAAAACCTTTGGAACGTTTAAATCACAGTATTTGAAATAAATCCGGTCTTGGCAAATATTAATCATCAATAATACTGCAGCATTCCTATTTAAGTTTGAAAGCAAAGTTCAAAACCACCATTAATATTCCGTACCTTCGTAGACCAGAAGAATTAGAGGAGGAAAGAAGAAAGGATAGAGCCGACCGGCCGACAACGCGGCATCCAACTTGTTTTCTTTTTCAAACAGCATATCTCCGCAAACTTGTTTGTAAAATTGTAATAGGCCAAGCAAATCAGTTGAATAACACAGGAAATTATAGTAATTAAATATGTTGTGATCCCATCTATATGAGCTTGTAGCTGAAGCTGAAGTTTTTCTCCAAATTTGGATAACCAATCCGTGAATCCTTTCCATTATTGCCTTTAAAACTCCCTCATCATAAACCATCAGATGTTTGAAAATAATATTTCTAATGTAAAGTCACTCACTCTCTTTTCATTGTTGAAATCCTTTTGAAGGTTCATTCTTGTCTTTGTAGACTCACTTGTTTCTAAGGGCTTTGTATTCGGAAAAAAAAAGGTAATTTTCGAAGTGCCTTCGTTGAGTATCAGTATTAGTTTACATCTTAAAAAAAATAATCTAATAAAGTGTAAACAAATATAATAGATGTGAAATTATTAAAAAATTTTTGAATTAGCCTTCTTCATGTATACAAGATGTTTCCTTTGTAAAGAACGACATTCCGTAAAAAAGAATAAACGCGTTTTTGGTCCATTAGTGATATCAAAAAGTTGTATCATGTCAGTTGGTCTGTCAATGGGAGATATGCTAATCGGAACTACGTAGTATTATGTTGGTATCAATTTCCTAAATTAACGCAGAGGCGTCGTGAATAATTATTGATTTATTTCTAAGTAAATAATAATTTTACTAAAAGTTTTTAGGTTTATAGTACTGAATATTTTCAATATTAAATACGTCCAGTTAAATTGCTGAAATATTAATTAATTTCACATTGAAATTCCCCAAAGTTTACATCAACTATATACGTAGAGCTTATGTTTAATCCCAAATATAACTAGTCCACTGTTTGGTAGGGAATTATCAGAATTACGTATATAGAATATTGAAGCGATAGTCACGGAATGTTAATTACACAATTATTTGCAAGATTTCAGGTGAATCTAACCGTATAATTGGGTCAAACCACATGATAAAGGCAGGTTCTAATAGGTGGATTCACATGCTTTGCTTTACAATCAATTTCTAGCTGAATTTTTTGTTTTTTCTTGGTATATTTACTGAGTTACCATTTAGGATGCAAGTGAATTACCTTTTTATATGCAAATGCGAATGTGAACTAATAATTCAGTCGTAAATGCTTTATAGCTGTACAAAATTTAACCAATATATAGGTACCTCGTGAAATATTTTTTTAATTTTTCAATAAAACGTTTTGAAGGAAAAGACAGATGACTTGGTAGGAAAAAATGAGAAATCAGATCTAAAAAAAGATCATCAATCATCTTTGAATAAAGAAGCACCATTAATTTGCATTTGGGATAATCTTTTAAATTTATTTATGATTTATTTGCTCTATACGCGGAACTAAAAATTGTTATTTAATGTATATTTTGATTAGTTAATGCCGTACGCCTCTGATAAGTGACTCTACGTCGAAAAAGATGAGATCAAATTAATTGTAACTATATTATATGCCCGGGTATTTGGATACAATTCAAATAAAAAAAGTGGTTCAAAGGAATCACGAACATCTGTAACATTTCAGACCACCTATACACAAAATAAAAATAATTTCCAATGTTTATTTTGGAATGGAGACACACACATAATTATTTTCATAATTTACGCATATTTTCGAGGAAATATATAGGCTAAGAAATATTTAATTTTGGTTTTAAAAGCTTATTAAAAAAATTTCAATAACCCCCCCTCCACGTACTCTTGCTTATAGTTTCGGAGAAATAATTTGTCATCAAAATTAAATTCCAACACATAATTGATGTTTATGAAGCATATTAAAGTCAAGATATTTTTAGTTGTTGTCCTTCCAATGGAACTAAATTATTATGGAAAAATAAATTTTTTTACCCTAAAACCACATCACGTTTACATCAGCAACAGCAATTCTCTATTCTGTTATTATAAAATTTGCATTTACCAGAATAGTTCAACTGAATAAACTGGCGAATATTGTTGTTTTAAATAAAATTACAATTCCAAAATTTAAATACATATATTATAAGGATGTTTTAAAAAAATATTTTTCTAAAATTGACCAACGTTCACTTAGCATTTGTTACTCCGGGCTTTTATTAAAATTTTAAAATAACATGCCTGTTTTGGTTGTTTGTTGAACCACAAACAATTTCAATTTAATTTCCTTTGCAGATGTAATAGTTATGCAAGAGTGCGGTCAAATATACCGTACCGTATTATAATTTAATACAAAAATTAATATTTAATTGGTGAAAAGCTCAGAGAAAATATAATGAAAGTTCTGGTAAATTTCGCACAAGATTATGCCGTCTCCACTTTATTAATTGGAAATTTTTGTTAATAATAAATATATTGACTCCCTGTAAATAATTTTGTATAGTTTTCAATTTGGTTACAACAGAGTAAGAGAACAGAGACCACACATTGATTATTTTGCATTAATTTGTAGCAGTCATCACTTGGTATTTAAAAGGGTACTTGAAATAAATTTATTTATGTAATTGAGTTTATGATAGGGATAAAGTACAAGTTTTTATTCATTTTAAATTGAAATATTAAGGAAATTTAGGAAAAAAAACCAATAGTATTCAAAACAAAGTTGGTGCTTGAAAAAAAATCCTTCTATATAATAACCTAACCTAACATAACCTAACCAATAGTATTCAAAACAAAGTTGGTGCTTGAAAAAAAATCCTTCTATATAATAACCTAACCTAACCTAACCTAACCTAACCTAACCTAACATAACCTAACCTAACCAATAGTATTCAAAACAAAGTTGGTGCTTGAAGAAAAAACCTAACCTAACCTAACCTAAGCTAACCAATAGTATTCAAAACAAAGTTGGTGCTTGAAGAAAAAACCTAACCTAACCTAACCTAACCTAAGCTAACCAATAGTATTCAAAACAAAGTTGGTGCTTGAAGAAAAAACCTAACCTAACCTAACCTAAACTAACCTAACCTAACCTAAGCTAACCAATAGTATTCAAAACAAAGTTGGTGCTTGAAGAAAAAACCTAACCTAACCTAACCTAAGCTAACCAATAGTATTAAAAACAAAGTTGGTGCTTGAAAAAAAATCCTTCTATATAATAACCTAACCTAACCTAACCTAACATAACCTAACCTAAGCTAACCAATAGTATTCAAAACAAAGTTGGTGCTTGAAGAAAAACCTAACCTAACCTAACCTAACCTAAGCTAACCAATAGTATTCAAAACAAAGTTGGTGCTCGAAAAAAAATCCTTCTATATAATAACCTAACCTAACCTAACCTAACCTAACCTAAGCTAACCAATAGTATTCAAAACAAAGTTGGTGCTCGAAAAAAAATCCTTCTATATAATAACCTAACCTAACCTAACCTAACCTAACCTAACATAACCTAACCTAAGCTAACCAATAGTATTCAAAACAAAGTTGGTGCTTGAAGAAAAAACCTAACCTCACCTAACCTAACCTAACCTAAGCTAACCAATAGTATTCAAAACAAAGTTGGTGCTTGAAGAAAAATCCTTCTATATAATAACCTAACCTAACCTAACCTAACATAACCTAACCTAAGCTAACCAATAGTATTCAAAACAAAGTTGGTGCTTGAAGAAAAAACCTAACCTAACCTAACCTAAGCTAACCAATAGTATTCAAAACAAAGTTGGTGCTCGAAAAAAAATCCTTCTATATAATAACCTAACCTAACCTAACCTAACCTAACCTAACCTAACCTAACCTAACATAACCTAACCTAAGCTAACCAATAGTATTCAAAACAAAGTTGGTGCTTGAAGAAAAAACCTAACCTAACCTAACCTAACCTAACCTAACCTAAGCTAACCAATAGTATTCAAAACAAAGTTGGTGCTTGAAGAAAAAACCTAACCTAACCTAAACTAACCTAACCTAACCTAACCTAACCTAAGCTAACCAATAGTATTCAAAACAAAGTTGGTGCTTGAAGAAAAATCCTTCTATATAATATAAATATATATTTATCCCACATCCCTTTAGTATTAACGCTACTGCTCTAGTTTTATGGGTGGTCTGGAGATGTATATGTTCAATTTCTTGGAAATTTTTAGTGTTACTATCAAACTGAAAAAGGGCTTCAAGATGCAAAATTACTACTTTAACTACGTGGTTTACAGTTTACAAGCATAAACGTTCGCGTTTATATCAAGAGCCGTTTTCTACAATGGTTTATTTTTAAAAAATATCACGAGAGAAATGCTCATAAAATACTTTTAGGTAGTCAGAAATGTTTTTGGTGGAATATTTGAGACGTTAACGTGGACCAATATTTAATTTAAATTCCACTATAAAAAAAATTGTTTAAATATACTGAAAACGGATCAAATTTCACAGAAAAATACCATTTTTGTTTTAAAACAAAAATACGTTCAATTCCCACTGAGATTACTTGTTCATTAAGAAAACTAGAAGCCTTATACTGACAACAACTACGTAGAACTATTAATCTTCCATCATTAAACACATTTAAAGTAAATTAAATTCTAGTAGATGCTTTCTTTTTGTTTCCTTTTTTTTTCTATCCTGTCTAAGACGGTACCTACCTACAAAACGTTAACCTGATCATCAGAAGTGAAATCCTCAAGGTCGTTTTGTTTGGGATTGGAAGAGTTACAATTTATAGTTTATCGAAAACATTCCACCTAACCAAAAAATATGTTTTAAACTAGAGACAATAGTTTATCATTTTTCTATTTTTTTAATAAAAAGAAGTATTTTTAAAAGTTTTTCTTGTACAAAACATCCCATTTTTGCTATAAATATTTCGTATTCAGGACATTTCCAAACGTAAACATTAATAAAAATATTTTCTAGATATGTACACTGATCAGGAACATTTTCTTCCTTCAATCCTGGCTTACAATCGTTCTCATTTAATACAAGCTTTCTAAAAGTTTTGCAATAATTTCACCTCAGTTTTCTTTTAGCTCTAAATTTTCTGTAAAGCCCCAAAGGCTTTTATAAATCATAAATACCACATAACCCTCGGACAATCTCCAGTTGTATCTATATGTATATGAGATAATAAATTTGTAGTTAGATCTCTGTGGTTTAGGTTGAAAAAGATAACCCAGAAGATGTTAACACATATCAAACATCAACTATAGCCCATTATTGACAGAGAAAATGTTCTCTAACCAGTTCCATTACTGATATATACTTGTTTAATCATTTCGATTAGTCTTGTTTATATTTTCAATAAAACTACTTAGTGATTTTAAGATGCTTCTTATTTTTTTTTAAACGAAAATGGCAAAGCAACTTTTCACCGCCCACATAAACATCAATCTTGAGAAGAAATCGATCGGGTATAAATGGCCTTCGGTCGATTTGTTATCAACCGAATTAAGTCATATAAATCTGCTTATATTTCAGTTTTTCTGAAGGGTATATTGAAACTTGTTAAACAAGCAATCATCCTGGAAAATCTCTTTTTTTTGGTATATTTTTTTGTCTCCAAAATGGACTATTAAGACCCAATCTCTTCGTCCATTTCCACGTAATGGATCGAATCACAAATTGCCTTTAATAAACGCCTCAAATGTGATTAGATTTTGTTATTTTGTTCGCCTGTTTTGCCGTTATTAGCGCCCTCTGTCAACTATTTCTAGACACATCAGTGAAACTGATAGTGTGTTTCTATCTAGAATATAAATATGTCGAAAATCCGATATGGTTTCGCCAATTTTCCTTTAAAAAATACATTATTTTAAAATTCTAGTTCTTTTTTTTCGTTCTCGGATTGAATTGGATCTTTTCCTTATTATTTGAGCCCTTTTATCGTTAAATATTATGCCAAATACTTGATATAAACCAAAAATGTAAAGTTGGTATAACGGAAACCACATAAATTATAAAGAACTTAAGCTTGAGAAAGAAAGTGGGAATATGGAATTCTTAAAACGCAATTTCATAATCTGTAGAAGCAGTTCAGTCAACCTAGGCGCATTTTACATTTTTTTTTTAAAGAAATTATCCAGAAATTTATAACAACGATCGCCTCATAATTTTTAACGTTGCAAGCAAATTGCGATCATAGATAAGCTAGCTATTAAGTCTTTCCGTGGCATGTTTACAGGGCGATTTACAATTTCTAATGTTTCTAATTGAATAAAAATAAGTAATAAGAAACATTAACATTAAAATTGTGTTATTATAATACTCGTATTTTAAGATTCCCACTTTTTTTTAATATTTCTTGTTAGATCTAAAAAAGCACCACCCTCTATTCGAGAAAATTGGATGAAATAAAATTTGTTTCGCTTTAAATTTTCTACTTAGCATTAGCATTTGCATAGTGGGACTTTGTAAAAAATTACTACGTCGCTTTTTATTTAGACCGTGATAGAATGGAAAAGAAAATGGGAAAAAGGTTAGATTTTTTTTATATTGTATATAAAAGGAATAGCAAATTGAGATCTCTAAAGTGAAGCGAATTAAAAATGAATGTTTTTAATATTTATAACTATTAAACTTAAATAATTGATGAATTTTTTGTTACTGTCGTGAAATTGGGACTAAAAGAGCTACTAGCAGTAGTAGTAGTACCTAACCCAATTTAATCCCTTGTCCCCAACGTTTCCTCTCTCAAAATGACTATCAAACGCTTATTTTATTTCTAATACTCAAAGTTTTTTGATACTTTTGAACGTTTTATTTGAATACGGATCTGTATTTATACATATATTTGAAAACACCCACTGAGAATAGTATGCTGACATCAAGGTATTGCGCAAGTTTTTTACAACCGTTCTGGTTAAACCTCATTTTTCTTTTTGGTCATCAATTAACATTCTATGCATGTGTGTTGTGTTTTGCCACCCATAAAGGACCTATTTCTGTGGTTCGCTTAAGAAATTATTAGCACTGATAGAAATGAAAAATATAAATAGTTTTATAGACATAAACTAAGTCACGATAACAATCAAATTTCTCTAGTACCATCGCTTTTTAAAAAAAAAATAAATTGAATGAAGATAATAAAAAATAATAACTATAACGGGAATTTATTTATTTATTGCCCCACTTTTTAGAAAACTATGCAATACCCGTAGATTTCTAAAAGAAACTTTTCAATTAATCTTTTGTTATTTTTCAAATTCTCATTTATCAAACTACATAACCAGCCACTAACTGGCTAACCTAAACCAACACACGACATTGTTCATAACATCTTTCGAAAAAAAATTTATATTTATCGTTGTCGGTATTTACAAAACATTCAAAAGACATCGTAAACCAAAGTAACGCCTACGTAAAGTTCGTTATATTGACGCGGTCATTAATTTTTACTTGAACCTCATACTTAACAAATTGCTTTCGGTTATGATATACTGGGCCAAAGAGCTTTTCGATAGGAGATACCTACTATCGCCATGGGTGGCCATCTTAACACCTATCATCATCATCAATACTTCTTGCATTTTTTATTTTCTAATTAGTCAGTATTTATTTTCACCATCTAATTCCACCAATAAGGTTTGGTGCTCTTCCCATTGGGCGTTTGACAGTTGTTCTTTTTAATTTGGTGGAATGAATATTGAGGCTTAAAAGAGTTTTAATTTGTAACCAAAGTTCACAGTTATTCATATATAATCGTTTAAGATTGTTACCAACTATAAAAAAACAAGCACAAACTCAAAGTAGTAAGATGTATTGCAAATTAAGAATAACGAATCCAGTTCTGCCAATAATGCATGGATAGGAGTAGACACTACTTCATAGTCACCACATGCAGCGCGTATTTCAGTCGATAAATCATTGATTGTAACAATAATACAATAATTCTTTGGGTATCGGTTACTACCAGATTATAAATCATTCTGCAACTGATGGATTGTGTTTATGAAATAATCCTATACTGACATTTAACCTTCTACAAGCCTAATAACCTCTCATATCGGGTATTGTTTATTAATAGTCATTTTTAAAATCTGTAATTGAATTGAACACAATATTATTTTCTTAACGGCGCCACTGGAACGACGTGCATAATTTATTCCCATCCTCTTCGTTACATGTTTATATAGCCATTGTCTAATTTAGCATTATTCTGTTTATTTATGTACCAAATAGACGAAAACAACTTGTTACGAAAATAAAATACAAAACGCTTGTTTTAACGCCATCCCATTTGCAGCTCAAATAAACGACATTCCAATAAAATCGGATTCTCTCTTCTTTTAGATATATTAATGATAATTCACTTGACTTTCCAACATACCAATCCTATTCGCCAAGAAAAGACACGATATATTTCTAGCGCCATTTATATTTGGACCAAAAAATTCACTTCACACTCAACCAATCTTGTTAATTTTATTATTCTTAAGGATTATCCTTTTGTATTCAGGCTAGAAACGACGAGACAATAACACAATGTCTTTATTGTGTCTGATGTTGCCTATTTTCACGTAGGAGCTAGCGTGTGTGTCCCAGGGTGCGTTACGTTGTTTATCTTCAATTATTTGCCGGTTTGGTGTTTTGCCAGAGGCGGGACATTTCAAAGTAAGGATGTTATTTTATTTGAAAACTTACAGATCACAAAGAATGCAAATTTTGGAACATGCAGAGAATTTTGTTTGACCTAGAACACAAATATTCTAATTCTGTATTAAACAGTTGAATCATATTTAAGTGGTTGTTAATTTGCTGGTATACAAATATTATTGTTACTTAAATTTATGTTAATTTGTTAAATAGTTTGTACTAGAAATATTAATTTGCTGGTTCGCTTTGATCAATTCCGACAAAATAATAATAATAATACTTGTTTTTGACTAGAAAAAATTAGAAATAAGAATTTTTTAAAAGTTATGCTGCTATGTTAGATTGGGCAAGCTACCTACTGAGAACAACTATAACCAATGTGAAGTGAGAATTCCGTCAATATTGTATGGTTAGTTTTTAGTTTCAAAAAAGTGTTGAACAAACAACCTTCTATTTGTCTTGTATCAATGGCCTTTACATACATATCCTATACAAATATGACATGTTAAGTCTTCTGTCCAATGATAATATGTAAAGCATCTTTTTTTAAATTCGTTTTGGATTATTCTATTTCCAATTTATGACCGCGCTGATGGAAATTTGATTACCTATACTTAAATTTTACAATGATTTTTTTATAACCACATACCCTTGTGGTATCTATATAACTTATAACCCACATCAATCTTGATAATCTGTGTTTACCTTGGTATTTATATTCTTAACAAGTGTTATGAATCATGTAAAATAAATCTACATTAAAAAAAATGATACCCGTCTGTTGTTCTAATCTACCGTTAGTGTCAGATTTTTGGATAATCCTCAACCACATCGCATACTATGAATTATTCATTTTTCCAGAGGCGTAGACACTACAGAAAAAATATTAAATTAAGTATTTAATGTCGTAATAGTCAAAATTAGGTAATTACTTTCTTGCTTCTACAACACTGTATTGGTAACTAACAGCGGCGCAACTGGAAACAAAACAATCTCAGATTTCTGATGCTTGAATGTTTTTTCGAGGTGCGGTATACTCCTTCCTCTCCGACCCCCACAGAGCTCATCGAATACCGAAAAAACCACAACGAACTCTATGGGAGACTAATTTTCACTTGTCATAACAAAGAAACTTGTACCTGTATAATATAAATTAATGACAACTTGACAGCAGCGATAATTTTTCGAAACCGAAGCGTTGCCGTGTATTTTGATTTTTCTGAAAACTAAGGATTTAACGTAAACGATAAATTTAAACATATCGATGAATTTTATCCGGTGAATATTTATTTGGGTTTGTTTGAAAGCGAATAAAGAACGGGCTGTTACGTACTCTTTTATTTTATGCAATTAGCTCAAATCCCAACCTTCTATTTCTTCTGTGTCGTTAAAATTTTTTGTATGGTGGGTGTTTGCAAAAAATTTTAATACAGTGACCTAAATTTTTCTTATCTATGAAGCCCTAATCGGAAATATATGACGTCAACAAACACGCGCTTTCGTGTGATGGATTAATAAATTTGATTTTTTTGTTGCACATTCGCTTTCCTTCTTTACAATTATTTGTTGTTGGGCTAATAAAAAAACACCTCTGACTGAGCTAGCGAGTAGAGGCAACACGCAAGGCATAAATCATTTCATTTTTGTGATAGTACAAACCTTTATTTTCTTTTATATTCTTTCTGGTTCATCGCGATGGAGTATTTTGAATAGAAATATAATATGGTGAGAATGACAGCCTGCAGGCTCTGTTTAAAGCTACTCCTCAACAACTAGGTAAAAAACTGTAAAGAATCCTTTAAGTAATGTTAATTTTATTTAAATAATTGAAATTCATCGAAGATACGACGTTAATGTCATGTAAATTAGGCTCTTATATCCAATTTAATATAAAAAGTGTCAAGAGTGTATGTACTTAATTTTTAATACTAAAATTATCTCTCAAACAAATTGTTGTGCTTTATTTTTAATTAAAATGAGTTTGGAAAAAGTAAAACCAGTTAATTTTCTGTTTCAGGTAAGAATGTCGACCAAAGTCCAGTCATTTATGAAGTGAAGAATAGAAAAGTCAGATGGAATCGTAAAATTAAAGGTGAGTTTCAAAGTCCACGAAAAAATGAGTATTTTGTGATTTGTAAAGTACTTTTAAAGTACTGTTAAGCTGTGAATTGCTGGCTTCACAAATAAAATTCACACATCGTGCGCCATCTATTACTAATCTAACTATATTACCAAATCTCCCATGTCGATTTCTGTAAATTTCTTAAAACTGAACGTATATACTTCTTCTACTGAATGCTAGGTGGCGGGCATATTCAATGTATAAAGTATTTAAAATTAAATATTATTCAAAATAAATTGTTCTCTTGAAACATTAACATATTTTAACACAAATAATAATAATAGCATATAATATTACAGTAATTAAAGCTATACTTGTTATTATGTATAGGTAGATAGCGTTGAATTTATTGAGAACTTTTATTTAATAAATATACAGTTCAGTGCACATCCAATTAATGTTTTAATGAGCTAATCTAAATTTGATACTCGTTTTTGACAATCGGTAATCTAACAGGTATTTTAACATCAAATACCAATCAATAGTTATTGGAAATGATTATAATGTAGATTCTCGAAAACGAAATTATAAACAATTTAAACAAAAGTACACAGGGGGATCTATAAAAGACCGAAGTAGACGTAATTGTACACGAAAAATGTAATTCACAAACAGAGTAGAACTGACAACTTAAAATATTTCAATTTAAAATTCATCTGGTAATTATACTTCCCTAGTTTTGACTAAGTACGTCCCTGTATAATAATTCCTATTTCAATTGCGATCATTCAGACCAGTTTAGAATATAAAAGCATAATACCCTATACAGGAACAGGAAAAGGAGTGTTTGAAAATTTAGAACAGGGACAAAATAAAGAATATAAAATATATAGGAGATAAAATTAATAGAAATTATATTTTTAAAAGTATATAGGGACGAATGAATGTTAATTTTACTTTATCTTCATATGGCCTGATCATAAACTCATAGAAAATAATTCTAAGACCTTGTCCTTGAACTTGTCCTTGTTCTGACATTTGACAGTGCTTTGATTGTATAGCTCATACATAAAATCCATTAAGAATTCGCACTGGCCTAATAAAAAGCCTTCATAATACGTATATAGTTAGAAAGTGCTACAATATGTTTTCAAAAAAAAAAAAATCCAAGGAGCGATTGACCTTCAAGTTTAACCGTATGTGTGTGTCTGTATATATTTTACCTCCCACATATTTTGCAGAAATGTTCCTTATTCATTACTGTTTACATAATTTCAAGAACGATTACCTTAAGCAAGTATTTTGCGAATATTTATACAAAATATTCCACCAAAAAGAAAACCTTGTACAACATTCAAATTCATAGGAAATATATTTTTTGATGGAAATAATTAGGTAGACATTTGACTATTAACTCGTAAAGTAGGCGAGGCTCTTGAAATAAGATGACAATTTTTTTATAAAATTTGTAAATCAAAAATCATGACATCAAGGAAATTGAAATTAAGCTCGAGCATTTGAATATTTTTCAAAAATTGTAAGGGAAAGGATAATTTCAAATTGACTTTTATATTTTCATGAAAGTTTAAAGGGTCTTTGGGTGAATTAAAATATCCACATTAATCAAAAGTAAGGTATACTGTGAAGAGTATGGTCAATTATATCATCGACCTTGACAGTTTCTGAACGCCTCGTAGATATTTCGGTTCAGTAAACCTTCTCTTGGATCTCGATGTCGAAAGGGGGTCGAAGTGGGGTTTTGGGGGGCTATCGTTGCTTAAGGATGTCTCGAAATTGTGATGATAAACCTTTTAACTCGTGGATTATACGTATTCATATAGTAGTGCGGTAGTTTTAACATGTTTTTCCTTAAATATTGGCAAAAAATTAGAAAAATTTCCTGTTCCTATTCAAGATCCTGTCATACCAAAGAATTCAAGAAGCAATCAAACAAGGAAATGTTTGTTAAACATCTGATTAGTTCAAAAAAAATGTATGCCTTTCGGTTACTTGCATATTTTCCATTTTATTAACAACTACAACGTTTTTTTTTGCAACATCCAGCTTCCGTACTATATAGCAAGATAAGCCCAAAGACCTTTGGACTCGACGTGTTGTCTTTTCGAGATAAGATCTATGTAGAAAGAAATTTTTCTACACTTCCATTGGTGATGATGTTAAAGTACGATTAGAAAATGTTCAGAGAGTGAATCTAAGAAGGTATGCTAAATTATATAAGTGGATATTGTTAGTGGATAATACAAACTAACAATTTATTCCACCCTTCTCATAAGTCTTTTTAATGCTCCAATAAAAAAAACTAAAGTGTTAACCACACCTAAAAGTGAAACAAAAAATTAAGGGGTGTCCCAAAAGGCACTTGAGTGGACCATATTGCACGACTTCAACAGAGGGTATGTGTATAAAATTAAACTCTATTTTAAAGTCACACATGTTTGTTCCCTTCAGTGGTAGACAAACAGACACAGCCTTATTGCCAAATATACAGGATGTATCACAAACCACAGATTTTCAAAAAAAAGGAAAATTTAAAACGTTTACAATCCATTGTATTTATATAAAGAGTGTTCAAATGGAAATATTTAAGACGTATACTTCAATTGGAGTTCTCTATTTGCTATAATATAAAGAATTACTTTAATATTTTCAAATATTCCTTTAATTGAAGATATATTTATAAAATTGACAACGTTGTGATCCCAAATGTACCCAACGCACCGGTGCACCAACCGACAACCATCGAACCATTCTCTCCTCTCACCATCAAGGGCTTTCGACCCAACACATGCACGAAGGACCCAAATTTAACAAACTATTCACGAACGCTTTTACGACGTCACAAATTCTACCTACTACTACGTATGTGTGTTGTGTGTTGTGTATTCCATCTATCTCTCCGGTCGTGATATTATAATGGGTTCCGAAGCCTTTCGGTGTTTGTTTTTCTAATTAAAAAGTAAAAATAATAATATTGTTATCATCTGTATGAGTGTGTTTGTTGGAAAAATTACCGGTAACTTATAGTGTTTTTCGTTCGTGGTCCAATTTGTGTTTATGATTTAGTGAAAGTTTTGAGTTGTGAAATTTGTGTTTTTCGAAAAAGGATATTTAAGATGTAAACAACAAAAGAAACAAGAGAATTATTTAAAATTGGCTAAAATGCCAAAAATGGAAACGTCTAGAGATGGAATTGTTCTAATTAAATGTAAGTAAATAATATATAAAGAAATAATTAGAATATATAATGATTAAATTACCTAAAATTAGGCTGTTTTTTTTAATGTTGCTGGTAGTTCAACGGCCTCATTTAAATGATTTGTATTAATTGGAAGCTATAAGTTTTTGCAAGTTTTAAATTTTCATTAATTTAAAAAAATAATTATCAATGGGATGTTTATAAGTCTAATTAAATGAATGTTTTCAAGCGTTATCACAATTCGTATGATTAATTTTATCTTTAAGAAGAAATCAAACGTCATTTCTGAAAGACTAACAAAAAGATAGGTACACTGCTTTGTGATTCAGTTTATATTATGAGACAAGCTAAAATAGGAAATGATCGAATGTATTTTGGTAATTACTTCCGATGATTTACCATACAATGGGACAATCATAGTTGTTGTTAAAACTGAGTAATAATGGAAAAAAAGAATAAAAATGAACATTGTAGATAAAATGACATTGAAAAAACATCGTGGATAAAAAAATCAGGATTCCACTTGAAGTGTACAGCAAATAGAAAAGTAACTTGATTTTTACTGAAAACTATCTCGACCAATTTTCCAGTGTAATTAAAAAGAGACTGATAAGTTGAAAAATTCATCTGTCACGTTTTTTTTTAATTTAAATTTCAAGTTTATCGCGAATTTCCCCTTGAACCTATTTTTGCCTAGTTCCGGTTAATGTATAGAAATTTTAGTCATACACTAAAAATACTCATTTTTAATGCAAACTAAATAAAACTTTATATTAGCCAGGTGAATATTGTTGACAATAAAGCTACCGTCAAAATAAATAAACTTGATTTTTTTTTTAAATTACTAATAATACGAATCCGAAACATGACATCATTTTGTATGTTTGAATTTTTATAGAAGCATAAAAATTTACTTATCTCAAGTGAACTGGATACTCGTGAAGCCGTTAGGGGTTAGACAAATAGATATTTTGAAGTAATAAAGAAAGACAACACTCCCTTAATGAAAGGGTTCAGGTTACTGATATAAATGTTGATTTAGAGATATTTATTCATATGTCACAAAGAGTAGCACGAATTAACAGAACAGAAAATAGTACTTGAAGATAGAAAATTAATGAGATTCTATAAGTTGCAACTGGTTTTCCCGATTTAAGTCAAAGCGACAATTATAATTTTTTTGTCAACAACGAATATCCCATCTGGCATATTTAACCATCAAATTTTCTATTGTGAAGAGTTTCTCTCTGTCCACATGTTATTTATAGAACAACTGTACATAGTCTGACTATAGGCCAGTTCAAAGCTATTACTAAACGCATTGGCGTACATACAATTTTGTATTACCCTGTTAATTTCCAAGGGGGGAATAGTTTTATTTCAGATAATTGTGATAATTAATAGAACAATATTTCTTTGAATGAAAATGAAGACAAGCTTACCCTTTTTTTGATCTTTAAAGCACGACAATGGTTACGAACGATAGTGACTTTCTTTGGGTATACCATTTTGAAAAGATTAAGTGACTAGAACTGACGAGCTGTTAAAACCTTCAAAGGGTAGAATTTTTTTCTATAATTATGTAATTTTGAAATTTAAAGAAAAAACATCAACTCACCAGTGACTTTGATAATTGAAATTTGTTGTAATTTCGACTTACCTGAAACAAAAAGAAAAATATATTAGTTATCATATTTAAAAAATAGTTAACTTTAAAATCCAACCAACTCGAGCAAGGGTTTTGTCTTAGCAATGTTGATACCAAGACTTATAAATGTCATTATCCATTCTATTTCTTACACAAACTAATCTGCAATGGTCTATTGACCCAAATATATACTGTTAGCACTACTTTTTCAATGACAGATAAAGTGGTGTGTAACTACTAATAAATTGTTGGCAATTGTGGGTATTGTTTCTTTTTATTTCTACCTTAATTTCCAACTCGAATAAAGACAAACTGAAAGTGAACTTGTTTATATTAGAAACGTGACTACTCATGAATAAGTTACTTCCAACAATAGGATCTTGTATCCGTGAGGTGGTGTCGAATACCTTCCAAGAACAAGCCACCAACAGAAATCTCAGAGGCGCTTCGAGAACAAATAGATTGTAGCGAAATTTTCTTTATACCATAAAGATTATTTAATACATTTTCAAGACGAGAATTCCAATCTAAATATGTCTTAGGTCTAATTTTAAATAAGAGCCAGCTGCTTTTCAAAATACTCTTTACAATACGTAAAAAGGTATTTTTAGTACGGAGGATAGTTTTCTTTTAAAAATAATTGATAAGGTGGATTGTTAGTTAAAACATCTTCTTGGTTTTGCGTTTGCGAAAACAAGGATTGGATCTAACTAACCGTGTGTGTATGTGGGAATTCGAGTAGAGATAAAACATTAGGGTAACGGAAATTGGGACTAGTCCTTCGGTCGACAGGTAATTTGAAAAAACAATAGGGAGGTTTCAGTCTAGCACAAAAGCATACACAAGTTGAATATAAAAAAAATGTCCGGCTGCTGCTCAGGTAAGACGGAACAGGTAAATCTGAACAAAGGAGTCTTTAAATTATTATTAGTATGCTGAGGATGGTACAGTAGCGGTACACGAAAGTTTTTATTACAACAAAGTACTAGATATTTAAATTGTCGTTGAAATTACCTAACCTGTACAAAGCCTGACAGAATAATAATTATTGCAAATGCGATTCACAATAATTCTAGATTGTTTGCAATTTTGGCGAAGGCCTAAGTTATTGATACCGAAGGTATGTTTCTGTTTGAATATTCTCTATTATGTCATTAGTTACAAAATAAATTAGGTCAATCTATTGAGACCAGATACGTGACATGAAGCGCGAAGATTTCCTAACTTTAATCTTCCTTTTTTGTATCAGTTTTTCATTGTTAAAGGATCTCGAGGAGATTTTGGACAAAAGCAAGCAAGATGAAAAAAAATGTGTTGATTATTATGCAAATCGCGTGTCACTTTTTATTTTTACCAAAATATTTTGTAGATCATGTTGAAAAAAAAAGTTTCTCTCTAGTCGAGTTTTTATTAAAAACATCAGACGTTGATAAATTTATATTGTGACATTTTTTTGATACTGTTTAATGCTAATGCATACATTGAAAAATGCTAAAAAGAGGGTAATATTATAGTAAGAAACATATAAAAAGCAAGTAAACACTAAATCGGTTAGTAAGTGGCTAGAAAATCAATTAGAGTTTGCTAAAGTAATGTTATTGGATAGAATTCCTTAAGGTCAAAGTTTTGTCGTGTAAAGGGAATTCGGGATGAAAGTGATTACAAAGTTTTAGGCTGTTCGATCTTTTAACAGCCGCAACTCAATGCGTAAACTACAACCCTGGTGATGTTCTATATATCAGTCTAGCCTAGAAAGTTTACCAACGGATATGGACAATTAAAGCAAAGTTATTAAAATCAAAAGACTGCCACTGTTATATAACAAGTGACTTAACGACTTCCCTGCTAATAAAATTATTAGAAAAGAGAGGCAACCTTGAACTTGGTAGGGACGCAGATATTACGCAATCGGTAAATAGAGACAGGCTTGTTGAATTAGAAAAGCTTTATATACACATTTATATTAAATTACATAATGGAGAAAACGGTTATACATAGATGGAGATAGAAATAGAGTAGGTAATAATTATAGAGTAAGTTTCTAATACTGTGGACTGTGGATTACCATATAACAACCAGATTATTTTGATTTAAATAGAGTAAATTGTATATCCTTTAATATTGACGCCACTGAAAGATACCCATTCGATTAATGTGTCATGTGTACATCCCGTTGCCTTTTAATCTAGCATTTAATGTGACTGCCTTCATCTAATTGTCATGTATTCACTGATTATTTTAGAGTTGTTGTTGGTTACCAAAACGTTATTTTTACTTAAAATTTACACCTCTAGTTGGGGTAAAGAATGACTATTTTTAATTACGATTTTATGGATTATTATATAGTAATAATTGTTTGTACGAAAGTCGTCACCTTGTTCAATGTGTAGGTAAGAACAGGCGCCTCTTGAGTCTGCGATATATTTTTTTATAGGGCGTGGACAAATTGCCCGCGACAAGGTCGATTTAATCTAAACAATAGATTCGAACCTTGAACGGTTTATTTAAACTGGAGGTTCATTTGAATTGTGTGAAACCTTAAAATTTAATTATTTCAACTTATTTACTTCCTTTTTGTTTTTGGTCCCATGATAATGACAATATAATCGTCTTATTCTTCTATATAATTACAAGAATTTAAAATGTGTATGTGCAGTGTATCCTGCACCACTTTATCCACGCACCATGGCCACCATAATGTATGTATATTATACCGTGTGTTTGTGTGACTCCAGCCGGTTAGGCGCCCAACAAACAATCCAACAACAGTCAACAGAAACTCGCGACAACGCGCCGACTGCTTTTGCTTGCCAGCCAGACCAGAACAGAACCAAACGACAGTAGTTCGCAGCAGAGATAAGCAGGAAAATTTATTTTGTCGACAGTTAAAACAAGAAACTCGCGATTTTGTCTTTAAAAGTGTAGAACTTGCTAGAATTTTTTGATAAAGTGCGAAATTTTTATTTGGGAATTCAAAACTAGTGTGTGGGTGGTATTAGTGAGTCGTATAGTGCAGCAACACTCTGTGAGAGTGTGGAAATTTCTGTTTATATATGCAATCTTTTTTTGTGAGCAAACCAAATCCTGCTGTTCGTAAGTAACTCTAAATATTTCGTATTAAAAATAACACCAAATTTCATAAATTTTCTTCGATTTCTACTTGTTTTGAAAACGTTTATGTTTATATTTATGTATACACTTAAATAAAAAAAAAGTTTTACGTTGATTATACGATTTTATGACATACATATAAAGTACACAAGCAACCCAACAAACGCAAACATGTTAAAAGAGAACTTGTTAAAACAAAGTAAGCGTATTTTACTTTAAATATTGTCAAAGCAAAAATACGTTACCAATCAAAAGCTGTTTGATATGACTTTTATGCAGTTTGCACCATAACATTGATTGTCAATAATTAATTGTGTCAAAAAATGACGTATTTATTTTTCCATTTAATACATTCTAGTTCGTGGCATCCATTAATATTGTGTCACAGTCTACCTTTTTATAGGGAAGTTGGATAAAACTTTCAAAAACTTCCTTTTCTTCCAAACTAAGCAATAAAAAAAGTTTTTTTGGTATAAAGTTTATAAGGATCTATGAGAAAAGTTACCGTACAAATATTTTTTTCTGTAAATGGTTGAAACCTACCTTTGATCCATTTTTTTAAATATTTTTAGTACCCACCAAAAATAGCATATGGCAAATATTTAAGGCGATAGGTGACTAGGTAAAAGCCTACGATTTTCAATTATCTCTTACTTTTGAGGTAGGTGGTTTACCTACACAAGAATATGATTCACTCGGGATTTATTATTATTTTTATATTCAAAAGAATTATGGTAAATTTTCGTATCATTCAAGCTGGGGGGCAAGTTGGTCCAAAAGAGGAAACTTAACTTGAAATAAAATAATATAATGTGAACACTAGTTTTTTGTGTGCTTAAGCTTGTATCAATTTCACCGTTAACTGTTGAAATCTATCTTGTTCGTTCCCAAGCTTATTTTAACGTGAGAATAGAACACAACGTTTTATATGTTCGGTTTTATTTATTCAATTAAAGAAAGAAATAAAAAATGTTTAAACAAAAATGAAAGTTCTATGTATGTAATAATAATAATATCATGTTTTTTCAACTTTCTTTTCCCAGTTTTATAACCCTTAAATTTAATTAAAATTCGTTTCCCACGCAGTTTGATAAAACCCAATCAAAATAATCCAAGTTTTTATAAAAAAATATTGTTATCGATAAAAATAGCATTTCATCAGGAAGTTTTATTTAAATATTGGTATCTAAATACCTAACAAATGAAAATAGAGAATTCATGAATTAGTTGATTGATGTATATGTTGAAATACAAAAACAAGCAAAACCTTGTTATTGATTTTATCGAAACTCATTAAATGCTATGGAGACATGCCAAACAATAATGCAAACAGTATTCCGGGTTCGTAATCACATTTTTATTTATTATTCTAGCTACGTAAGTTTCGTAATCACTCTGTATATAATAAGAAATCATTCCCGTGTTTCAATTATTGAAGTGTTTGTGGTTAAACAAACCATTAATATTTGGTAAATATTATTATTAATGTTTAAATATTGGGTTATTTTGGATAAATAGATTTATAAGGAAGTCATTTTGTTGAAAAAATTAAAAAGTTTCAAGTGGAAAATCTAAATTAACAATGAGAAAATTCGCGTTACCCTTTTTATCATCGTTTTTCATTAAGAAACCAAATAAAAATTCGCGTTACCTTTTTTTTTCAACGTAATTAAGAAACCAAGATGCGTTACCTTTTTTTCTTTTTTTCAATGTTTCAGCTGCAAACAAGTTCAAAATCCGGATATTTATTAAAATTCGCAATTTCCTAAGGTTCGTTTTTACTTTTTTTGGTTTGAAACGTTTATTTTGATTTCCTTTTGAATTCACTTTTCACCAAGTTCATCAAAATTTAAATTAACGTACATCTCGCATTATAATAGTCATTTTTATTTTAAAAAAAGCTGCTTACGATTCACCGCAAACAGTCTATATCTATTTTAGGAATATTTAATAATAAAATTATCATTCTAACGTATGACAAATGCGATATTGAAATTTGATTGTAACAAATGCAAATAAAGTTTAATAAATTATTTCATAAATGTTTGTTATGCTGTTTATTCGTAACAGATTTTTACAGATTTCTTTTTCATTTTTCTTTTACTTTTATTTGTGGTTTTAACCCACATTTTCGATTATATGAACAAATGGGATTTTTATATGTTACTCAGAAAAACGTATTATTCGAAATTTCCTGAATAGAATAAATAAATCGGTAAAAAATAATAATTCATCAAAGGCTTTGCATATACTACAGTATCCCCCATTGTATAAATATAACTGCGACCTTTGATATTTATGATAATTATGTTTATATTTCGTCTCGTCATGATTCCGTTACTATATAAGAATCAACAAAACAATGATTGTTTTTCACTCAGTTAGCTAATCGAGAGAAAAGTTAATTATTCGACATTTCGCATTGAATTTTCTATGCGCCAAATTCACCTTGGAAAAACAAACAATACATTTGTAGACAATTTAGTTGATTGTATCTATATTTTAAGTTTCTACGCTTTTCTTTATAATTTTTTCTCGCATTTCACAAACAAAGCTTGAATGTTTTTACTAAAAATAGAACAAAAAAAAACAGCAATCTACCGAAACATGTGTTCCAGCACTCATACTGTAATGATTTTGTTAAACGATGTAAAAAAATAGTGTTATTTTTTATACTCAACTTATTAAAATATAATTTTATTACCTACACATGCCATGCCATGAACTTTAGATAAAATTATTTCTTATCTTACACAGATGGTCTAAATGTATCGAGAAAACATATTTTGCAAGGTTCAAAGTATATTAAAATAAATAAAAATCAAATTTTATTTATTAAGAATTGCGGAACTTTAAAAGAATGAGCAAAAGAAGTGTAAGAGTTGTGTGGGGAGGTAGAGTAAATACCAAAAGGAAAAGAAGAAAAACTAAGAAGATTTTGATCCTGAGAAAATGGGAAGGAAAGATAAATAAAGTACCCTGTACGAAACAACTTAAATATTATCAACAAACTATTGACGAAATTTGAAAATATGCGGTAAATTTTTGTTATTTTTAAGCACGCATTATTTCTTAATAAGGTTAATTATGTCATCATTATATATGTGCACGCAATTTCACGTAGACTCTGTAGAATATTTGTTCCATATTATTATCTTAAAATAACAAAGAGTAATCTTGTTTTAACATAGAAATTGGGTCAAGTATTACTTATGATACGCGATTAAGATAATCTCTAAATATTATTATATAATTTTTGTATATCCCTCGTTTCACTTTTCTTTTCGTGTGTTGAAAATAAGTGTTTCTATCACATAATTCAATCCATCTTCAAACATATTATCAATTTACATATATACGCGTAGTAAAAATAAATGAAAACTAGGTTTATGACTTTAAAAAACGAATTTAGCCCAGTTATTCTAAAGAAGTAAAACAAACACTTGTCCTGTCGGGTTAAATCACATCTGCGAATAGCACTTGGTAAAATTTATATAATGGAATGAGAATGAGTCAGTTGTTGGGTTCGGTTTGGTTAAAATTAGAATATTTATTTGAACATTATTTGTTATATTCATAAATCTGTTAATAGCATTTATTTGTCTATTAATTAGGATGTTTTAATATAAACTGTTAGCCAAAACTATAGAAATTTTGAAAAATTTACTTTCTCTCTCGTATGGAATGTGTCTATTCTTAAAAAAAATTAAAGTTTAAATAAAAATATCGCTATCAGTTGTCCTCCAATACGAGATTATTGTTAGAACGCCCGCATGGAAGTTAAGAATACAAAATTTTTGGCCTTTTTGGAGGTTACATGAAGGTGACTCTTTACTTCGTACAAGATTTCTATTTATTGTATCCTTTCGGGACATCTTTATTGTGGTAAAAGTGAAGTTAGGAAATTGCGCTTTTATTTTTTGACGAAACTTTTTGGATAATTTTGTATTTATAAATTTAGCACAAGTTATAAAACGCCAAAATCTATTTTCAATACGTACGGGACGATCAATGTCAGAGTCAATGTAAAAACATGTGAATAATTTTTTATCTATAAAACTATATATATTCCTTTGAAATATTCGGGGTCGAATACTGCTCGAGAGTGAAGTTTACATTTCCAGGATGTGTTGTAAAAATGTCTTCGCCCGCACATAAACAATAAGTTCCTGAATTTTCACAGAAACGCAATAAATCATTCGCTGTATTTATTGTGCGAAGTGCAAGTGCTACGAACTTTCTGGAAAAATGAGAAGATTTTATGGATAGGTTAATCTTTTTTTATCCCATTTTTACAAGGTTGTAGGTCATCAAACTTCGTCAGAATAATATTAAACTCGGTCAATATACACTTACTTGTAATTCAGTTAAAAACCAACAGCGTTTAATTGCCATTAATTAGGCTGACTGTCGGTGTATACCAGGAAAATTAACATCAATTGAATAATTACTTTTATTATTAAGTTTGTTCTGAAAATTTATTCACCAAGGTTGTTTTATGGTTTACGGAAAACAACAAACTATGTAATAACTTCCATTAGAAAATTTAACCAAAGAAAATTCGTCCTTATGTTCAATCAGCCATCATCTGGCACTATACAAAGGATGTTTCGATGTTTTTTGGTTTGTAAATTTTTATTTACTGTTACCTTTGAATAATCTATTGAAAAATCACTACCGTATCTCAATATTAATAAATAATAATACGGTAAGTGAACGATTGTTCGTGCCTATTTGTATTTGCTGTGCCTAAACAATGCAAGCGACATACTTGGCATTCTTCGGATGTGAATGGACTTTCAAACAGAACTTCGTGATCCACGATTATGATTCACATTGTACAAGGTGTACTATTTTAACAAAAACCAATAATATATTCACAAATTCCACCATACGTTACAAAATCTTCCTGTATATTATCACTAGGATAAGATTTTTATTTTTTTAATAATTTTTGGGATAAAAAAATCTTTATAGACTCTAAATTTTATGCACTATTGTTCCAAGTTAGATAATTTCAATATTTAACATTCCATTACGTCTAGAGAAATAGAAAACATGAGACGGAATATTACAATAGTACCACAATGGGTACTACAATGTTTATGGTTATATTACGATGGAAATAAGGAAATGAGAATGAAGAGATTTATTGTCTATTACGGCACGATAATTGGAATCATATCTACCCTCGTTACCTTTTGAATTAGGGAACCGCAAAAAGCAAAAAATTTCTTTAATATTTTGATAAATATTGTACTTGTATTTGTCTCTAGTGCACTTTAAATCAACGTTATTTCGATATTGAACGCTAGTCAATTATTCGACCGATGTGGAATGTCGGCCATGTCCTAAAAATGTACCTCAAAATGGGGTCAATTAAAACATCAGACTTACAAAAAATAATATACGAGATCTTTCTATAGCAAAATCGACTAAATAACATTTTCATTTGTTGCAGATGAACCACGAATTCGTTCAGGTACATGGGAAGAACCAACATGTGAACACAGAGTCGCGCCATCTATCGCACACACCCGTACCTTGCAACACACTGGTTCTCAGAGAAGCTCTGAGGACAGCTGGTGCTCCGGATCAGATCCAGAACTGTCTTCCGACGAGGAAAGCGATCGAAGTGCCGCATCTAGTAATAGGTTAGTGACTCAAAATGTCATGAAAGAACGTTTACCGGTACCCTGTATGTTTTTTATCTCTAATTATGATGAATTATTTATTCGGTTCATAAGAATGTCTAAGACAAGCACTAGCGAGACCGTCTTTTATGTTTAATGCTGTAACAAATTATGATTCTGGAAGATAAATCAACATCTGGTTCGTTATATTCATTAAATTCATTGAAAATTGCTTGGTAATCAGAAGAACTAAACGTAAATTTAGTCGAAAGACTTGGAAGAGGGCCAACTACTTCAAAAACCATAACCGTTTCCATAACAGGCATTAAAGGCGATTTAAATTATAACTTTAATTATAGGAAAAGTAAAAGTAATACCTAATTAGAATCGTTAAAAAGTACACTCTAGTTATTCAACCAGTATTGCAATGTAGGTGTAGTGTAGGACACCTAAACCGATTTAAACCTATCGACTACGCCCATGGTCCCATATAGACGTTTTGTTATTCAGCTTTTAAGGATTGGGATATAATTATGCTGGTAAATTAATTTTAATTGGTCACTACTTGTGAGATAAAAATATTTAACTGTTTAAAATTGACTTGTACAGTATTGAACAAGAATTTATTAAATTGATAGGCTAAAAGTCAAGAGTTATAATTGAAATGTTTTATGTACTATTAAATATGTTTAATAATAGTGGGAAATAACATTTAAATTAGCTTCACTTGCTGAAATAATAGTTGGTATGTATTTTGGTACCAGATGTATAATTGGTTGCCTATAACATGTAAATTTTTTTGTTCTAGAAGTAATAACGGTCAACTTCGCAACACGTTGAATAAAGCACGAACATTGTGTGACAAATGGAGGGGAAGTGGAGGAATAGGTTCAAATAATAGACTGTCTCTCGATAGTGCATTGCCAGTCGACACTTCCCCTCAAAATCACGGAAGATTATCAAGATGGTTTTCGATAAGAAGAGGAAGCAATCACCAATACGACATAGAAAACGCAGACGCCCAAAGAACCCCGCCAAATTCAAATAAAATGCCTCAGTTGCCAGAGGTAGGAAATAATTGTTACATTCTTTGTTTTTTTCAAGTTTAACAATTTGTTTGGTTATAGGTTGAAGAAGAAGCTGGATTTCATTTTGCAAGCTGTAATTCTTCACAAAGGCGACAACTGCCTCCGAGTTTACCGCCACCTCCTCCTAATTTAACCCCCTTACAGTTAAAAAGGAGGATGATAGTGTCAGCTATTGTACATAGTGAAAATTCTTATATAGCTACTTTACAAAGGCTAGTAAATGTAAGTATCTTTTTACTAAAAGAAACTATCCATTTTCAATGATTATTTCCAGGATTATAAAAAGCCTCTAGAAGAAAGTAATCCTCCAGTGTTAAGCAGTTCGAAGATACATACGTTGTTCCATAGACTACCGGAAATTTTACAGTGCCATACTCTCTTTCGAATAGCCATCGCTGAATATGTGAGAAATTGGGATAAGGAAGAAAAAATTGGAGATGTCTTTATCGCATCCTTCTCCAAAGCTATAGTGCTGGACATCTATAGCGGATTCATTAACAATTTTTCCGTTGCTATGGATTTAGCGAAAATGGAAGCAAAAAGAAAATCAGCACTTGCCGATTTTCTAAAGGTATTTTTTCATAATAATTTTGAAAATATATCTTCATATATTTCTACAATTTCTAGGTGAAACAAATCAGCTCCCACGATAGGTTATCATTCTTTGGTTTGATGGTAAAACCAGTTCAAAGATTCCCGCAATTTATTCTATTCCTACAGGATCTGTTAAAATATACCCCACACGGTCATCACGACAGGATGTCTCTTCAACTAGCTTTAACTCAACTGGAATCCTTAGCCGAAATGCTTAACGAACGAAAAAGAGAGGCTGAACAGTATCAAGCCTTTAAAGAAATGTTGAGAAACATCAGCGGAAAGTTCTCTGTTCGACCTTTGTCTGATAGTAACAGATATCTTTTGAGGGAAGACAATGTTACACAATTGGTAAGAAACCCGATTCCAAAATTATTATTTGAATTTCCTGGTTATGCAACCAGTATCACAGTCATATGCCCTGGTTATGCAACCAGTATCACAGTAATATACCCTGGTTATGCAACCAGCATCACAGTAATATACCCTGGTTATGCAACTAGTATCACAGTAATATACCCTGGTTATGCAACCAGTATCACAGTCATATACCCTAGTTATGCAACCAGTATCACAGTCATATACCCTAGTTATGCAACCAGTACTACAAAGAAATTACATTTATTGTTACCTTATGGTTAAAATTGTTCAGTTTCTAACATGACATTTCCCTTATATATTTTCATACAAATAATTGTTTAAAACAAATGTTATCTTGTAGGATTATAGTCAGAATGGTATGATAACGAAAGCCAAAAGCAGAAGACTTCTACTGCTCAACGACTTGGTAGTTTGCGTGGCAGTAGCTTCCAAATCAGCTGACGATTTCAGCAACAACGAAAGACTGAGTCTGAAATGGACCTATCCCGTATCCGACATTGAAATACAAGATACCAGTGCCTCGCCTACCCTTAGTAGACTACTCACGTCGCAGCATTCGAAAGGAGGTAGCGTCAAGTCAAACGGATCTTTCGATGGTACTCCACCGCAAGATGCAAACAACTTGTGTGCCGAGATGAGTAATTTAATGCACGATTACGAAGTGATTAGTAGAATAAGTGATTTGACAGGTCAGCTCAAAGGAAACTACAAAGACATCAATTTAGATAACGCTAGAAAGATTCTCCATCAAATACAAAGTTCCATTCAACAAAAAGACGAAGAAATGGCTTGGATGGATTCTTGTTGTTTGCAGTTAGTTGTGAAAACCAAAGGCAAAGAAGAAATCTACACATTTCAAACTGATAATCCAAATATCAAGAAAGATTGGATAACGGAATTGAGGTTGGCGCAGTTAGCTTTGGATCCTAATAATTCACCAGCCTGGGAAGTACCTGAACAAGAACAGAGGCCATCTACGAAGATGCCATTGTTTGTCAAGTCGCAGAGTGTTTATAACTCACAGCATCAAACTGAGGTAAATACAAAACTGTTTTTTAGTCAAATTATCATACAGGGTTCACTAAAAGTGATTAAATGTTTATATTGGATAAAATTTTAGGTACGCTGTGGTTGTTACTATACTGTAACTTTACCAAAAACTGCCAAAAGAAGACATAGGATCCAAAACTACTTATGGATTTGTACAACAGACGGAGCCAGCAGTCATATTTCAGTACTAGCTCAGCATCATCAGCAAGCGGGAGTTTTGAAAGACTTGACCACTTTTTCTTTGGTTGAAACTCAGATTACTGCTATGGAATTTGTGAAAGGTGAGATATTCATAATCGAATTGTTAAGTAAATAATTACAACTTTATTTTTTTTAAGGTTCTTCACCTCCATGTCCGAATTTAGCCACAGATACAGTGTGGGTAGGAACAGACAGGCACAAATTACTGCTCTACGCAGCTGACGAGCCGGAAAAACAAGAAGAAATAGCCAATACGATAGTCTCCGATGTCGTAATGCATATTAAATACCACTGTGATAACGTTTTCGTGGCATTAGCCAATGGAACAATCTGTATATATAGAAAAAATCCCATAGACGGTGCTTGGCTTATCCAAGAACCACAATTACTGAATCTAGGAACCGACCCAGTTTCCTGCTTATTACCGATCAATCTTTCTCTCTACGCAGCTTGCGGAAAAAAAGTTTGGGTACTAAACGGTATTACCGGGGAAGTACAAAAAAATTTCACCATACAACACGAACATTTCGGAAATGTAAATCTAATGGCGCACAGCGGTATCGGTTTGTGGATATCTCAAAAAAATTCCAGTACGATTTGTTTGTACCATACCGAAACCTTTAAACATCTCCAAGACATCAACATAGCTTCGATTGTAATGAGGATAAACGGTTCTTTCGGCCCTAGGGACTCTTTGAACAACAATAGATCTGTTGTATTCGTTACGTCCCTTTTGGCATGTAAAGGATTGTTGTGGGTGGGAACCAACGTTGGTAGAGCTCTAACCATACCGTTACCCAGACTAGAAGGAGTGCCGATCATCAGCGGAAGAGTTAATATTTCTTATCATGCTCACTTTGGACCGATATCTTTTTTGTTGGCTTTGCAACCGAGGAGTTATAAGTAAGTTTTTTAATTTGTGAATATGAAGGAATATTAAAACAAAATTTTCCAGCAACTTCTCCATGAAATCTGCACTAAGTAAAGAAGAAATGAAACAGGAACCTGAAAGTACCA
Organism: Galerucella nymphaeae; assembly: GCA_963978555.1. Classification (NCBI taxonomy): domain Eukaryota; kingdom Metazoa; phylum Arthropoda; class Insecta; order Coleoptera; family Chrysomelidae; genus Galerucella; species Galerucella nymphaeae. Next base: position 18,562,258 of record OZ021713.1, read on the forward strand.
GTATAGATAAATCCGAGGAGAGTCCCAATAGGCCTAAAATGGAAAAACAATTGTCGGACAGTTCCATGCAGAGTGTATCATCAAAATTGAAATATTTAGCCGGTAGTCCGGTGGTACTGAGAAAAAGGAGAAGCAAGGAAAACGATTTAGCGAGATTATCGAAAACTTTACCAAGAGGTAGGAAATTTTACAGGAATTTTTTAATATTAATCGATTCAATTTTACAGGATTGGGTAACGGAGGATCGATTTTTTCAACATCGAGTACTTCTTCTCAAAGTTCCGGCGATACTAACAACGTTTACGGTCTCTACAGCGAACTGATGTACATAAAAGACTACGAAAGAGACGACAACATCCTCACGGATCCAGTTTACGAATCTCTACGACGCAGCGATCCCGAACTAGCCCTCCCGAACAAAGTGAGCACGTTAGATCGAAGATTGAAGATGAAAGTTTCCAGACCGAGATCGTTGGATTTGTCGAATTGGTCGGTGGATTCACGATCTTCTAGTTTGTGTACGTCGTCAGGATCCGAAGAAAGTATGGCGGTGAGATTGAACAATTTGGCGCGAAGTGTTTCGCGGAATAATTCGAACGTTTCCAGACAATTGAACGAAAAAGAAACCGCTGCCGTGGAAAAAGAGGTCGTTAGTGTTGTTAAACAAACGAATAACGCGAGGACTTTGAATAAAAATAACGGAGACAACGGCAGAAGGACTGTCATTACGTTAATGGGCGGTAGGGGGTATATAAATTACAGACAGCCTTGTTGTTCGGCCGATAAGGTGAAACCCCTCGTCGCCGGCAAAGATGCCAACTGTAATGATGCTCATATTGTTATATGGGAGTTGAAATTGTGATTTGTTTTTAGGAAAAAAAAAAGAATTTTTTATTGTTAATTTTTTTGAAGGAGAATATTTTACTAGATCTGTTTTAGTACATTTGAAATACTGTAGCTTTTATTAAATAGAGGAGTTCAGTCTAAGGCCAGTATGGCCAACATAAAGTGTTTTTTTCTGACAAGATTGACAGTTAAGGTCTACTGTTCAAAAAATAAGATTTTGCATGTTTTTTAACATTGCTAACATCTATATTGCTTTATTAAAATAATGAATACACCCCCGAAGCGTAAATCTTGAAATTTAATATGACTTTTTAGCTGAATACTTAACATATCGGTGGCCAATAATTCTAGGAACTCCTGGCATGTCACCATTTCATTCCAGTATTCTTCTAATTACTTTTTTCACTGACATTTGACAGAACTAGTAACAGAAATGAAATGGTGACATGCTAAGAGTTCCTAGAATTATTGGCCTCTGATATGTTGAGTATTCAGCTAAAAAGTCATGTAATATTTCAATATTTTCGCTTCGGGGGTGAATTCATTATTTTAATAAAGCAATATAAATGTTCGCAATGATAAGAAACATGCAAAAACTCATGTTTTGAATAGTAGACCTTAACTGTCATTCTAGTCAGAAAAAAAAACACTTTTTGTTGGCCACACTGACCTTAGACTAAACTCTTGAATAGAAAAATCGATTTCCTTTCTCTATAAACTTTCATTATACCAGTTTAATTACACTGAAATAATGTTGACATAAGAAAGATCTAGTAATATATTTTTCTTTGTCTCTATAAAAATGAATGTGTATTTTTAGATAGCGCATATTATTAATAAATGTCAATATTTTTATGGCCTATAAAAATAAGTTACGATTTTTTTTAATTTATTTGGTTGTCTCGAAACGCCGTTTTTCTATTTATAATTTATTTTTCCGAACAAATGCCGTCATCGCGAGGATTTTTTATTGAACAAACAAAACAAAAAAAAAACAGCCGATCAACATATAAAAATTACTATTTTTCCTTAAACTTTTACCCAAATTCTACAATTTTCATAAGATTTAATATAAAAAAAATAATTTTTTTTTGACTTACAGAATTTCTTATTTATAATTGTAATTAATTTTTTTTATGTTGATTTTTGCTCAAAAATCTACTGTGTTTTTCATAATCCGGACTATCTTTATTAATAATATTTCTATATTTTATATAGCAACAAATGTCCCTGTTATTATTATTATTTTCTTCAAAATAGTTGCATGTTTAACTTTAATAAATTTATTATTGTTCACTGTGTTATATCAGAGCATATATTAAAATAAAGTGTAAAATCATTTTATCTATTTATTGTTAAACTAACTAAATACAGGGTGTTTAAAAAGGTGACTGTCGTTTTTGGATTTGAAGTAAATTGAGTCTAGAGTATATTTGAACTACTACATACAATTTGCCAGCTCACAAACACCTTGTATAAGTTAATAAAGTATTAAATTGAAGGTATAACTTACATTTTAAACTATTCATGGCGCCCATCTCTTCCAATTGGGACTGCAATTTCCATAAACCATTCACTAAAAACCGAATTCGACCATTTCCATTTACCGACCGGCGATTGCCACCACATTTATCTCTTAGTACTAACTCATACATCACATAGTTTCCCCATTGATACTGACTCAAAGTCCACTACGTTAGAGAAGGACCTCAAATCAGTACCAGTGTTCTATAGAGTAGCCCATCGATCTATACTTACAACCGGTTGCATATCATTCAAAATAGATTACATTTTAGAGTACTGTATAAAAATACACATCTCACATTGTAATTTACTAAATTAAATAAATTATACAATTCGGTCAGTACAGGTAAAATGAGCGTAACCCGACAACCTCAAAGAGGGCAACCTTGTCCATGTAGTCCCAGAAAATCTTACCATATTACCCAAACACTCTTTTAAGTTATACAGAAATCAACAAGTTTCTACAAAATTATAATTGGGAAAAGTGAGAGAATTAAAATTATTTTAAAATTTACAACTTTGTTAGAATAAAGAACTTTTGTTTTAAAAATTAAACTGAAATGTACAAAGTTGAACTCCAATCCGGTGCAGTATCCAGATTTAAATTATTAAACAATAGAATATTTATAAACAATATAATTTAAAAAGAAAAATTAAGTATGTGTTTAATTTAGGAAAAACTTGTTAACCAAAGTACCTTAAGTTAGCGAGTAGTCCAAGTAATCTGGGCACAAGAAGTGTGTCTTTAGTGAAATATTAAAATTTTCAAAGTTAAGAAGGATTAAAAATATAAAAATTTGTTTGTACTGATGAATTTTTGAAAATATGAAAAGTGATTAAGTTTAAAAAAAAGATTTTCCAATACTACATGTCTTTATCGTCCTGAGGAAATTTCTGTGATCTCACACAACAATAAACAACAGACATACAACAATTTGAAAATTTGTGTAACCACAAAAAAAATTTCAGCTGATAAAAGAGTATATGTATGATGCAACAGTATACACCATTATTTATTCCAATATAAAAAATTTGCAAAAAATTAAAATGTTAATAATTGGAAACACCCAAAATAATAAATTGTTGTCACTTCTTGTGAGTAGTCTGGAAGATCTCGTTGTATATACCTAGTGCGTTCTGGAAGTGCCTACCCTAAATAAAAATATGCTAAACTAAATAAATGTTTTAAATTTGGAAAAGAAATTTGAAGATCCTAAAAATAATTCTGAGTTATAAAAATATTAATTTTCTAAGTAATTTTTATTTATTTATTATTTAATTAAATTTATTTCTTATATTAAATAATATGCTAAACTAACTAAATAATTTAAATCTTAAGATATTGATATTTTTAAGTAATTTTTTGTTATTGGATATAATTAATTTTTTATTATTCCTATTTATTTTTTATTAATTTTAATTTAAAAATATTAAATTGTTTTTTATGTTTGCCCTATATTAGCTTCCAGAACGTTGCACCAGGAATCCTTTGTTCTTCTGTACCTAAATTAAAATTCCTAAGTTGTCTGGAGCAATCGGTTTTCTGACAAAATAGTTAATAATATGACTGATTTAATGTTTCAAACTAGAGAAAAAATTGGGGTTATTTAGAATATTTTTTAATCTCAATTTTTGTGAAAAATGTCATTTTTTAAGCAAGTATTAAAAATATATTGAATTATATTTACTAGAAACTTTAATAATAAACCAATTTGCTCACAGACGCTGAAAAAAATACATATAAACATATCCTCTTGCTGGGGTGTTTCCAATATTTATTATATTTATCAAATTATCAAAACTAAATCATCCTATATGAAAAATTGTAAATAGCAAAAACAATTCACTCACACTTTTTAAATAACAAAAATAGAAAATATATTTATAAAATAAAAAAAAATGATTATATTGCTATATAAAATCCAAAAAAGTTTAATTATTATTTGTTATTGAAGATTTTCATAGAAAAATTTTGAAAAAAAACTACTTTAAATCTCAATTAATTATCAACACTGAAATTATTACTATTATTATCAAAATTATTTCTATTTTTGTCATTAACCACAACAATCTCCTACCTTTAGGCATATCGCATTTCTTGAACTGAAACGAGAGCGGAAAAATCTGTAACAAAAGAAAGTAAATATTAGTCAGTTTCAACTGGGACACCCTATATTTGATGACCATACAATAAGTAGTTCTGTGGTGTGGCCACAGATCACCTACACAGTGGTGGTGACATTTGACATACTCTACTCTTTGATTTTTTTATACAAGATTTTATAACCTCAAATTTTTTGTTGTCATGATGTGACTGGGACAATTTTTTTCAAACAAACACAAAAGTTAAACCTCAGTGTATAAATAACTTCAAATCAAAAGGTTAGCAACTAGTTTCAGTTAATACTATCATCAAGATTTGATGTTACAATTATTTGATCAGAAGATCTTATGATGATGATGAAAACATAAATGTCTGTGATTTAATTGTAAAATCTTCTGATCAAATAATTGTAACATCAAATCCTGTTTTTTTATAGCCTGATGATGGTATTAGCTGAAATTAGCTAAACTTTTGATTTAATGTTAGTTATACATTGTGGTCTGACTTTCGCTTCTTTGAAAACCTTCCTTCAACATATGTATTATACGTAAAGTATCAGTCTCAACTGAGACACTCTGTATTTGATAATATTATATTAATTATACATTACAAGAAGAAAATAAACAGCTGTTCAGAATTAACCTCTTCTTAAGATGATTACAAAGAAATTAATATTGCACTTGTGCTAAAGAATTTTTGGTGATGCTTGTGATCAATCGAACTGTTTTAAGGATAATAGTCTATAATGAATGTTAGAAGAAACATTCCTTAAATACAATAACTAATCTTTAAAGAGTAGCAAATACAATTTAAAAAATCCAAAGGATACCTCTACCAATTGAATACCGTAGTATTCAATTTTCCGAACACTTTGAAATCAGAAAGATATTGTGTATTATACGAGTGATACCTATGCTGCTAGTGGTGGTTTTAAGTTGAATAGATAATGAGACAATCCAATAGAAAACAACAATTTGCTTGGAAAATTTTAAAGGATATATGGAAATAATATTGACACATGATTGATGAAGTAATCAGAAGAAAAAGATCCAAATTAAACGTCTGAGCATACAAAATATAACCAGTAATTAACAAAAGATATACTATAAGAAGCTTAGATATAATTTTCAAAGAAAACTGATTCCTAAACAATTTAAGAGCTATTCTTTTCAATTGGTATAAGTAAAATACCACCAGTAAATGTATAATATTAAATATCAACTTGTAGTTATATAACTATTTGAAATTACTAGTTTTTGAAATTAAAAAAGGACCCACTGACACATAACAAGTATAATATCAATAAAAAGTATTAAATATTGTCAATTTATCAGAAAAATCTATTATTTTTACCTGAATTACATTAAATATATGCAGATTTATTAACACACATTATTTTAATCACCAGACACAAGCACCTAAATTACACAAATGACGCTGTTCTTCGTGAAGGTTTACATTCCCGGTATTGCTTTTTCTAGGTAAAAACAAATGACAATTCGCAATACTACATTTTTATTGGCCCTAGAAGCGGCAGCCATAATTGTATCAGTTATTCAATTGTTTTTAGTCTCATATTTTGATAACATAAATACAATATTTAGAGCACAGGTATTTATACAGGGTGGAATGTAAGTAACTTTTATTTTAAAAAAGGTTATCGATTACGTTGAATTTTAATTTAGCGTTGTTATATAGAGAGTTAATTTGAAATAGATGGAATTTATATAGTTATTTTATTTAATAGAATGAATTTATAGTATGAAAATGAATAGAAAAATCAGTTTGATGTATAATTAATTGTGAAATTTGAATAATTTTGTATTTAAACATCGGGTAACTCAATTCTTGGTTGCAGTTAGGAACTTTTCGGATATTAGTAACAAAAGATATACCATAAAAAGCCTTAATAGTGAAATTTTTAAAGAAAAAAATGATTCTGGAACAATTTAAAAGGTATTCTTTTCATTTGGTATAAGTAAAATACCTCCAGTAAATGTAAAAAATGAAATTTCAGCTTGTGTAGTTACATAACAATATGAAATTACTAGTTTTTGAAATTAAAAAAGGACCCAATGACACATAACAAGTATAATAACAATAAAAAGTATTAAATATCGCTAATTAATCATAGAAATCTATTATTCTTACCTGAATTACATTAAATATATGCAGATTCACTTAACACACATAATTAAACTACTAGACACACTCATCTAAATCACACAAATGACGCTGTTCTTCGTGAAGGTTTAGATTCCCGGTAATAGGAAAATCATTTGCCGCCAAGCAATACTCCAATTTTATTGGCCGTAGATGCGGCGGCCATAATTGTTACAGTTATTCAATTGTTTTTAGTCTGGAATATAAAAACGATATTTAGTGTATTGGTATTTATACAGGGGGGAATGTAAATAACTTAATTTTATAAAGATTATCGATTACGTTATTATATTTTAATTTAGCGTAGAAATATACAGAGTAAATTTGAAATAGGTATAGATAGGTAGATGGATACTTTTTATTGTGCCTAAGATAAATCTTTTCACAAGGGCTCGGTATAAAATTTCAAGTGAGGAATTAACATAATTAGTAATAAATGATCATTTCACTCTATCTCTTGTGAATTCGAAGATATTTTCAGAGAAACCACAAATCTAGCGAGTGGGAAGAGTGATTTGCGAACAAGTTTCAAACAATATTTTTTCTACAACCACATTTATTAATGAAAGAAATACACAGTAATTTATATAGTTATCAGAAAGAACTTACAATATGAAAGTAAATATAGAAATTCTTTTACTTTCCGCACTTCTCCATAACGTAATCATGGTTGCCTATAGCTAATTGTGCAATGTAATCATGGTTGCCTACTTATCGGTAAGTCAAACTTCTACACGAAGTGAAAACTACAATACCGTTGGTGAGCTTCACATCTTTGTCCGTTGATGGCACCACTAGACAGCTGGTCATCCTTCGAGTTTGACATTTAGTGGTCCAGATTGCGCTTCGGCATTTTATTTCTAAACAAATAACTAGTGTGTAAGATCCAATGTAGGATCTCTAACAAACGAGAAAAAATCGATTAGATCTTATTATTTATTGTTAAATTGAACTGTGAACTCGCTTCTTTGTCATATAGATTATCAGTGTTGTGTTTTGGAAGTGTTTTTGTTGTTTATTGATTTAATAACCATGTCCTATTACAACGGGTGAGTGAACTTTTTACCTGACTAATAAAATGTATCCCAAATGCTAAGATAACTCTAGGAGTTAATAACATAATAATCTTCAGATAAATACTCTATTTTAAAATATATGAAGTCTTAAGTTTTTAAGGCAGTTATTATAAAGGACACTAAACACACTAGGTAGGTAGCCAATTGCAAAATTTAAAGATACAAGAGACTTTACGTTTACTAGATATATTTTGGTATTTGTTGGGATACATTATTTTTACTTGGTGTTGTATAGATTTTGTCTAAATACCTACTTAAATCTTGTTATTATTTCAAAAGGATTTAGTTAATTTTGTAGGTCAAGCATTTAAATGTCACTTAATTCAATTTGTAAAGGTTGAATCATCTAAGTCGCCACTTACTCATTAGTTTACTTAGAATTGCGTTTTAAATTTAAAATAACTAACAGGAAGATTTTAAAAACAAACTACCTAGTATCATTTATATTGGAAGTAATTTTTCTTTGTATATTTATTATTATTATTATTAGCAATACACAAAGGTTATTGTGTGACATTCTGTAAAGGTGATTTTTAGTCGTAGGTATTTATTAAAATTTGCATTAGTAAGCAATAAAAAAGTGTATTCATAATACTAAGCAACTATTCTCAGTCAAAAGATTTTAATTTCAGTGGCGTACAAAAATTAATTGTAAATAAATAAATCTGGATATTATTTACATACCTACCACCTTTATTAACATTTCATTTTCAATGGGCAATTCTAGTTGAAACCTCTCTTCATGTTTTCCCAACCGAAAAATATCAGTTGTGAGTTATAAAGCTTTCTCTAACGTAGTATATACCTTCATAAATGGTCGTAAAATAAAATTATGGCATACTTTGAATTTCGTACACAGGACCGGATGCAGCAACAGTTAAATTTGAAAAGAATATTCCTTTAAAATCCATAAATAAGAGATCCAACCCTGGTTGTCGTGGAGAAACATGTCGAATTCCAGAAACGTATTCCTAAGAGTGTGAGAGAGTGCGGATGAGTGATATATTTGTTTTTCTGATTATGTTACACTTGTTTAAAGCGGCGAAGAAAGAAATATATACCAAGGAAATTCAATATACACACCCTTGTATAAACAATATGAAATGCATTGGTGGAAATGGTATTATTGAAAGATTATACATAGTTGGTACACAAAAAAATCTATAAAAATACCTCAATTTATATAGTGAGCTTTGCATCCTGTCATATGTCAACGTAAAAAAGAAATATAAACGATTAGGTTAGCTCTAAACCAGAGGCGTCTATTTTTTTGTACGGGGATGGGTGTATAAAGCTTATCTTGTCGCTGTACGCCACTGGAAATTTAGAAAAGGTGACCAATCTCCCCATCGCTTTTCCGGTCTGGTGAATTGTTCAAAGAATATTTTATGAATTTAAATCAAATATAGGGGGGTTTAAACGGAAGTAACTCTATTATTAAGAGTAATTTAAATAATGAGATGAATTTGTTTATAAGGAGGGTCACAAATTAATTTATTATCTTATGATTTAATAATAGACTAATGCAGTTTCCGTCGTTTAATCGTAATATTATTACTTGTGTTTGTCGTGTATACGATTATCACCGACCTAACGTTCAAAGAAACTTTCCGATCATTGACAAGTATGTGCATCACATACATTATAAGGAGTGAAGTATTCGAGCCTTTGAAGCAACGACGAAACTTCGGAATTAATTTTCGAAATTATTCACAGATCTGCAGTTACAATCTCTCAAGAACGTACTTCTTCAGTTATCAAAGAACTCTCTAGGTTGGAAGTTTTAGTTCAATTGGAAATAATTCAAGCTTCAATATACTTAGTTTATTATTACATTTCCTTTACTACTTATTATCTATATTTTCTCAAAAAGAATAGTACAATAGTGGTCGATGCCTTTAAAAATTTATATTTAAGACGCCTCTGCTTACATTGATAAAAAAGAAGAAGAATTTGTGACGGCTCTGCTTTCATTGATAAAAAAGAAGAAGAGTTTTTGACAGTGTTTTCTAGTAGGGGGTACGTAGTGATGTAGTGTACAAGTCTTTTGTGATATTTAACACAATTCAAGTGTTTACAATTAATTATCGCATTAATTAATAATTAGTAATCAATTCCACACAATTTAAATATTAAATAAATATTGAATTCTCGAGCAATAACGTATAAAAGTGAATTATAGCTTAGCATACCAAAATGGCGGGATTCAGTTTTGAGGAGCAGTTGAATTTATATTTCCACATAAAAACCCGTAAGTCTTTTAATATATTTCAATATGTTCTTAATTTTATATTTAGTTACATTATTTGTTTATAATTAATTGTAACTAGAAGACAATTATTCAAACTTTTAAGTTTGACCTACTTATTTTCGCGCCAAGTAATTTTTGCCCTTAACTTTAGTTCAATATTGTATCTAAATGGATTTAACAACGAATTAAGTTGAAAATTATAATGAGAATTGATGGATTTATTACTTATTACCAAACTCACTTCAATAACCAACGAGATTTCCTTTAAAAACATAAAAGGTTTAGAAAGTTCCTAACCTAATTTTTCTATCTACCTTCCTTCCAGGCATTATGCTTTTTATACTGAGAACCTAGGAAATGGAGTAGAAAGAATCTAATTACGGTAAAAATGAGCATTGTTCTGAATGCTCCTATATAATAGGGAGCAAAATTAACTGGTCATTTAGAAATATTCTAAGATAAAATGTAATGTTGCAGGTGTTAGATAAAAATAATTTCTCATTAGTACTTGACTATTTCGGGTACAATCTTGTATAATGGTCTGAATTTTAAGATAAATCTTTGTTCTTTTACAGAAACGTATCGCAGCCAACGACAACGATAGAAACTGTCACCATAAAAAGACCATTAAAGGTAAGTAACAACAATTTTTAAATCATTGTTTACCTTCAAGTGTTTCTGTTGTCGTGAGAGATGACACTTTTTGTTTATAATAAATTGAGCGAAACAGGTGAAGTGCTTCATAATATTCTTCTGTACAGATTCGCTCAGGTGAGTTTTAATGTATAATCAGCTTGTTCTAATAGTATAAGCGCTTGTTGACTTATTTTATTTTCTCAATTATTACTGATTTATCTAACGATCTATTCATAGTTAATCAAAAAAGGTATTGTCTTTGATAAATCGAATGATCACTTTTATTCCAAGCTGGGAGTTAATCTCTTGTCTAAATAGACCTGGAACTTTGCGAAACTATTACGGTTCTATCAAATAAAACTACCTCAACCTCTCTAAACACATTTCCTGTCCAAAGTTTTCGGAAGCAAATGCGGACAATAATATATACCGAGGTCATAGTTACACTAGAACATCTGCCTCGAAAGTTAATCGTGAAACGCTTGTTAATTATCTTTAGGTACACTGTTAAAATGTGTTTTTGATTTAATTATTATCAGTATAAAGGTGTAGCTGTTGTAGCAGGGATATTTTTTAAATTAACCTTGTAGTCTAGTATGTTCCTTTTGTGTATCTGGCCGGCCTCCATTTTCCGACTAATTTCCAAAACTAGTTTTGACGCGAAGTAGTAGTTGCCGTGTTGGTTTTCTAATTAAATTTCCTGAAACCCAGAATTTGATAGCGATCTTACTACTTGGCTACGTTGTTATTAATAAAACTCCTGCAGAATTTACAGAATTCTGGTCTAGTAAGTAGTCATAATACTGATTTTTTAGTTATATTCTGTTGACAATTTTTTATTAATGGATTTGGGACATTTAGGATTTTATGTGGCTTATTTAAGAGAAAATTTTATCTCTAAAAGTCAGTTTGAGATTGTTTCAAGTTATCCAGACAGTTTTATGGATATTAAACTCAAACACTAATTTTCATTTGCGAAGTTCATGAAGGTTTTAACACGATTCTCATTCTAAAAGTGTTTAAAAGGAATTTCTGTTGTTTATTTTTGTACAGAGACGAGAAAGGATTTAAAAGTATCAATGTTCAACTTTTCTTTTAAAAACCTCCTCTTTTTATAGGAAGGAATATTTGAATTCTATTCAAATGTAGTTTTCTTTCAACTACTTTTTTGATTTTGATGATTTTCTTGTTGAATTGTAGGTAAATTCTTTGTTATCAATACTGTAGTTGAAATTAAATCTAAACATATTCGGAGTGTATAAATATCGTTTATAAACATTACTTTTGACAGTTGCCCCTTGTAATATATTATCTACTCGCCTACATTGTATAGATTGGAAGCAATGACATGAGAGAATGGCGGTAACGTTGGGCACTTTAATTTGTTGCCGTTAGTCAAACTAATGGTTTTGGTAAACGTTTGGCGAAACGATGATGTGAGTCCAAAATTTCTCGGCTAGCTATAAGCAATTTATCCATTTCGAAGTCTGCTTCGATTATTTTGTTGACAACGAATTTGTGGATTTCAGTAAGGTTCAGTAATAGTTGAAAATAATTTAACTATAAGAGGGTCTGGGTTTTGTCAGTAACTTTAACTCCTTAGAGTTTAACCCTCCCCAAGGTAATTTATAATTGGTGAAGGTGTGAATCTATTTATACCATTGAGGCACGCAAATATCTGTTCAGTTAACACAAAAAGCCATCTTCTAGGCTTAAACCTATTCTTCTCAAATGAAAGCTTAGTCCGCTGTGTTCAAAAAGGATCCTCCAGGATCTCATCCCTTTGAGTCATGATAAATGCCCTACCTTACACTGGCCCCTGTATCTCATTTCAATAGTTTTTGTAAAAGAAATATTTTTAGATACTAAAATTGATGTAGTTATCTTGTGCTTCGACTGAATTGAAATTCCGCCAGTCCGCAGTTAACTTTCGGATTTATTTTGCGTCTCTATTTTAATTAAATTCGCCTTTTTATTTTATTTTCAATTAAACGGTAAATAGAAATCGTCACAAAATAAAATAGGTCGCTCGATAAATATTTCCACGAACTGAAAACAAGAGAAATAGAACAGTCTTTGTTTTAATCCACACTAGGTGCGTTTCGGTCAAATCCAACATACTAATTTGACGTTTAATTTGATTGAATTTACGTCAGGATACGCCACTGCTTATTGCATAGTTCGCCCGGAAAGCTATTCGGAAAAATTTCTATTCAGAATTACGTCTGAATGCATATTGTTCCACCGACTCGCCACACTGATTTTTTGTGTTTTTATTTATGCCTGTAATTTATCGTTTTTATAACGCTTATCTAAAACACAAATTTTTTTGATTTATCTATCACTTCCGAGTGTGTGTGAATTAAATTTTTTTATTGTTTACTAAACCATACAAAAATATCGATAAAAAAACCATAGGCGGAGCAAATATTTTTATTTTCATGTTATCTTGTGCTAAATTAGAGAGTTGTCACTTTTTTTATTGAAGACGACTTATGTCTGATCGTCTCCAAATTGCCATAATAAAAGATTATTGACAAAAAATCAGTCTGTTTGCAAAGACGACAAAAAATTGTTGAATATTAACAGAATTTAGTGTTTGAACATGTTACGGAGCCTTTCTGACTATTCCATGTAACTGGAAACAAAGAAAATAAATCGAGTCAAAAATATATGGTTTTTGTATTTTGTCAAGGGCGATCGTAAAATCTCGGATTCAAAGAATCGTACAAAAGGATGAAGAAATAAAAATAGAAAAAAGGGGATTTGAAATATGTTTTTTATATGTCGATGAATCGAATAGAATTTGAAACATCTTTCAAACGGTTATAGATAGAGTACGATATTTATTTTTAGAATTCCTATTGTGAAATCGAGTTGAGAGTTCAGTTCTCTGCGAAATTCTGAGCTCTAAATATGAGGGATGAGAGCTTATTGCTTATTGACTTAAAGATTTGACTTCGTCGAAGTCTAGTATTAGAGACAATTTAATTGGAAACCTGGTTTGTTTTTGTTGCTTTTTCAAATAAAGTTTGAAAAAAAATTTTGACCCCGACGTGATTTGAACACGCAACCTTCTGATCTGGAGTCAGACGCGCTACCGTTGCGCCACGGAGTCTTCATACTCTCAAATTAATTTGATCAAACTTATTTGTGTTGTACTGAACTTTCTTTCCCTTTTTAAATGTAAATCCTAATCACACTTACACGTAACTACATCTATATTTCACCTTTTTATGCATATTCTTTCAAGGGGGATAATTAAAATTTTCCGAATTAAAAAAAATTACCAAGGCAATTAGCACGAAAGAAAATCAATTTTTGCACCGGAAAACGTACCGGTCTTAGACTATTGTAATTCCGGAAAACATTTCGCCGGCTTCACTTCATTAGGAAATGTCCTAGATTCCATAAGCGTACAAAAAAAAGGGATAAAACTAAATAACGTTTAGTAACACAAGATATAAGGTCTGTATTGACATAAAATATTGTGGATTATTATAAAAATGTATCTTGTAAAAGGTCAAAGTACCGAAATTTATGAGTGTCTTTATAAAACTCATGGAAATTTTATTACAAAAAGAAGGACTAATGGTTTATAGATCTTTGTTCCAGGTTAGGTTAGGTTATATTAACTTTATCGTGTTCTCGAAAAACAAAAAGTGAATTTCGTGCAATTTAACTTGTTGATTAAACAGATGCAGGTTTAATTCAACGCCCACTTTTGCATTTGCATGTTTAGAGATCCACTGTCTCTTGCATTTCACTATCAAGTAGGTACACTAACAAAATTCATAGATCTATCACCTTTATTGTCACATAAACTGTATTTTTTTTAATAATTTTAAATTTGGGATGCAAATCAAATAACTTGAATTAAATATAACTCTTTACCACAACTATTTGATATAAAATTTATAGATATTCATCTTTCATTAAAATCCAGAGTCCCATCAATTCTAATCTGCCTAATTTCGTCTTTAAACCCTTGTCCTTATAAGAAAAACTCGATAAAAGTTTCTACAGAATCTTAAAATGTATCTTGAAAACTTTATTAAACTCCACAATTAACTCTGGTGGGGGACGTATTATATTGACTCGATTTTAGAAGAGGAATGTGATATATTTGATTTGATTTAAAGTGATTTTATCAGTGTATTTAGTGAGTTGTGCCTGGAAGGCGACGTTAATATAATTGAGGTCTTGATGACTTACGTGCAAATTTACGTTTATGCATGAACAATTTCCTTTTGTGTATGCCACACACATACGTCAAGAATACATGTATAGTGAAGATGATTTTCATTTTCAAAGAAAGAATATACTGGATATTTAGTGAATTTTACAAAATTACTTCTGCGACATATACCAATCCCAAAGGAAATATAATCTTAAGTTGGAGTACATGAAATTTGTCTAGGGAATTTACTTCGTATACTTGTCCAAACGGTTTTCCCGACAAACTCTCATTTATTCGTTATCGAATTTTTTCCACAACGGTCAGTGTCTTCGGGAAAATATTTTTCAAAACTCTATAAATCGTTAGAATCATTATTTTTCTACGATATCTATTTATAAGTTTATAGTGAAGCTCATGTATATTTACATTTTAAAAAATTGGAATGTTGAACTCATTTTTGCATTTTCTCGCAACTTCTAGTTGTTTCAAAGATTTCCTATATAGATAGGAGAATGGACGAGTTCTATACAAGGGAATTGCTGCCAACATAACGAACAAAAAAATACTGAAAAAGGTTAGTCGCATAAGGAAGTGGTTTTTCCAATCTATGTTTAGTTTTTCTTAAATATTTTGAGTCCCTTTACCTCCAATGTTGTACCCGAAAAGTTTGTAGGTCAATTTAGCTTGGGGAATTTTATATCTTACAGTTGACGAACAACTAATGACAGCTGTCTATACATGTTTATTTGGCTTTCATGTTCTTTGTGTTTGTGAACTCGTCCATTCCCGGATCCAATTTCATAAACATAAATTGTCTTTTCTCATGTTCTATTGTTGTTGATACATTTATTTATTAATCACCCTGTATATAAAAGCGTGATTTGTCTCCAGTGTATCAAACGAAATTTATTTTCGAATCCTTCTCATCTCATGTATGACTGAAAAATATTACAAAAGGATTGGGAAACCTTACAGAGAACTACAATACCGACACAATAATCAAAGTCACGGATCCATTATATATCCATACGAATAGCTTTTCCTTTTTTTGTCGTTTGGCGTTTCCTTTGGAAATTTGATATTGAGAATAATCAGAAGATTTTCTATCATTGTATTCATGTTTTTGTCCTTTTTATCTAAAACGTCTGTGTTTTCTAAAAAAAACTTTCGACGACACTTTCTCTAAGGACTTGTTAAACGTTTCTTTTTCTCCATCAAAGTCGTCGAAGATAGAAAATAAGCAAACTCTCTCTCCTTTTTTTTTTTTTCGATAAGGAAATGTTTTCTGGGCTACAGAAACGGGCCATTAAAAATTTTCTGGTCGATCAGAGTCGCAGATAGGAAACCGATTTCGTGCTTTCGTATCTTTTACATCCTTTCTTTATATATTTGTATCGATTCACAATCGAAACTTGACGTTTGAAGGTAAATTCTTTCTTAGCTTCGAAATTAAACAAAGATTAGGGTTTTTTCTTTGAATAAAAAGAATTTTCTACCGAAATCTGTTTAAATCATGCCACCCACTTAGTATAGACGCTCTCCTTCACCCAATTCAACCTACACCCTAATGAGAGGGTGTATTCTTGCAGACAAGAGGCACTTTTCACTCCTATTGTCGTCGTTTTCACCCCACGAAGGGGGTGAAAGAGAGAAAAAAGGACGTGTAGTAAAAGAAAAGTTTTTTTCCAAAGACACGTCGAAATTACACACATATCTCCTTGGAATCCCTGGCGACAAAAGGAAATATTTTTAACCTTTCTTTATCTCATCTAATTATCTCACCTCTAATAATGAAACATACCACTCACCCTTCTTCTAATACGGACTTAATTGCAATCGTACCAGCCATCTAAGACCTAAGTGTCTTCATTTATACGTAGGAGTGACACACCCCTTGCATTCACAGACGGCAGAGCTTACCCTTATTGAAGGGATATATTTTCTTGACAGACGCAATCGATTTAGATCCCCATGTAATATATATTTTTGTGGAATATATAGATAATACCAACCGTTTAGAATGAAATAAACCAAACAAAATAATAATAATAATAATGTCGTATTGAGACAGCCGTGACCGATTCGAAAAGAGAACTCCTAAAGACGTCATTATATTCGCTTCTCGTTTCTTCTGACATGTAATGGCATCGTTTTATCTTTATCAATCTAGTCAGCTGCTGTCAATTCGTCGGGATTCCCAGATTGGAATTTATATAAATATTTTCAATATAATATACAGTGTGACCTATTTTGTTTGGAAGCTCCCCTGTAAAATCCGTATTTTGGTAAACATTTTTAAGACGTGGAAGTTGGATGAGTTCGACGGTATAAAACTTTTTTTTCCCTTGACAATGTTTATTTATGAAACTAGTAGCGAATTTGAGGAAAAGTTGGCAATGACGAAGGTTCAAATGTAATGGTTTTCGAATTGGAAAACTTTATCGTATAATTCCTTGGAAACCTATACAAAATTTAGAGGTATTCTTGGTAGTTTCGAATAAAGTTAAAATCAAACGTCGAAAATTGTAAAAAATCATTCACTGTGATACTGAATATCGAATATAATTTGTCATCCAGTATAGTACAAAGGTGGTTCCATTTTAATTTCATTGGTATGGTGGATTCTAAAGTAAGATAACTTATACGAATTCAATTTGATTTACATCCATATCGATTAGAAATCAGGGCCGGATCTACAATGGGGCATTCGGGGCGGCGCCCCGGGGCCCCCGACCTAAGGGGCCCCCTGGCAGAGAGTAAAAAGGGAAAAATATTTAGCCCTTTCTGTACATATTTTAAAATTTTATACAAAAACAACTTCGAAAAAAGATTGAAACATTAGTTGACTCAAAGGCTGCTAGTTTGACTTAATGTTGAAAAGAGATTTCAAATTTCCCGCGTCATTGGTTCATATCTGGTAGGCCCTTCCTTTACATAACAAGTGATTTTAATATGGGGCCCCAAATTGTCTTTTGCCCCGGGGCCTTTCTAGCTCAAGCTCCGGCCCTGTTAGAAATCATCGTATATGACATTGAAATAAATTATGTGATAATCTGACATGTCCCGACGTATTTGAAATGTAACTTCTCTAATTATAGAATGTATATGGATATACAGGATGTTTCTGACTCTCTTTTTACCTTCTATATCTAATTTTTCAGTGTTTTGGACCCATTTGCTTGGACACGTCTTGTTCAATATACGTATAATAATTGAATATATACTATTATTTGTTTAAAACATTTTTCGATCGATATCCAATTTGTGAATTTTATTTTAAAATAAATATAAATATATCGAACATAAAACCCATATTGTTTCGTATGCCTAGTTCTAAATTAATAGCCGCCAATATAAATTTCATTATATTAAATTACACGCGAATATTTTGTAAAGAAAATAGTACGGTGGATTGTTTGCTAAATCCTTAAAAAGGAAATTAACAATTTCTCAAATATTTTCGATTGAATGCGTTTGAAAATTTAAAAAAAATTTGACCCCGACGTGATTTGAACACGCAACCTTCTGATCTGGAGTCAGACGCGCTACCGTTGCGCCACGGAGTCATACATTTTGTTCATATCGTGAATATGTATGATTATTAATTGTATATAATCGTAAACCAGATGGTTTTTAGCAATTTTCACGATCAAATTACTTGACGAGTACAGAGAAAACAGAAATGGTGTATTTCTTTTATATTTTTTATGTATAATTTTAGTATAAACTTATGACACTAATCCATCGGTGACATCTACTTGAAAAGCTTCTAAATCTTGACGATTTGTTGAATACTTTACGTAGATATTTTTCTTGAAAATTATATTAATCGAGGAAATTCCCTAAAAGCGTCAACACGGTCTCTTGCTCACCCTTAGACCGACCCCGATCGATTTTCCGAAATAGTAGGAGGAGATACGTCGAAACCCGAACTAGGCATCCAGTACAGTACGTCAGTTGTTTGTTCACCTTTAAAGTTAACGTACGACTTTACGTCGAAATTAAGACCGACACGTGAACGGGGCGAATATTTAAAATATACAAAATTAATAACTTTTTCTGCCAGTGCCATGTAACTTAATACTTAAGTTAGTGTTGAGGAGTGTCTGGGTGGTTTTTTTTTAATTTGTAGTGTCGCAAGAGGGTGGTTTGCCTGTTTCAAATTAACCTGATGGCAGAAAATCAAATCGCTCAGGTAAAAATAATGGTCATTTTTGTAAATTTTACTTTCTCTTTTATTTATTTATTTATTTTATACTATTAAATTTGTATTTTTTTTTTAATTAGAAGCAATTTTTGTTGTTTTTATGTAACATTAAAGTCCCTATCAGATAAACTCGACCAGCGAACTAAAATTAAGTAACTTGTGTTCCTACTTAGCTCTAGTGTCTAGTAGGAAATATGCTTGTTATTTTTTATTACAAGAATATATTTTTTTCGTATCCCTAAGCTATTTTCACTTATACATGATGATCTGTCTTAAAGACCATTTGGCCTGTCGTATACTAACTCTCTTCATCACCTATATAATAAATGCGTCAAAATGCGAAGCACGGTTAAGTTCTTTTACGTCACAAAATCAGGCTCAGGTAAATTTTGTCGAAAGGTGGTACCCATAGGCGACGAAAAATTTTTTTCATACACTCCACTTACCACCATATGGTATTTTTATTATTATAACCTTTTGTATTGAAAAGTTTCGACGCCATTGCAATGTTAGGGGTCTCTACTTTTGTTGGAAGGATCTTTGTTAAAGCATATGGATTTCTTTTAAGAATTCGGTTTTTGCAGACGCCGTGGAAATTGGAAATCCGAAACGAGTGGATAAATACAACCAAAATATTTTCTTCCAAAACCATGCCTATTACAATTTATATAAAATCCTCCTTTTTTTAGAATTTTATTCAAAATACTCCAATTTTTTAATGGATAGTCAGGAAATTGCATAAATATTGACGTTTATCGGGAATAAAGGAAATGGCGCGGTCGTTGGTAGGACAATTTCGATTTCGAGTGGAAATTCACCGCTAATATACGTATTATAAATCGTTTGTTGTATATCTATATAAATAGAACGCGATAAAATAGGTTACGAGAGTTACCTATACAGTTTTTTAAACCATTTCCATTTGATTATCTCTAAGACTCTATTTTTTAATATTTTCAATGAAAAATGATTCTTTTGGTATTGATTTTTCTTAAAATTATATCCTTTGTTGTAATCCCTTCAGGACACTGAATTCCTTGCATTATGCTTTGAATATATGCGACAAAATACTGCTAAGACATCGTGTGACTGTTTCATTAACTCAATTTCCTTGGCAGCAGTAATCACCTCGTTTTACCCATTCTAATTTTCCTATAAATTAGGTACACGTAAACTAAATTTTCGTGACAACCAACACTTGTTGTTACCTTGTTCTTTGTGCTAAAGATATTGTCAGAAAATAATTTTAATAATATAAATTTAACAGACAAATTAAAACCATTGCGCATCAATTTGAATCGATTATCTCCACGTTCAACTCTTCATCGAGGCATAATGAAACCTAATTGGTTTCTTAGATCAATCCAATTGTTTATAGTGTTAAATCTAGAAAAAGTATTAGTAGATATTCACAATAATTAATCTCATTATAACTTGGTAACTTTTTGCGAAAGCCGGAAGAAGGAACTTTATAATAAACATTTCTAGAAGTTCTCTCGGGTATATATATTGAAAAATGTTTATCGATTCTATTATCGGGGCTCAAACTTTTGTATAACACATCCAATTAGAAGTTGAAAATGGTCTCTAACGACGCTATATAAGTTTTTAGTTTAATCAAAATCGGTAGTTGTCGAAAAGTAATTAATAGAGAGAT
Source organism: Galerucella nymphaeae (assembly GCA_963978555.1). Taxonomy (NCBI): domain Eukaryota; kingdom Metazoa; phylum Arthropoda; class Insecta; order Coleoptera; family Chrysomelidae; genus Galerucella; species Galerucella nymphaeae. The sequence goes on from OZ021713.1 coordinate 18,582,902, forward strand.
TCGGCACTGTTGAACATCCATTATTCGGCGTGAAAAAGAAGCTCGATTAATTGAAATATGTCGGTTTTTGGAAATAACTGATTTTTCTGCTTCCTGATAAAATTTATTGATGACCCGAAGATAAAATAAGGAAAAAAACAAACTAAGCACGCGACTCTAACTAACTAATAACTAACCTAAGTTTGATCACATTTTTTCTGTCTCTTACAGGGACGCAAAAGAATTTTATACTATAAATTGGCGAATGCGACACTTAAAATTTTGGTGGAGGCGAAACTTAAAATTGGCTTATTTGGAATTTTTTTTTATATTTCTGGAACTCCTATGATCACAATCTATAAATTCTTTCTTTTCATTTTCCAGATTCAATATTTTCTTTTCGAAATATATTTCCAATAAAATATATCTAGTGAAATATGAAATTTCGGGTATAGAGAAATAGGCATAATTTATAATAGTAGCCGATCTCAGCTTCCACATATTGAACCCTGGATTACCAATATAAACCCGAGTATTTTACTTTATTTATTGATACGAGACGTTGTACACAGTGGCGTACAAATCATTTTAATAAAACAAAGAATGAAATTTTCTACGAGTCATATCTTGTTTATTTAGTGCAAGAAAATTATTGAAAAATTACAGATCTACTGTGTGGTTTTTTTTTAAAATATGGAATAACATGCAACATTCTTATTATTATTTATCTAAACTTTTCATAATAATAACAATTTTGTATATTTATGATAATTAGGTACCTAGTAGAGCTGTTCGCGAAATTGCCCTGGGCGTTTGCAAAATATACTTTATGTTTAAGAATATCGAGTTATTCTTTCTTCTTTTACCAACTAATTGTAGAAAAACCTTCAATTATTTCATTTTAAGATTATTTTTAAGAGGATTAACTCATAAAAGGCTTTATTATAATCAACGGTTGTCCAACTAGGCTTATAATTTTTGCTACTACATACTTAATAGAAAATTTAAACCTTTTAAAAATTATTACTACTCCACATTTTATAATCCCTTTACCACGCAGTGCTTCTTCTTTTCTTTCGTACAGCACAGGTTGTTCCCTGTTTGTTTTTCGAGTTTTCCAACCACTTCAATGCCGACAACGTCCGTTCTGAAACTTGCTCGAAGTGCCTCCTTGAATCATGCATGAGAATCTTGTCGAGTTCCCTGTAATACCTGTGTCACAAGCATCGATACACCGTTGTCGTTTTTCGTTTCATGTACTCTCGAAAAGTATAAAAATATCTATTTGTGAGTTAAACTATAAGTTTAGTCAGTGGCAGAGGTCCCAAATTTTTTTCTAATCAACTAAAATATTTAATGTAGATCACCATTATGCTGTTTTTGAAAATTGTTTACTAAAACAATTCTTTAAAAAGTGATACGACACTGACTTTACTTACTTTCTTCATACTTTCACGTGGCGGCAGTAGATTTTTAAGGTAATAGACCCTTAAAATTCACTATAGGTACCAAAATTGTTAAACAGTAAATTCGTTCTTATTAAGGGCGTAAAAAAAATTAATATAAATTGAAGGTATAAAAAAATGAAATATCAGAACAGCTTCCTGTGTTTAACAGCAATGACATGCCCTGCCTACAATTGAATTAGAATTTCTCTCACTCCCTCGTCTTTTGAATTGACATGTAGGTCGAAACCGAACAATGGATCAATGTTCACAATGCCATTTTGATAAAAGTTGAATGTACTTCAACTTCAAACAAGAATAAGTCCGAAATTCTACCTTTTTGTTTTGTTTATTAGTCACAAAATTTGTAATTTGTTCACTCTCATATTTTTCTAAAAATAAGTAGTAAGCTGAGTCAGATTCACCTGATAACCGATAATAAACAACGATTTAGAATTATTTGTAAATATTTGTTCAACGTTGCCATATTAATGAAGAAATATCCTCATTACAATAATTTAATAGCCAGTCTCAGTTGTATTTTTTTTATATCCCATTCCACACAAACTTATCGTAAATTCGCTCTCATTTTCTCTATCTTTACACAGACATTCAAAAATTTATTACTTTTAAAAAAGATAATTTTTCTCGATCTTCTGTTACTTTTTACAAATTCCGACAACACCGCTGAGTACTCCTAAGTCGCATTTGTTAATTCGTTCCTCGACGGTGCTCGATTGTTTTGAATACATGCACGACTTACTGCATTTCACTTTTTTTTCTTTCTCAGTACCTCTCAGTACTTCATTGCATTGCGTCCGAAAAGGTACTGTACTGAGGATGTAATTTTTTTTGGTGAAACTCTTAAAGATGGGTGATAAAACTGTGGTTAGATTGGCGGCACAAAAACACAAATACAGAAGGGTACCGAAATAAATATTTTTTTTGTTTTTTAAATATTAATTTTTGTTTATTTTCAGGTGATTGCTTTCATATGTGGACTCATAGTTATAATTTTAATGATAATGGGACTGGCGTCGACGGATTGGTTGATGGCAGCCGGTTGGCGACAAGGACTATTTATGCATTGCATAGAAGAAGATGCACCACAGCCTTTACCTTTTAGTATACAAGCTCCTGTTGGATGTTATCAATCTAGAGATGCTGGTAAGTCTCTTTTTTTATTGTTTTTATCTAGCAGACCAGACAGTGTAAACAAAATAGTGTTTTTAAAGCTAATAGTTTAAAATTATTAACTTTTCAACTCTATATCTCAAGAAAATGGTCTTGGGTGGGATTAAAATGACTTTTCGCATATTAACGACATCCTGTATTATGCAGTTTTTTATTAATGATTCTATTTGTATGGAGACTGCAATTTATAATAATTATTGTAATTAAAATTGCGAAAATGTTTCCCGTTGAATAATTTTGAGTGATGGGTAGGTTCGGTTTTTTAACAAATAATAAAAAAAAAATCGTCAAAATATATCAATAAATGATAATTTTCTGTAAAATTCCATTTTATTGCAACAATATTCTCAAGAACAAATAAGGCAACAGGAATTGATTATCAGATTATTGGTTATAGGTTATCCAAACTAATAACTGGTAGTCTTTTGTTTTGTACAACGGTCAATGTCGTAAGAAATTATTGTAAGTATTAGTCACAGCGGAGATAAAATCAAAGGATGACTAGTTTAAAGTTATTTTTATTGTTAAACATACCCAATACTTTTTTCCGCAAATCGCAAATTTTAAATGCACAAAAAATACTAAATATCATCGTATTGTTTTTCATTTAATTTAAATATTATAGTCGTAAGAAAAATTATTTGAAATTTAAAGCGAACCTTAATTTTTCGTCGTTTAACCGCATTAAATACCGGCCTAATTCATTATTAATTAGGCCAGTACTTCATCAGTTAATTGATTAAAAAAATATGTCATCTTGCTTTAATTAGATGATTTCGTAATGAAATTCTGTCCTCAATGTATTTCCCAATCTACAGGTTACATCAAAGCATCGGCAGCACTTTGCGTAATTACACTTTTGACAGACCTCGTAGCAACAGTACTCACAGGGCTCGGACTGGGTACCAAAGACCACCACACGAAATACAAGTACTACAGATTCGCTGTAATCGTTATGGGATTGGCGTGTAAGTAAAAAAAAAATTCGTAACTTAGTGCTAATTACGGACCTGTATTTTTAAAAATGAATATTTTTTTTCAGTGGTTTCGATTTTAATAGCGTTAATCATATATCCAGTGTGCTTTGCAGCCGAATTAAATTTAGGTAGGTTTGTAAAGTTTTTTTTGAAATTTTTTTACATTTTTAATGATATTTTAGGTAATAGGACGATATGGGAGTTCGGCTGGGCGTACGGCGTAGGCTGGGGCGCGGCCATATTCCTTTTCGGAGCCGTAATTCTTCTAATGTGCGACAAGGAAAGCGAGGAAATTTACTACAAAGAAAGGAAAATTGTCCACGACAACGATTCGCGCGCCTAGTGGCCACATAGTCTGCCCGATGTTGTTCTCTGATCTTAATAGAGGTAGCGTCGCTTCTTTCAGGGAGTGTTCGACGAATGAGAGATTCGTTTGAGTGATTGACAACAGTGTTTGCCTGAGATTTATTAAAATTAATTTCCCTCAATCTTTTTTTTAATATTACGATGATCAGTTTGACGAAAAATAATTTTATCGTACTATTTTTTTTTTGGTGGAATGTTTTGTATGATTTATCCAATTTTTTTTTCAAATTTGACGAGTTTTAATGAAAAAAAAACATTTAAAAAGAAAAAATCCAGTCGATAAATAAAAGAAATTAAAAACCAATTTGAAAATAATAACGATTATAAAACATTATTAACTATTTCTATTTATTATCAGTCGACATATTAATTTACTTTTAATTATTATTTGAAAAAATTTAGACATTTCATAAACATTTTACGTAAAATATTTAATTTTTTTCATAATTAAACCCAACCGTCAACTACTGGCCTAATTTAAATTACTATAGGCCAGTAGTTGGCAAGTGATTTTCTTACGTAAACATGTCACTTTTTATTACTACATTATTAACTATTTTATGAATTTCTATTTATTATTAGTCGACATATTAATTATTATTTAAAAAATTTTTTTTTCAATGAATTTAGACGTTTTATAAACAATTTACGTAAAATATTCGTTACATTCTAAGTTGAATTTTATTTAAAATTTCAAACTGATTAAAAGATATTTTGACTTGCCTGGTGAAAATTTGATTACCAGTCGAGACGTGTTTAATATTTTTTTTACTTTCCAATTTATTTGCAAAGGTCCATAGTTTTTTTCTTCAAATCTATACAATTTTTTTCCTAATAAAATCAACTACTGGCCTAATTTAAACTACTATAGGCCAGTAGTTGACAAGTGATTTTGTTACGAAAACATTATCACTTTATTTTATTGAAGATTTTTTTAATATGGTTTTGGACGATTGCAAATAAATTTGAATTTGCGTGAGTGATTCGTGAGACTGAAGAGGCAACCCGGGCAGGCTAGATGTGTGTGTGTGTAACAAAAAACTATAGACAAATATATACTCGACAAACATGTACATTATACGGTCCAGAATAACGAAAATAATTTTTCGAATATCTTTTCTCGAATTTATTTATATTTTTCTTTTGTATTTAGGACCTACTTTGCTCAAAAAAAGGTTATTGTACATGTATTGACCCATTAAACGTAGAAATGTCAATGTAATTAAAGAATCTCAAATTTAAAACGTTTAAATTGCAAAATTAACTCTGTACTTACCCTTATAATATGTAAGAACCATTTTTGGTGGAATATTTAAGGCCGAGTACAGAATTTCAGTGTAGGGCGTTATAGTTTTAATTTTTGATATGGAACTTATCAATTTTTATACTAAATAATAGAATTAAGGGATTATTTTTATTATTTTATTTATTATTAAATGTTGCTCTAAATTCTAATTGAATTTTAATGTTTCATGGCAGCTGTTGTGATATATATTTATTTCCGCTTCAAAGATGCTTTTAATTCTTATTAAACGTCACTTATTATATACAGGGTTTATCATAAAAATAACTCTTGTTGTTTATTTATTTTTTTGACTAAATGTACATATTTATGTAAATATCTTTACAAGAGCAACATTTTTTGACTTATGATATTTTGATGCTATTTTTTTTGTAAAAAGATATTTTTTATTTAATTTCTACATAGTATAATTATTATTATATAAAATTAAGCATATCGTATTTGAAATAATTAAGAAAAATAAATTAAATATTTACTGTATATTAAAAATGCTATTTCCAAGGGACTGACGTTTCTAGTCGTTTTATTTTGATAGAAAATTTCACTCTGGACCAATATTAATATTTTTAAAATTATCAATTGCCAACAAAAATTGAATTTTATTCCAAAAACATGACAAAAAATTCTCTATTAACAGTCTCATTAAAAGTTTACGTCTGCTGGACTGTTAGTCACTTCTTAGTCATTCTGTGTCAATTTATTAACCAATAGCAAGACAGGAGGATCATTGCAGTGTAGTACGCCTCTTGTATTTTTATAAAATTGGACTTGAATTACTTTTTTAATATTTTTCAATAATTTATCATATTTTAATTTATTATCCTGTATATATAAAATAAGTGTCCCCAAGAAATTAAAATAGCATGTTCAGCAAAAAAAAATAACGTAGCGATGTGATATATAGCTTATTGTAAATAATTAATAAGTGTAAAGCATATATCCACATAAATAAAAAAAATTAAATGTTTTCGTACGGAGATATATCTTAATGTAATTAAATACTGGCCTATTTAATACATGGTGACATATTATTGAAACAAAACACCGCATGAAATACTGGCCTAATTCATTATTAATTAGGCCAGTATTTCATGAGTCAATTGGTTAAAAAATATGTTGTCATTAGGCCAGTCATCAACGGTTTATTTGTTGGAAAAAATTGTCATCTCGGTTTAATTAGACCAGTAGTTGATTGATAATTTCGTAACAAAATTTAAAATTTCTCTAGTTTTTTTTATGATATATCTCCTGATAATAATAGACATTAATTTGAAGTAATAACATTGGGTATTGGATTTGATTAATAATAATTTAAAAAAAAAAAATCGTTTCAATGGTAATTGGAAAAAATTATAAATTAGTAGAATTATTTGTATATGTCAATAATATATGTGAATTGTTAACATTTTCCCGTTTTTTTCAAGTTTGTTTTCATATATCATAACATACAGTGTGTATCAACGAAAATTGTACCTTGGCATCTAAAAATTTTACATGAACGTTTCTGAATTTTTGAGGTTGTAATAGAAGAGATAAACTTTCCTTAGTTACACACTGTATATATGGGAAAATTAACTATACAGCGTAACTTTTAAAACCCACTCTGTATATTTTATTAAGAAGAATCAGAAATAAAACAATTAAAAAATTTTATACATTTTTAATTAAATTCGACATATTGGAATTGACCATTCGACTTATTAGATTGTCATCAGTGATCTCAATTTCTTTTTTAATTTCATTGTGTAAATCTTGTATTCATTTGAAAAAAATAAAAAATTAATTAAGTTAATTCTTTTTATTTTTTTTTTATTTTTCCCCACCTCTTCCTCTCAAACTACAGTGGCACTCAAACAAATGGTTATAATTTCGAAGGACAATACTTTCTTGCATGTATCAAAGATTCCTTCAAAACTTTTAAAACATAATTAACAGTATTAGGATTAGCATTGTAACCCATAACTCCTATTCTAAGAATTTTCCCCGCAGTCGGTCCCAATCCACCAGCAATTTCCACATTGTACCTAAAAAAAAACACTCCTACAAAAAACTAATTCCAAATTTCTTAAACTTACTTTTCCATTGCATAATTCACCAGTTCCTTCCAATCGAAATCTGTAACTTCAATTGATGTAACGGTTTTCAATCTTTTATTTTCATCTTTAACAAAAAAACTCAATCCCAACTCTTCTATACCATCTCGAAGAAGTCTATAACATTCATCGTGTTTTCTTTGCCAATTTTCCAATCCTGCTTCTGCTATTATCGCAAGACTTTCACGAAGACCACACAATAAAGTAGAACAAGTAGTATGATGGTATCTAAAAATATAACAGTTACATAATTGTCTGGCATTAATTGTATACTTACGGTCTAACGTTATTGTAACAGTTCCACTGCTTGCCTAAAATTTTCATGTCCCAATAATAAACTTTTATTGGCGTTTGCCTATCAAATATAACTTTCCTGAAAAAGAGTTTACGTTGTGTGATTTATTGAACTATGTGATTTAATAAATAAGACTTACTGAGCTCTTGGACTGAATGAGATGATGGTTAAGCCTGGAGGAGCTCCGATTGCTTTTTGTACACCGGCATAAGCTGCATCTACACCCCACTCGTCCATTAAAAATGGAACTCCAGTTACTGACGCAACTGTATCCACGGATAACAAACAATTATATCTTAAATAAGAAAAATATATAAATATTGATAATTATAATGTTAGGTATTTTCTTACTTATGACAAAGATCTCCTAGACCTTCTATTGGTTGGTATACTCCAGTTGATGTTTCACCCTGTATTATAAAAAGCACTTTAGGTGAGTATTTTTTTAAACCTTCTTCAATTTGAATTAAACTGAAATTATCACCGTACTTGGTCATTAATTTTATTGGTTTGATATCTAAAAAAAAATACAAAATTCTTCTTGTTTTTTGAACTGTTTCGATTAAAAATATCAATAATGCAGTTATTAATTTTGTACCATATCTTTCTGCCATATCTGCAGCTCTGAAACCCCAAATACCGTTAGTAGCAATAAGTACAGTTTCTCCAGGACTTAAAAGATTGCTTAGAACCGCTTCCATTCCGCTGTGTCCGCTTGCAGAAATAACTAGAGACAATGAATTATTTGTTTGGAAAATGTATTTGATACCTTCTTTAATTTCATCCATTATCTGAAAGTAAATATTATTAATTTGAAATAAGATGGACATAATATTTTATAGATATTTTTTACCTGAAATAGCTCTGCATTCATATGTCCTAATATACTGTGACTCATTGAATGAAGAACTCTTGGAGATATATTAGCAGGTCCAGCACCCATCAGGATTTTATGTGGTACTACTAATGGCCGTTTCAAAACTTCTGGTGGTGGTATATTATCCATTGAGTACGTTTGTTTTCAAGACAAATCCTATTCAATTTATTTTTTCTTTCACTTTTATTTAAATTATTCTGATTATTGCTATTGCTTATTCTTATTCATTAACACCAACATAAGTATACCTAACATAAAACACTGTGTTAACAAACTATTTAGCGATTTATCTTATCTATTGGAATTTGTTGATGATTGTCCAATTTTGTTTCTTATAATTACATCAAGGTTATCAAACTGACCTCCTATATTTATGATTATCATTGAAAAATAATGTTTCTGTAAAGACCTATAACATACTTGGCAACATTTCAATAATAAATAAACCACCACTACAGACTAATCTAACAGACATATGATTTACCTTTTAATCTTTTTTTTGGCTTCACTTTCCATTTTAATTTGTAATTCCTATATTTTTCTCTCATCAGGATCTTACTGTTACCATTCTTCATGTTGGAATGTTTAATGTCCATCTTTAATGTCTCCGCATCTTGGTCTTGGCAGCCCTTTGTTGAGAGAGATTTATTAAACTGTGTGTACCTACTTGAATATTATTTGCAAGTATTCTTTACTTTACAACAGATATTTTAAATTGTCAATATTTTATTGGGAAGTTTTGATGATTGACACAACTGAAATTGTTCTCAAGAAATTCTTATCTGTTGTTTGTGGCTTTGGTTCCAAGTCTTTCAAAAACGATTAGGCGTCGTTTGAAAGCATGCCCTTTATCTTGGATTTATTACTTAGATTTTCTATTAATTAATTTTTCTCTTTACATTAGACATTTTTGACAATTTTTATACTTTATAGGTTAGGCTATTCTTCTTTTTTAAATGGGTTTCTTAATCGGTTACCTTTAAAAAAAAGGGTAGCGCAAATTTCATTTGGTTTCTTAATTCAAAACCTTAAAAAAGGGTAACGCAAATTTCATTTTGGTTTCTTAATCAGTTACCCTGAAAAAAAAAGGTAGCGCAAATTTCATTTGGTTTCTTAATTCAAAACTTGAAAAAAGGGTAACGCGAATTTCATTTTGGTTTCTTAATCAGTTACCCTGAAAAAAAAAGGTAGCGCGAATTTTATTTGGTTTCTTAATTCAATACTTTAAAAAAAGGTAACGCAATTTTCATTTTGGTTTCTTAATCAAATCCGATTGAAGAAGGGTAGCTCAAATTTTATTTTGGTTTCTTAATTCAATATTTTTAAAACAAGGTAACTCCGAATTTCATTATTGTTTTGTTGGAAGAAAAAGATAGCGAATAATTAAATTAAAGTGAAAATACTAGAATTAGAGTGGTAGAATTCTACAGTGTGTAGATTACCAGCACGAATCAGATCAAATCAGATGCTCGATTGATATTTCTGATGAAGAACTGTCAATAGTGTCAATGTCATTACATAATGATATAACCCTTCTTTTTGTTACGAAAATACGATTATTTATTACTATTTTTAATAATTTAAACTATGGGTCAAAGCTTTGGGAACACCTTCAATAATGGTGTAAACTTGTATTATCACCCAGAAATTACACCTGGTCCTAAGGAGCAGCCAACATTTGATCCTTTGTATGGTTTTGACAATGGCCGTAAAGAAAGGGGTAACTTCAATCAAAACTATTATGTTTCATCTTTATAATGTATTGCAAATGTTACGTATTTGACATACTTGTTTATTTTTTAGTTATGATCGCAACAGAAGAAGAAATGAGGTCTGCAAAACTGCCTTTAGAAGATAGAGATTATTGTGCTCATTTACTGTTGAAATTCCAAGCTTGTAGAAAAGCTAATTGGCCATTTGTTGTAAATTGCCATCATGAAAAACATGATTTTCTCAATTGTAAATATGATGAGTAAGTATTATATTACCAACTATTCATTATACATAAAAATATTAATTTTTTCTAGTTTTGTAATCAGAATGAAGGAATATGAACGTGAAAGGAGATTGAGAGTTTTACAACAGAAACAAAAAATATCTGAAGGTGAAGTAGAGGAATAAATTATCGTTAAGTGTATAAAAGTAGTATTGTATATAAATGAGTGATAATAAATACATTCAAGAATTCTGGTAGTTGCTCTCATTTTATAAATGTATAAACTCAACGTAACACTCTCAAAATGGAAAGGTTAGGTTAGGAAAAAATAAAATGTATATACATATGAAAGCAATTATTTATTTTTCAGCAAATCCCAAAATGTTGTATAAATTATTTTAATTAAAAAACTCTACAGGATATTTAGTAATTCTTTAACACAATTCATTCGTTTATTTCCTAAATCTGTTTGACTTGAAAACGAATGCAACTGTAAAGTTGTAATAAAATTAGTGTTTTCTTGCACCTTGGTTTTCACCATCACTTTGTGTATATTGGCAGATGTTATTAAAGTACCTAAAGCAACGTATGCTCTAAAATGCGCTTCAGACTCTGTTAATTTCGTCAAGAGGTCAGGTATTACTTGAGCTAAAACTGTTATACCAATTTCATCGTTGTGTTTAATAGTAAGTATCGTTAAATTTAACAGCGATGTTGCCAAGGCCACCTAAAACAATATATTATTAATTATTATTATTATGTAAAACAGTTTTCCTTTTACTTTACTTACTTGACAGTTTTTGTTGAGGTTATTTAACGAAGTAAAATTCTCTAAAATGTCAAATCGGTTATTGAACACTAAATTTTCACCAGCTTCGTGTAAACATAAATTAGTAACAGTCCTAAGGGCGATAACCATATTGTTGGCCATTTTACATTCACTGTTTGTGTACGATTTGATTTTTTCAAATATAATACCATTATTCACTGTTGATATCAATTCGTTATTCACTTTGTTCCTAACTGCTAATCTTATTACATCCAAAACGGGAAAAATTATATCTGGAATAGAAAAATATAGATTAGTAGATTCTTTTCTTTTATAACGAATCACTAATAATATATTATACGTACCATCTGACCATTCTAAAAGTTTAAACAAAATATCGACTGCATTCCCATCACTCGGAGAATCAGAACACAATTTGACAACTTTTTCTAGGTCTCTATCTTCTAATTTGTCACCGTCTCCGCGTTTTTCATTAAATTCTTTCAACTTCCTTAAAATCACACTAGAATCTCCGACGTCGAACGAATGGTAGATTTTAACAGGAAAATAATTGGAATTGTTACTCGCATCTTTTTTTTGTGTCGTGTAACTTGTAGACCCAGTAAATGGATCAGACATTTCAACATCAGTGGTTGTGGATTGTTGAGTTTTAGGCCTACTTCCAGATGTTGAGTAACTACTTCCTCCTGCATAAATTGTTAAAGTTGGTAATAAAATTCAAATTCAATAAAATCTTAACTACCTGTAAACGGATCCAAATTAACACCCCTCTGTTCTTGATTACTGTTGCCGTAATTTGGAGTGTATCTCGATCCTCCAGTGAAAGGATCCTGGTAATCATTATTAACAGACGGTACGTACTGTTCGTTGCTATTTTTCAAGATAAAATCAACAACTTGTTCTAGGTATTCGGCAGGCAGCATGTGCTTGATTAAAAATTTATGAGCAGCCTGATAGGGATCGTCACCTTTATTGAAAGGCAACTTTATAGGAGGTTTACCATCTTCAACGTCCACAGAAAATACAAAATCAAAATACTGAAAGAAATTACAAAATATATACCACTATAAACAACTAAAGATAATTTATTATACCTCTCCTTCAAACATCTTTTTCCCACTATCATCTTTATCAGTTCCTCCTAAGACATCACCGACTTTATCCCAATGACTATTTTCACCATCTTCTACCCAAGTATAAGCAACTACATTGTTGCCATCTCTGATCATTTTCATTTGTCCATTTCTTTTTCCTGGATTGTACAAATCTTCTTTTCCTGGTAAACTATAAAAGTTATATAATAAAATAATATTTGGATTCTCTTAACTATATAAATACTTACTCAGATACTTTTACACCTCCTATTTCCTGTAAAGCTTGTATTTTTAAAGCATTAACATCTTCAGAAAATTTCACTAGATTAACTTCATCTGCAACTCGAGATTCGTCCATGGTAAATATTCTTATTAATCCATCACTGAAATTTTATCAATGTAATAAAAAATATCTATAAACTGCAATTGGGTAATAAGATTTGTTAAAAAATGTTTTAGAAATAATGAATTTATTTTAAAACGTCATTACCTTGATCCAGTTACAATATCACCATTAGGTAAACAAGCTACAGCCCAAGCTGATTGAGCAGGTAATTCTATGGAACATTTGTTTTCGTTATTTTGCCAAAATCTTACAGTTCTATCTTCATCAGAAGTCACAAAACTATCCATGCCATGAGGCCTGCACCTTGCCAAGCTAATAACAAAACAAAAACAATAAACTGAAGAGGAATATTTAAATCATTTTACCTGTAGATAAAATTTTTGTGTCCATAAAGAGTGTTTAGATTTTCACAATCATAATTCCAAATTTTTATTGAAGCATCATTAGATACACTAATGAAATATTTCATTTCTGGGAAATCTTCTAAGCATCTCACAGCATCAGTATGACCTAAAATCAAAATTCATAATGCATTAAACGAATACCTACAACATAATTAGACTTGTACCTGATAAAGTGTTCAATCTTTGGCCATCCAATGACCAAACTCCAATTGTTTTATCTGCTGATCCAGTTAAAACTCTTCCATCACTAATCTGTATAACATGCCAAACAGCTGCAGAATGACCAGTAAATGTGTGTACTGGTTTTGAGGAAGATATGGACAGAGACCAATATTTTGCTGTGTTGTCCCATGATGCACTCAAAAATGTATTAACATCATTGCCTTTGGTAATAGCACATACTACGAATACAAATAATTTTTAAATCATCAATAGTCCAAATTATTTTCACTTGTAGTGGAGGCTCTAAATCATAAGGGAATTAACTTACCTGTGTTTGAGTGTTCTCCCTTAATGGCAAAGGTATGGAATGGTTCACCTGGTTTGTAAATTAAAATGGTTTTATCATAACCCCCTGTAATAACCAAACCCTCCGGATATTCCTTACTTGGTTCTAAATATAGAACACTTCCCACGAAATTTTCATGGCCTTTGTAAGTCATTACATCTTGGTAAATATTTTGCAATCTAAAAAATTTTCATTAGAGACATTAGTAACTTTTTTGAAGCAGCAGTACAAATAACATCGAATTTTTATAACATGTATGAAATCAACTTTACTTAAATTTTAAATTCTACTTACGGATTGAACTTCCAGTATTTTGCAGTGCGGTCTCTGGATGCGCTTATAATATCGTGACTTTCAGTAATTGCTAAAGCTCGAACATCCATTGAATGTCCATAAAGAGTGCAGCTTAATTTAAAATCTTTTGACATTTTGCTATGATGAAAATGTTATTTCAGCTCGTATCATAAATCTAAAAGAAACGATAGCTTAATTTTTGGACAGATCAACAAATAACGAAAGTCTCTTTGGTTTATTTTTGTTCATCATTAATTTATGTTTGTCAACCACAGAGAGATAAATAATGTGTTCATTTCACCTCAGCCTTCCAGCTGGTGATAGAACCGTTCTGTGCCGGGAATCTGCACACTAAAGAATTCTACTATCGACTCTATTTACTCGCCTTTTGTTGACAATAGCTTAGAGATGGTATACTGAGTAATACTTTCAAATGCTGTCGACTGGAATAATAACAGTAATGTAGAAAGCGATCGGTAGAATTCTGTAGTGTGCTGGTTCTAGAACTGATTCCAGAACAGTTCTAGACTAATCCTAGAACGGTTCGGAACTAGCCTAGAACCGTTCTGGAATTCTGTTCCATGAAGCAAAGTGACATCTGTAATCTGACTGAAAGGTATGCAACTAAGCATGCACTCATGCCTGTTTGGTTGCGTAACTTATTATTGCCCATAGTTTTAATACGATGTAACTAAGCGAAATTATACTAGATTATACTACGAAAATTCCTTGTTATATTATTAGTCAAAGAAAGTTATAATAATTTATACAAACGACATGGTTATCTCCATCCCAATCAACTACAAAAACTAGGTTAGAGACATGGAAGAGGCTGTCATTCAACTTCTTCTTCTTTTTCGTGATCAAAAACCAAACCTTTAGTAAGTTATGTTAACAAATTGACAGTTTTAACTCTTATAACATGAAATTTCCAATGTATAGCCTAGTATGATTTTATTTGGTCACTCCGTAATAAATAAAATTATGAGTAATAATGAGGTATGCAATTTCATATGCATTAATGTATTTTTATGGTGTAGTTGTCTACCTTTTTGACAGATGTCAGATCTATGATTGACATTTCTGAATATTATTGTGATCTGTGGACACCACCTATTTAAAAAAGAAGAATTATCTAATGTAACCTAACCTATAATATCTGTGGAAAGAACTAAAGGTAGAGGAGATGCTTTCAGATGACGACTTTTTTGAAAGACTTGGAACCACATCCACAATGAACAGATAAGAATTTCTTGAGAATAATTTCAGATGTGTCAATCATCATTATAAAATATTGACAATTAAAGAATACTTGCAAATCATTTTCAACTACACATCTATGTAATATTTCATCTGAAGAGAGAGTCTGAACAAGACACAAGCTCAAGGTACTATGAATTTTTAAGTTATTATGAATTTTTTTATGTTGTATAACATTAATCTTACGGGTTGTAGAAATAAGCAGTCAGAGCAGTGGTAAGTACCTGCAAGTTCAATGGAGGTTTAGTGAAGAAAATTGAAAAAACCACTACTAAGATATTTAGTTCAAACACAAGGTAAGATAAATTTTCTTTTTATACTTTCAAAGGGTTTGCTATTAAAAAATTTCACCAGTTTAATTTGAGAGGAATATGGGAATATTATTAATTGATCTCCCATTTTACTTGTAGGTCAAAAGTTGAAGACACGTACCAGCAGACTTACTGATAGAGAATCATATGACAGAGAAAAGGAAAGACACCATCTGGCAAGGGTAAGAGAAGAAGCTAGAGAAGAGGAATGGGAAAAGAAAAGATAACATAAAATATAGATAGGTGATTGATTTGAACATCTACTTACTCCATTTGAAGAATAAAAAAGAAACAGACTAATTTGCGAGATGTCAAGATAGAGGTTACAAATGTAACCGCAATGTCCATATGAATACCGAAGAAATACCAGGTCCAATGCCAGCTGCTACTTCCGTTTCAACTCCGTTGCATTTCAATATCAACAAAATAAAATGCCTTTTATTTTTAGTGATTATGCATGAATTCAAAGTTATGTAATTTTTAATAAAGTTTTTGAAAAATCCCAAATTTTCACTATTACTAAGGACTGTCGAACCATATTTTTACAACCCACTGCTATGGGAACATTACTGGCAAATTGAAAAGAGAGACTGTCCATGTAAATATCTTTTTTTGTACAGAGAAATATAGAGAAGTCTTGAAATAAAATCGAAGTGGTGTCACTGTAGGTGAATGGGGAGATCAGCATGGACATAAAAGAATCAAACATGAAGAATGGAAAGAGTAGATTCACGTAAAGCCAAGAAAAAATGAGAAAAGGCAAATCAAATGTAGCTAGGTACCTTGTACTTATATTAATCATTGGCGTAAGGTAAAATAGACGGACCTTTGGTTGTATCAATTCTTTCTCTAATTATTCAATTTTATTTGTGTCTCGAAGATATTGTGTGTGTGTGTGTTATATAGAGAATCCAGGGGATATTAAATACTTGATAACAATCATAAGCTGTATTAATTTATACAAAAGACATTGTTGTCTCCATTCCAATCATCTACAAAAACGAGGGAAAACATCTGTCATTCAACTTCTTCTTTTTCGTAATCAAAAATCAATACTTTTGTTTTGACAGATGTCAAATCTATGAATTTATAGATCTATGATTGACATTTCTAGAAATTATTGTGATCTATGAACACCACCTATTCAAAAAAGAAGAATAATGAGGTATGCAATTTCATAGGCATTAATGTATTTTTATGGTTTGGTTGCCTACCGCTTTGACAGATGTCAGATCATTAAATTTAGAGATCTATGATTGACACTTTGGGAAATTATTGTGATCTGTGGACACCACCTATATTTAAATAAGAAGAAAATCCTAACCTAACATATCTGTAGAATATGTCAAAAATGTATAGAAAAATGAATAGAAAATTTAAGTACTAAAGGTAGAGGTAGATACTTTCAAATCACGACTAATCGTTTTTGGTTTGGAAGACTTGTAACTTAAGCCACAATGAACAGATAAGAATTTCTTGAGAATAATTTCAGATGTGTCAATCATCAAAGCGGCCCTACTTGCAAATCATTTCCAACTACCCATCTATATAATATTTCATCTAAAGAAAGAGGCTGAACAAGACACAAGCACAAGGTACGAGAAATTTGGTAGTTGCTATGTATTTTTTTATGTTGTATAACATTAATCTTACGGGTTGTAGATAAAAGCATTCATAGCAGTGATAAGTACCTACAAGTTCAATGGAGGCTTAGTGGAGAAAATTGAAAAAAACTCAATTAAGAGATCTAGTTCAAGCACAAGGTGAGATAAATTTTCTTTTTATACTTTCATAGGGTTTGCTATTAAAAAATATAATATTTCAGATAACTTTTACCAGTTCAATTTGAGGTGAAGAATGGTCAAAAGCAATTTTTGAGACAAATATAGGAATCATATGACAGAGAAAAGGAAAGACACCATCTGACAAAAGTAAGAGAAGAAGCTAGAGAAAAGGATGGGAAAAGGCTTCAGCCTCTGGAGATAACATACAGAGAACATGAACTTCTTAATTGAAAAGGAATAGGAACAAAGTGGAGGAGAGATAAATCAAGAAGAGATAACATAATACGTAATAGATAGGTGATTGATTTGAACATCTACTTACTCCATTTGAAGAATGAGTTCCACCTTCACAAGAGTGGATACAAAAGGTAGGTAAATAGCTTTTAATTCCGAATGTAATAATTTTCTCTTGCTTTTTAGGAGCAAAAAAGAGAGACTAATTTGCGAGACGTCGAGATAGAGGTTACGAATATAATTGCAATGTCCATATGAATACCGAAGAAATACCAGCTGCAATGTCAGCAACTACTGCTCCAAGTAGTATCATACCAAGTTGCATTCCAATAACAACAATGTAAAATGCCTTTTTATTTTTTGTGATTATGCATGAATTAAAGTTAAATTGATTTGTTTATTTTGATATTTTTGTCATATATGGGGCTCTAGGTATGTTAAATTTTAAATTTTGAATAGTTTTTACAAAATCTCAAATTTTCTCTTATATCAAGGACCGTTGCGCCGTATTTTTACAACCTACTGCTATGGTAACATTTGAAAAGAAAGACTGTCCATGCAGTTTGATGTTGTAGAGCAGAGTTTATATGCAGATGTACTATTAATAAGCAAGTGAAGCTCTTCCAGGCTTGACTATCATCCGATTCAGTCATAGTCCTTGGTAAATGGTAAGTCTTATTAATAAAAGTGGGTGTCTGTGTAAAAACAAATTGATTTATTGATAGGGAAATGAGAGATTGTTGGTATGTAGTAAGGTATGTAAATTCTTGTGCTGTGCATCAAAGTGTAAAAACGTGCGCATGCGTTCTGTAGCCATTGCGCAGTGTATTAGCGCGCACTTTATAGCTCATGCGTGTTTCATATTATGTTAGGCACAGGCGCTCTCAAGCCATTGCGCAATGTAGCGACGCGCACTTCATAGCCCATGCGTAGTTTATAACAGTCTATTGTAGATCGCGCATGTGTATACATCATTTTTAATGACATTCTAACAATACTCGGAAGTAGAAATAACATTGGACCTGAGCTAATAGTGTTTGTTTAATGGAAAAAAACTCAAAAAATCTAAGAATGTGAATGTGCTTGGATAGAGCACTTGGACATAATAGAATTATTAAAATTATATATAACAAAAACATATTCTCAATTCAATAATGATTTTTATGAACAGAATTTCGGTCTTGCCAGGGGCTCTTGTCTCTCACCAATTTTATCAAATATTCACATGGAACATTTTGAAGGCAAAGTAGTAAATAATCAAAAATTAAAACCAATTGTTTGGTGGAGATATGTAGACGACATCTTCGCAATATTGCTTTATGACTTAGTTTCTCTGAATGATTTTAAAAAAATATATAAATGAAGGAGAAAAATCTATGAACTTGAGATTGAAAATAACAATTTTTTGCAATTTTTATGTTTGTTAATAAAACACCTACAGGGTATGAAACAAGTGTTAATCGTAAGCCAACTGTTCAATTTTAATTTGTACAATGAAGCAATTCAAAATAAATTGTTTGGGCCACCCTACAGATGCTAGCGGAACCGGGGTGTCGGATCATATGTTACCGGCTCATGTGTGAATGAGAGACGGGGTATGTGACCGGAACCTGGAACTAATCTATTAATTAGGGATCGATCATGGATCGATTGATGTTCCATTGATAATCGATTAATAATGAATGTGTGTTCGTAAATAATAGATTCAGAATTGATTGATAATCAATCCATAATCAATTTAGAATCGATCATCAGTCGATTACTCATCGATCATCTCATCAGTCGATTCTTAATGTATAATAATCGATCGTTGATTGATTAGGAGTCGATCATTTATCGATCCATAATTCATATTGATTGATTGATCATGAATCGATTAATAATAGATTTAATAATCCATTGATAATCGATTAATGATCGATTAATGATCGATTAATGATCGATTAATGATCGATTAATGATCGATTTAATAATCGATTAATAATCGATTTAATAATCGATTAATAATCGATTTAATAATCGATTAATAATCGATTTAATAATCGATTGATAATCGATTAATAATCGATTGATAATCGATTAATAATCGATTTAATAATCGATTAATAATCGATTAATAGTCGATTTAATAATCGATTAATAATCGATTTAATAATCGATTAATAATCGATTAATAATCGATTTAATAATCGATTAATAATCGATTAATAATCGATTAATGATCGATTAATAATCGATTGATGATCGATTAATAATCGATCGATAATCGAGTATGAAATTATCTTTCCTTGTGCTTGAACTAGATCTATGTAAAGGCTTGTGCTGTGCTGCAAATTCTAAAAAAGTGTGCATGCGCGGTGAATGTGCGATGTGTTCTTTTTTTTGGAATGTGCAGTTTGAACATAGCGCGCATGCGTTCTGTTGCCATTGCGCAGTGTATTATCGCGCACTTTATAGCTCAGGTTAGGTCCAGATTGCGCAGGCGCTCTTTAGTTATTGTGTCGATTACTCATCGATCATCAGTCGATTACTTGTGCTTGTGTCTTGTTCAGCCTCTCTCTTCAGATGAAATATCATCTAAATGGGTACTTGAAAATTCTTTAATTGTCAATATTCTGTAAGGGCAGCTTTGATGATTATTGACACATCTGAAATTATTCTCAAGAAATTCTTATATGTTCATTTTGGCTTCAGGTACAAGTCTTTCAAAAACCATTAGTCGTCATTTGAAAGCATCACCTCCACCTTCTTTAGTACTTGAATCTTAAATTTTCTATTAATTATTCTTTTCATTTTTGACATATTCTAAAGATATGTTAGGTTAGGATATTCTTCTTTTTTAAATAGGTATTGTCTACAGATCACAATTATTTACAAATCTGACATCTGTCAATAAGGTAGGAAACCAAACCATAAAAATACATGAATGCCTATGAAATTGCATACCACTTCATTCTTCTTTTTTTAAATAGTTGGTGTCCACAGATCACAATAATTTCCAGAAATGTCAATCATAGATCTATAAATTCATAGATTTGACATCTGTCAAAACAAAAGTATTGATTTTTGATTACGAAAAAGAAGAAGTTGAATGACAGATGTTTTCCCTCGTTTTTGTAGATGATTGGAATGGAGACAACAATGTCTTTTGTATAAATTAATACAGCTTATGATTGTTATCAAGTATTTAATATCCCCTGGATTCTCTATATAACACACACACAATATCTTCGAGTCACAAATAAAATTCAATAATTGGAGAAAGAATTGATACAACCAAAAGTCCCAACTATTTTCCCTTAGGCCAATAATTTATAAGTACAAGGTACCTAGCTACATTTGATTTGCTTTTTCATCTTTTTTGGCTTTACGTGATTCTATTCTTTCCATTTTTTTTTTCAATCAAGAAGTTCACGTCCTCTGTACATCTCCAGAGATTTAGCAAAAGTCTGAAGCCTTTTCCCATTCCTTTTCTCTAGCTTCTTCTCTCACTTTTTTCAGATGGTGTCTTTCCTTTTCTCTGTAATATGATTCTCAGAAAGTCTGGTACATGTCTTCAACTCTTCACTTACAAGTAAAATGGCAGATCAATAAATAATATTCCCACATTCTTCTCAAATTAAACTGGTAAAAGTTATCTGAATTATTAGATTTTTAATAACAAACCCTATGAAAGTATGAAATTATCTTTCCTTGTGCTTGAACTAGATCTCTCAGTTGTGGTTTTTTCAATTTTCCTCACTAAGCCCCCACTGCTCTTACTGCTTTTTTCTACATCCGGTAAGAATGTTATACAACATAGAAAAATACATAATAACTAAAAAATGTATTCATTCATTTTTTAATTTCTTGGGAAATTAAACCACAATATTTTTATATGTCTGTTAGGGAATAAAATTAATTTTTACCTATTTTTTCTTGACAACGATAGCTGGAACGCTACCGAAACGTTGAAATAAACAATTTAAAAATATTGTGGTTTAATTTCCCAAGAAATTAAAAAAAAATAATGAATAATATACCACAAGGAACATACAGAAGATAAAAAAATTATAGTACCTTGAGCTTTTGTCTTGTTCAGCCTCTCTCTTCAGATGAAATATTACATAAATTGGTACTTGAAAATTCTTTAATTATCAATATTTTATAGAGGAGCTTTGACGATTGACACCTCTGAAATTATTCTCAAGAAATTCTTTTGGTGGCTTTGGTTCCTAGCCTTTCAAGGAAGAGGTCCACTTGCTTATTGTTGGTACATCTGTATTCAATAACAATTAAATTCAAAATATTTTCAATACAGATATAAAATTCTATCATTGATGGAAGAAGATAGAACAAAAGTCAAAAAGACGCTCTATCTTGTATTTTATGAATGTTTTTTTATTATACAAACTCTATTAGCTCAGGTCCAATGTAATCTCTACTTCCGGGTATTGTTAGAATAGAATATCATTAAAAATGATGTATACAAATGCGCGTTCTACAATAAACCGTTATAAACTACGCATGAGCTATAAAGTGCGCGTTGATACACTGCTCAATAACTAGAGAGCGCCTGCGCGCTCTGGCACTGATGACCCCTAGTCTACGCATGTGCTATGAAGTGCGGGTCGATACACTGCGCAATAGCTGGAGAGCTAACCTAATCTGACCTATTAATTAATTAATAATAATTAATTAATTGAATTAATAATCGATTTAATAATCGATTAATAATCGACTAATAATCGATTTAATAATCGATCAGTAATCGATTAATAATCGATTTAATAATCGATTTAATAATCGATTAATAATCGATTGATAATCGATTAATAATCGATTAATAATCGATTATTAATCGATTATTAAATCGATTATTAAATCGATCAATAATCGATTTGATAATCGATCAATAATCGATTTGATAATCGATTAATAATCGATTCAATAATCGATTTATAATCGATTAATAATGGATTGTGAATCGATTCATGATCAATCAATCAATATGAATTATGGATCGATAAATGATCGACTCCTAATCAATCAACGATCGATTATTATACATTATGAATCGACTGATGAGATGATCGATGAGTAATCGACTGATGATCGATGAGTAATCGACTGATGATCGATGAGTAATCGACTGATGATCGATGAGTAATCGACTGATGATCGATGAGTAATCGACTGATGATCGATGGGTGATCGATTCTAATTTGATTATGGATTGATTATCAATCAATTCTGAATCTATTATTTACGAACACACATCCATTATTAATCGATTATCAATGGAACATCAATCGATTCATGATCGATCCCTAATTAATAGATTACTTACTTACTTAGTTCCAGAGGGTCAAGTTTTGAAATATTTCACAAGTGAATTAGCCAATATTTCGATCAACCCAAGTTTTGAACTAATTTCATTTGTGAAATAAATTCGAATTCGAAAATATTTCACAAATATAATTCGGATGCTGTCAAGCTGTCGAATTGCTCTTTTCACATGCGAATTATTCAGAGATTTTAGAATCGCCGGAATTTGTGTTGTGATTTTCTATATATTTCACGTAAATTTTCTTGTTTTTAAACCTAGTTAGTAGTTTGCAATTATTTAGTCTGCTATTTGGTATTTATTATAGTTAAGTGAGTAAGTGACAG
Organism: Galerucella nymphaeae; assembly: GCA_963978555.1. Lineage (NCBI taxonomy): Eukaryota > Metazoa > Arthropoda > Insecta > Coleoptera > Chrysomelidae > Galerucella > Galerucella nymphaeae. Next base: position 18,606,044 of record OZ021713.1, read on the forward strand.
TGACCCGAGAACGTTTTTTAAATGAAATGGCCAATTTGGAGGAACCGCAGCAAATAGTGGTAAACAACGTAGTGGACCTAGTTGGATATACTTTATTATCAACAAGAACAGTACTAGGTACATCTTTTTAGGAAAGATCCTTTCATCCTGAGTGATCGCCAGCTCCTTGAAATTTATAAATTACATAAGGATGGTGCTTGTGAACTAATAAATTTATTAGAACCACATTTGGCAGCTCTTTCAAGAATATCAGCTATTTACAAAGTATATAAACAAAATAAGATTCTTGAACTATTCTCAAATTTCAATATTATTTGTAATAATGACATAAGGAGTTATTGTCACTTATAATTGCACAAGAGGTTTGTATTTTATCGGGTAAATTTGGATTGTTTAATGAGAAACTGTTTCCTAGCAATTAGACGAGAACAACTGTCAACTATTAAAAACGCGACACCGAAGGTGGAGCGTTTTTAGGTTGACAGTTTTTTGAGTCTAATTGCTAAAGGAAACAGTTTAGAAGTTGAACAACACAAATTTACCCGATATCAATACAAACATCGAGTGTAATTCGGCAGGACAATTCAATGAATCGGCTCATTGTTAGTGTTTAGAAATTCAATAAGTTTCAAATTATTTATCATGGTAACAAATGCATAAGTGAAAAAACCACAAGTGCATTTACCCCCTGGAACTAAGTAAGTAAGTAATCTATTAATTAGGGATCGATCATGAATCGATTGATGTTCCATTGATAATCGATTAATAATGGATGTGTGTTCGTAAATAATAGATTCAGAATTGATTGATAATCAATCCATAATCAATTTAGAATCGATCACCCATCGATCATCAGTCGATTACTCATCGATCATCAGTCGATTACTCATCGATCATCTCATCAGTCGATTCATAATGTATAATAATCGATCGTTGATTGATTAGGAGTCGATCATTTATCGATCCATAATTCATATTGATTGATTGATTGATCATGAATCGATTCACAATCCATTATTAATCGATTATAAATCGATTATTGAATCGATTATTAATCGATTATAAATCGATTATTGAATCGATTATTAATCGATTATTAATCGATTATTAATCGATTATTAATCGATTATTAATCGATTATTAATCGATTATTAATCGATTATTAATCGATTATTAATCGATTATTAAGTCGATTATTAATCGATTATCAATCGATTATTAAATCGATTATTAATCGATTATTAATCGATTATTAATCGATTATCAATCGATTATTAATCTATTATTAATCGATTATTAAATCGATTATTAATCGATTACTGATCGATTATTAAATCGATTATTAATCGATTATTAATCGATTATTAAATCGATTATTAATTCAATTAATTAATTATTATTAATTAATTAATAGGTCAGATTAGGTTAGCTCTCCAGCTATTGCGCAGTGTATCGACGCGCACTTCATAGCACATGCGTAGACTAGGGGTCATCAGTGCCAGAGCGCGCAGGCGCTCTCTAGTTATTGAGCAGTGTATCAAGGCGCACTTTATAGCTCATGCGTAGTTTATAACGGTTTATTGTAGAACGCGCATTTGTATACATCATT